>CM029596.1:95745267-96456919 GCA_017311375.1 Mytilus coruscus | reverse complement strand
TTGAAAAGTAAAAGATTCACACCATAATATGAAAGCTTCATTTATATGTTTTCCTTTTTGTTTGTTTTTGTTTGTTTTTTTTTTCTCCCTTTTTTCTCAAACTATATAATCAATCTTATTTTGTATTTACTATTCTTTATATATTCCAATTGACAAAGCATGCTCTAAGTATTCATTATATTGTATGTCAATATTCTTTTGGAGACAGGTTAAAATAAGCAATGTTGCTTGTTTCTGGATCCCATTGTTTATACTGTATTATATTATATAGCATGATTTGACTTATCGAATAAAATATTGTTTAAACCAAATACTCCGGGGGTATCAATGGCTATATAAAAGGAAAAGAAAACATTGTACAACATAAAACGAGAATTAAATAGAGCAAAATACAGAAATTGAATCCAAATGTAGATGCTTTTCTTGTTTAATGAAATCAAAAACGAAAAACGAAAACACTTTTGATTTTCATTTTGGTTTTAGAAAAATCAAAAACGAAAAATGAAAACACTTTCGTTTTTCGTTTTGGTTTTCGAAATCAAAACGAAAACGAAAACACTTTTGTTTTCATTTTGGCTTTGAGAAATCAAAACGAAAAATGAAAACACTTTCGTTTTCGTTTTTGTTTTGATATTTCAAAACGAAAACGAATGGACGCAAATATACACGGACCTACATATTTACATATATAAATGGTAATACAGTAAAAGAATTTGGGTGTATTGTCATAACGTTCGATAGCGTTCCAATATTTTTGACAATTCAGTTATAAATTATTGTTACAAATGCAAAAGCATGAATTAAATCTCTCTCAAAATCATTTATCTTTGATATAAAACAAGCATGGTCCCTGATTATGCTGTATACCTTTACCACGGAATGAATATACATAGTCGTTGTAGTTTGCAAGTGTACTGTGACTTCGCGTTCATATCCTATCAGACGGTACTGTCCTTCACGGTTTTATTGTACTGTGACTTCGTGTTGTAGAAACACATTACAACCTCAGTTATCAGTTTTCATATCGTACGGAGATCATATTGGTTTGTAATGTTAACTTTACCATATCCTAATTCTGCAAACTTTGCATAAAACTATAAGTCGAAGTATATGTTTTGTCTGTCCTTGAAATATTCTTGTATATTGTTATTCTCTGGCACAATATCCTCAACTCAAGATTAGCACACGTTGTTGTATTGGGTTTACATTGTTAAGTATCTCTCGTGCAAACAACTTATTTGGCTTTTATACCAGGTTTGCAGGCTGATTCAATGTCATCAACAGCTTTCAGACAGTCATCCAAAGTCTCATCCATTCGATACAAACTGGTATGAACAACACTTATCGCTTAGACATACATATTATATCTCCAATTGAAACCACTTATCTCTTTTAGCTTCCTTATAAGGCTAAGGATTCTTTTTAAAGAGATTTACATTATCGCAAATTGATTTAGAGGGCATGTTTAGTTTTTGCCGTCTATATAAATCTTGTATACTTTATTTCAAGCATGTGTAATCATAGTTTCATTTCACTACTTTGATACAGTTGGTAAGCTTGTACATTTGACCTTGATGGCATGGCAAAGTTGAACTGTGCTAAACCTCCATTTAAAATTTTGAAAGTGGATTTTCTAAAAAAATAAATCGAAGAAATCTTTCTTGGAACAATTTACTCCAAATTCGGCAGAGTTATTTATTTACATCCGAATAAATCATTTGCGCAATAATATCTGAACTTAGTAGTTTAACTATATATAAAAACAGGAGAGACAAATATTGGTTTGGTGGAAAATTTTGTCTTTGATTATTGTGAGAAAAAAAAATGAAATGTTTCAAGCTGCTCGGTTTCCTTGAAAAAATTATGACCTCTGATAAAAGTTCAATACTACTTTGCATATCATCATCAAAAGGCATCTTAACTCTTTATATCCATGATGGGTTATGGTATGCTCCAGTATGTTGTTCTGTGCTAATGACCTCTCGTCACAGTAATAACTGAATCATCATGAGTGAATGGGTTCTTCGCAAAGTGGACTCGACAAAACAATTATTTAAAAAACTGAATAACTCAAAAGGAACAACGAATGCAACAGTCACAAAATACAGATTCTTCGTAAAACTAATAAAGTTTAAATGAAACCAACCTAAATATAATGTCTCAAAAGCCTAGATATGCCAAAGATGAAACGATTTAAGGGACTGAAATCACATTGCATTTGTTTAACATGAAGTCGCAGTACATTCAAAATCGTTTTGTACAAGAAGTCACAGTTCATAGGACTAAAATGAACGCGAAGTCACAGTCACAGGCAAAATAAACTGATCATGTATATTCATTCCATGTAAAAGTATACAGCAGTATTAAGGACTATGCTTGTTCTATATCAAAGATAAATGCTTTTGAAGAGGGGTTTAATTCATGCTTTGGCATTTGTAACAATATTTTCTATCTGAATTGTCAAAAATCTTGGAACGCCATCGAACGTTATGGCAATTTTGGACATAATATATTAACCGTTAGTATAATCAAGGATTTGTATAGTGATCCTTGGTATAATAGTCCCAGTCGTGCAATTAATACACCCCAATTCTTTTTAATTGTATTATTATTTTATGTAAATATGCAATTACATTCATTCCATAATACATCATGTTATTAAATTAAAGAACATACCAATCTGAACGTTCTGTTGTCATTTGATGTTGCAAATTGGAAGTCACAGTACATTGAGAACGCGAAGGCACATTTCGAGGCGGTCTCACTAGTTAGCGACAAGAAGAATTTTAGCGCCAAGAAGCGACAAGGAGAATAATTTAGCGACAAGAAGCGACAAAAAGTCAAAATTAGCGACAAGAAAGTTAATATTCTATCAATAAATATAAATTTCTAGAAAAAGTCAATTTTCATAGTAATAAAGCATCACACATTTTTGAAGCATAGATCTAATTGCTACATTTATTTGTGATATGTATTACAGCAAATATTACGTTTTCCCTGTCATATTATGATATTAATTTTTACTTGTGTTTTAGAACAATTATATATTTATCTTATAATTTTATTAACACTCTCTTTGTCTAATATATATATAAACTGACTGCATGCAAAATGCATTATTTGTGCACCATTGTCCAGAAAATACAGACATAATTTGTGAAATACAATGAACTGAAATCATTTATTTCATACAAGAGGAAAACGTAATTGAAACGTGAATATTTTACATCATTTTATTTTGTGTATTGCCTCAATAAACGATATTTATCATGTTTATGCATAGTTTAATGTTGATTGAAGATTAAAGGTAATTATTTTCTTTTCGTGGCCTCAAACGCAAATAAAGTATTTATGAACAAAAACTCAAACACATATCTATGGGAAACAGCTCGCCTAGACGTGTGCAGCAAAGTTTTATTTTCTAATAATACAACTGTCCTCAATCACTTTGCAGCATACATGTCTTACAAACATATCTACAATGAAAAATAATGAAATAGAATCTTTCATATTGCACAAAACAATAATTACATAATGTTCTTTTAAGATCTGCAGAAAAAAAACGTAATGCGTTTACAATAATTATAAATTAGTACAAAACATGTTCACAAAGGGGGGGGACTTTACTGCACTAAGACTGAGCTTCGAATAGTCAAACTATGAAAATGTATTTTCAGTGTAAACTTTTACCGCGAATGACCAGTCCGTGCTATCATACAAAGAAACTTTAAACTCTTAACTTTGTTAAGGTGACTTATTGTTATGCTAAAATAATTTAAATATTATTGTAAACATGAACACATGTTCCCAATATAACAACAAACCCATGTGCTATCGATAGTTAATAAATACATTTATTTTCTTATTCGTGGCCTCAAACGCAAATAAATTATTTATGAACAAAAACTCAAACACATATCTATGGGAAACAGCTCGCCTAGACGAGTGCAGTAAAGTTTCGAACAAAACAAAGGATGGGCCAAAAGTGGACACATTGATTTATATTAAACACCAAGATTTTTTGTAACTGACAACCTTTCTTCTAAATTTTCTTTAACATAGCCATCTTTTGCACGATCACTTTTACATCTACCGTGTTTTTTGAAAATTCTATCTTCAATTTTTGATGCAGCAGCTGCCGTAGCTCCACCAGATCTCAAACTATGAAGACCAAATTTAGTCTTGTCTAAACCTAACTTATGAAGAGCGGACAATAAAATGTCTCTGGCGGAAGAATACGATATTTTTCCTGATTTACGGAGTACATAACTGTTGTTACTTTTACAATAGCTTAAACCTCGGAATATATATTCCGTACTACTGGAAGAAATATTTGCCAAGCTTAAATACCTGTGTAACATATTGACTGGACAAGTGATGTTATTAGTTTTAGAAATGAGAACATCGTTACCCTCTCTGTACACATCTGTTTTACTCTTTTCGAGAAAAAGTTTCACATATGAGTCATAAAAAGTTCTCCTTTTCAAATTTGACAATTTTGAAAAACGTAAAAAACCAGAAAAACACAATAAGCACATACATGCCATTCTCAAATCTTTTAAAGAGGACTTTTCATTGCCATATTACAATACAATATGTTTCAAAATTTCCGGACTAATTGGCTCTTTTTTGTTTACAGTATGACCTTTTAGTCTTAGAGCACCTTCTTTGACAAATAAAACTAAATCTGATTTACATGGATCAGGTAACCCGGCGAGCCGGTGAGCCCAACTAATAGCGTAAAACATTTCATTAATCTTGCTATGTGACTTAGCAGATTCAGTTAATTCTATTAAATACAATGAAACATGAGTGTCAGAACCCGGTAAATAGGAAATTCCATTAAATACACACCATTTAGGCCAAGCTTCAAAAGCATATTTGTAGTTTTTTGTTGTATTCTCTGATCCAGACGAAAGGCAAAACTGTGGCAACTTAGTTGACAACTGTAAAAGGTGACTGTTGAAAGAATTCTTTGGTAATGCTTCCCATCTACCAGTATGAAAATAGCTGAAAAACGTATACATTGTAAATACATATTAAAATGAGAACACTGATTTATGATGATAATCAATAAGCCATGTCTACTATATTCTATATAGGACCATGCTGTCCTTGACCATGCCAACAATTGGCTATGTCAGCTTAATTAATAACACATAAAAATAAATAACAATCTTCAAGCCATGTCAACTATACTTCTGTAGGACCATGCTTTTCCCTGACCATGACAGCAACCAATCATGTCAGAATATACAATGGATATACAAATAATTGTAAACAATCTAAAAGTCATGTCAACTATAATGCTATAGGACCATGCTCTTCTGAGACCATATCAATAAAATGATCATTATAACAAAAATCTGTGTTATACAGTATAGCATCAAGCTTTCATTCTAATTGCCAACACTGACGAATTAAAACGTTCCGAACCGAAAATAGACTTTTCGTTCGAACCTTGCATGAAAATGCCTTCTGTTTTTTGAAATTCTAAAACATCAACGACATAATCTTGATATATCATATCTTTTATTTTTAAATGTATGGCCAAAACACTGCAGACGTCCATTTAGGGACAATCAATGTACCACTTGCCTTTCAAGCTATAACATGTTTGATAACTCTTAAAACCAAATAAATTGGAGGAACAAGCCAATTGTTCTCTTGAGACCAGTCTTGTGTAAAAGCGTCGATAGCTTCAGCAGTAGCATTCCAAAACAAGGAATTGTAACGAGGTAGCTTAGTATTTAGATGGCTAGCAAAGCGATCGATTGTATGTGGACCCCAGATTTCATCTATAAAATTGAAAAATTCGAAGGAGACACCCCAATCTTCATGATCAACCATTTTGCTAACATAATCAGCCAAAGTGTTTTCAGAACGTGGAATCCATTGTACATGGATTGATATGCCTTGTTGAGAACAAACAGAAAATATAGAATTTGCTAAATTTTGTAACTCTAATTTCATGCTTCCAGATCTAACAATTCTTACACAATTTTGGTTATCTGTAAACCATTTCAATGTTCTCCCTTTGAAAACATTTTTAAAAGAAATCAGGGACTGCTCAATTGCCTTCATTTCTCTCCAAGTAGAGCTCAGTTGCATTTCTGAACGATTCCACATTTGATGAAAAATCTTACTATTAACTTCTACAGTATAAGCACCGCAAGCAACATTACTTGCATCTGAGTACACCATTACCGTAGATTTGCTATAAAAATCGAGCTTTTTTACATTAACTCTCTTAATGTTATCAAGCCAAAACAGTAACTCGTCCTCAACTTGGACTGGTATTTCCATATTCAATACCGTATCCCAAGATACCCTACTTTCAATACACATGTAACTATATCTAGTTTTAAGTCTAGAAATATTGCCAATTACAGGAGACATAGATATAATTTTACCCACTACCTGAGCTAATCGTCTGGCTGACAAGGTGTTAAAATTAAACAAAGCAAACGACAAGGAACATATCAAAATCATTAATACGCCTGTCAGGTACAGTAATACAAAATTCAAGTGAATTCCAAATTATTCCGAGCCATTCTAGCACCTGAACAGGAGTGAAAATAGATTTTTTTCTCGTTTATTAAAAACCCGCCTGACAAAAGGCTTTTTCTAACAAAAATAGCATCTTTATAACATTCTTCAAAAGTAGGAGCCATGCCAAAACCATCGTCCAGATATAAAACTATCTTTATAGAATTTCTTCTCGAAAGGCTTAAAAGGGACTAACTTAGCACACCCACTATCTAATAATTCAGAAATAGCTTCATCAACAAATTTCTCATTCATAAATTCAGATTTGTTGTTCTTACAGTGCATCTGTTTAGGTGTTTCTAAAAACGGTATAATGTAACCGCCTTTTATAGTGTTAATGACAAAATCACTAGCGCCAATATTTTTCCAAAATTCGATATGTTTATTCAAACTCCTGTTATGTCAGAAAATCGCCTTTAATTGTAGCCAACAAAAGACACAAATCAATAATAAAATTTAACAAGATTTATTATACACTAGTTTACAAAAGTATAACACAAAAGAAATGTCAACTTAACTGTCAAAATATGAGTCCAATCTTTTATCTTTTCTTTATCCGGAAATCTTCACGGGAATCCACAGAATATTATATCCAATTGGTCACAATCTAGTATGATGTAGTTTGTAAATAAAAGTGTCAATCCAACTGCTGAGAATGTTGATGTCTATCGATGTCTAAGTCTATCTATGTCTATGTCCAAATCTCTATATTTAACTAACTTTTGGGTCTGCATTTAAATACTCAAACGGAAATTTCTAGACAACGCTAGAAATATAAATTACGCATCTTTTGTTATGATCATTCTGGAAACGTTATGTAAGTGAAATAGAAAGTTCTAATCATTCCATGAGTATCAATGAATGTTCCAGTGAATTCTAAACTGCATAGTTGTAACACAATGTGTATAATTTGTAAACAATATAACAAAATATAATGTAAACATTCTTAGGCCACACAAAACAAATTAGGCCAACTAAATAGATATGATAGTTACAATATCATAACACCTCCCCCCTTAAAAAAAGTTTGAGTGTAACAAAAACTTTTCATGAATAATATGTACAAAAATACATAGTATATACACAGTGTTTTAATAAGTTCTAGATAAAGCATCTGCTATTACATTATCTTTACCTTTAATATGTTTTACAATAACATCATATTCCTGTAACAATAAACTCCACCTAGTCAATCTCTGGTTCTTGTTTCTCATTTTATGTATGAAGGTGCGAGGATTATGATCAGTATAAACAAGAATAGGATGCACAGTGGGATTTAAATATACATCAAAATGTTGAAGTGCAGACAACAGTGCAAAACACTCTTTTTCAATAGTCGAATAATTTTTCTGATGTTTATCTAATTTCTTAGAAAAATATGATATAGGTTTCTCAACATTATCATCTGTCTCTTGATATAAAACAGCTCCAATTCCTACATCACTTGCATCAACGGCAAGTTTGAATTGTTTTTCAAAGTCTGAAGTGATCAGAACTGGACTATTAATTAAAAGTGATTTGCTATTTTCAAAAGCGTTTTGACAATTTTCACTCCAGATGAATTTAGAATCTTTCCGTAAAAGATGAGTCAACGGTTGAACAACAGTAGCAAAATTTGAACATAATTTCCTGTAAAATCCAATCATGCCTAAATATCTCATAAGTTGTTTTTTATTTGTAGGAGGAGGAAATTTAATAATTGCGTCCACTTTAGTCCTAATAGGTTTGACTTGACCTTGGCCAACTGTATGCCCTAAATAATCAACAGTGGCCTGGCAAAATTCACTTTTACCAAGATTTACAGTCAAATTTGATTGTGACAATCTATCAAAAGTATCATATAAATGTGTTAAATGTTCTTCCCAGCTATCACTACATACAATAAGATCATCAATATAAGCATAACAACAGTCTAAATCTTTT
Source organism: Mytilus coruscus (assembly GCA_017311375.1). Classification (NCBI taxonomy): domain Eukaryota; kingdom Metazoa; phylum Mollusca; class Bivalvia; order Mytilida; family Mytilidae; genus Mytilus; species Mytilus coruscus. Next base: position 96,448,447 of record CM029596.1, on the reverse strand, counting down.
ATAACATTATTGATCATTCTTTGAAATGTAGCTGGAGCACTTTTCATGCCAAACGGCATTACAGTATATTGAAATAAGCCGTCTGGTGTGACAAAAGCTGATATTTCTCGAGCTCTCTGTGTCAATGGGACTTGCCAGTAACCTTTCAATAAATCAAATTTGCTCACAAATTTTGCTTTTCCAATGTTATCAATGCAATCGTCTATCCTTGAATCGGATAGGAATCAGATTTTGAAACAGAATTTACTTTTCTGAAATCAGTTACGAAACGAAAGGTTTTATCTGGTTTGGGCACAAGCAGACAAGGAGAGCTCCATTCACTGTTACTCGGCTCAATAATATCATTGTCAAGCATATATTTAATTTCTTGTCTCATAAATTCAAGTTTGAGTGGATTGAGCCGGTAAGGATGTTGCTTAATTGGAGAAGCATCACCTACATCGACATCATGACAAACAGCAGTGGTTTTGTTTGGCACATCTGGAAAAAGATTTTAAAAGAAAATACCAAAGCTTTTAATTTTTCTCTACGATCAAAAGACAGATGTGCAAGTTTTGAATCTAAATTTGACAAAATTTCTGAATTTTCAATCTAACTGTCTCTTCCATAGTTTTAGAACTAAAAGGTGGTTCAATTATATCTGGTTTGTCATGATTGTTCTCCAATTTAACCATGGCTAAAGTGGCAACTGGTTTACTCTCACCTTCATTAGAACGCTCAAAATATGGTTTTAACATATTAATGTGACACACTCTATTTTGTTTACGCCGACCTGGTGTTTTCACAGTATAATTCAAATCATTGATTTTACTCTCTATGGTATAAGGACCACAATATTTAGCTTGTAATGGATGTCCAGGGACTGGCAAAAATACAAGTACCTTATCACCAGGCTCAAAAAATCTGTCCCTGGCATCTTTATCATACCATATTTTCATCTTATTCTGAACAGTTTTTAAATTGTTCTGAGCAATTTGACAAGCAGTATACAATTTTTCTTTAAATCTAGATACATAGTCTAGAAGATTCAAGTCAGTGTGTTCAGTAAGCCATTTTTCCTTAATTAACTTTAAAGGTCCCTTTCGGTATGACCAAATACCAACTCAAAGGGACTAAAACCGATGGATTCTTGAACAGCCTCTCGGACCGCAAAAAGTAAAAAGTGAACACCATCATCCCAGTCCCTATCAAATTGAAGACAAAAAGTTCTGATCATGTTCTTCAATGTTTGATGAAAACGTTCTAAGGCACCTTGAGATTCTGGATGATAAGCACTTGACCTATACTGAGCAATCCCTAACTGGTACACGACTTGCTGAAATAAACCTGACATGAAATTTGAACCCTGGTCGGACTGTATATGACTTTGGAAGTCCTACTAGCGTGAAAAATTTGATCAGAGCTTTGACAATAGTAGGTGTCTTGATATTTCTTAACGGAATAGCCTCTGGAAAGCGCGTGGAGGTACACATGATTGTCAATAAATACGCATTTCCGGTCTTGGTCTTCGGTAAAGGTCCAACGCAATCAATGAGTACTCGGCTGAATGGTTCTTCAAAGGCTGGAATAGGCAGAAGTGGTGCTGGTGGTATTTTCTGGTTAGGCTTACCAACAACCTGACATATATGGCATGATTTGCAGTATTCTGCGACATCACTTCTTAATCTTGGCCAGTAGAAATGCTGTAAAATCTTAAGGCAAGTCTTCCTTATACCTAAGTGTCCAGCCAAAGGGGTGTCATGAGCAAGACCAATAATGTCTTGCCTATAAACTTTAGGCACCACCACTTGGTATACCACTCTCCATTCCTCCTCAGGGGTAGCATCAGGGGCCTCCACTTTCTCATTAAAATGCCGTCTTGATGGTAATAGCATTCGGCCACTTTGTCTGCTTCTTCCTGTGGTTGAGCCCTCTTGCAGAGCTGAAGAACCTCAGGGTCTTTATTTTGTTCTTTGACAAATTTCCTTCGGTCTAATGAATGGCTGTTTACGTCTGGCCAAGGCGTAATTACATTCTTGCTAATACTAGGTGGTCTTATGACGGCCTTCTCTGAGCTACCGGGACCTTCAATGTCAGCTAGAAAGGTGTCAGAAAGGTCCATGTAATCAAACTGGTCTTCTTGCAAATCCTCATTTTGTTGTTTTCTAGCCATCGCCCTAGTAACGACACAAGCTGGATACAGTTCAGCATCATCTTCAGGTGATTTAACATCCACCACCGGTTCACTGGTAACAATTGGTTCAGCAACCACTTTGTTCCTAGCTAGATCATTTCCTAGCAATAATGAAACACCCTCAACAGGGAGATTAGGACGAACACCCACAACAACTGGTCCAGTTATCAAATCTGACTTCAGATAAATACGATGGAGGGGAACATCTATACAACCTAACTCCACACCTTGTAACAAAACGGAGGCACCAACAGAAGTCTCCTCGGACAAAGGCAACACACCTTCTAATAATAAAGACTGAGAAGCTCCAGTGTCTCGTAAAATCTTAATAGGCTGAGGAGTAGTATTATCAACAACAGTAACAAACCCATCAGACATAAAAGGTTTATAATCCTCCATGTAATCACAAAAACTGGACCTAAAAGCCTGACTCGCAGGACATTCTAACGTATTTGTAACACGGGGTGTCGTACAAGCACTGGTCTTGGGCTTATTATCTCTTTCATTCTTCTTCTGGAGTCTAAAACAATCAGCCATCAGGTGACCATTCTTCTTACAATAAGCACAAGTCAGTGACTTCTTCTCAAAAGTATCAAATTTTGGACTAGACATATTATAACTAGACTGATTCTTATTCTGTGCAACAGGCTTACTATCAGTACGCTCAGTGCTTTGATTCTTGTAATTTCCACTCGAAGTATTGAAATTTTGACCTTTGAAACTTCTTTTATGTGAAAGAGTATAATTATCCGATATAACAGCTGCATCTTGTAAAGTCTCAACAGTTTTGTCATCTAAATGTGTTTTAAGTCTAAATGAACACACTGCTTGAACTCTTCTAATAACATCAATTGTCTTAAATTATCAAAATTTTTATCTATTTTCTTTGACGTAAGCCATTTATCAAATAGATCTTCTTTTTCCCTAGCAAATTCAACATAGGTTTGTGAATCAAACTTTTTATAAGACCTAAATTTCTGTCTATATGCTTCTGGCACTAGCTCATAAGCTTTCAAAACCTCTTTTTTAACCTTGTCATAATCAGAACTATTTTCTGATGAAAGTGCTGAGTAAATTTCAGCGGCCTTGCCCTCAAAAACACTTTGCAGCATTGTAGTCCAAAAGGGCTTCGGCCATTTCAAATTTTGAGCAATTTTCTCAAACTGTGGAAAAAATTTGTCAACTGTTTTTTCACAAAATTTGGGGACCAAACGTATGTTTTTTGCTGCATCAAAATTAAGATGTTCTGATTTTGACTGGAATTTAGTGTTGCTTTCTTCTTTTGCCATTTCAATTTTCATTTTTTCAATCTCTAACCTTTCTCTCATTTCAAGTTCTGCCTGTTTTAATTTCAATTCATCTTGTTTTAATTTAAATTCATCTTCTTTTTCTTTTTTCTCCATTTCTAACCTTTCTTCTTTTTCTTTTTTCTCCATCTCTAACCTTTCCTTCGTTTCAAGTTCTGCCTGTTTTTCTTCTTTTTCCAATTGTTTTAATTTAAGTTCGTGTTCTAATTCCAGCTGTTTTAATTTGAAAGCATCAACATTTTCTACCTTGAGTTCAAGAGCTTCTTCACCAAAAATTTCTGAGTCAACTAATTTATCTATTACCAAATTTTTTATAATTTGTTTTCTCATAGATACTCTAAAGTCTAATTTCAGATGTTTAGCAAGCAACACTAATTCCTCTTTCTTTAAATTATCAAACCCTTCCAGGTCTGGCGTTTTCAAAAATTTACCGGCATCAAATGCCATATTGTAGAATTTTGTTGGCTAGTTCTAATAAAATATACTGAAAAATTTTCAATGAGATATTTACGTTATCCCGAACACGAGCCCTCAATTTCTGTTATGTCAGAAAATCGCCTTTTAATTGTAGCCAACAAAAGACACAAATCAATAATAAAATTTAACAAGATTTATTATACACTAGTTTACAAAAGTATTACACAAAAGAAATGTCAACTTAACTGTCAAAATATGAGTCCAATCTTTTATCTTTTCTTTATCCGGAAATCTTCACGGGAATCCACAGAATATTATATTCAATTGGTCACAATCTAGTATGATGTAGTTTGTAAATAAAAGTGTCAATCCAACTGCTGAGAATGTTGATGTCTATCGATGTCTAAGTCTATCTATGTCTATGTCCAAATCTCTATATTTAACTAACTTTTGGGTCTGAATTTTAAATACTCAAACGGAAATTTCTAGACAACGATAGAAATATAAATTACGCATCTTTTGCTATGATCATTCTGGAAACGTTATGTAAGTGAAATAGAAAGTTCTAATCATTCCATGAGTATCAATGAATGTTCCAGTGAATTCTAAACTGCATAGTTGTAACACAATGTGTATAATTTGTACACAATATAACAAACTATAATGTAAACATTCTTAGGCCACACAAAACAAATTAGGCCAAATAAATAGATATGATAGTTACAATATCATAACACTCCCCTTTACACCATGAAAAGTGCTATTATGTTCTGCATTTTCAAAAAACTTTATTTGTTCAAGAAAAATAGAATACTCATTAATACTGTTTGCATTACCCCATTCAGAAAAATATGATTCACAATCTATATACTTATCATTAAATACCGGTTTAAGATCGTTGGGCGCCTTGTCCTTGAGCGTTGTGCTGAAATGTCTGGACCCTGTTAAGTGGGCAGTTCTTGCGCCAATGTCCAAACTGTTTACACTGGTGACACATGTCATACTGGGCCGGCTCACGCTGACCGTAGCCTGCACGAAAGGGCTGTGGAGGTTGACAATAACGACTGTAAGGCTGAGAATAAGCAGGATTCGGCAGTTTCAGATGGTCTAGCAATTGGGGTAGCTCTGTTGCTAATGTTGTACAGAGAAGAGCGAGGTTTGGTCCTCTCTTTAATTGACTTAACTGCACCTTTTCATCGTCAGAGTTATCAGCGATGGTATTTGACTCATAATCGCGCACTGTAGTCCAGCCCCCTGCAGAGCTGTCGGCGATCCTTATCGACTTATTCCTAGCTTTTACTTTAGTTATAAGCTCAGACAAGTATCTGCGATATCAGAACTGGAAGCAGGGGGCTGTGACTCACCTCTATCATGTGGATTAGTTGCGGTGTGGTCCGTATCACCATAGATATAATAGCCATAGATAAAGTACTGAACCCACATCAAAAGCAGATCATATTTGCCGAAATGTTATCACCCTCTTATTATATACATGTCACACTTGTTGTTAATTAGCCTTTATTGGCAATTGCCGTCGATTAATATCTAATAAATTGTGAACCGGGAGAGTAATATGTCATTCTTCGGTAGTTATCGTAATCTTCCGGTACATCATTTACATGGTAGTTCCTGAAAGTTGAAATTTATTATAAAGCAATGCGAGAAAGAAAAAAAAGGAGATACATACGTACAAATGACACTTAACACCTTATCTCTTTGTATTATACAAGACTACTCGATATGAGCGTAAAACTATTTTGTTAAAAATAGGTTATTTGATAGTTTTAATTTGTATATACCTTTCATTATACACGGTGTAATTCCTTGACATTTTGTTTGGAATGTTTATATACGTGCTTAAAATGCAAGTCAAGATGACCGATGTTTACATGGTTCTTATTAGTCCTGATTATGCATCAAATATTTGCCACTGCACGTTATGAATCAACGATCATGTAATCAACCACTGTAATCGAAAATACACACAAATGGGTTCATACCACATTAAACAACATTATATATACACAAATGAAATATTTGCAAATTATTTTTTTTATGTCAAGTCGAGTTTCTGTTTTATACCCTCTTTCACTAAATTTAAGCTGAAACTCAGTAAGAATAAATTTTGACATGACAATAACATCACTAATTTGAGATTTAAACAAATAACATTCAATAAAATCAAGTGACATGGAAATTTCTAATGTAAGTATATTTAAGCAACTAGCTCAAGCTTTTATAATCCACAGTGCAGACATTTAATAAGTGTATAATGTATTCCTTTTTCTCTTTATTTTCAAAACTTCGTGTTACCGTAACGACAGAAAGTTTCAACACTTGTAAAAATCTTTTTTTCTAAAAAATAATAATTTCTTCCTTCTGGCATAAAATAGGATTTCACTATTTTGAATCTCGATAAAACTTTTTCTTTAAATCGCCATAGAAAAATTCGACTCGGTTCGACCTCTTAACCACACATACCATCAGTAAACGATATGTCTCCTCTTGTCAATCATACAGGTCTTATTTCCCGAGTGCAACCGATGCAAGTGCTATGACAATTTAATTTTATATACCTGTAAAGCCCATTTTCCATGATTTTGCTATTTTATTATTTCGACAACAGCATAACCTTCGCATTTGTTGACCGATTTTCTCCAAATAAATTACAATCCAAACAACTTTTACAATCAGGCGCTTCTTATTGCTTCCGCCTCCTGACATATTTTTACTTGAGACAGGTAACGCATATTAATTATTGGCTGATAAGACGAGTGTCCGATAATTTTAATATATTAATTATGATAAGTAATTAGTCTATTGGGAGGATGTCGGCAAATATCATCTACATCACAGGCCACTATGCGCACTGCCGTGCTTTTGATATTTCAAAGGAAACTACATGGGGCTTAGTGGGACATATTCTGAGTACTTTATCTATGGCTATTATACAATGTATCTATGGTATCACCAATATCCGACATAGTTTAAAATTAAGCCAACTTTACTGCACTAAGACTGAGCTTCGAATGGTCAAACTATGAAAATGTATTTTCAATGTAAACTTTTACCGCGAATGACCAGTCCGTGCTATCATACAAAGAAACTTTAAACTCTTAACTTTGTTAAGGTGACTTATTGTTATGCTAAAATAATTTAAATATTATTGTAAACATGAACACATATTCCCAATATAACAACAAACCCATGTGCTATCGATAGTTAATAAATACATTTTAAGACAATGTTGAGTTTTCAACAGGTGTCCACTATTGACAATGATTGTATATTCTGTATAATTCTGTGTAATTGTATAGTCTGACGCGTGTACAAAGTTAAAGGTGTTAATTGGATGTTATTGTAGCAATAAAACAAGGGACACGCGTATCGCTTTTCTCATTTGATGTATCACATTGTGTCGGAAGCCGGAAAAACTGCCAGAGTTCATTAATAAAATTCACAGAGAAATAAAGTTGCAAGAAAGTCTTGTAAATGGCGCACTTTATGGACATGAAGACTTTGAGCTAAGCTCCTCAATTAGCCATTTACAATGCACAAAATCGCTCAGGCCGATTAAATCGGACAGAGAAAAGGCATTTGCATTGCAAAAATTCTTGACTTATGGGAGAAAGGTAAACAAAAATCCTTAGTCCACCACTTCAACAGATGGTGGGCTGACAATCCTCAAAACAAGTGCATGTGCACATAAGCCTTGTCAAAGGAAACGTACTAAAAGTGCTAAAACTATATCTTCAAAAAGGGCTAAAATACAGTGAGCTTAAGTGGTAAAAATGTTTACGGTTTATCAGATTGGCAGATCACCATGTACATAATGTATAAAGATTATGATAGATATGAATGTAAATATTACTATAATGAATATAACTATGATATAATAAAATAAAACAAAATATGGACCTCAAGGTAGAACCAAGTCATCGTCGGGGGTATGGCAACACGCTAAAACAATAAAGATTGCAAAGCGTGGCTTAGAGTTCTACAAATGAAGCATCTCCATAATTGGCAAAAACCACCATGTATATAGCGAATAATGATTATATTAGATATGAATGTAAATATTACTATTATAAATTAAAAAAAAAAGATAGAACAAAATATATAGAACTCAAGGTAGAACCACCTCCTTGTCGCTTAGTCTAGAAACATGCTTACAATATAACAAAGCGTATCTGATCGTTCTACAAATGAAGCATCACATTGATATAATAAGAGTACAGTGCAGAGCATATCATTAATAAGATCAAATGAATTAAGAGATTATATTCCAATATGCCGACTCTATATTTATCTTAATTCATTTATTCATACTCTGACTTTGCTGAAAACAGTAAATACATTATCTTAAACATATTCTTTATATTTAATAAAACTAGACAATCCCTGTTCTTCTTTACAAATGTTTAATTTCTTCATCTATCAATATAATAAAAAAAAAAAAAAAAATGAAAATCACTTTATCACTGCCCTTATATTACAAAAAAAACCCATCTCAATACGTATTTTTTAATATATTTATTTGGAATAAGTAATTTTAAGTTTTCTTGTCGCTAAATTATTCTTCTTGTGTGTAGCATGCTTGCTTTGTTTTAAGCGTGCACGTTTTAGATGTTTTGTTTGTAATAAGACGATATAAAAGCTCAATAGAGCTTATGTTTTCTGTATAATGATCTCGTCTATAAATAAAGCTTTTGAACCTTGAAAATCTTGTTGCTTCTTGACGCTTCTTATCGCTAATTTGTGAGACCCCATCGAGGACACCGTTTACATAGTGTGAACAAGCTTCCGCCCAAATTTCATAAAATTCCTTTTACATGTGCATTGTATTGTTCCAAAACAGCCCATATTTATGGGTTTGTTTTTCTAAAAACTAGTAATTACAATGCGAAATATGTTCTAGTTACTCCCTTTGGCCGATCGTTTGATATTCTCGCTTAACTGATTTGATTTGTGTTCACTCCACCTTTTAGTTTTAAAGTGAATTGTTTTCCAAGTCATTACGTTAGAATTCTTTAGAGTAATAAGATCAAAAGGGAGCTGTCGAGTTTCCGGATGATTTAGATAAATATTTGAAAAAAGAAATCGAAAAGAAAGCAATATTAGGACCGTTTCACGTAAATCCGTTTTCTCATGATATTGTTATTTCGCCGCTGAATAGTGTTCCCAAAAAAGGTTCTCAGGAACGGAGGATCATCTTGGATTTAAGTGTAAGAGGAGGGGGTGCTATCAACGGTTATATCGACAAAGACAGCTATTTAGGGAATGAGGTTCATTTAAAATACCCAAATGTTGATGCATTAGTAGAGCTTATTAAAAAGCATGGTCGGAACTGTCTTATTTTCAAACGGGACTTGAGTAGGGCTTACAGACAAATTTTCATTGACTTACATGATGTTCACTTAGTTGGATACAAATGGAATGATCATTTATATTTCGATAGAGTTCTCAGCATGGGTTTGCGATCAGCAGCTCATATATGCCAGCGTGTTACAAATGCAGTTGCTTTCATGTTTCGACAAATGGGATTTGATATAGTTAACTATTTAGATGATTTTGCGGGGGTGGAATCAGTTGACAGAGCTGATAAGGCATATATTGAGTTAAAGCGTTTACTTGATTCTTGTGGTTTAGAAGAATCATTTCATAAGGCTGTGTCCCCTAGTACTAGGATGGAGTTTCTGGGATAATATGTGATACCAGTAAACTTTGTTACAAATTCCTGACGATAAATTAAAAGATATTCAGGAAATTTTACATTTTGGACAAACAAGAGATCAGCAAAATTACGCGATATTCAATCTTTGGTAGGAAATTAAATTTTATGGCGAGCTGTGTTAGACCTGGACGTGTATTTATGAGCAGGTTGCTTAATTGGCTAAGATCAGCATACGATCAAACTGGTTATGTTGTAGTGCCTAGTTATGTTCAAAAGATATATTGTGGTGGGTCAATTTTCTACCTCATTACAACGGAATTTCAATGATGATGTTGGAGGAATGGTCGAAACCGGATGAAGTTTTTTCTTCTGACGCTTGCTTGTCGGGTTGCGGCGGTTGGTTTAGTGGAAAATTCTTTCATCAAGTTTTCCCGGAATTTATTATAGATTCTAATTTACATATAAACTGTCTCGAATTATTATCTATCATAGTATGTTTAAAGTTGTGGGCGCAGTGCTTTAGGGGAAAGAAAATTCGTATTATGTGCGATAACATTACTTCTGTTACTGTAATTAACACTGGTAAGTCCAGAGATACCTTTTTACAGTGTTGTCTTAGGGAACTTTGCTATATTGCTGCTATATACGAATTTGAGATTCGGGCTGTTCATTTAGCAGGAACTGAGAATAGGTTACCAGATTATTTATCGAGATGGCATACATCGGATAAATTTGCTGCTTTGTTCTATAATGCCGTATCAGGTTCATTGCAAGAGTTTAGTGCGGAAGAACATTTGTTTAAATTTTCGCATAACTGGTAAATACGTTGGTATAGTTTGAGCAAACATTGGACAGTCAATAAAAGAATTTTGAATGCTTTTCAGAATTAGAATTAATACAGTTAAAAGAGGATGTTAGAGTTTCTACTAGAGCTGCATATGCGCTAGGATCAAAGAAAACTTATTAGTTCAATGGAGAGCCTTTTACTATTTTGCACTTACTTTAATATGAGTTTTATTCCTGCAAATTTGGATACTATTTGCTGTTATGCACAATTTCTCAGTCGGTCTTTTAAATCTGTAGAATCTATTAAGAATTATATTAATGGTGTAAAAGTTATGCATTTAATGTTGGATTGTACCTTTCCACACTTAGACAGTTTTGTTTATAAGTTACTGATTAAAGGATTGTCACGAACCAAGTTACATATGCCACGTAGAGCTTTACCCATTTCGCCAGATATTTTATTGGAGATGGTGAAACATCTTAATTTAGAAAGTTCTTCTGATTGTGTATATTGGTGTCTTTTTTGTTTGCCTTTTCTTAATGTCTAGGAAATCTAATTTAGTTCCAGATTCTAGTTCTCAATTTGATAAGAATAAGCAATTGACCAGAGGTAAAGTCTTTGTTGTTAACGACATTGCTATAGTTGTTTTGAATGGACTAAGACGATTCAACATGGAGAAAGAAGATTAAAGATTCCGTTGGTTAAAATTCCTGGCTCTGTCCTTTGTCCGGTTTCTGCCTATAATCGTATGTGTAGTAAGATTCCGGCATCTAATGATTCCCTGCCTTTGTTATGAGTAAGAAATCGAAGTTGGTACCAGTCACTTATGCACAGTTCCAGAATAAACTGAAATCTGTTATTCAGAAGACAGGGAGAGATCCTAATTCATATTCATCACATAGTTTTAGGAGGGGTGGTGCCACTTTTGCATTTAGTTCTCACGTGCCTAGTGATCTGATTCAGTTACACGGGACTGGGCAAGCGATGCCTATAAGATATATTTAGAATTTTCTATGAAGGATAAAATTTCAGTTGTTAGAAACATGGCAAATTTTGTTTAATTGTCTTTCAGAAGTTGTGACCAATAAGAAGGTTTTGGTATTTACAGACTCTATAGGGAAATATTTGGATGACATATTTTGCATGGATTTGGTCGCGATCAGAGGAGCCAGGATAAATTCTTTAAGAAACATGATTAAGGGTAGAGAAATATGTTTAGCTAACTATTCTCATATTATTATTCACTTAGGTACTAATGATATAGTTAATAACTCTGTTGACAAGATTATTGCTGATTATAAGGAACTAATTGTTACTATCAAATCTTATTCATACAGTATGAAGATTTTTATTTCTTCTATTCTGCCAAGGCCTGTTGATTTTTCGTATACAGGTAACAAGTGTAAAAGTGTTAATCTAGAATTGAGCAAGATGTGCTCTAAGAATAATTTAAGTTATATTAGGTCTTTTAAAGATTTTTCATAAAGGCATTCCAGTCAGGTCATTATTTGCCTTTAAAGATGGTGGGCTTCACCTTAACGAAGCTGGGCAATACGAATTGCGCAAGTGTTTTCAGCACGCTATTAATCATATGTAAATAATTTAGTATTGTGTATTTTGTCTTTATGTATGTGGTAATTATTATTTAGTTTTTATAGGCTAGCCTTAAGGAAGTGTTTCATTCCTTAGGTTTTTGAATTTTCAAGGGAGTGTTTCATCCTTTGGATTCATGAATGTATGTCACTTTAAGGTAGATCTACTTTTAGGAGAGATTTCCGTTCGCATCTCCTAAGTAGTACTAGCAGCTGAAGAAGTGGTTTATTCTTCCTGCTTGGAGTTGAACTTTCAAGAGAGTGTTCTATCTCTTGGGTTTAACCGCTCCTTTAGCTTATTTGGTTTTGTTTGGCGGGCTTGTTTGGCGGATATTTAATTTTTGTGGCCCGCCATTAAATGTATTTTCCTAGCTATAACTTAATAAGTATTAGTATTTGTATATGTATTGGTATTTGTTCTTTATATTATTGTAATGACATGTATGTGAAGATTTTTGTTTTCGGCCAAATAAAGTTATATTATTATTACAGTCTTTAATGAAGCCAAAAGTAATTTAACAAAAGTATTCTACTTTCCAACGAATAGCTAAAGTTTACATTTTAACAAATTTGTAAAATGCTATATTTTAGGGCCAAAAGGGGGTCTTACAGGGCCTACTACTTTCATAAAATTCCATGTAGGTTGCAAGGTTATTGATGTTTAAAAAACTTAAACCACAGATTGAACCTTAATGTTGACGCCGCCGATGCTGACGAAGAAATCTAGGATCGCTATGCCTCGCTTTCACGAAATAAATTCGGCAGGCTCATTCTTATCAACCACATAATGACCCCCTTAGAACATAGTTTCAAAAGTTTGACCCCTCCAAAAAAAACCCTATCCATTAACATTTGTGAGAAGATGATGACTGCCAACTACATAGTTACAGGCATTTACTTGAAAAATAGCTATGGGAAATACAATTTATGTGGACACAACGACACTATCTGTAACAGAATATGGCAGAAATAGATTTTCCTTGATTGCTGTACTGATTTTCTTTGATTTTGTACTGATTTTTTATAATACATTCTACACTATAGTTCTGTTAAATATTTTGAAAAAGTAGCTTGAACTAATTAATTTGATAAAGATAATTTAGTTGTCTGGTTAGCAGTCATCAGTATATAAGTGATATTCTGTAAATGTTATATTGCCTTGATGTTTCATCATGACCTTCCATATCACATGTTTTGAAGCTGATACAACTGATTTTAATAAACATTTTTTAGTTTTATTCTGCTTTGAGAAAACCCTGAGTATAACAAAGTTTTTCTTCTTGATTTTTTCCCCTCACAAATGAATATCTGACAGTTGCATGTAGAAAAATGAACAAATAAGCATTTAAATGAAAAAAAATATTTTAATTTAACTAGTACCTTTCTGTACAGAATGAAATCAAAACAATACAGATTGTCCCTGATTTTGAAACTGCTGATCCTTACAAAGTAAATCTTTCAAAGGCACACTAATCCAAAATTGTTTATATACATGAGCATGTGCTTAATTATAAATAAATGACTGAAATGATATAAAAAGAAAGAAAAACAGAGAAAATTCTTTGTGCCAATTTATTTGCATGCAACTCATAATTCTACAAATTTTATATTTAACCTTTAAATAATGATTTTCATTCTATATTAAATTAATATGAATAATGTACATTTGCTGTCACAGAATTATTTGTGAATGAAAAAACATAAAAAAGAGGAAACATGTCGCAATTATATTAAGGCTGTTCCATAAAAAACATACAGCTTACTGTTCGGTGTGAGCCAAGGCTCCGTGTTGAAGACCGTACTTTGACCTATAATGGTTTACATTTATAAATTTTGCTTGGATGGAGAGTTGTCTCATTGGCACTCATACCACATCTTCTTATATCTATATATGGGACCCAGGAAGCCAAATCTCAACTATGGGTGGGTGTCATCTATGTTTTTGCATAGTGGAAATGTAAGTGAAATTTTAATTTGCCTCTATAGGTGGTTACCCCATTTTTAAAGTGTCTTCCCTGGGTACATGTACCATGTATGTTTTAATGGAACAGCCCTGAATGCCTTTATTAAAATTTTGATGTTTTATAAACGTTTCATTGATTTTAATTTTATCATTATATAGTTATTTTTTATTTCAATCCCACTCTAGGAAGTGAAAATAACACATTACAAATATCACTGATTTTATGGTTCTGGTCCTTCCTGGATCAAATATGTACAGAATTTATTTGAGATAAAGAAATACATATGCAGTTTTACGAAATCCCAGTGTATTGTTTTGTGTGTGTGAATGCCATGCTGCCCATCAAGGGCCCTTTATTGGAACATTAAATGTTCTTATTTTTATTTGATATATTTGTAAAAATTTCATAAAATAATTATACCTATTTCCAAATAATTTTATATACACACCTTTTACAGTCCTACTTATTTCCATAAGAAATCACATCAAAATGATTTTAACACTTTAGAAATTGAAAAACACATGTTCAGAAACTTTTCCAACTCATTGTTTCCTACTAGGGGACTAAACTAGGGACAAATGTTTCATACAGTTGTTAATCTTAAGATAAGTAAAATTGTAAATTTACACATCCTATGGATAATGAACCATAACAGATGACTGTGCTAAGGAGTGATCAGATTCACAACCCTTGAGAAATAAGTCATCCTGCTGATGCTGTAAAGTATCAAAGATTTGCTAATAACAAAATTAGTTAAGAGATTGCACACTCACCTCAATATCTTCAACAATTTATATACTCGTCAGACATAGAAACTTTCATTGTGTGACCCCCCCCCAGTAAAATAAAATTTTTGATGGGAACCCCCAGCTGTATGATCTTTTTTGGTCATGACCCCCCCTTCCCCTCCTAAAATGCACCAACCCCCTCAGCTGATAAATAATAATGACTGTTCCCTAAAATTAGAAATTGTCGTATGCCACATGAGGGAGCTACCATTTTTTAAGGGGGCTAGGATGAAAAATTTTGTTCTGCATTTTTTTTAGTTCTAATCTCTGTCCTGCCTTTTTATTTTTCACTCTATTCGGTCCTGCCTTTTTATTTTTATCAGTTTATCCTGACTTTTTTTACATAAATTGTCATCCTGCCTTTTTTTTTTGCCAAGTTGCTCATCCTGCCTTTTTTTTTTTTTTTTACTCAAAACTCCTGTCCTGTCTTTTTTTTCAAATTTCATCCTAGCCCCCCCCTTCCTAAAAATCAAATGGTAGCTCCCTAACTCATCTTTTGTTTCCTGATCATCATAATTCACGTTAAAAGTCTCTGTAAAGCATTAATTATTTTTGCTTATCATTTCTTGCATGAGTTTGTTACTTTTCTGTTAATGAAAATTCCAAACTACATTATGTAAGTAATATCATTTTTCATAGAATGCTAAAATGAACTATTTCAACACGCATGAAAAAATTGAAGAGATAAAACCTTCATAAATTACTTCTGCATTTTTGTAATAATTTTATTCTATATTAATTATCTATGATGAATTTATTTGCAGTACAACATGTATATAAATGAAGGCAATAGTAGTATACCGCTGTTCAAAAGTCATAAATCGATTAAAAGAAAACAAATCCGGGTTACAAACTAAAACCGAGGGAAACACATCAACTAAAAGAGGAAAACAACGGAACAACAGAAACACTGAACTGCAACAAAAACAAATGCCAACATACATAGAAACTGACTATTTAATAACAACTGCCATATTCCTGACTTGGTAAGGACATTGAAAGAAAAAATGGTGGGTTGGTTTTATGGCTAGCCAAACCTCCTGCTTATATGGCATGTTAAAAAAATATTGCTAAAATGACAACACTACGTGACAGGAATACAGTAAAAACAAACGCAAGAACACTTAGCACAGAGAAATGCATAAATAAATGATATAATAGTACATTACAACATGTACCGGTAAACCACAGAATAACAACGGACATCTCACATTAACGACAGCACAGGACACCACAAACTGTGTGTCACATGAATGGATCAACGCCACAAATAGTGACATATTTTTGTGACGTATATATAATCTTGAAATTCATACAATTATATGGAACGAGATCCAAAAATTCACAATTATTTTCACAATACTAGTCCAAATAATTATCACGATTATGACTGTCTTGAAAGGCTATTTTAAATTAATGCTGTGACGACATCATAATTATTTGGACTAACACAATACTTTATCTATGGAAAATGTAATCTCGACTATACTAACAAATAAGACATATGTGAAATGTACCGAAAATACAGATTTCAAACCACAAACAATAAGACAACACAGTATACAACGTACTTACAAAAGAAACCCATATGTTACAGGTATTTTCTAATTTAGACATTTTGTAAAATGACTGAATTTTTAGGCAATTTACTAAATGCCTATCATTAATTGATAGGCATTATATAAAATGATTAAAATACTAGTCATTTTGTAAAACTCACAGAATTATTATTACCCATTCTTTCCTTTCATTTCTCATTTTTCATCCATCAATTTGAATCCATAGTTCCAATTTCAAATTCTTCCAAAAAGCACAAAAAAGCAAACTTCAACTGAATATTATCAAGCTACCATATGTCCAACTCTTGCAAGCTAATACCAGAGAGCCAAATTTGAAAAACATTCCCATGATCCTTTGCAACAACAAAGCATTCTAGGTATCAAAATTTACGCCCTTCCAACAGTTTTACGTCCGTAGAAAAATTTACGCCAGGTTTACCACTTTTTTCTATGCCTGTAATTGCTGGATTTGTACACGTTACCAGTTTTCCAGGCATGATATGCCTTATTACGTACGGGCTGTACTTTGTATACTGTTTGAAAAATTTGTGCCTTCTGTAATATATTGTTACATTTTATTTCTGTGTTTTGAGAGTTGTACTGTTATGTATATTTACATGAACAAACAAACCAGCTCAAGCAGTCACCTTTATTAAGAGGTCACTTTTCTCTAGTCCCACCATAGATAAACTGAAACTTTGAAGAGACCTTTCTTCTGTGACCAGTTTCTATTAGCCAAAGGGTGATCTCTTAATACATGTTTGACTGTAAATAACCAAAGTAGTACCATCAGGATGACACCTTTCGGAGCAAGTAATCTTCATCTAGATTATATGCATATTGCATTTTGAATCTCAGCTACTGAGATTCTGTAGAAACTGTATATTAGTTGACGCCATCTTGGTTCAGCAGCATTACTTATTTTTCCAAATGTAAACTAGTGTAAAATATCAAAACATATTTGAAACATTTATTAGTATTTCAGAAGGTAATTTTAACAGATTTAAGGTTTAAAATTGGAAAACAGAAAATGATACGATCAATTTAAGCCTTCTTGCATCTAAAATAGTTTCTGACTTGCCAAAAAACATGTCACTTTTCATAGGATTCAATGTAAACATACCCACCATGTTAGTTCACCTTGTTAGCACAAAATCAGCTCATAATGTGAAAGTTGACCTACTCTGACACATTATTAAGAATCATACCCAGTATTCATTTATACTTAGTCCTAAATGCCAGCTGCATTGGGGAGAGCAACAAATACCAATTTGAAAGACCTGATGTTGATCTTTCTGGGATCAAACTACTAAACTCCCACACTAAAGGAAAGTATGCTATTTATATTAGTTTGACTGACTGATTGATTGGTGTTTAATGCCACTTTCAACACTATTGTGCTATTTCGTGGCAGTCAGTTTTTATTGATGGAGGAAGCCGGAGTGCCCGGAAAGAAACACGACCTTCGGAAGGAAAACTGACAATCCTAGTCAATTAAGATTGGAGTCGAGTTCACCTGCCCCGTGCGGGATTCGAACTCACAACCTCAGTGTTGACTGGCTAGTGATACAGTAGTTCAACTACTTAGACCACTCAGCTACCGAGGCCCCTATTTATATTAGAGAGGGATCTGAAACTGATATGTGTTGCTATAAAACATCACTGCCTCTCATTACCAATTCACATTTAACCAACAAAATGATAAAACTTGACATATTTTACAATGCAATTGTAACAAGTCACTGTAGCATGACTAGGGGAGAGAACGCTAATTTCAAAACACTAAGATGCAAGATTCAAACAATGCAATAAAGGCAAAATCACTGGAGCATGATTGAGATTTAAGCATCACAAACATAAAATTTAGAAATCATAAATCATGTAGTAAGTGTCAGTCAGAAGAAAACCCAAACTTTGGGATGCATAAATTTATTAAATATATATTGACAATTAACAAGAAAAAAAAAAACAAAATAATTAACAAACATAACATGTCCTTTAACGTGAGCAAGATTAGTTATCCGTGAGATTACCAAGTTCCTTTTTTTTTGTTTCTAGTTCACCGACCAGCCGAACATGCCTGACAACCACAGGTATCTGGTACTTTGTATGTTTTGTTCATTGAGGTACCATCAGTACATGTAAGTTTGACTGTTTTGTCTGATGTAGTTGTTGGCTGACAACAGTTACATTTGTTGTTAAATCCTTGCATGATAGCTGTGTATTGTGCATGTGAGGAACAATATCCAGAACATTCCATTAGGTCTTGAACTGGGTCAGTATTTTTACATGTGATACCAATTGAGTTGGTTACTGTAAAGAATCCTACACTTCTTGATGCTTCCCGGAACATTAGACGTGGCATACATGTTGAACACTGGGATGCATTTTCTGAAGAAAAAAAAAGATAGATGATAGAGACTTTCTTTTTCTTTCCAGTCAATTCTAAAATTATTTGATTATTAATACCTGCAAAACTTCAATTGCAACTTCCAAAAACATCAAAGCTAGATGTCACAGGAAATTCTAGTTACCGGTACCTTTTTTTTTTCAAAGGGGTAAGATTGATAGACATCTGCCATTAATTTTGACTAATTTTCATTTGAGAATTTATGTTTGAGACTTTTGTTTTTATTTTCTTTCTGTATTTGCAAACTATTTTAAAAACAAATTTACTTGTTTAAACTATATATGTATCTGTACAGTAACCATGGGTACACTATAAGACTTCATGACTGAAAATGTTTGTTAATTGGAAAAAAAATTCAGTCAGATAATGGTACAAGCATTTTGTTATGAAAAATGAGTTGTATTCACAATTCATTTTATGAAAGCCCACTTTAGAAATAGGAATAAAAGGAGATATGAGGCATACATTAATGAGAAATAACCCAACAATATTATAAAACCAGAAATGACATATTAGTATATATATGTGAGATGATATAAACTTACGCTTAATAGTAACCTTGCATGTTTGGCAACAACCAGTAGAGTCGTACGATGTTTTATTCTGAAATAAAATCATAAATAACATTTATGGCTATTGAATAGTAAAACAAACCAAGGATATCAAATTTTTAAACCTAAAAAATATTTTTCCATAAGAAACAATTTTTTTTTAAATTGTAAGGGTTCTATGGAACTCTTTGTCTCGCCTGCAATTGGTGCTGTCAACGTAAAAGTGTAATGTTGACTTAAAAAGTGAGTTCATTTATCAGTCAAATACAGAATTTAAAAAGAATTACAATTTTTTCTTTAGATGCTATTTTTTGGTCTTGAAGATCAGCTTCTGTCCAAATTTTATAACAATCCATCAAGGTTTACAAAATTTATCATGTAAATAAAATTTAATCCAAGACTTTCTGTAAATGTAAACTGTAAAAAACTAAGTCCATCCATCAGAAAAATTCTGAAAATGAAAAAACGTATATTTTCATATGTTTGCTTCGGACTTTATTTCTTAATCTTTAATAAAAGAAGAATGTGTCTGAGGATACGAATGCCCCTGCTCAAGCTTTGCAATTTTCCAAGTTAAAAAGGGGCATAATTCTAGAATGGTAAATGACTCACTGTATGTGTGTTGTGGTTCTGAGCATTGTGTATGAGTTTCATAAAATTTGGAAGACAAACAAACAAACAAACAAACAAAAAGTTACAGTGCGGAAACAAAAAATTAGCAATTTTCCAAGTTATAAAGGGGCATGATGATATTTGCAAATCTGGACCCTCAAACAGGATCAAGTAAAAAAATAAATGAATTTTTGTAGGGTTCAGAAATGGAAAGGCCAAAATCAATCTAAGTAATTTAAAAAATAAAAGTTCACTTTTCACAATTTAAAGATCTACAACTCAACAATGATAAAAGCTAAAATCATGAAACCAAACTTGACCTTCATTTAGTCACAAGAAACAACATATATAAATTTGAAAAGATTTCATCAAAACCTTTTCAAGTTATTGAATGGACAATGTTTGGCAGTCGCCCGCCGTATATCATCAAATCAATTCGATTATTTTCCTTCGGTTAAAAATGAAATAAATATTCAAAATTTTGCCTCAGACTAAATCTGAATGTTAACTGTAAAAATCAAAGAGCTTGATCGCTCTGAGGGATACGATTGCCATTGTTTCCATTGATATAAGTATTCTTTCTCAAAAATAATTCAACTGCATATGTATTCCCTATTTAATTCAATCTGATTATAGTTTTTCACTTTAAATAATGGCCAAAATAACTAAAAGTGAAAAGTAAAAAAAAAACAACCATGTCCAATTACTAGTAATACACAGACAAATGCAATTTTTTATTGCTCTGGACACTGTCTTTTGATTATTACAAATCTTCTATTCCATGAAGTTTTAACTTGAATGGAATAGTCTATCAACAATTATACCCCTAACTTGAATGGAATAGACTATCCATATAGTAATCTATTGATGGCGAGTTCATTACTGATCTACCCAGATTTTTAACAAAACAGAAATAATAGATGATGATGGATGATGGCTGCTTAATGTCCAGCTGCAAATTAATATACATATTCAGGACAAGAACATATTAATGTAATATTAACACTGCTTTGTACTAGACAGACACACTGAGCCAGATTTTTAACATGCTAGTTCACAAGGTAACAGTCTGCAGGAAGACATGTCACCGTACCTGGACACATTATTCTGACTCTCAGCCAACCAGTCTTTGCTCTTACTCCTTAATGCCACCTG
Source organism: Mytilus coruscus (assembly GCA_017311375.1). Lineage (NCBI taxonomy): Eukaryota > Metazoa > Mollusca > Bivalvia > Mytilida > Mytilidae > Mytilus > Mytilus coruscus. Next base: position 96,427,458 of record CM029596.1, on the reverse strand, counting down.
CTTAGCGGAGAAGCAGCAAATAGCAATTTTAAAGTCTTTGGTTTGACACGGCCGAACACGCAACCACTAGACCACTGAGGCGGTTTTAGAAATAATAGAAAATTAACACACCTGATGATTACTTACATATTAAAAACATTTTAAATGAATTTAAAAACATTTGATCAACAGTGAGCGATAAGTGGCATGTAAGTTTCTTAATAGCGTTGATAATATGGAAGACTCCATTTATGCTAAGGGGGTGTTTTACTTCTACTTCTATCATTACGCTGTTTAACTACATTTTTTGAGTTAATAATGCAACAACAATAACCCTAAATAGCGGATTAAAAACACAGAAAGGACCTTTTGAGTTGCAAATCAATCAATGGCATGGGGAATCCAGAGCAACCATTTATTCTCATGCCTCTAAAGGTAAAGAAAACTACACATGTGCTTAATTACATACACAAACCGTTAGAATTATGTTTTGATTGAGGACAACATGTCAATTGTGGTTCTCCATTTCTTTATGGAAGTTCAATATCAAAGTTTCATAAAGGTAACATAATAGGAACAACACCACTTCAGAATTTGTCTGACGGAAATAGTTTTATTTCAGAACCACTCTTGCATTTTATCAAAACAGCAGAATTCCCAGTCTGATGTGTTGCTAAATATATAAAACCCTAAATATAGATACTGCTTAATACTGATTTCCGTATCAAAAAATAAACTCAAATAAAAAAAGGAGATATGAGGATTATGAGAAGAAATTGAACAGAAAGTTGTTTAATTTAACCTGTTTGTTTGTTTTACTCTTTAAAACACAACAATCTTCAGGATCTGAGTTGTTCCTAAATATAAAGCACAAAACGGTTGACATAAGAGCCTTGGAAAGGAGTCAATCCTAAAAGTCTACAGATTGCTTGACAGCAATTGTATCACAAAAACTAAGTCCATTTATCTGTATAATACAGAAAAACGAAAATAAATATTGTCAAAATTTTGCTCTTGATACTGTATTTTGGTCATAAACAAGCTTCTGTCCAAATTTCATAAATTTCCATGAAGGTTTGACAAAGTTTTTGATGCCTGAAAAACTAAAACCTCAGACTAAATCTGAATTTTAACTGCAAAAAAACTTAGTCCATTTATCAGAAATACATAAAAATGAAAATAAATATTTTCAAAATTTCATTAAATTGGCGTGACAAAGTTTTTGATGTCTAAAAAAAGTTTAACCACAGACTGAACCTAAATGCTGACACCGACAATGGAATTGAGGATTGCTATATCTCACTTTTGCGACATAAATGTTGCAGGCTCAACAAAAAAAAACAAGAATATGTGTCAACTGGACACCATGCCCTGCTCACACTACCATATTTCAACATATCCAAGATCACTACCCGTTTTTTGCTTGGGTTTTTTTTTTTTTTAGTTTTAATCTTAAGGTTTCTTATTAGTGTTTTGTGGACTGAAACATGTTTGTCTTTCTGTTTTTTGCCATGGTTTGTCAGTTTCTCTTCGACTTTTGAATTTTGATTAACCATTGGTATCTTCTGACTCTTTTTTTCAATGTGAAGTGAACTACAAAATCTGGCATATATTTTACAAAAAACTTCACCACAATGAACATTTGTACTAATAATAATCAAAGGTTGATGTGAACCCTACTGCATGGTAACCTACCTGCTTTCAAAACTTTAACCTGACAGTGATACAGGATGGGTAAACCCACAGACTAGAGAACATAATGCTCCCATACTATTGCAGGCAGGGCATAAAAAAGCATATGACAACATAAACAGTAAAGAGAATATTTCAAACTTCCAGGTTATATTCAAACCATGACTGCACATGATTTAACAGAAACAATGCAGTGGAGATTGTGCATTCATTTTGTATTAAAAGACTAATATTATAGTTGATACTGTGGAAATGTAATTATTCATGAAGTACCAAATATCATGGATTATGTAATCTAATAAAACCACAGAAAAATAAAATAAAGAGCTGCGCCCTTTTAGATCGTTTTTATGCTCTAAATGAATTTATATGATCAACTAGAAAAACTGTGAGCTTTGCTCAAATAGACCCCCCCCCAAAAAAAAAAAAGACATACGCACACAGTGGTACCCAATTGACACAAAACATAAATAATTTAGCACTATTTTTTAATGAATAAAATTCTATAACTGTCAAAAGTGTAAAAAATGGACAGTTTTCAAAACATTTTCAATGAATAAAGTTACATAACTCTGCAATGTCAGATCAGAAATTTATAAAAAAAAAAAACAAAACAGAGCTTTTTTCCGTACATATAAACAAGTCACCAAATTTTCATGAAAACTGCTCAAACATTTTTGAGTTATTGTACAAAAACTGGAAAATCCCCCCTTTTTTATGAATAAAGTCCCAATACTCCGAAACAAAAAATCAGAAATTTTCAAAAATCAAAAGGGAACTTATGTCAATATATATAAACAATTCACCAGTTTCATGACAATTGCTCAAAGCATTTTTGACTTATAGTCAGAAAACTGGAAAATCCTTCATTTTTTTTATGCAAAAAATCCCACAACTCAGAAAAGTAAAATCTAAAATTGAAAAAAATTGAAAGGAAGTTTAAATTAATAAATATAAACAAAGTTTCATGAAAATTGGTGAAAGTGTTTTTTGAGTTATTGTCAAGTGTTGACGAAGGACAGACAACAGTATTCCATAATATGTCCTGTCTTAAGACTGGCCTATAAAAACAAAATAAAGGTTACTCTAACTTTTAAGTATTGTTATTTGTGCTTTTTAATTTTTAAATGGTTGTGTTGTTTAGTCAGGGTTAGAAAATTTTACATGACCGATGGTCTTGAATTTGGTGATGTCTTAAGGTTAGATAAGAGTCAATTACCAATCCACTATTGCGTGATGTCTAATCACTTTATATAACTTATCAATGTATTTTATAGAAGTGACACGACAGGTGTCACATGTGGAGCAGGGTCTGCTTACCTGTAAGGAGCACCCGAGATCACCCCCAGTTTTAGGTGGGGTTGTGTTGCTAAGTCTTTAGTTTTCTATGTTGTGTTTTGTGTACTGTTGTTTGTCTGTTTGTCTGTTGGTCTTTTTCTTTTTTAGCCATGGCGTTGTCATTTTATTTTCGACTTATGAGTTTGAATGTCCCTTTGGCATCTTTCGCCTCTCTTTTAATAAGTACTGTGAAATGTCTGAAAACCAACAACATACTTACACCAGAGCAGGCAGGTAGATCTGTTGTTGGACACCTAATAAAGGTATCTTGTAAGGCATACTGTTGAAAGTCTGGCATGTAAGTGCAGGTTCTTGTGTAACATTTCTTGTCAATTGGCATATGTTGTCCATCCTAAAAATTCATAAACAAATATCCTTTAAAGATTTCACTTTACATTAAATGCAGTCAAAAATTTGTATGTGTCATCACATCTTTGACGGAATGATTAAATAAGCACTACTTTCTACTCATCCTTACAATTTTATAATTCTCAATGTTTGTGTTGATTGAAACTGAAGCAAAAATTATAATTTTTGTAATGAGAAGTTTTCTCCTTTTGTTGAAACCTGAATAATTATACTCTGCTGAGAAAGAATTTCATAGAAAAAACAGGAATAACAAACTTTAAGGTAGTTAAAGTTCTCTTTTATCTAAAACTAGAGGCTCTAAAGAGCCTGTGTCGCTCACCTTGGTCTATGTGCATATTAAACAAAGGACACAGATGGATTCATGACAAAATTGTGTTTTGGTGATGGTGATGTGTTTGTAGATCTTACTTTACTGAACATTCTTGCTGCTTACAATTATCTCTATCTATAATGAACTTGGCCCAGTAGTTACAGTGGAAAATATTTTGTAAAATTTACAAAATTTACAAAAAAATTTATGAAAATTGTAAAAATTGACTATAAAGGGCAATAACTCCTTAAGGGTCAATTGACAATTTTGGTCATGTTGACTTATTTGTAGATCTTACTTTGCTGTACATTATTGCTGTTTACAGTTTATTTCTATCTATAATAATATTCAAGATAATAACCAAAGGTGCAAAGTTTTCTTAAAATTACCAATTCAGGGCAGCAACCCAACAACGTGTTGCCTGATTGGTCTGAAAATTTAAGGGCAGATAGATATTGACCTAATGAACAATTTTATCCCGTCAGATTTGCTCTAAATGCTTTGGTTTCAGAGATACGAGCCAAAACTGCATTTTACCCTATGTACTATTTTTAGCCATGTCAGCCATCTTGGTTCATGGGCGGGTCATCGGACACATTTTTAAACTAGTTACTCTAATGATGATTGTGGACAAGTTTGGTTAAATTTGTCTTAGTAGTTTCAGAGGAGAAGATTTTGTAAAGATTACAAAATTTACGAAAAATTGTTTAAAATTGACTATAAAGGGCAATAACTCCTTAAGGGTCAACTGACCATTTTGGTCAAGTTGACTTATTTGTAGATCTTACTTTGCTGAACATTATTGCTGTTTACAGTTTATCTCTATCTATAATAATATTCAAGATAATAACCCAAAACGGCAAAATTTTCTTTAAATTACCAATTCAGAGGCAGCAACCCAACAATGGGTTGTCCGATTCATCTGAAAATTTCAGGGCAGATAGATCTTATCCTGATAAACAATTTTACCCCTGTCAGATTTGCTCTAAATGCTTTGGTTTCAGAGATATAAGCCAAAATCTACATTTTACCCTATGTTCTATTTTTAGCCATGGCGGCCATCTTGGTTGGTTGGCGGGTCACGGACACATTTTTAAACTAGATACCCCAATGATGATTGTGGCCAAGTTTGGTTACATTTGACCCAGTAGTTTCAGAGGAGAAGATTTTGTAAAGTTAACAGACGACGACGACGGACGCCGACGGACGACGACGGACGCCAAGTGATGAGAAAAGCTCACTTGGCCCTTTTGGGCCAGGTGAGCTAAAAGGAATTGGTATCACTTTACCTTATATACAGTTCCGCTCACAACACAACCACTGGGTTTACATTGACCACAACATTCACCAGGTAAATCTACATGTACTTCTCCCTGTAAGAATTAATTTGTATTTAGAATTTGGAGCAAAATTTTACAGTATTCAGTAGTTCTCCTTTCATAAAGACACCCTTCAGCAGAGGGAAATTAAAATTAATTAGAGAGAAATCTTTAGTGATGTGTTGAATTACATTTCAAAATACAAGGAAACTGGTCATAAATAAACTCATCATATATACCAGGATTAAAATTTTATTACGCCAGACGCGTGGTCTACAAAAGACTCATCAGTGACGCTCGAATCAAAAATGTTACACAGGCCAAATAAAAAGAGTGGCTTCTCTTCAGAAAATATATAGATTTGATTGAGAGTATGGAACGACTAGAAGATATTTCATAAAATCACTTAAATATTTAAATCCCTATATGCAAGAGCAGATCAAACTGAGTTTATTTGTCAGATTCACTTTTTCAGCAGATTTTGCTGAAATGGGTATAAAAGGTGAGAGTTTTTTGCTCCGTGTAGAAGGCCTCACTGTGACTTTGAGATGAAGAACAGCAATAAAAGCGCTGTTCCTTTACTTTTTGTGTGTTTTTTTTGCTGTGCATGTACTGATTTTGTGTCATGGATGGATACCCCATATCCTTTGTTTTTCTATTATAAAATTAGACTTTGAGATAGCAATTTCTTTATGCCCCATGTTCTAAAAGTATAGATATGTCCATGAAAACACATGAAACTGCCAGGTTCTAATTACTTATCATATTATTGACATACCAGTTTACATGATGGGCAGGTCTGTGTACGGCATGAAGTTTCTACTGTTCCATCTGTTCTGTTCATACACTGACAAGACTTACAGTGTCCATCTTGCCAGATATCTCCAGGCTGAAATTGCGATCAGCACAACAAATATAATGGGGGTCATGTTATTACCATGGATAAAATAAATACACTTATATCCAGTTACTGTGAAAGGACTTTTATTTGTGGGGTACCAGTTTTCATGGTTTTCGTGGATGGCTTTATCCACTAATTTAAGTGTCAAACAAAATATTACAACTGTTGTCCAAATAAAGACTTGGAAAGATCTCAATGTAGGTTTAGCTACATGGATATGTGCATATCATCTAGAGAATACATTAAATATCAGCAAATGCACTATGAACTATATATACAACTTCAGACAGGATTTAACCCATTTAATCTTTAAAAACCTAGACTACTATTTTTAACCTTTTAATTCTCATGAAAAATAAGTTTTGATCAATGAACGTCAGACTTCTGGTGATGATATGTAAGATGAAGTGGTCATTTTATCTCCTCATAATTCTCAAGACAAAAAAAAAAATTTCATATTGGGCTTGCTTTTTTATTTCATAAAAGTTAATTCTACAAATCAAAGTACATTTGTAGCATTTTTTTTTATGTAACCTTTTTCCCTAAGTGAAATGTTTATGGCCCAATTATCACCTCTGATGATCGTTAATCTGTTGATTATTCGATCTCAGGTTAATTAGTGTCATCACTTCAGATTACATGTGTGCAACAATTAAAATGTTTACTTTGCAATTTTCTTCAATCAAGACAATTTGTAAGCATAGATGAATCAGCTTATTTACGAAAGCAATTATTTTATTAAAAATTTGATGAATGATGACAGTAATGAAAAACAAACTAGTGAAAATGTACACCATATTTTGCAATGTCCCATAAACCATTAAAAACCCTAGTCACTGCAGGACGTCGATATAGTGATGGCCCATATAACTTTACTGTACTGCGGATCGTCGATATATTGATAACTTCCGGTAGGTTCATTTAGTGCCGGTTGTCGCTATATTGACTATCTATATAAGGTAAAGGTTTCGAGTTCTAGCCAATCAAATCACACAGATATTTTTATTTTAAGTAGATATTACGTCAGAAGTAGGATTTCCCTGTAGAAAGATGTTTTCATTGGTTGCTTCCCACATTCCATTCTAAAATAATTTTGATGACAAAATTGACCCAGTAGTTTGTTTACATTTGAGTGTGAAACAATGGAAGTATTTGTAGAAGTAGCGGATGGGGACACGTTTTATTAGGAAGAAGATCATGAAAATCGTGATTTTGAAAGATAAATATTTCTACAAGATGATTCGGACGAAGAATTTATAGGTTTTGATGAGGATAATCTAGAAAAGGACGAAAAAATAGCACCGTTTTAGGATACGTAGAAACCTGGATACACGTGGTCTCGCTTTTGATTCTGAAAAGAAGTTAAACTTTGATGTTGGAGAAAATACAGAGATAAAAGATTGGTTACGTTTATAATTATTAATAAAGATTTCATAAAAAATAGTTGAAGAACCAAACGGATGAATATTAGACTTTTTTGAGTCGGAGCAAGGGCAACAATATTGAAAAGTAAAATAACGATTTACAAGGAAAATTCACACTCGTGGTTTAAATTATTGGACGATGTCAACTGGGTTGACATGAAGCAGTTCATCATGAAATAATAAAATATATTATTTGTCTTTTTTTTGCTAATTAAATGAGATTTACAAATATTTTTAATAATCAAATAAATAAACACATAATTTTTCAACTTTCATTTGCTATATCTAAATAATTTCATAATCCACTGTTACTTATTTAATACTGTGAAATTCTGCATTCAATTTTGCAAAACAAACTCATTTAATGTTACTTTCTAAAATGTTTAAAAATCATAGAAAAATTGATAAAACAATAACATCATGGTGTAACACTGATAAATTTCTCTAAAACAACTCGGCACAGTGAGATGCAGAGGCTAATTAGCATCATGGCACTGCATTGAACTGTTAATCTATTTATAGCTGGCAGTACTAGGGTTAAGTAAACAACATATGATTATTTTCAAGAATCTTCGTTTCTGATGACTTCAAATTTTCCCTCAATTTTTTTCAGAAAACTAAAATCCACAAATTTAAGAACCAAAGAACATGCAACTTTTGCTCAAATTAAAAAACTGATACCCATGAATAAAAGTACTTTCACAGTAATACATTGAAATATCAATGATATAATGTTTATGTAAATTCAGACCTCATAAATTTATTAGCACTGTTAATTAAATGTCAACCATGTTATACTGATATTCATTACAGTCTATAAACTAAATCATCTGAAGTATAACTTTCAAACAGATAGTAATTTGTTTCAATTTTCTTGTCCCAACAAACTTATCCACCCTATTTCTTATAAACCAACGCTATTTTTGAAACGGATAATAAGTTACATGGTCCACTCTTAGTAACATGAATTTTATAAAAGTGCCTCCCATGGTTCCACAATGCATTCATTCTGGAACAAGCCTTAATAATTCTGCTTTCCAACAGACGCTTCTTATAAATCAAAAATTAATAACATTTACTATAGTGACAACTATCTGTTAAACTCTTTTTTCAAAAACAGAAAAAAGTTACATTGCACATAAAAATCCGCTACTCACTCTGATCTCTAACAGAGTATTAAAAAACATAACTTGTTAATCTCTATATTTCAGGATCTCATGTTAAAACAAGCCTCCCTTTTCTGCTTTCTGATAAATCCATCCAAGACAAACAAATGGTAACTTACATGTTTGACAACCTCATGTCCATTCATGGCATATTTACAGACTTGATTGACTGTTACAACAGGAGGCATGGTTCCATTTATAATATTCTTGACTAAAATTTAAAAAATACAATTTGTGTTAAAAACATTTTCTTCAAAATAATCAATTTCCAATAAACAATAAGCAATTTCTAGATTCAACTTTTATGCATGATAAAGACATGTAAAAAAAGTTTTTTGTGTTTTTCAAAATAAATTTTCAACATTTATTGTTTGAAAACATACTAATTTTAACAAAGAATAATATGTGTTTAAGTTCCATGTAACATTATGAGTCCAACCAAATACATTTTCATTAATGCTTCCAGCTCTTTCAATTGTATAATCCCTTCTATAGCTTTGATAACTGGATAGAAAGTATCATATGTCAATCATGTTTCAGGATATGCTTACTCTTCCAGAGTATCTGTTTTCCCTCCTTAATTTATGACTTGGTACTACACATACTTCATTTTTTGCCTTGCTTGATTGCACATTTGTCTTCATTATTGTTTCACTGGTCTTATTCTCATATAAAGAGACAGATTATAGTGGTCACTTATGGTAAATCAATTCTAATTTGCTCTGTAGAGAATATGTCTGAAAATCCTGGATCAGCAACTGGACATTATTCCATAATTATTATTTATTACTTAAATGCCAATCAACAACTTACCACATGCATAGGCTTGGCAATTACACTCTGTATCAATCACTGTGTAGTGAGAATCCTGGAGAAATCAAATGACAAACATTAAAGTTTACTGATTTATCAATTGTGAAAAAAGGCAAATGACTTTGGAGGAAAAAATTTAAAATGTCTACATTGGTTCAGCTAAAAAAAAATATTCAAAACATAATCTTACAGCAGACATAAACAAATTCTTAAGTACATTCAAACTAAAATATAATGCATGTAATAGTGTTATCAAATTGATATCTTGTTCCAACAGTTCCAATATGAATGTCGGATTCATCATTGATCTTTTTTCAACAGAATCCTCCTTGATAGTGTAATAAAAAAAACTGTCACAGAACTTGGAATAAACTAGATGTGTCGGAACAACAGGAATGGCCCCGTCTCAAAAAGTTGAAAAATCTGTAATTTCAACAACACATGTGGACACAAACATGCATGGATAGTATCAAGCTCTCAAGACCAATACTAGTTTGATGAAAAATTTCCTTGATCAATGAGTAATTAAATTTCAAACTATCAGCAAACAGGAAGTGGATGTACTGCAGATCTAACAAGATGTGTTGAAACGACATGAAAATCAGCATAGCGGACGAAACATAAACTTGATCTGTAACTCATCGTGGTAGTCTCACATATCAAAAATCAGCGCAAAATCTGAAGGCGTATAGAAAAAAGTCCGTATAATTGTGATTTTCAACAATTTTCAAAGTGTTAAACCCTTAATTTCGTCAAAAATCAGCGGAGCGGAACTAAACTTTAACTTGATCTGTAACTCATCATGGTTAACTCACATACCAAAAATCAGCCCAATATCTAAAGGCGTTTAGAAAAAAAGTCTGTATAACTGTGATTTTCAACAATTTATCAAAGTCCAAAGCCCTTAATTTCGGCAAAAATCAGCGGAGTGGAACTAAACTTAAACTTGATCTGTAACTCATCATGGTTAACTCGCATACCAAAAATCAGCCCAACATCTAAAGGCGTTTAGAAAAAAAGTCTGTATAACTGTGATTTTCAACAATTTATCAAAGTCTGGCAAAAATCAGTGGAGCGGAACTAAACTTAAACTTGATCTGTAACTCATCATGGTTAACTTACATACCAAAAATCAGTCCAATATCTGAAGGCGTTTAGAAAAAAAGTCCGTATAATGGTTTGTTGTGGAATGACGGAATGACAGAATGACGGAATGACGGACAAGGGTAAAACTATATGGCCCCGACAACTTTATCGGGGCCATAAAATATACACCCACTGTAACCTAAAAGACAAGTCAGGTTAAGGCCAATAGTTGGTCCTAATTTAAATTATGACTTTTCAATATTTTTTTAATAATGCTTTATTGCAAACAGTTGTGCTGGAATTTTCAATAGCAAACTTAATTAAATGTAAAACTTACTGGTTTGCATACAGGTGTTACCATTTTTGGACATGTGTTTGGACATTCTGTCAAAATAGAAAAAAAGACAAAAAACATGAGTGAAGAACTAATTTTTCTGTAAAATTAAATATACACATCATCAACTTTTTTTTACATGAATGTCTACATATACAACTATAACATCATGCTTGGAAAATTTAGTACATATCTGGGGAAACCAGAGATCGAGCAGTTTTATCTCAGCAAAAATTGCTTTAAGGTAAGAGAAAATTTAATTATTGTTTTCAATTGGTTTAACCAATATAATTGCTGTTTCAATATATCCACAAAAACAGCATCAATTGTGTTTCCTATTAAATGAGTACTACATTGTTTATCTAAAATTTTTAAATACCAATTTTGTATGGCCTTGTTTATCAACAATAAGTGACTTACCACACATGTATTGTGGACAGCATTCACCAGTATTAGTCTGTTGTACAATTCTTGGTGATGTACAAGTTGGTGGCCGAGTTATACATTTCTCAGGTTTACATACAACAGTGTATTTGTCACAGCATCCATCTGTTGTCTTGACAACCATCAACTCTTCACCTTCTTTCAGAAGTGGTTTCACCATAGGTTGACATTTAGACAGATCACATGGTGCTAGAAAGATATGATGACATCCTTTTTTCTAATAATTCAAATTGATTGATTGATTGGTGAAGCTATACGTGAGAGCTAATTTCAAATATTATAACAAGACATTTTTTAAAGATCAGACAAAAGGTCTTTCAATTTACTAAAACTTTAGTTTAAAGCGAAAATACTTATTAACAAATAAAAATTCATCAATAAGATAACACGATAAAAAATTAAAATCATTTTAAACTAATACAACATTGTCCCTATATTTGTAAATTATTCAAATAAAAATTTGGACCATACCATCCAGATAAAAAATGTTCCTGAAAGGCTTTCTCTAGTCTACTTTAAGAACATCAATTAAGATATAAACCAACTTTTCCTTACCTGGAGTTGTTGCAGTAGATACTGGTTGTGGAGAGGCTGTGGTCACTGCTGATGGTACTGAAATGAAAAAGAAAAAAAATCATTTAATAAACCATGTTCCAAATCTACTAGCTTTTTCACTCAAATTTTATGAACTATTGTTCAGTAGACCAAAATTTAACAAATTAATCTTCTTTCTGTCCTTCTGGTCACTGTTCTTACTGGCATACTTCCAAAATTTCAAAATATATTATGAGAGGGGAAGGACAATATACCTATTTTCACTTGTAATATGAATCCTTAATCTTTAAATCTTAAACCTATACAATTTCAGTTACTTTTCATCACTTTTGTTTATTTGTGTATGATTCTGTGCAAAAACTGCACTACTGAAGATTCTACATTTGGTTTAAGCATTTAAAACTCATATTCTATGAGATTTCGGTTTAGATCTATACCAATACAAATTCTTAAAACAAAAAATATTTTTTCAACATATTACTCATGAACAACTTTTTCATAAGACAGTCACAGGACACAATATAAATGCTAAAGTTTGATGTGGATTCTATATCAAAATGTGGATTGTTCAACTTTATAAGAGAATCATAGCTCAACTGCAGTATACAGAATAAATAGTTCCTACAGACATTTACTTATTATCAATCCTCTTATTTAATTGATGGGACTATTTGTTCTGTTACTCCAGTTGATCCACACATTGCTTAATTATAGAAGCAGAAGCAATCAACATTTCATCTTTTCTTAACTTTAAAAAGTAACAAGCAGTCCCCTACCGGTTAAAAACTTATTATACTGGAACAAAATGCTAATTTGATCTATAACTTGTCATGGGGTAAAGTATATAACAAATATCAAATTAATATCTTCAAGCATGACAAAAAAAAAGTGTGGGAAAACTGATTATTTGCGTGAATTTTCTAAGTCAGAGGACCATAACTCTGCAAAATAATCATCCGAACCAAACAAAATTGGAACTTAATCTTTAACTTGTCATGGTCAAACTCTATACCAAATATCTAATCAATATCTTCACGCACAAAGAAAAAAGTGTAGAAAACTGATTTGCCGGACTGATAGATTGCAAACCTAAAGTCCCCTTCAACACAAAGTCGATGGTGACTAAAAAGTATAGCTAGATTTAGGAATTTTATTCTTAGTTGAAGAAATGTTTTTCTGTTAATAAAGGTGTGAAACATCTTAATATTAATTAATTAAGTTTTTTTATTTCAAGAAAACATTAACTTACCACATTCACAAAAGTATCGAATCTTATAGTCAGAACATGGAGCAGGGAAGTTATCAGCATTATTGCACACGACACCACCTTCTTGAGTACAAGTCATTACTTCCCCTGATGAGTAATGAGCTGCATCTATATCTACATCCCAACATTCTACTCTAGAAATCTTTCCATAAGCACAGAAATGAGTTGCTTTTTGGTATTCAAGAGCAGATTTTTCCTTGTCACCAAGGGCATAAGTGTCTGGGTGATTTTCATTAATATAAGGAGACCATCCAGATCGGCATGCTACAATAAAAGAGATTGGTATCATATATTCATGAATTTCATTCTTTTCACAGATTTTTTACTGCTTTTAAAGTTTACTATTTACGATCTGCCTGTTCATGATGCTGTTCTATATAATTGGTTAAATCACAATGATTGCTTATTGCTTGTTTTATGTCCAGCAAAACATATACTGTAATAAATACATAATCAGGACAAGAACAAATAATACAATAAATAAATTGGTTTGTTGATAAAAAGTAGAAGAAAGTATGGACTACCATAGGAAAACAAGGAAAGCTTATTTTCAGAAAAAAAAAAAATGTTGCATCCCAACAGCTCTAATGTTGTATCTGAGGATCAGAGAGAAAAGCAACCTTTTCACTGGAGCCTTCAAATTCTTACATTCACAGATTAAATGAACAATTAATTACAATGATTAGATGTCTATTTAATATAAGATTTACCTGAACGTGAAACTGTTGTTGTTTGATCTTTATGTGGTCGAGCTAAAAATAAGACAACAAAATCATTTATAATTCAATGCTTTACTCAGTAACTAAACAGTTCAAATTACAGTTTATACTATTAATGTTTTTTGTTCATTCAATTAGTCACATCACTTCTTTGTGGTATTTTCCAAAAAGTCTCCATATTTGTGTAAATAAGTATGACTTTTCATAATAAAATTACAATAAAAAATTATCGACAAAGACTTTCAACCAAACATGAACTTTTCTCTTTTCCCTTTCATGATTTAAACATCCTACTTAATGATGATAATTATATATTTGATCAAAGAAAAAAACTTTCACATTATTCTAGTCCAGTGATATCGAAGATATCTTTTTCACTTGATTTGCTTTTCTTTTGTTTTATAAGTTAAGAACCTGTGTCACCAAAACAACTGATATGGTTACCAGTAGTATAATTCTGAAAGCTTTTTGTTATTTTAAAAATCAGGTTAATCAAAGAAGGGGAAATGTTAAAATACATAATATGAAAAATATTTTATGATTCTAGGTTTGTTGGATTAAAATATTGTTTTTCATAAATCTGTAATTGTTTAATTAAAATGGATATGCATTTGACAAAAATAGAAGTACAAAATGTAGGAACTAGCTTTAGTGTTTTTTCATTTCTAGAAGTAATCTTAGTAAATTGTAATTGATTGTGGGGACATCATCCACATCTTTATATTGTCAAGGCAGAACAGAAAATAAAAAAAAATCCTGCAAAAAACAATCAGACGTTGATTTTTAAAACTACTTACTATGATTTTGTATAGTATCAGGGATCATAGGTCCAGTAGGTACTGTGTTTGCAGCTGTAGATGGTATTTTATCAGTATCCAACTGTGGTGTGTTATGGACTGAGGAAAAAAAAATGAAGCAAAAAAAATGAAGCAAAATGGACTGAGGAAAAAAAATGAAGCCAAAAAAAAAAAAAATGAAGCAAAAACATATTAATTCCAACTTATGCAATATGACAAATTTTTAGTTAGTTTTAAACTGACTGCAAGCAATTTACAAGATTATATCTCATTTCACAAAAATCTTACTAAAGGGTAGGTAAATTACTTGAGATTTTGTCATAAACATTTCAGTGTGACTTACAATCAATTTTGATCCCAATTTTTCAGGTGAAAAGAGTTTCTGCTTCTGATCTTGATAGATGTAATTTCTTTTTACTGTATATTCTACCTTAAACAGGATTGGGGAAAATATATAGGGGTCTTTGTAGTCACATTTTCTGAATCCCCACTACTCATAAAATTACCTCCCACAAATTTAATGCTTAAATATGTTCTAGATGCAACCAGAGAAAAATTTATGTACAACAGTCATCTTAACCCCAGGGACAACCTTTTTTCTGGAACAGCTTAAAAGTCAACATGGAACAAACAGTGCAAGTCTTACAGTAAGATTATTTGTTGGTTTTCCAATAATCACTAGAAGTCTTAAATGAAAAAATAAAGTTCTGCTAATTTAGCAATGTGGTCAACAATTGCAGTTTATTTTGGAGGACTCCCTGACTGTTGATAAAGTTTTAGCAAAATAAGCAAAATTGGGAAATACAATTTAGGATGAAAAAGAAAAGAATTTCAAATTGTTTTTATACTTACTGCAAGTACATTGGTATCTGATCTTATAATTAGTACATGTCATTGGGAAATTATCTGCATTGTTACAGATTACTCCATCTGTTGGTGTGCATTTCATAACTTCTCCTGTTGAGTAGTGGAAAGCCCCAATATCTGTACTCCAACATTCCACCTTGTGAATTGTACCTCCACTGCAGAATCTTGAAGCTTTCTGGTATTCAAGAGCAGATTTTTCCTTGTCACCAAGAGCATATGTTGTTGGATTTTTTTCGTCTACCCATGGCGACCATGATCCATCAACACATGGGGCTGCGGAAATTTTTAGTCAAATTATTTAGTGCTTAATTGTTTGAGTAGATATCATAAAATGATAAAATTTGTTCAAAATATTATATAGTTTTATATCCCTGTGAGTAATAATAGCAGATGGTATGGTATTTAGCATTTTGTTTCCTTTTTAGATCACCTGGCCAAATAGGCCATGTCAGCTTTTGCTTCACTTTGCGTCTATTGTCTTCATCCATCTGTTGTCATAAATTAAAAAACTTCCCACTGAAATTGGTGGGCTAAGTGTTTCTAAACTTTACCTTAATGTTCCTTTGGGTATCTGGTTTAAAACTAGAGGCTCTAAAGAGCCTGTGTCGCTCACCTTGGTCTATGTGCATATCAAACAAAGGACATTGTAGACGAGAATAGACTTCATGATAAAAATCTCTATTTTGTTGATCTTGTATTATTGATCTTTTAGTCTGTTTAGTTTCTCTCCATCTTCTTAAGATTTTGCTCAAAACACAAAAGAGGGTAAAAAAAAATCCTCATTTAAGGGCAATCACTCCTATGAAGAGTGACAGTAACCATATCGGCAAAATTTGACTTTTTGATAAATCTTGCCTTGCTGATCATTTTTGTGATTTAAAGCGTCTATTTATCTATTATAATTTAAATCATATAACGCATAACGGAAAAAAAATATCATAGTTTTCATGATAATAGGCAAAATGAAAAAAAATGGTAAAATTTGTCATTTATGGGCAATAACTCCTACAAGAATTTGTCTAACAGTTTTGACGTATATGGACAATTGGTAGAGCTCATTATTCTGAACAATTTTGCTCCTTTCAGTTTTTTTCATGTTGGTTGGTAGGCGGGGTCATCGGACACATTTTTTAAACTAGATACCCTTATGATGATTGTAGCCAAGTTTGGTTAAATTTGTCTCAGTAGTTTCAGAGGAGAAGATTTTTTAAAAGATTACAAAAATTTACAAAAAATTGTTAAAAATTAACTATAAAGGGCAATAACTCCTTTCTGGTCACGTTTGACTTATTTGTAGATCTTAATTTGCTGAACATTATTGCTTTTTACAGTTTATCTCTATCTATAATAATATTGAAGATAATAACCAAAAACTGCACAATTTCCTTAAAATTACCAATTCAGGGGCAGCAACCCAACTATGGGTTGTCTGATTTGTCTGAAAATTTCAGCACCAATAGATCTTAATCTGATGAACATTTTTACCCCATCAGATTTGCTCTAAATGCTTTAGTTTCAGAGATATAAGCCAAAATCTACATTTTACCCCTATGTTCTATTTTTAGCCATGGGGGCCATCTTGGTTGGTGGGCCGGGTCATCAGACATATTTTTAAACTAGATACCCCAATGATGATAGTGACTAAGTTTGGTTTAATTTGTTCCAGTAGTTTCAGAGGAGAAGATTTTTGTAAAAGTTAACGACGACGGACGACGGACGCCAAGTGATGAGAAAAGCTCACTTGGCCCTACGGGCAAGATGAGTTAAAAATGTATCCTGTGATTTGATCCATTAAGAAACATGGCATAGTTGCTATAATAGAACATAGAGGTAAAATGCAGGTTTTGGCTTTCATCTCAAAAACTAAAGCAGTTAGAGCACATCTGATGTGGGTAAGAGTCCATCTCCTGAGACATTTATAGAAATATCAAAATACCCATTTTGGAGTTATTACCCCTGAAATGTTTTTTTTTTTTTCAAATCATGCAGTTTTTGGTTATTATCTTGAACATTATGAATCAGAGAGAAATTTTAAAACAGTTAAAATGATCAGAACAAAAAGATCTACGAAAGAGTCAAAACAGAATAATTGTCAAATGACCCCTTATAGGAGTTATTGCCCTTGGAAGACTCACATTACTAATTTTTTGAGGACATTATATTAGTTGTATTAGATGGAGATAAATTGTAAAAGCAAAAGTGTTCACCAAAATAAGATCTACTAAAATGTCAACATGCATGAATCGTCAATTAACCCCTTCTAGGAATTATTGTCCTAGAAAAGTTAATTGTTTTCATTTGTTAAATTTTTTCTGCAGAAACTATTATAGGTAGAGAAATTGTGAAGACCAAAGTGTTCAGCAAAAAAAAAAGATCTTCAAATAAGTCAATTAAACCAAAATTATCAATTGCCTGCTTACAGGAGTTATTACCCATGAAAGATGGTTTTTATCCATTTTTGGAAATCATTTTAGATAGAGAAAAATTGTAACTAGAGGCTCTAAAGAGCCTGTGTCGCTCACCTTGGTCTATGTGCATATTCAACAAAGGACACTCTCAAACATTGTAGACGAGAATAAAATTCATGACAAAAATCTCTGTTTTGTTGATCTTGTATTGCTGATCATTTAGTCTGTTTAGTTTCTCTCTATCTTCTTTAGTTTTTGCTCAAAACACAAAAGAGGACAAAAAATCCTCATTATGGGCAATCACTCCTATAAAGAGTGACAGTCTACTAACTATATCGGCAAAACGTTTAATTTGGCTTGTTTTGGGAAAATTGGGAAAATTTGGGAAAATTTGACTTGTTAGAAGACCTTGCCTTGCTGATAATTTTTGTGATTTAAAGTGTCTATTTATCTATTATAATTTTTATCATATAACGCAAAACACAAAACAAATGGTAAAAATCGTCATTAAAGGGCAATAACTCCAATAAGAAAACGTCTGACAATTACCTAGATCTTGTCTTAATTGTAGAAGCAACCAACAATCAATCAATCAATCTAATTGTAGACCTTGTCTTGCTGACTATATTTGCTTATTTAAGTTTCTATCTACAATGTATATTAATTAAAAAAATAAAAGGCAAAAACACAAAAAATTGGTAAAAATCGTCATCAAATGGCTATAACTCTAATAAGGAGTCTACTGATGATTTCCACTATGTGGACTTATTTGTAGACCTTGTCTTGCTGATCATTTTGTAATTTAAAGTTTCTATCTATTATAATTTTTCAAGATAATAGGTAAAATGAAAAAAATGGTAAAATTTGTCATTTAAGGGCAATAACTCCTATAAGAAGTCATCTGAGAGTTTTGACGGCAATAAATATTGGTAAAGCTCAACATTCTGAACATTTTTGCTTCTGTCAGATTTTCTCTTTTTATATCGGTTTACAAAATAATAGACAAAATTTGCATTGTACCCCCTATGTTCTATTTTTAGCCATTTCAGCCATCTTGGTTGGCAGGCGGGGTCATCAGACACATTTTTGAAATCTAGATACCCTAATGATAATTCTGGCCAAGTCTGTTTAAATTTGGCCTAGTAGATTCAGAGGAGAAGGTTTTGTGTAAAAGTTAACGACAGCGACGGACGCCAAGTGATGAGAAAAGCTCAATGTTAACATTGTTCTATAGCAACCATAAATGTGATTATGTATTTTGCTAAGATGTTTGGCACAATAAGATTTACAAATAAGTCAACATTGCTGAAATTGTCTCTAACTGCTCCTAGGAATAATTGACCTTGAAAGATGATATTTTTTCTATTTGTGCTGTTTTGGCACAAACTACTAATAGAAAGTGACAAACAGTATTAGAGCAAAACTATTCAGCACAATAAGATCTACAAATCATTCATCATGGCTGAAACTGTCAATAGACTTCTGATCAAAATGATTTCCCTTGAATGATGGTTTTTATAAAACAAAAAATATTTGAATTAGAGAGATACTTTAAAAAGTAAAAAACTGATTGCAATAAAGGAAAAAAATAAATATCAAAATGGCATATTTTTTACCAGGTGAGCAATTCTGGCATTTTGGAGCCTCTTGTTATATCATAGTGTTGAATGTTACCATAATGAACAATAATTTCCAATAAATTGTGCTTATATGAAACAATTTCTTTTTCCTGCTATGGTTTTCATGATAACTAGTCCGGCAGATTGGTGACAAAATTGTGGGATTGATGATGATTGTGGCCAAGTTTGGTTAAATTTGGCCCAGTACTTTCAGAGGAGAAGATTTTTGTAAAAGTTAACGACGACAACAGACGCCAAGTGATGAGAAAAGCTCAATGTTAACATTGTTCTATAGCAACCATAAATGTGATTATGTATTTTGCCTCTTGTTACACATATATATGTATATGTGTCTGAGTGTTTCAAAATAAAGAATATTGTTATTTTGTTATATTGTTATGGTTATTGATGATAAAGGCACCAAATCTGGCATGATAGTAGTTCTGGATATTTCAAACAATATTAGCTATGGACCCACCTTGCAATTTCAATATGGCGACTTTTTTCAAGATGGCCGCCATAAAATATCAAAATCAACATATATCACTTGTATAAGGTCAAATTCAAGGACAAAGTTGGATTGATAGCAGTGCGGGGTGTTTCAAAAAATCTAAGCTATGGACCCACCTTGAAATTTCAATATGGCCACTTTTTCCAAGATGGTCGTCATAAGATATCAAAATCAACAAATATCCATTATATAAGGTTACAAAGTGTTTTGTTTTGACGTACCTTCAGTAAAACTAAATGCCCTATGATACCAAGAGTATGCCACATTTTTATACTTAAGCCAAACATCAAAAGATTTGTGAAGAAAGTATAGAAAATCGTTACTACGGTACCATTCTTGCAGAAATGTAGTCTACCACAAGGGATCAAGTATATATACTGGCATTATTCCAATATTTAAGCTAGACTTAACTAGAATGAAAACAGTTGTTTTCTTTATGATCAGGTGGAAGAGGACATAGTAATGTACTGCACAAAACTGCAGTAATCTGAGGCTTGCCATACCATTAACAAGGTAGTTGCTTACTTCTTCTGTTCAATAATTATTTTGGCATTGTAATTAAACAGGCAACTGCAAGTGCCAACAATCACACCGATACGTGAATAAGCTCAGTGATCGGGAAGGACGTGCGCCATGCGCCAATTGCGCTTTTTGACCAGAAATGGCGCATAGAGTGACAAATGTAAGCGCCCACGTGGCGCACAATATTTTTCACTTCGTTTTGAAACGTTTAGATATCATAAAATGGATTTCCGATCGTGTTTCATGTCGCCATGTGTTTGTGTACAAAACTGTGTAGTGTTCCCTCCAATGATAGGAGCACCGCCTATATATTTTTGGGACGTCTCTAACCCGAATAAATCAGTCGTTATATTCCACTGCTCTACTAACCCGAATAATGTCAGTCGTTATATTCCGCGATCTCCATCTAATCTCCGATTGCTCGATAGGCTATAGGCCGCTAGAGGGCGCAGAATTATTCGAGTTACTGCTCTACGATGGCTACATTCCTCGCGAGTGGGAGAGTCGATCACGGGGAGGGACTGAATTATTCGGGTTAGGACGTCTCGGGCGTTTTCCTATGGTAATAACAGCAACATGCGGTATAACTGATTACCGAAAAAATCGTAATTAGTTTAAACATATTTATTTATAGTGGATTGGAAAACAAGTTATTGCAACTTATATTAATCCTTTCCAAAAAAAAATTAACCATTATTCATCATTCATGGTATAAACAACTTAAAATTTGTGAATTTGGCTAGTACAGTTTTTCTCTAATTATAATCTTTAAAGTAAGCTTGCTATTTTGATTGAAAAACCCAAAAGCCTTTTTATGAATTTAGTATTTGTGTCCACAAAAGGCACATAACTGTCCTTGTCAATTTTGGTCTTTGGCTCGTTTGAATATTTTGTAAACATGCCTTCAGCGAATTGTTGTTGTCCCTTATCAATTAAAGAAACTCTCTTCTGTTATTTCTTGTCATCGTGATGATGTTATAATAATACAAGAAGTGCAGAGGAAATGTCAGAAACGTCCTCTAATACGGAACGTCTGGAATAAAGGATGGCAATCGGCGAAGACCCAAATGTAATGTAAAAAAACATGAACATGAACAAGGCAACAGTACCAGTTTTAACATTGTATATAAAGGTTATCGTAAATATTGCCCGGTTTGGAAGAAGTTATTCATTGAAATTGAAATTACAAAAGCACAGGAACAATATCCATGATATCGATTAGAATTATACCAGTAACCACTACCTCTTTGCTGAAATATATACTTTTTATTTTTTTTCATTGTAAACGAATGGCCCACTCATTTGACAACATGGCCCATTAATTCTGAAAATGGCCCATTGAATTTATGTTTGGGGGCCCTGGGCCCATAGAGAAAAAATCCTTCCAGATCACTGAAGCTGCACATACAAGTAGTTCAAAAAGACAAGATGTAGGCAAAACTCTTTTCCACAATCATCAAAAATATTAGTTGATTATCGTTTGGGCAAATATTCAGATGCAGTTGAACTATTCCATTAAGGCAAATATGACGCTATCCATTTCAAGTCACTTCTATTTTATTCTTCATTAATACTACATTCAACTCAACTAGAACCATCTCTTAATATATATGACCCTTCTACTAGATGCTAGGACCAGGAAAAGGGGTACTTAGTGACAAAATGTATACTTTACATTGGTTGTTTATGTATGATCCAATTATCCATTTATCTACAGTACTAGAAGATTCCATCTATGAAATATTCAGTGTTGAATATGTGGATCCTTCCACAAATCCTGGTGCTTTTACAACAGCAGCCATGGACAATATTGACAACAACAGGAGTTCAACTATGGCTAAAGAATCGTCACATAGTACAAACATTTCCATATTTTGGCATTTTTTTAGTCTAATTCATCATAACCTAATGGTTTGAAATATATGCATTTCTCTTATATTCTCTGATACTATTATATATATTACTCCAATATGTTACGCGCCAGCACAACTGTTCGTACTATTACTATAACTTAGTAACTAATAATATTAGTATAGAATAAGATATATCCTACAACTAACAAAATCCAACCATGCATTTCATTCTTACATCTAGTAATAACTGTTTTATGGACATGCACTCTGTCAATTGTCTAACCAGAAATACATGTATGCCAACCTGGTATAATTAGTCAATTGTGCAACTCTATCCTCACACAGTATACATAAATTAATAAAATGATAATACAGATGGCTTGAAGCAGATGATAATGAAAACAATCAAGGAAACATAGTACTTCATGAACAGCAGATTCTTTTTAAAGGCTCTCATGCAGCATTAACAAGACATTTCCATGAGGTTACAGTAGGTGTATTTCTCATTCTTATACAGATCCTAACATAATTTTTACTGAGAAACGAGACCTTGGTGAAAACTATGTAATATTCAAAGAATATAGTAATAAGGGGAAATTGAGTCAACTTAATCACAACTGGTCTGTAACATTAAAGATTGAACTGGACATTTTGATGTGAGACCATTAAGATAATGTTCCTTCTGGGTATATATAGGTGTCATTATATTGTTTATTGAGTGGTTCTTTGCATTTTTCCATCCTAACTGTGGCTCCTAGTACCCATGTGCGATATTATGCACTGGGTGTGTAAACTTTATCAGGACCTGATCTAAAAGTAAGTACAAAATGTACATCATAATATTCAGTATTCTCAAAAATTGTGTTATAAGCGGGACGGTAAATAGCTTAACATGTTTTGTATACTTTTGTCCATGGATTAAATTATACAGTTAAAGTGTTGCAAATGTAATTTGAAAATGGTAAATGTAGATCAAGCCATGAGTAGAATTACACACTTGTAAAAGGAGAAGGTTGGGCAAGGTGATTGACCATTAATATCGCACAAATATATCATATAAATATGGTGTCTTGTCCAGAAACGGCTTTTAGTAATTAACCAGTTTCAATCCACTTTATAAACATATGAAAGTTTTAGGTTGGGGCAGGGCTTCCAAAAAATATTTGAGCCAGCCAGACATTTTTTTTTTATCCCAATTTCAATCCCTTAACAGGTCTGGAACTCTAGATTTCCTGACGTCAGGATATATTTGCATAGTAATTTCCCAAATAGAAGGTAAACATGGCCTTGAAAAACTGACCAATCGACTCAATGAACTACAATGCATTGTGGGCTACTACGAGTTTACCACCACTTAAAAACATGTGGAATTAGTGGAAAAACTGTCAACTAATATAGTGTCTCGAACTCTCATAATAAATGTTTTTGTTGAGAGAACGTGTTTAATGTAAAATATATAACATAATCTTCAATTTGCATGCTCAGATTAAAAAAATATTGTTTACTGGCTTCACGATTCGACTTTCTTTTTCTCCTTGTAAAAGTAGTTGAACAGGTTTTGTCCATTGTCATGCATTGTACCTGTGCATTAATTTCACGGCGT
Organism: Mytilus coruscus; assembly: GCA_017311375.1. Lineage (NCBI taxonomy): Eukaryota > Metazoa > Mollusca > Bivalvia > Mytilida > Mytilidae > Mytilus > Mytilus coruscus. The sequence goes on along the minus strand of CM029596.1, from coordinate 96,403,562 downwards.
GAAACAGTGAAATTTCTAATGAAGTGACCACTGTCCAGTATAAAAATCTTTGAGCTCTTTTAAACCTGTATAATGCCATTCCAAAAACATAGCTGCTTCGAAAAATACAAAGAACATGGCACTGAAACACTGCTTAATTTCAAGCATGTTCCTGTTGTGGCGTTACAGGCTGCCCGGCAATATGGATGTAACGACAGACGCAGACTTATCTGCACTGGGTGTGTAAACTTTTTATCAGGACCTGATCTAAAAGTAAGTACAAAATGTACATCATAATATTCAGTATTCTCAAAAAATTGTGTTATAAAAGCGGGGACGATAAATAGCTTAACATGTTTTGTATACTTTTGTCCATCGATGAAGTCTGTCTGTTGCTAATTTTATACAAAAAAAAACTAAGAGGTATTTTTATCGTTCGGCTGCTGTCCTATTGACTTATGTGCAATATCTTCAATTGTTTATTACCTCCGGATCATAGTGGGTGCCATGTTGCCAATTTAGGTTTTCTAAAACCTGCTTTGTATATAGAAATAAGAATTAAGATGAGATATGAGTGCCAAATGAGACATCTCTCCATCCAAGACACAATCTAGTAAAGTAGGCAATTATAGGCTACAGGACGACCTTCAACGCTGAAAAGTAAGCTATAAAGGGACCAAAAATGACTAGTGTATAACAATTCAAATGAAAAAAACCAACGGCCTAATTTATATACAAAACGAGAGAGTATCCAATAAATGAGAGGAATATAATAGGTTAAGATCCAACGCAATCACGAAACATATCAAAGTTCATGTCCTTGTCGCACATCAACATGGATAGCATCATAAATGATTTTATTAAGATTGGCAAATATCCCAAGTCCATTAAAAATATCAAAAATTCCAATATCTACATTAGAAGAAAACGAACTTTGCAAAGATGAAAACAATACGAAACTACAGCTGCTTGCAATGATTGAGAAAAATATTGCTTCATTACCTTCAGAACAAAGGGAACAGTTTGAAATAGAAAAAAAAAGTCCAAAAAACTGAAATATGCCAAAAAATCAATACTGATAGATTTTGTTAATTAACATTGTCAGACAAGAATTAAGAAATGCTTGAGCAGTTTTGATTATATATGATAGATGATATAGGCTTTATACATGTTCTGTACCTGTCAAATTCTAAATATATAAATATTACACAGTATTCTACAGTAAATATCTCTTTTCAAGATAATGGAAAACCAATCTTTCTGAAAGGTGTTTGTATATAAAAATAAGGAGATGTGGTATGATTGCCAATGAGACAACTATCCACCAAAGTTCAAATGAAGTGGATATATATTATAGGCAACCGTAAGGCCTTCAACAATGAGAAAAACCCATACCGTATAGTCGGCTATAAATGCCCCTATTGATGGTTACACATGTTTGTTTCTTAAAGACAAATTAATAAATACATAATCTTCCTCGGTTTAAATGACTTTTTATCATATAAGAAGGTACAATATCATAACATCAATTTTGTGAAAAGCTGGAAAACTTTAGTGACCCCAGCAGATATTTGACACTCTCTAAGTCTTCCCCTTTTTTACGAACCCAAAATTCAAGGATCCCTTATTTTTTTAACTATCTAAATGAAAGATTGTCTTATGGGTTATTGTGTTTTTCACTGTTGTTTCGTTGCTGTCTTGTGGACGAATACCTGAAATCTCTGTGTAATCATCAATCATATTAATGTCTATATTTCAGGTAATTCAAACACCCGTTTCTTTGCATAGAAACAAGTCTTCGTTAATCTGAGCATGAAACAAATACTTATATCATGGACTATAACTGTGGATACAAAAAATGAAAAACTAAGCGAAATTGTTAATCTCGCAATGCATGAAAAAATGTGTTGTATTTTAGTAAATAACAAGCATTCTCGGTTGATTGTAAACACATAGTATTCCATCATGCATTGTTACTCATTTAGTGGATTGGTCAAAAACCAAGGTAAAAAAAAAATTGCGTCAATCGTAATTAAACAATTACATGTGCGAGGACATAAGTATGCTAATTTATGCATATCCATATAAGGTAGTGTTCCCAACCTGCTTAAGACTTAGTAACAAAAGGCAAGCATTTTAATCAGCTGGGCATCATATAAACAATGTTCAACACAAAAATGTTTTTAAACTTGACTTTTGATATAAATTCGGTGTTCAACCATTGGGGAATGTTTCTGCTTTTTATCAGGAGTGCTACTTCGAGTGAATGCAGATGGCATATACCCTTTTGGAATGAGCCAATAAAATGTGGTTGAAAGATATTTAAACGGTAGATAAAATGTGCGAGGACAATGATGTTATATACAGTGCTGTTTAAAATGTGGTGAGGAGTTGTGCAAAGACTAAATGGGCTGTCCTTAATAAACATTTTGAAAACTGCTGTAAAAATTTTGAAAACTGCTGTAAAAATATGTTGTTGTTTAGGTGATAAAAAAGATGAAGAAGACACCTAGGCACTCAAAAAACATTAGAAAACAAAACCAGACAACAGCATGGATAAAAAAAATGCAAAAGACTAACATCAGTCAAGACATCTCTACACAAAAATCGAAAAAATTGAGGAACACCAACCCCTCATCAAACAGGGGACAATCTCAGGTGCTCAAGAAGGGTCAGCGGCCTAGGTGCTATTGTTTAAATAGCTTGATGAGACATATACAGTATCACCAAATTTAAAACTTGTTGGTATATATAAAGTATCTATAATTTGACCAAATGTGAAAGTTTGAAAGAAAATAAGGTTTGCCATGCCTGTAAGATGGATAAACACGACTTTCACTGGTTGACAACACAGACATTGAAAAATAAAGAACAAATAACACAAAACTGACAGGATAAACAACACGAGTCCCTTTTCATCACAACTAGGGGTAAACATAGGTGTTCCAGAAGGGTGTGTAGTTTCTTGCCAATTGTTAGCACGAGTGGTGTTACTCATCATTGCAAGTAGAAAAATCGGTGATGAGTCGTTACGATCATCTTGATCCACAGTTGAGGAAAAAGAAAAGGATTATGGCAAGGAGAAATGGAACATATAATAACTCAGATGGTAAACAGTCAAACAAATCCTAAAAGCGTCATAAAACTTTCGAATATTTCCATTTATTGGATTTTTGATTAAATTGTCTAGCAAGCAGCATCGATGTATCATGCATGGAAACATAATTCCTAGCATATCGTATGAACTGCCAAGTGCAATGCAATGAAAGAAATGAATATCAGCAGAGCCTTGTCTTAGTTAAGTTCATTTTCACTTCTTGGTGGCCATTTTGAAATTTTCCGCCATTTTAAAAAAGTTTTAAAGTTTAATATACTGCCATGACTAACTATAAACCTTAAGATTACATTTGATATGCTTTTAAAAGATTTGATTGAGTGGGTCCATAGCTTAAATTGACTACCATATATATTTGTACGATTGTGTAAAGTTTCATGCTTTTATCATCAAACCTGTAATTCTTCTAAAAATTTGCACGAATCAGCTGCACTAAACAAGGAGAATCTTTATAAAACAAATATCCCTGATAATAATTAATCACATTTCCTTTTTATAAATTGCCTCATTATCATGAATTACTGCCAGTTTATACTTTCTTAACCAAAACCTTCAACTCCTTAATTTTAGAAATTATTCCTCACAAAATAATATAGAATGTTGACAACTTGCAAGAACATGGCTATAACATGAATGGTTTCTGGTTTAAAGATGATATTTGAAATAAAGACAATTTTCTAAAAAAAAAAAAAAAGTGAGGTTCTTATTGTAGATCAATTCTTTTTAATGAGTACCAATTTTATAGAAGTTTTACATTGCAGAAAAGAAGAATATAAAAACAAATATAAACAAATACTGGAGACAACACAAAGTAAAATCATTGCTTTGATGGAAACCTGGTCTCATTATGATCTAAAGTTGGAGGAGGGATCAGGGTCATATCATTTTACTTTTTTTTTTTGAAAATTTTGTTAAAAAGTCATGTAAAAAATACAGAAAACAAAGCTGGAACACACCCCTTTCCCAAAGTATAATTTCTAATCTTTTTAAAAATGACCCCTTTTTTGATGTTTCCTATCAAATCAATACAAATACAGATGAATTCAAACGGTGTTTAACTTTCTCTTTGAATCTATGAAAGTGTCAACCATAGTATATAAAGTTTGAGAAATAATAAATTTAAAACTGTGTTAAGTATAACTTACTATTATTATCTGCTGGTGTTGGAGAAGGTGTTGGCATCAATCCAGTGTTTGCTACTGGGCTTACTTCAGGTTTACCGCCATTACCAGTTGTGGGTGATGGTGTTGGAATTCCAGGTGGTGTAAATTGTGGTACTACAACTGTTAAGGTGTATAATTAATTTTTTGGATAATCAATTTAGTATATGAATGTTATTTGATAAACATAACGCATATGATATTTAAATTAAAGGTATGGCAAACACTTATTTTACAGACAAAAAAATACAGATAATATACTATGACAAAAAAAAGGTTGACAATTATAAGGATGTCAGACTTACCACAATTAACTTCGTCTGTGTCACAGTCAATGATTCCATCACAGCGAGAGGCTTTTGGTATACACCTGGTGTTACCACAACGGTACTCGTTATCAGCACATGTCTTACATGTACATTCACAGGATGTTACATTCACATATTTAGTTTCTGCCTATGAAATGAAAAAAGGAATAAGTCCATTCCATATATATAAACAGGTATGAATTATTCTCACATAGCATTTGTATGGAAATAGAAAGCTATAAAACAAATTTTAACCCACGAATTTCTTTGTAAAATGCCTATACCAAGTCAGTAATATGACAGTTGTTTTTCTCATGTTCCGTTGCTAGATAATGTTTGAATTTTTCAATTTTTATGGACTTTTTGAATTTAACTTGGGAGTTCAGTATTTTTGTTATACTTTTTTTTAATCTGCTCGAGAATAAAAACAACTTCATTGATGTGTTGACTTTTCTTAAAAACAACTTCTATATATAGACATCTCCTTCATATCTATGTATGGTATAAGTATGCACTCATCATTGAAGACCATATAGTTAGCAATATATACTAGTAGAGTTTGTTTTTATTGTATACATTTGTATATTTACCTCAGATGTTTTTATTTTTTTCAAACAAATACAAGGAATACAATAAAACATAATACAAAACTGAAAAATATAACTTACAGGTTGACACGGAGGACAAGATTTGGGCATACATTTGTTTTCTCCATTAATACATTGGCATGTAGCACACTGTCTTCCTTGTGTAATGCCTCCAGGCTGCAATATAAAAACATAAAAGATAGGCTTGCCACAGCAAACAATTCTTAGGTTTATATCATTAATAAAGTAATTTACAGCATTGAAAATAATCTTAATTCAAAAGTGGGTTCTAATATCTTCAATAACTTGATTACAAATTAATATTAGAATTAATAAAAGTGTTAAATCATTGTTGAAGTATGATTAAATGACAGAATTTTCTATGTCATAATATCCATAGCTCAGATAAAGACTATAAGAAGGCATGCTTTCATTATCAGATAAAGCACTTTGAGCATGCTTTCAGTAATCACAAGCATTCTTTTATGTCATATCATATAGCATTGTTTTTATATCGTTGCAGTACTAACAAGAAGTTGCATGTGATGTCATGCAAAGTATACCATCTACTGTTATTTGAAATTGTCCAAAAATTCCAAGCTAAGTGGGTATAATAAAAATTTCAAAGTATTATCAAACAGGAAATGACTGGCTGGCAGATTCAAAATTTGCTCACACAGGTCAACAACATTATCAAGTTCCAAACCAAATATCAATTCATTCCTTATTACAGAAGCTAACTAAGACGTAAAGCCATTATGGACAGATGAACAGACAGATTGACAGTAGGATTTCAGTATACATGTACTACCCACTCAGTAAGTAGGAGTATAATAAAAATTTAATGTGCTAGTTTTGGTTAAATTTTTATTGTGCATGTTTACAGTCTCTTTTTCCTTCAAAATAATAGGGGAAGATTTGAGTACTGTAAAGACTAGTTTTACCTTACAACATTTCAGCAAATATTGACAACCATTGAATTACAGGCTCCTGTTTTGGGATAGGCACATAAAGAATCAGGCTTAGTTTAAATGTTTAGAGAGTTCTCAGACCTCCCTAGGACAGTGATGTAATAGCACAACATATGAACCAACTGTAAAAATTAGTTGAAAATGGCTTGACTCATCAATTTGGCAATGACGTACAAAAACTTTTAACATAAAGACAAACAGCACAAAGTACCTATCTAAGAGTACTCACAGTTACTGAAAACTAGTTCAAAGCTAATTGCAACTAATAAACAAGCATTCTGTGAGTATTGCCTGGCAATACATAGTCCCCTACCGGTTAAAAATTCATTGTACTGGAACAAAATGCTAACTTGATCTATAACTTGTCATGGTGTAAACTATATAACAAATATCAAGTCAATATCTTCAAGCATGATGAAAAAAAATGTAGAAAATTGATTATTTGAATGAATTTTCTAAGTCCAAGTACCATAACTCTGCAAAAAATAATCAGACCGGAACAAAATTCTAACTTCATTTGTAACTTGTCATGATAAAACTATATACCACTTATCAAATCAATATCTTCAAGCATGTCGAAAAAAAGTGTGGAAAACTGATTATTTGAGTGAATTTTCTAAGTTCAAGGACCATAACTCTGCACAAAATCGTCAGACCGAACAAAATTCTAACTTGATCTGTGACTTGTCATGATTAAACAATACACTAAATATCAAATCAATATCTTCAAGCATGAAGAAAAAAGTGGGAAAACTGATTTGCTGGACTGACGGATGGACAGACAGACAGACAGAAGGACAGAGTGCAAACCTAAAGTCCCCTTCGACTGTGTCGGTAGGGGACTAATAAATCATGTTTTCCAAGACTTAAATATCAATCAGTACACATCCCATGGATTTAGCGTAAAGATATCATAAATAGTCTAAGAAATGCATGACCTTGTGCAATTGTATTGACAGGATGACCTTAAGTTTTCATAACTGTATAGCAAAGTTGATAATCTGGTCAATTTTTGTACTTGTCTCATTATTTATAGAATAACTAATCCAAGAATTCAAATACTGAAAAATATTCAATAAGCTACCTAACAACACATTAATTCACGAATGTGCGTAACGCATGAGTTAATCATTAACAGTGTTGTTCGGTCACAGTTGAATGTTTTTCGATATTTAAATTCTTTGATTAGTTAAACCTTGTTATTTAACATTGACCATGAACTTTTTAATGGAAATAAAGTAATAAAAAAAATGAAAGGAACTATATTTTTTCTATGCATTCTCAATTGTATTGATGCAATGTCATCGACAACATCTTGACAACACCCATTGTTGTATGATATAAATAAAATTGAGAATGGAAAAAGGGAATGCGTCAAAGAGATAACAACCCGACCAAAGAGCAGAAAACAGCCCAAGCTAGGCCACCAATGGGTCTTCGACACAGTGAGAAAATCCTGCACCCTGAGGCGGGCTTCAGCTGGCCCCTAAACAATCATGTATAATAGTTCAGCTAATTGACACTAAACTCAGAAACATATAAACGAAGCAAAATTAAAAAAACAAACAAAACTAACAAAGGCCAGAGTGAAGATGTCAGAGGAGTGAAATTATTAAATTGATTACACCTGTGAAATTATTGGTTTTCATTTCACTGGAATATCAAGGTAATTCATTGCAACCAAAATAATAAATCTTTTTTGTCTATTGGGACTTTGATGATGGTTAAAATATTTGGTCTTCGCTGTTAAATTCATTCACAGCTTGCCAAAACTAGAGCCCAATTAGAGCTTACAATATGGTGTGGTCACTTTTATAACTTAAACATGCGCTGACCTCTAGATGTATTTTGCTTAGGCCAATTAAAATTAATTAGATTTTCATCCCCGCCCGCCCCTCTGAAATTGTCCCACCCGATTTTTTTTTATTTTTAAAAATTTATGATTTCCGGATTTTGTTCATTTCCATTACTGGTTACCGCCTATATTTTTCGTTTCTTAACATCCTGTTTCAAATTTCGGTTTTCATACTTCTTCAAGTAATATATAAGTTGACATATTCTTCTGCTCAATGATGACAACATTATCTTCTGAGAATACCGATTGATTACTAGAAGGGCATGAAATATTCAGGTTACGAGAAATAGGGGGTGTCCAAGAACGGTAATCGCGGTATGTCACAAATTTCAGTGAATAGAAAACCGTGGATTTTTTTATTTATACAATGACTTGTGTCAGGAAATTTGGACTGTGAATGATACCCAAAGTGCAAGAATCATGGAACACATTGGTACAAAAACATGACTGGAATAAAGTAACTAACACAAGCACGAACTTTTGCGATTGATGACCGTATATTGAGTACAAAAAGTAGGCCAACGTACAAAATGTATTATAGCCATCCCTTAGATTTCCGCCCCAAGGCTGTCATTTTTGTTGACAAACAGCAAACACCCTCTGTCCTCAGTCCCTCAATAGAGTCATTAAACAATTTCTTCTTTTTGGTTCAGTTCATGTTTTACATTGTTATTATATTTGCACCTTGCTTAAGAATCTTAAAAGCATCAACCCTAGTATTTTCAACATAGTTTGAGTTTTCATTTCACTCTGTACTCATAATATTTATGTTGCATACCAATGCACATGCTTCATTTTATGTGCACTACAAATCAAAGCTTAGAAAGCAAAAAAAAATTGATCTAGGTAGTCTAAAGAGAACATTTCTCCACGTTTTTGCTATTTACTAAATATAGGTTTCTAAAGCGGCAATTACGTGTAGAACAGTGGTTGCCAATAAGAAATATTGATTTAAGAATTTGAAAAAAATGTAGAATTCCTTATATATACATGATATAAGCTTATTATTACCCTTGTATATGAACTACTGTAACATGTCACAAAATGGTTTAGGAGGAAATACAAATCAAAAAATAAAATCCTCCCCCCACCCCATTTTTTCAAAAATCTGAATGAAAATCTACTAATTAATTTTAGTTGGCCTTAATAACTTGTGGTATTGTTTCATTGGAGATTAATCTACATCTATACTTTTATTTATATAAATATTACAGTGCTTAGAATGGATAAAAAAACATTGATAGTTTTTATTTCTAGTGTGGACAAACTTTTTATTCATTTATTCATACTTCAAAAATTGAATATCTGTACTCATCACTTTTCCAATTAAATTTCAGCAATCCCAAATGTAACTTGTTCAATGTCAATACTATGGAACATTTTGAGTCTGCATGCAAATTCCCACAGCATGATTGGTCACATGGAGTTACTTACCCTGACAATCTTTCCTTCAATCTTACAAGTACATTCTGATTTCTGTACACAGTGCAGTCCATCACAGAACTGTCCTTCGGGACAGGAAATAGGACAATTTGTTGTGTCCATATCTTCATAACATTTGGCCACTCTCTTAGACTGTGTTACAGTAGCCACTTTGGTAGTTTTACGGAGACTAGCTGGCAATGTAGTTATTTTTGGTGGTACTGTTGTAAAATGAAAAAAACATGTTTTCATTCATTGTCTATCTAATCAAAATACCTATTCTTATACAGCTATATATCTGAGCATAATAGTAATGGACATTTATGAGATGTGATAGCAAAATAAACACACAGCCAAACCTGCAAAGTGAAATGGTTTTAGCAAAAGATTTCAAATATAACCTATTTGACATATTGTTGTCTACAATATCTTTTACTTCTTCCTTCAGTTAAATCATTAATCTTTCAAAAATTCTTACAACTACAACATTATAATTAATCAATGAATCAGTTAGCTAAATAATAGGGGCTGCTCTGGCTCAAAAAAAGTTGGAGCCAGAAAAATCGCCAGCTGCTATATTTTGTCGCCAGTTTTTAAAAACATGGAGCCAACTTTAGAGCCAGCTAGAGTCTTGATTTCCTCTACCAAAATTGAAACCATGTTCAATTTAAATTTCTTATACATTGTACATCATTTAACATGATAGATTAAGGTAGTTATTGCATAGGGATCATACAAATGAAAAAAAAAAAACATGTAACAAGGAATTATTTGAATCTGGAATAATTTTGAATTCTGGAAAATTGATGAGAAATTTATGATGAAAATTAACCCAACTAAATAGGGTTATAGCCATACATGCGCATGTTTTGTGTACTTTTATTTTCTTTGTCAGTATTTCATAAGTATACAAATAAAACTATAACAATAAAGATTTAAACAAAACAGCTGTTTTTCCATAAAACAGCATATTGTATGTTTTTATTTGAATGTTTATGTCTCCAAACAGTGACTTATATAATGACTATTGATGAATGTTCCTGTCCTTATAATAAGCTTATGGTCTGTATATGCTACAGAAACATGAGAAAATTAAAAATTAAAAAATAAAGAATAGAAAAAAATGGGCAATTAATTGAAGAAAAGAGAATAATTGGTATTTAGAAATATAGAATACTGAAAATTTGTATAAAAGATAAAGAATACAGAAAATGATACCCAAGTCTTTCTGTCAATTACAATTTCTTCATGAAACTACGGTAAACATTGCAAATTGTGTTGCCTATGAAAATTTTTTCAAATGAAATGACAAATGCTGACTGACCAATTCTATTTGAACCTGATCATTAATGACCCATCGGATAAACGGATTACCTATAACAACAGATTATGACATCTGTTGTAACCGTTGATTAGCTTCCTGGGGTTGTAAACAGTGTTATAAACTTGTCGCCAGGTAAAATTTCGTACAATTAATTTTTGTACTTTTACCAAGATCGATAATATTACGTTACAGTCAAGAAATGAAAATTTTGACATAGGAAAATGTTGGTGCCAGAAATTTCACCAGCAGCCGTATTTTATCGCCAGATCAAATAAAAAATTGCAATTTGCAACATTGGCGAAGCCCAGCGCGGTCCCTGATAACTTGTACTAACCTTTTCAGTTGAATTTTAGTATTCAGAGGATTTTTTTTAATATTCTTTAACATATACCAGTTTCCGACATTAATATTCACAATTGTGAAGTATTTGCCGAATATTATTTAAAATTTCAATTCATGTTTGTATTTTAACTTCATTAGTGTATTTGTTAAATATTTATTATTAATTAAATATTAATATAAGGTAATGCCCTCTAATTGTTTCATTCACACTATCTTTTATTAATGAATTTTGTAAACCCCAATTATGATAAGAAATCAGCTATAGCTAATGTGCTCCTATACATAGAAAGAAGATGATGAGAAAGAAGAATTTACTGTTGTTTATATTATGTGCAGTCCAAGGTAGACCCCATGGGTTTTTATAATAAGTGACAACAAAATAAATGGTTGAAAATAGTTAATGGAACTTTATCTCTCCAACAGATATGTGTAAAGAGGTTCAAATTGTTTTAAAATTATTTTTCATAAATCAGGACATAAAATTGTATGTCGAGTTGACTGGCTTAAATTCAACATTACTGGGGTAAAACTAATGAGTTAATTAGATAATTGTTATTACTTTTCAATCAAAAGAGTGTCAAAAATTATGTTTTGATAGCTGTAAATCATTCAAGTAAGGGCAAGATATCAAACTTCCTGTCCAGGAAAAATTTCGAATTTGTAGTTTTTCAGAGGAAAATTTAGCATTTTAGACATTGGAAGTCTTATTCACCAAAATACAGGTGAAAATGGGTCATTTGGTAAATTCCAAGGTTATTTGATGACCCATTCAGGTATTGAAAAATTTCAAGTGAGCGTGTAAATTCATAGGTCATACCCACAAAATACTGGTCAGTTGAAAGTTAAAGGATACTTCCTTTTACCAAAAGATGAAAAGATACAAATGGTGAATATTATATATGTCAGACTTAATAATATATTTTAACCCAGTATTAAAACTATAAAAGAAACAGTTGATCTGATTCTAATGTTTTTTTTAAATATAATAGAAAAGTGAACATTGTAGTGTATATTAACCTTAAAACATTCATTATTACAAATAAAAAAGACTTATATCTGCATTGTTATTTTTGTGTGACTGCTCACAAAACCCAGCTGCCATTTCTAAAATCTTTCCTAAAGCTTTCATGGCTTTTTTTTGCAACCATGGTTCAAAATGAGACTTTGAACTTGGTGGTGTCTTGGGTGAAAATTTTTTAATACAAAATTGTGTTTTAATAACTTAAGGATGTTCACCTCTGAGGAGCCAAAATTTCTAGAATTAAACTTTTTTCTCAACCTGGTTTTAGGTTTATATGACCCAAATAATTGATGAAGAAAAAATCATATGGTGGTGTACTTCTTTTTTTTCTAAAACCATTTGAAAGTACCCAATTTTGATGATTTTCCCATTTTTCATCAATTTTTACCCATTTTTAGGCTATTATCATGAAAAAATAATCAAAGTTTCACAATTTAACTTTTTTCATACTTTCACTAAAGATGAAGTGGACCAATCTGAATAAATTTTATCTTAAAACAAGCATTCTGTGAGTATTGCCTGGCAATACATAGTCCCCTACCAGTTAAAAATTCATTGTACTGAAACAAAATGCTAACTTGATTTATAACTTGTCATGGTGTTAACTATATAAAAAATATCAAGTCAATATCTTCAAGCATGACGAAAAAAAATGTGAAAATTGATTATTTGAGTGAATTTTCTAAGTCCAAGGACCCTAACTTTGCACAAAATCATTAGACCGGAACAAAATATGAACCTGATCTGTAACTTATCATAATAAAACTATATACCAATTATCCAATCAATATCTTCAAGCATGACGAAAAAAGTGAGGAAAACTGATTATTTGAGTGAATTTTGTAAGTCCAAGGACCATAACTCTGCACAAACTCATTAGACCAGAACAAAATCCGAACTTGATCTGTAACTTGTCATGATAAAACAATACACCAAATATCAAATACATACCTTCAAGCACGAAGAAAAAAAGTGTGGAAAACTGATTTGCCGGACTGCCGGATGGACAGACAGACAGGACAGACAGACAGACAGACAGACAGACAGACAGACAGACAGAGTGCAAACCTAAAGTCCCCTTCGACTTCATCGGTAGGGGACTAAAAACTATGGGTAGGTGTTAATATAAGAAATTTTATAAAATTTTGTTGCTTTTTCGTGTCAAATTTACCATGTTGTCAATTTTGTAAATTTGGGATTTTTCTCTTTTTTTTAGAATAAAAAGCATATTATTTCAACTTCTTTGTTATAAATGATTGAAAAGATACATATCTAAGAAATTTGAAAAGAAAAAACTGATATGGGATGTACATGTATCTGGTAAAATAATTTCTTGTACCCCTCACCCATTTTCTCAACATTTTGGCTAATGAGGCTGACTTGATTGGTTATAAAATTTGAAAATTTTATTACTCAAAAACTACTTATTGTAAATACACAATTTTTTCAAGAGTTAAGTTTGATTATAATATTTTTCAAATTCATTGATATTTTCCACTTGTATCACATGTTTTGGAAATAGTTCCAGAACGAGATTTCAACGAGACTGAAACGTCAGAAGAACACATCCTTAACATAAAGCATATAAACAGAAACTAAAGTTCTCTCTACTAAAGATAGCACTCAACCAAATATTTCTAACCAAATGATTGTTTAAATACTACTCACTACATTCAGTGGTCTGTTTCAAGCAGGCTAGTCTGACCTTGTAGTCAGCACACCCATTTGGGTCAAACTGGTTCATATTGTCACATTGTAATCCACTCCAAAGGTTACAGGAAATGATTTGTCCAAGGTCATCGGCTGTGGAACCAGTAGCTGTTCGACATTCAATCCTCATAGGATTAGTGCAAATCTGTGAGTGTTTCTTCACTTCAGCAATAGGTTCTGAATCACCACTGGCATCTGGTGTGTGCAAATTAACCCAGTTATCCCACTGTGTACATTTCTCAACTGAAATAAATACAATTATTTGATTTCTCAAGTAAAATCAATACAAGTAATTTTTAACGAAGCTTTTTTTCTTTTCTTTAAAACTTGAACTTGTATTTTTAAAAAGGTGTGGATTCCCAAATGTAGCCCCTACCTGGAGCTAAATTTTAAATTTGGATGGATTTAATGTCCATTATCACAAAGTATTACAGTTAAAACAATGAATGACTGGATAGAAAATATATTCATTTTTTCCAAAGTTTACATATCAGAGTTCTGTATGTGACATAAAATTAGCATGATGTTGATTCATAATTATTCATGGGTGCCAATTTTCACAAAATTTGTGGATAAAGGTAAACCATGAATTTAAATGTTAAACAATGTACACATTTTCTATAAGCTGATATAGATCTTCTTATATCTATTTGGCAAAGCCATAAAATAAAATATCCACAAAAATACAGTTTTTCCTCTTTCAACAAAACTAGTACCCACGAAAATAAATGAATCCACAATAGATTTCAATTTTCCACCAAACCAATGAAAACAGGCTAACTTCCATTGCTTTGTAAGGAAGGAAATATACAGCAAACATGTCCACAAAGAAGATCTTTGTTAATTAACATTATGTTTGTTGTGACAAATAATTTTTCTTGACATAAATCATTCCATTTCACTTTCTCAAATGTTTATACATCAACTTGAATCACTTTTCAATTTGAAATAATGGACTTGATAATTGGCTTCAAATAAGGTCCTTACTGTGCCTATTCTTTTGTCTTTTCAACATAATTACAACTGCTTCAATTTTAAAATGAAGACACTTTATGCTATCATTTCTGCTAAAAAATATACCAAAACTAGAAGTACTCAGAGCAAACCTCACAAAATGATACTCCACCCCTTGCCAAGTCCACAATTTGCTACGGAAAACCCCAAAAATTATTCTGTTTAAAAAACAAATAATAGGACGTGATCAATAGCATTATATGATTGAGATTGTGAGAAAGCTTCAATAAATCAAAATACAGGCTTTAGGAAGAGTTGAGGATTCTAAATCAGTACCACCCAAATAAAGAAATGGAAAAGTCCATGCATTAGTAAGGGAAATCTCAAAAATAATTCTGCTAAAAAAACAAAATAGGACAATAGATTAATACAGTTAAGATTGTCAGCAAATTTAACTACAGGCTCCAAGGACCCTGTGTCGCTCACCTGATATTTTTATTTACAATTGATGCATGATAAATGCAACTGTTGTACTGTCGCTTAGTTTCAGAGATATAAGACTAAAAGTGCGTTTGAAACCTATGTTTTATTTCAGCCATGTGTGCCATGTTGGCAGGCAGGGTCATCATACACAGTGGTCCCTGGATATCCTAGTGGTGATTTAAACCAAGTTTGGTTTAATTTGACAGTAGTTTCAGGGAGAATTTTGTAAAATTTATCTAACGAGAAATGCGAAGTGATGAGAAAGTTTGTTGTGAAGTTTTGTTGTTGCGCAACCCCCCAAAAAAAAACAAAAGGTAATAAAAATTATCATTTAAGGGCAATCTTTCCTATTAATGATTTCTGCAAAATTCAGTTGATTGTGCAAGGGTTGTATAGCCAGCTGAGGTTGTTAAAACTCTCATTTGTTGTTGCAAAATTCAAGTGGTTTTTGAATTGCTTTGTTGATCTTTTTGTATTCAACTTTAAACAACAAAGTACAACAAATATGATGACTGATACTCATGACACTGAAATTAGATACTCATGACACTGAAAATATGGTCTTCATTCTTGTGAAGAAAATGGTTTGAAATATTTCTTAAATATTAATTCAATACCAATACTTTAATTTGTATTGGATTTATCCCAGGAAATGAGAACAAGGGACACAATTAAATTCAATTTTTTCCTAAACTTCTGATAAAATATAAAATGAAGAACTATATTTTTTAATGAGAATTTTTTTTTAATAGTTAATTGATAATTTGAACAATATTAATTAAGTTTTAGATCTTGCATGGTTGATTAATTTTCTCTCAAAATTTCTGATATTCTATTAAAGTTTTAAATATAATATGAGGCAGGCATTACCTGTGAAAGGGATGAAGTCTGTATAAATTAGTGTAGGAATTCAAGCATCATTTGCACTTGAATCTGTAGAAAATGAAGCCAAAGTACTGAAACATATCTGACATTCGACCTATTGTTCGGGATTATAGTTGTGACTTCATTTTCAATGTAAAGAAAGAAACACCATCATCAGGTATAATTGTGTTTTTTTTTCATGTTATAGAATTATCAATTATTTTTATTGCCAGTTCATTAGTAGATTGTTTTCTATATTGATTTTCTACTGCAGTTTCAGAAAAGAAGATTACAAAAGGAAAACATTTTGTAAAACTTACCAAAATTTACCAAATTAATGAAAATTGTTAAAATTGACTATAAAGGGCAATAACTCCTTAAGGGTCAACTGACCATTTTGGTCATGTTGACTTATTTGAGATCTTACTTTGCTGAACATTATTGCTGTTTACAGTTTATCTTTATCTGTAATAATTTTCAAGATAACCAAAAACGGCAAAATTTCCTTTAAAATTACCAATTCAGGGGCAGCAACCCAACAACCAGTTGCCAATTCATCTGAAAATTTGAGGGCAGATAGATATTTACTTGATAAACAAGTTAATCCCTGTAAGATTTGCTTTAAATGCTTTGGTTTCAGAGTTACAAGCCAAAATCTACATTTTACCCTATGTTCTATTTTTAGCCATGGCAGCCATCTTGGTTGGTTGGCTGGCTCACCGCACACATTTTTAAACTAAATACCCTAATAATGATTGTGGCTAAGTTTGGTTGAATTTGGCCCAGTAGTTTCAGAGGAGAAGATTTTGTAAAAGATTACAAAATTTACAAAAATTGGTAAAAATTACTTTAAAGGGCAATAACTCCTTAAGGGGTCAACTGACCATTTTGATCACGTTGACTTATTTGTAGATCTTACTTTGCTGAACATTATTGCTGTTTACAGTTTATCTCTATGTATAATAATTTTCAAGATAATAACCGAAAACGGAAAAAATCCTTAAAATTACTAATTCAGGGCAGCAACCCAACAACCCATTGTCCGATTCATCTGAAAATTTCAAGGCAGATAGATCTTGACTTGATCAACAATTTTACCCCATGTCAGATTTGCTCTAAATGCTTTGGTTTCAGAGTTATAAGCCAAAATATACATTTTACCCTATGTTCTATTTTTAGCCATGGTGGCCATCTTGGTTGGTTTGGCAGGTCACCGGACACAATTTTAAACTAGATACCCTAATGATGATTGTGGCCAAGTTTGGTTAAATTTGGCCCAGTAGTTTCAGAGAAGAAGATTTTGTAAAAGTTAACGACGATGGACGCCAAGTGATGAGAAAGCTCACTTGGCCCTTTGGGCCAGGTGAGCTAATAATAAGGGTTTAGGAAAAATGGCAAATACAAAATGGGTACCCTTCAAATAAAACAATGGCCCGGCAAAGTCTTGGAAACCCTAAAAATAATTCTGACCAAAAACCAAAAGCTCATAAAAAAGAAACCACCCGCCCCTTGCAAAGTCCATGATTTATTAAGGGAAACCCCAATTATGATTCTGTCAAAAAAAAAAAAAATCAAAGTGCTTGTGAGCACTGAGGGTAAAGATTGCTTTCATTTTGGAATTTTGTGAATTTTTAAATAAAACATTGAATTGTATTTTGGAAGGCAAGTTAAAACTTTGAGTTGGAGTTATCTTCCTTTGTTCATGATTGTACATTTGTAGTTGAACCTATTTTTATAACAGATTCATACACCATGCACTACTTATGTAATTTCAGATAAAAAAATGTTTTCTTGACAAGTATGATAATTTAAATACACATCATATTGTAAATAAAATATCAAAGTATAACATATCATCAAAAAATTGACATTGACTGGATAGGATCTAATAATGATGATACTTCACTGCACTTTTTTGTGTGAACTATCAAAGGTAGTGATCAACCTTGGGAGATATAGATATCAAGTCAGTACTATAGGGTTTTGATTCATTTCATGCAATCTTTACACAAAATTGGATGTGCACTGAATGGCATTATATGTATGAGATTGTGAGAAAGTTTCAATAAATTATAAAAGGTTTTGGAGGAGTTGTGGATACACATTGAGTATCCCACAAAAAAAGCAATGGTAAAGTCAATGATTATTAAGGGAAACCCAAAAAATAATTCTGACTGAAAAACAAGATAGGTCACAATAGCCTTATCAGTGTTCTCCCAGGATTTTGGATAGCACCAGGGTAACGTGTGGACAGCTTGGTGACATGATTCGTACAATCAGTCGTGTCACCTTGCGTCGCTTAGCTATATTTCTAGTTACCATAGTTTTTATGTGTTTTGTTTTGTTTTAATACTGTGGTACTGTGTAATGTAGACATTGAGTAAGAAAATTATTGGTAAAAAGAAGTAAATCAATAAACAGTTTGTATACTTTAATATCTTTTAAAAATAATAAAACATGATTCATTACAAAATATTCATCTAAATAATTATAGTACTGTAAATTCAGAAATTATTGTGTGCATTTATTATTGCGATTTTGTCATTTTAGACTAAAATGCGATTTTAATTTTTGCGATATTCAGAAAAATCCTGTTTGATTCATATATAAATTTCAAAATGCGAGTTTTAATTATTGCAATGATAACCCTGTCGCATTTTTCGCAATAATAAAAACATCGCAATAATTTCTGAATTTACAGTAATTAAGTCTTTTATAAAATCGATGATCAATAAAAAAAAAATATCATTCAAAATGTTCAATTTAAAAAACTTTCTAGTTTCTACACAGAAAGATGTTGTATATAAAAGGATTCCTGTCATAGAGATATAAAATTAACCTGTCATAAAGAGATATAAAATTAATAAGAACAAATATTGTTTTATTATTTGAACCAGGCAGTTACTATCTTAAATTTTAATAAAAAGAAATTTTCATAAACTTTAAAACATTTTGCCATAAATATAAATTTCATGCAAATATTAACCTTTCTTGTCTTTGGTGATAATCAAACATAGATACAGACTAAATACTGCACTAAAACCTTAATCTTTATCTGTCATGATCCATTTAAAAAGAATTCCTAAATCTATTTATCTGATGTCTATAAGATCTATAAGTAACCATATTCAATGTCAACAACAAATTCTCCCTACTTTCGCGCCTAAATGACAGGAAGTACATATAAATAGATTTTTAACATGTGCTTATGGATAATGTTTGCAAGATCACTTCTTTTATTCATTAATTTTGGATATAGATATCCAGTTTGAAGGTACAGTCATGCATTTTATTTATAAAATAGATTGCAATTAATTGTAAATAAACTTGAATTTTCTACTTGAATTAACTGGGTCATGTGATATGTACAGATGAAATATATAATTGTCAATTATCTGTAATGAGCCAACAATTTAATATGTACAAAAAATGTTCCGATGTGTGTACAACTATCGGCACTGTTTGTGTACAAAGTATTTGCCGACTTGTCACAGGTCAGCGCTTGGGTGGTGAGTGAAGCCATAAAATAGTTATCTGTGATCATAGTTATGATCTCTTAATTAAAACACAAAAGAATCATGTTACAAGTGTTAATTACATTGATTAAATCCAATCAACAAGGTTAACCTCATAAGGTAAATCGATCACGTGGTGTAAACAATCAGGTTTGAACTGGTCAAATTTCACCTGGAATTTTATACCTCAGGGAAGAGGTTTAACAAGTCGTTTAAAACTTTACCGATTTACGATTTTTTAACTGAAAATTTTAGCACCAAAGACAAAAATTATACATCGCGGAAAGACCAATAGAACCACGCTCAAAAATTATACATTGCAGGCCCGCGGTCCTTTAAGGGCCTGGGGAGAACACTGGCCTTATATAATAGAGATTCTGAAACAATTTATCAAAATTTGATTAGGGGTTTAGAAGGAGAGACAGGTACACATGTGTACTGTAGAGTGCAAAAATCCTTCAGATGAAGAAATGAAATTAGTATGAAACGCAAACTTCCTCATGTCAGTAAAATCGTTGAAAGTTTAACAAAATTCTGCTAAGTGGTGCAGGAGCAGCTGTAGATACAAACAGACTTCCCCATCAATATATAACACCTGTTTTAATAAACTGTTAACACAGAGATATGTCTCGCCTATTTGTTATTTTGATAATGCAAATGTTGAAATTAAAATAGCAATACTTTGACATGTAAGTTCTGAAAATATTCAAAGTCAATGAACCATGACTGAAGGTACCAGGCTAAACAATGTCCCAATGCTAATACAACTGCATACCAAATACCATTATGTAAAGGTTTCAAAGTCAATGAACCATAATGAGGTGGTGGGGTTATATAATCTCCATGGAAATGAAACTTTCAAATGCCAATACATTTGCATACAAAATATCATTGACTTAACATAAGTGGTTCATCTTAAACGGACCTAATCACAAACTCAAGGCGAGACAAAAACTGAGAATATAATAATAAGGAGTGTTTGACCTTATTAGAAGTTAATAAATAGCATTGACAAAAACACAACTTTTCAACTTTGAGAAACTGCAGCTTTTTGCCAGAGCAATATTTTCAGGACAAAAAATCTTATTATGGTATTTTAAGAACAAAATTAGTAATTAAATACACAGCTGATATATAAAGCTTTTAAAAAAGTATTTATCAGAAAAAAGTAAAATAACAAAAATACCAAACTCAAAATCAAAGTCAAAACAGAAAGTCCATTATCAAATGGCAAAATCAAAAGTTCAAACACATCAAACAAATGAAAAACAACTGTCATATTCCTGTCTTGGTACAGGCATTTCCTTATGTAAAAAATTGTGGTTTAAACCTTGTTTTATAGCTAGCCAAAACTCTAAGGATATAGTTGGGGGAAATCGTTCAAAGTTTTATTTAAATTGAAGTTTAGCTCTATCTAGTATACTGACCACAACATTTCATATCTTTAACAGAAAAATATGACAAAACTATATTGTCAATTTTCTAATGTTACGTACTCAAAAGGGACAAAACAATTTTCTACTTCATTCAGTGAAGAGTAAGTACATGATCTATTCTAATCAAGTTTGCAATTGGTTGACTACTTCGATTGAAATTATCCCAAGTTCTGTCTAGTTGAGTTTTAAGACAAAGTTCTTTAATCATAGCATCTTTATTTAGTTATAAAATGTAATACTGACCGTTAACAGTCGCTGGCGGTTTGGATGGTGTTTTCATTGTTGTTGGTACAGGGGTTGCTAAAAAGTTAAGAAAAAAAAAATCAATTGAAAACAAATGTAAAACTGATTATAAAATGAACACATGTATTTATCATAGATTGCAGTAAAAACACAAAAAGTCTATCTGCTAGCACATAGTATAGAAAACATTAGAATATTTAAACAGTTCCCTTACTGAAAAATCAGCCTTCTGGCGAACCATTGCAGCACATCTGCCGCAAACACAGCAGCAAAATAGTTTGCAGCAACTTCACTGCGCAACTTTTACCATGCAATGAAGGTTGCAGCAGACCTGCTGCAAAGTTTGATAGCCTTATATAGTTTGTGGTGAACTTCTGACGACTATTTGTGGTGAACCTCTGGCGAACTATGTTGCCTTATATAGTTTATGCGAACTTCTGGAGAATTTTTGTGGTGAACGTCCGCAAGCTTTCAAAGCCTTATTTAGTTTGTGGTGAACTTCTGGCAAATCAAGTATGCTAATTATATCTTGTGACCACCTTTCTGTTAATTCTTTTTCAAAACTGTATGTCTCCTAGCTTTAAAACATGCACATAGGGATCAAAATTTAAATTGTATTAATAATTAGGACCAATAATTGTTATTTACCTGCTCAGCTGCTGATCAAAATTTTATTTTAAATAAATTAGAAAGAGAGAAATATAAATTGTGACCACAAAAAAAATAAATATAGGTACATGTTTATCTATTAATTTACTCAGTGCAGAATTCAGAATGAGCTGATTAATTTCTTAACAGATTCATATGTATTGAAAACTAGAGGCTCCAAGGACCCTGTGTCGCTCACCTGATATTTTTATTTACAATTGATGCATGATAAATGCAACTGTTGTACTGTTGTTTAGTTTCAGAGATATAAGACTAAAAGTGCGTTTGAAACCTATGTTTTATTTCAGCCATGTGTGCCATGTTGGCAGGCAGGGTCATCATACACAGTGGTCCCTGGATATCCTAGTGGTGATTTAAACCAAGTTTGGTTTAATTTGACAGTAGTTTCATGGGAGAATTTTTGTAAAATTTATCTAACGAGAAATGCTAAGTGATGAGAAAGTTTGTTGTGAAGTTTTGTTGTTGCGCAACCCCCCTTCCAAAAAAAAAAAAAAGACAAAAGGTAATAAAAATAATCATTTAAGGGCAATCTTTCCTATTAATGATTTCTGCAAAATTCAGTTGATTGTGCAAGGGTTGTATAGCCAGCTGAGGTTGTTAAAACTCTCATTTGTTGTTGCAAAATTCAAGTGGTTTTGAATTGCTTTGTTGATCTTTTTGTATTCAACTTTAAACAACAAAGTACAACAAATATGATGACTGATACTCATGACACTGAAAATATGGTCTTCATTCTTGTGAAGAAAATGGTAAGGTTTGAAATATTTCTTAAATATTAATTCAATACCAATACTTTAATTTGTATTGGATTTATCCCAGGAAATGAGAACAAGGGACACAATTAAATTCAATTTTTCCCTAAACTTCTGATAAAATATAAAATGAAGAACTATATTTTTAATGAGAATTTTTTTTTAATAGTTAATTGATAATTTGAACAATATTAATTAAGTTTTAGATCTTGCATGGTTGATTAATTTTCTCTCAAAATTTCTGATATTCTATTAAAGTTTTAAATATAATATGAGGCAGGCATTACCTGTTAAAGGGGATGAAGTCTGTATAAATTAGTGTAGGAATTCAAGCATCATTTACACTTGAATCTGTAGAAAATGAAGCCAAAGTACTGAAACAAATCTGACATTCGACCTATTGTTCGGGATTATAGTTGTGACATCATTTTCAATGTAAAGAAAGAAACACCATCATCAGGTATTAATGTGTTTTTTTTTCATGTTATAGAATTATCAATTATTTTTATTGCCAGTTCATTAGTAGATTGTTTTCTATATTGATTTTCTACTGCAGTTTCAGAAAAGAAGATTACAAAAGGAAAACATTTTGTAAAACTTACCAAAATTTACCAAATTAATGAAAATTGTTAAAATTGACTATAAAGGGCAATAACTCCTTAAGGGTCAACTGACCATTTTGGTCATGTCAACTTATTTGAAGATCTTACTTTGCTGAACATTATTGCTGTTTACAGTTTATCTCTATCTGTAATAATTTTCAAGATAATAACCAATCAAAGTGCTGGATAGCACCTCTGGGAAGTTTGCAACTGTAGATGTGTATTTTTTCAAATAGGTTATAGATGTGTATTATTTTAAATATGTATTCAATCACAGCTTTGATATTTTTAACTAAACCATTTTCTTTTCAGCAATTATCAAAAATCACTTTTTTTCATAAAAGTTTGTCATATAAAACTTTGATATTTTCTATTGCAACCTTGAACTGTTGTTCTAAAATAATCAAATATACAATAAGCTCTGTTAATTTCTTTATGTGCCCATGCCATATCTAGGGCCTGTGATTTTATAGTATTTTTTTCCCTTCGTAACTGGGCATAACCCTAACCATAACAGTAAAATGACGGCACCGAAATTCAAACTTGATCTTGGTGTTGTGGTTAAAAGTATTTTGTATAAGTTTCGTAACATTTGGTTGAGGCACAATAAAGTTAGAGCACGGAATTGAAAAAAATCGTAAGTGTTCCATGGACCCGGTGTTTCGCCTACTTTTGCTGTTAATCGAGGCTCAACAAAATGAGGAAAATTAATAAAAATATTCCTCTCTATACTATCTTTTGATTGTAAGAAGTTTGGTAAAATCCAGCAGTGTTTATGAATGTAAAAATAACTGCAGACTGTATGTAATGTTAACTGGAAGAAAAGCTCAGTCCATTAAGTAAAATACGGAAAACAAGAACAAAATTTTAACTAAATTTCCTTCTAGATACTAGCTTTTGATCATAAACAAGCTTCTGTCCAAGTTTGATACAAATCCAAGAAAGTTATTAAAATTTTTAAAACTTTAGCCACAGAGTGAATGTAATGTTTCCTGGCAGAAAAACCAAGTCCATTTATAAGTAATATACTGAAAAATGTTTTTTTTTTTTTTTACAAAATTTACTTCTGGGTACTATTGTACATGTTGTATGATCATAAACAAGCTTCTGTCCAAGTTTGGTAGAAATCCAGGATAGTTTAAGAAAGTTATTAAAATTTCAAAACTTTAACCACAGAGTGAATATTTGTGGATGCCTCCGCCGCTACCGCTGAAATGTAGGATCGCTATGTCTCGCTTTTTCGACAAAAGTCGAAAGCTCGACAACAATCAGTTTTAAATTTGTAAAGGGCATAACTCTAGAACAGTAAAACTGACGACAATAAAACTCAAATTTAATCAGTGTTTTGTGATAATGAGCATTGTGTATAAGTTTCATAACATTTGGTTGAGACAAACTAAAATTAGAGATCGTAAACAAAAATTCAAACAACTTTTCATTTGTTAAGGAGCATAACTCTAGAATTGTAAAATCGACGCCACCAAAATTCAACTTGACCTGTGTTTTGTGGAAATGAGCATTGCATATAAGTTTCATACAATTTGGTTTAGGAAAACTAAAGTTAGAGAACAGATGGGATGTACGGACGTACATACAAGTAAGGGACGTAAATACTTACAGAAGAAAAAGGGTAAAACTTAATACGGTGGAGACATAACAATAGCAGTATGACGACATGAATAAAAAGTTTATATATTGATTGATTGATTGTTGGTTGCTTAACATCCAGTGGCAAATATTTCATGCATATTCAGGACGAGAACAAATTAACAATAAATACAATAGGTAGGTTCTGTAATAGAGGCGCCTGGGATTGAGGTCGGAGAAATTTAGACTGCCACAGGAAATGAGGGTATATTGGATAGGGACAGAAATTTAGCCTTGCAACAGGTCACCCACGGACCCCTCAAAGAGTTGTTGCAGGGTTCTTAACGTGCAAAGAGCGTGGCACTCTCTTTACACGAGGCATCGGATTTAACGTCCCCATTCTGACCGGACGTGGCTGCAAATTTGTACATCCTGCACAGCCAAACGGACACCCACTTTGACGAGGGTTTTACCGCCGGTCGGAGGAAGACCAACGGTGACCATACTTCTATTCCCCAGTCACCCTTGGGGTAAAAGTTGATATACACTAGATTCATAGAGGTGCTAATAACCCGGCTGTAACACATTTTATAGTTGATGCTGTGAAATTTAGCATTGAGACAATAACATTTGAGATTTTTGGTTTGTCATAATTATTTGGACTAGCACTAAGAAAAAGAAAGTCATGTTGCTATTACATGGACATATTTTATTTAATCATGTAAATAATTGCTACAGCACTTGTCTTGATACACTGAGTTATTCTAAGTAGAAGCTGACTTGTCTGCCTTATATATCCTTGTAACGATTTGTGTACAAATGTAATTGTTAATCGTAACGCTTAGGAGGCTGCGATATGTACGAACTGTCGCTCAGTCAATATTTTCAGCTGTCAGTTTGACCAACGTGACTGAGCATGCTGGACGAATGAAGGTCCTTAAATCCACATTGGAATGTGAAATAGCTAGTATTTAAATAGCGGAGTTTAAAGTTTTCAAAAGTTTTGGCATCAAAACATTCTGATCGATGTTTTAACAAAACATGCACCTTTCTATCATGGCGGTATTTACCTTTACTCATCGATGGCGTGTGACATAAGCCATATGATTATAGAGTATTTCTGTCACCTGTGTATAATTGTTCAATCAAACTTTTATCACTTGTCAATTATCCGAAGGCTTGGTCAAAACATATCAGTAATGTCAGCCATACGGGATTATTTCGATACACTCGGACTTTTACTTATTTAATAATAAACATTTGTAAATATCGTACATAGTAAAAAAAGCGCTGGAATATGTTTATTCATGAAATATTCATGAATGAATTAAACGCTGTCTCGCGAGATTTCTTTGATTTTCTCTTCAGCGCATGGCAGATCCGCAAGTACTGTTTGTGATAGTTATTTTCAAAATGAAGTTAAATTCATCTGAACTGTCGGTGAACATTCATTCCTTTTTATTCAAGCTGTAATCTTTTCAAAAGGACTCAAAATTTTGAAAGAATCTTCTTACAATCAGTATTCAAACACTAGTACTACATTATCTTGGAGCAGAACATTTGCGATAGTCTGTCACCGGAAGTTTGAGGTCGACGCCTAAGGAAAGTATTCCTATAGCAAACTTCCCAAAACAGCAAAATTTCCTTAAAATTACCAATTCAGGGCAGCAACCCAACAACCAGTTGTCCAATTCATCTGAAAATTTGAGGGCAGATAGATATTTACTTGATAAACAAGTTAATCCCTGTAAGATTTGCTTTAAATGCTTTGGTTTCAGAGTTACAAGCCAAAATCTACACTTTACCCCTATGTTCTATTTTTAGCCATGGCAGCCATCTTGGTTGGTTGGCTGGGTCACCGCACACATTTTTAAACTAAGTACCCTAATAATGATTGTGGCTAAGTTTGGTTGAATTTGGTCCAGTAGTTTCAGAGGAGAAGATTTTGTAAAGATTACAAAATTTACAAAAACTGGTAAAAATTACTTTAAAGGGCAATAACTCCTTAAGGGGTCAACTGACCATTTTGATCATGTTTGACTTATTTGAAGATCTTACTATGCTGAACATTATTGCTGTTTACAGTTTATCTCTATCTGTAATAATTTTCAAGATAATAACCAAAACGGCAAAATTTCCTTAAAAATTACCAATTCAGGGCAGCAATCCAACAACCTGTTGTCCAATTCATCTTAAAATTTGAGGGCAGATAGATATTTACTTGATAAACAAGTTAATCCCTGTAAGATTTGCTTTAAATGCTTTGGTTTCAGAGTTACAAGCCAAAATCTACATTTTACCCTATGTTCTATTTTTAGCCATGGCAGCCATCTTGGTCGGTTGGCTGGGTCACCGCACACATTTTTTAAACTAAATACCCTAATAATGATTGTGGCTAAGTTTGGCTGAATTTGGTCCAGTAGTTTCAGAGGAGAAGATTTTGTAAAGATTACAAAATTTACAAAAATTGGTAAAAATTACTTTAAAGGGCAATAACTCCTTAAGGGTCAACTGACCATTTTGACCATGTTGACTTATTTGTAGATCTTACTTTGCTGAACATTATTGCTGTTTACAGTTTATCTCTATCTATAATAATTTTCAAGATAATAACCAAAAACGGGAAAAATCCTTAAAATTACTAATTCAGGGCAGCAACCCAACAACCCATTGTCCGATTCATCTGAAAATTTCAGGGCAGATAGATCTTGACTTGATCAACAATTTTACCTATGTCAGATTTGCTCTAAATGCTTTGGTTTCAGAGTTATAAGCCAAAATATACATTTTACCCTATGTTCTATTTTTAGCCATGGCGGCCATCTTGGTTGGTTTGGCAAGTCACCGGACACAATTTTAAACTAGATACCCTAATGATGATTGTGGCCAAGTTTGGTTAAATTTGGCCCAGTAGTTTCAGAGGAGAAGATTTTTGTAAAGTTAACGACGACGGACGCCAAGTGATGAGAAAGCTCACTTGGCCCTTTGGGCCAGGTGTGCTAAAATCAAGAATAAATCTGTTTTTATAATGGTAAATTATAAAGAAACTGGGATTTAGGTATGACAACATTTATACTGTATATCCAAATTAAGCATAGAATTATCTAAAATATTAATCACATGTGATTTAACAATAAAGAATTACATTATTTTAACATAAGAAGACAATTCCTGCAAAACATCATTATCCAAAAGTTTTAAGTTTACAACTGTAATGATAATTCTTTAAGGGCAGTAAGGGTGTAACACAATTGTTATTTTCATAAATGGGGGTTCTTTGACATAAATTTTGTACCAATAATAACAAATCAACATGCAAAAAAGGTCAAAAATGACTTACAAAGTGATAATCAATGATGCATGGCCTGTTCCAGGAACTAATTGAATCACATATAACTCAGACATCTATTATATATAACATCCATTTACTTTTTACATGAAAACACCAACATTATAACTTCCCTCCTATTTCAAATTTAAAGAAGCAGGAAGTCTGTTTTTAGTGCATGGAGCATGCTCAGTATTGGAAATAAGCTACATATAATGGTAAAGGCATGCTATAAAGTTTGCGGCGAAGTTCCAGCAAACTTAGGGACTGTTGTAAAGTTTGTTTACAAAGTTCCTTCAATTTTAAGAAAGCTAAGAGTTTGCAGCAAACTTGCGGCAAACTTTACATTTGTTTGCCGAAGGGCGCTGCTAGTGGCGAACACTGGTGAACAACTTTCAGGTCTTCTGGCGAACTAAAAGATTGCCGAAGTTTGCTGCAACCTTACTGCAAGGTTGCAGCAAAGTTTCTCTTTCATAAGGGTTATGTTAAAAGTACAACTTGATTTGATGCCCCTGTAATACTTTGATACATTTCATTTTGTAGGACAATTTATTGCTGTTGTTCTTTTCAAACTTTATAACTCTAAGTTTTGCAAAGACAGCCGGAGGTTAAAAATTGTCAATTAATACAAGTTGTACAGGGTAGGCGACACATTCCAGTTAACAACAGTTCTTGGTGAATGTAGGACTGATAAAACATTAATTGAAAATTCATTATACATGCATTTTTACTTCATTATATGTCATGACATGTCACAAAGACTACTTGACTTTTCGTAATAGGAGAGGCAAAAAACGATGAATTTCAAATTCCTGTCATGTGCAGAACCATTTGAAGAAAATGAGAAATCTGATAAGGGGACACACATTTGATTTTCTTTGAGGGGCCAGGAGGATTTTAAAAATGAATATCCTGGTCTTGGTAAGAGCTGAAAATAAATAACTTTGCATAACACAGGATGAAAATGAATATTCTGCAACACAAAATGAAGGAATCAATCATGTACTAAAGTGCAAATAAATTTTTTGTAGGGCTTTATCGCAGATAAAATAGGCATGCGTAGCAACAGTTGAATCATATAGTCAATTGCAAAAAAAATCCTGATATGTTCAAACATTCTACATAAAATAAAAGTTCTAACTTTAAAATTGTAGGATATGTTCAAACATTCTACATAAAATAAAAGTTCTAACTTTAAAACTGTAGGAGTCAGGCAGACATGCCATGTACCATACTAATTTCCTTTCAAATGTACCAGTACCAGTACCTGTACACTAAATACTTTATCATTCAACTTCTTATTTACTACTACCCTTGAACACTTTTCCCCCCCCTTCAAGTATATTTCATATGTAAATTATAAAGCTAAGAGTCAGTAAGATCATAAATAAATATTTCATGGATAATAAATATAGCTTGACTTACTTGGATATGGAGTGAAACATCCATGGAGTTCAAATCTCATGGCAATCTTTCCATAGAAAGTTTGTGGATTGATTCTGATATAGCGAGCTTTGATTGGTGCAGTGAAAAAGTGGGTTACTGGTGTAACTGAGTCAAAGTTTCCACTGAATTGCTGCAAATAAAACTCTTGTTATTTTAACATTTCTTATTCTTTACAAATTGAATATTCAATACAATTTTTAAAAAGAGGTAAAAAATCAAATGCATGATAAAGCTTCTTTTCAGTATAGAACATGTAGACTGAGAATAAAACCGTTTTTTGATACACTGTGCAGTCAATTACTATCCAGTCTTCAGGGTTCAAAGGTGGATACTACAATTTTTTGAAGGGATAAGGGGTACTACCATAATCGGGCTTGTATAGTTCGCACTGGTACATTGTCCACACCCCCTTCTCCCCATGAAATTTCAGGTAAAAAAACTTTTTGTAACTGTTAGAAATTGTCTAATGAAACTCTAGTAATTTCATATCGTGTGTGGTCAATTGTGGTATTTTCATGGAAAAACCCATTTTCCATCATCAAACAGAAGTTGAAACTGCTTGTAAATGATTCTAGAACACTTCACGATTGTTAAAATAAGTCAAAATCACACAAAAAACAAGTTAGAAATTTGTGGATGTTTAAACCGGAAGTTTGAATAGTACGTGTAAAAGAAAATTAAAACGGTGAGAGTCGAAATCCGTACTTAATAGATATCACTATAATACGACGTTGAAAGTAAAACAGTTCCATCCTTGTGTAAAACAATGTTTAATATATCTATTACATTAATGTTTGAAGGGTCTTAAGCTAATACAAAACATATTCGTCAGTATGAAACACCAAAACGGAACGAATAATAACCAATTACGTTTTGTAGTTTATATATCGTAAGCTGGTTTACGGTTGACTTTTTTACTTTTTTTGTTCCATTTCATTCAAGCAGATTCCAGTTTATTTTAAGCAATGCAGTGAAAAGAAATGAGAAATTTTTAATGAAGCATTTAATTTTTAAATTTATCAGTATTAATTTGATATTGAATAAAAATCACTTAATATGGATTAGGTAAAATTATAAGTTTTGAAAATGATAAGAGCGCCCTCTACAATATCAATAACAAATATGGCGGAACATAAACAAACCACCTCGCGAAATCGAATTGTTTCTCTATTTCTTGCTTATTGTACTCTATAGTCCGCACCCTGTCTGGCAGGTTCAATTTTGGAGAATAAAACTGCGGACTATACAAGCCTTTATTCGGTACTAGGTGTTATACCACCATTGCTTTTCCCCAATAAGTCTTTGTTAAATTTGCACTTTTCAAAAAATTGTGTAGAATTTATGTTTGTTTCAAATAAAGAAATACTTGGCATGAGTAAAGTTTTATCCTGTCCAGTACTACAGACAAAATTTCACATCACATTTCATTGCATATAAGATAATAACCATCACTGGAAGTTAACCAATCAAATTTCCACCCCTTTCTTTCCTGTTTACAAGCTTTAGTAACCATGTAACCTCAAGTTTCAAAAATATTTTATAGAAACACCAAATAAAAAAAGAATGGTGCTTTGAAACACCCAAGATATATGTTTATGACTCAGAGAAATTTTTTACTGCAATTAAATGTATGATTAATTTCCTACAACTGTCAAATTCAAGGGAATATTTTTTTATGACCCTTTTTCATATGCAACCGGATGTGACGTACTATGATTTGGTGGTATTACACCTACTATAGTCCTATATTCACCGATTTTCAGCAAAAATTCAATGATAATTTAGAGAATCAATAAAACATAAATATGTTTTTTGGGGCCCTTTATAGCTTGCTGTTTGGTGTGAGCCAAGGCTCCGTGTTGAAGGCCATACTTTGACCTATAATGGTTTACTTTTACAAATTGTGACTTGGATGGAGAGTTGTCTCATTGGCACTCATACCACATCTTCTTATATCTTTTTGAACAACTCTTACACAACAGGGAATGATTTCTCTGGAACCTGTTTTGAACAAAATATAGTGGATTCATTTGTTGGACCATTTTCTCTATGTGTTTCACCTGCTCATATCTAAGTGACTTAAATTTGAATTGCAATGAGGAATTCAAGGTTTACTTTTTGTTTGCGGAAAATCTGTATTAAAACAGCATATGATATTAACAATCAACAGTATATGATTTTGAAATCATTTCATTTCATGAACACATGACTCAGTTTTATAATCAATGCCTGTCCTCAGATTATTTCTTTACCTTCTTCTGGCCATTTTCCATGTATGTGTTCCAGTTAACTCCATCATTTGAGAACAGGACAAAGTATGAAGACACATATGATGGAACTAAAGGTCTTCCCTCTGTAGTTACACCTGTTACAAAGGTTGGTTGTAAGAAGTCTACTTGTATGTACTGGTTTTTGTTATCTTCACCTGCAATCCAGGAATTAGGACCGTTCAGACGAGCATGTTCAGGGCTGGAGCTTGAACTTCTTTGTGAGGAAGCTGTTATCATCTCTCTTCTAATTGCCTCATTCTGCATACCCATTGGTACTTTGCAAGAATCTACAAGAAGAAAATATATAACTTAACTGTTTATAGAATACTCTGGACTATCAGAGCGCTATACATATAGCTAACAAGTCATTCTCAATTTCTCTCATTTGTTGAAACATGGTAAAGTCTATATGATACTTGAAGATTTTCTGAAAATTTATTGAAACTGAGCAAACCTGTGAGGGTGAAATCTTCTCATGGTGATGTGTCATCTACTCTAATCTTAATTGACATTGATTAGAC
Source organism: Mytilus coruscus (assembly GCA_017311375.1). Taxonomy (NCBI): domain Eukaryota; kingdom Metazoa; phylum Mollusca; class Bivalvia; order Mytilida; family Mytilidae; genus Mytilus; species Mytilus coruscus. Next base: position 96,371,098 of record CM029596.1, on the reverse strand, counting down.
ATTTTTCTTCCAAAGACTAGTGGTTCTCACCATGTACACTGACTTTTCTCCAACAATAGTAAAAAGCTGTGCCATGAGAGCCCTTCACCCTTTTAGCTATCTTTATGCTTTAAATGAATTTATATCATCAACTAGAAATACTGTGAGCAAGGCTCAAATTTTTGAACGATTAAAATTCTATAACTGTCCAAAGTGGGAAAAATGGACAGTTTTCAACAATTTTTCAATGAATAAAGTTCCATAACACTGCAATGTCATAAGAAATCTATAAAAAACAAAAGGGAACTTATTTCAATAGATATAAACAAGTCACCAAAGTTTCATTAAAACTGCTCAAAGCATTTTTGAGTTATTGTCTAAAAACTAGAAGATTCCTCCTTTCTATGAATAATGTCCCAATACTCCAAAACATAAAATCAGAAATTTTTACAACCGCAGAGGTCCAACCCTGAACAGTTGGGGCAAAAATGGACACAATATTCGCTTGATACAGGTCTGAATTTGGATTGTAATTAAATATTTGACACATAATAGGTTTCTGACACAGAATAACTGTAGTCAAAGAACTTAGAATTGGTTATATGATTTGAATTTATATTCAATTTTTTGCTTTTGTGCAATACACTATGCTGTTGTGAATTGACCCCACCCCCTTTTTTTTCCTTTTGTGCAATACACTATAAATAATATTTGAAGAAATTTTCTTTTTAATTTCTGAAATCTGAAATGAGAAAAAAAAATTGTTTCTCCCCCACCTCCCCTTTTTCCAAAAAAAAAAAATTCTTTCCCTCAAGATATGGTCATTATCTCACTTCAAATTTCCAATGGAGTTTGCAACCATAATTACCCATTTAAATACATCATAAAAGTCTTAAAATAGAAAATGACATACATAATCATGTCTAAAATTAATATTCCTTAATCAACATTTTTAATAGTAACTTCTAAAAATAAATTGACAGCTAATCACCTCAAGACAATACAACATTTCTTTATACATAATTTAAAAGCAGTGTAAGGGAGGTAATCCAAACTTAACATTGTACTTAAAAGTAATTGTCCATTAACAAGGAAACCCTTGTTTTTCCCCCTTTTTTGCCCGATATTGCTAAATGGTTTGAGCCATTACCCCCCAAAGCCAATCCTAACCATCCCTATGTGATATGGAAACTTGTGGTATAATTTCAGAGAGATCCATATACCGTTCCACAAGTTATTGTCTGGAAACTATAAAAATGCTTATTTGGGCCCCTTTTTGGCCCCTAATTCCTAAATTCAGACGACGCTGACAACGACGACGTGATACCAATATACAACCACAAAATTTTTTGCAAAGTTTTTTGTGGTCGTATAAAAATTAAAAGGGAACTTATGTCAACATACATAAATAATTCACACAAGTTTCATGAAAATTGATCAAAACATTTTTGAGTTATAGTCAGAAAACTGGAATATGCCCTATCTTTTTTATGAATAAAATTCCAGATCTCAGAAACATAACATCTAAAAAATTATAAAAATCAAAAGGGAGCTTACGTCAATAGATATAACCAATTCACCAAAGTTTCATGAAAATTGTTGAAAGCGTTTCTGAGTTATTGTCCAAAGTGTTTTGAGGACAGATGGACAAGGGTATACCATAATACGTCCCATCTTTAAAGACAGACGTATAAAAACTGGCTGCCATGATATAGACAAGAGCAATGAGCACCAACCAACAAACAAACAAAATACAGTTGGTGTAAGGTTCAAATTGGGTACACACTTGGTACCTTGGTTATAGAGAAAGTCCAAATAACTGTCCATTCCTGGGAAATAATGGAGCAGAGGCCTGTAGGGCTGATGCCCATTATTTCCCAGGAATGGAGTTATTTGGACTTTCGCTAACTTAAAAGCACCTTAAATATTAAGAACGAATCTTCAGATTATAACATTTTAAAGAATTTTATTTCATTTTTAATGGAGCAGAGGCCCCTAGAGCTGACACCCATTATTTCCCAAGAATGGAAAGTTATTTGAACTTTCGCTAACTTAAAAGCACTTAAATATTAAGAACGAATCTTCAGATTATAACATTTTAAAGAATTTTATTTCATTTTTAATGGAGCAGAGGCCCCTAGGGCTGACGCCCATTATTTCCCAGCAATGGAAAGTTATTTGGACTTTCGCTAACTTAAAAGCAACTTAAATATTAAGAACGAATCTTCAGATTATAACATTTTAAAGAATTTTATTTCATTTTTAATGGTTTTCTTTTCATTTTCCCAGTGTTGTACCCAATAATCCACAGGCAAAATTTAAGATTTAAGATCCAGCTGACCATCTACTCATTTAACGAAGTATTTATGAACAGTAGAATAATTACTGTAAAAAGATCCATCCAGATTTATGTTTTAAGTCATTGGATACGCACTTCTCTCTTGTAATGGGATTGAAAGGATATTTATTTGTTTCTTTAAGTGGTATTTCAGGAGAGAGAAAAAAAAAACCTAGTATTCATGCATATATTATGTTAACGGATTATGTGCATTTTTCTTTTGATAAATATTGAATGTAGAATCATCTGAGTACAAGAATGTGTCCATAGTACACGGATGCCCCACTGGCACTTTTTCTATGTTCAGTGGACCGTGAAATTGGGGTCAAAACTCTAATTTAGCATTAAAATTAGAAAGATCATATCATAGGGAACATGTGTACTAAGTTTCAAGTTGATTGGACTTCAACTTCATCAAAAACTACCTTGACCAAAAACTTTAACCTGAAGCGGGACAGACGGATGAACGAACGGACGCACAGACCGAAAAACATAATGCCCCTCTACTATCATAGGTGTGGCATAAAAATGAAATGGTACAACTAGAATAAATTTCCAGGTACATAACACTCTATTCTAGATTATTTTACTAATAAGGGTGTGCTCGGTTGAAATAAAATTAAACAAGAAAACAGTGTTTCATGCATAACCCCATATTTTATCTTTCCCTTTGTTCATTACAACGAACAAAATTTTTATGCATTATTTAGATGAGTCTTAAATAGCAATACAAGAAAACTGAAAGAATTTTTATTTCTTCCCTATTATCAGAAAGGAAGCAAAAAAGTTTTATAAAAAAAAAACCTGCATGATTAAAAACATTTCTGGATTCCGTTTTGTATGTCTTTAATATAAGTAGAAAACTACTTTTTAATTTCATATACCATCTTTAGGTGTGTATAATACGCATTTTACCCCCAAAAAGGAGTTGGTAGAGGGGGTGCGTATTATACACAACTATAGACGTTTTTTATTTTTTTTTTTTTATTTAGAGCTGTTTTTCTCCATTATTGTATAATGCTCAAGACGTTTTTTTATTTTATTTCTTTATTTGTAATTTAACAAAAAAAAATTTTCCTTCTTTATTGAATACACACGTACTGGTGTGACATCCTGCATGAGTGAGCTTAAAATGTAATTAAGGATTAAGTTAGGTGTGTAGCAATTGAATAATCATGTCAACTTTTGACAGGTGTTCAATATAATAGCCTCAGGCAGTGCTCTAAATCAATATGATCAATGAAAGGGAAATATCGGATTAAAGAGTCATTAAATTTCAATTACTGCTAATCAACTTTGAAAATGTTTGAGGTCTAATTTCTTGTGTTCCATAACATTCTAATTATTTCTTTTATAGTATTTGAACAGTGCATCAGCTTGGACATACTTAGACAAACATTGATTTCAAAAGGGATCTTTAATTAATAACTTTACTTTTATAAAATTAATAAAAGTTAATTACATGATAAAAGCTCTACCATTTAATAGTTTGTGATTTTAAAATTATTTGATTGAACAATCAATCTTATTATTTTTATCTTTCAATAGACTTAAATGAAGATTAAATACATGGTTTAATTGTTCCTATTAACATGTTTAAAGGCTTTTACAGTGAACTAGACTTAAAAGAAAAAAAAAATATTTAATTTTTGAATTTCTTTTACCTTTCTATTTTTTTTTTTTTTTACTTTTTTTCATTTTTAAAACTTTTTCACGATTTTGGAGGGATGGAAAGGGTGCGTATTATACACAATCGCGTACTTTACATGGCTACATACGGTAAACATTTCAAGATTAACACCATCATTTGCACTGTCAATATAACTGTTATATTTGCCACTTGAATATAACAACAGTGACTGAATTCGATTATGTTACGCATTGCTGTTGAAAATTGAATAAAACCCCACCCAATATTTAACACAAGCCATATTCAAATGTTATCCATACCCCTCAAATTCTATTTGTTAGTACTATATTCAAATTATAACAACTAACAATCAAATAATATACCGAATATGCCATTTTTACCATTTCAGTTTCTTGAACTATTTATTCTAATGTTAATACAAAAATGCAAAAAACAATTTTTGCTGTACAAAATTAAAATACAACAATTCAAATTTCAAGGTAATGATATCTTAAACTGTTAAACAGTAAAATTAACAGCAGATCTTAAAGTGAAATATACTTTTCTCTAATTTTCATTATTGAATAATGTTAATGTTTTCATTATTACAAAAGAATTCAACTGAGTTAACATATTTGATATTTTGTAGATGCACAGAACAGGAATGGCACTCAGTGGAAAATAATTGTTTTTACCCGCTTGGATACTATCTGTGCATCGGAAAACAAATTGTGGATAATGTTGTTGAATTTTAGTGAACACGATACTGTATATTATACGATGGTATTATAGTGAACATGATACTATATATTATACGATGGTATTATAGTGAACACGATACTGTATATTATACGATGGTATTATAGTGAACATGATACTATATATTATACGATGGTATTAAGACTAGCAAATAAAAGCTGTTTGTTAATAATGAGATATTTGGTATTCATTTTATTACTACGATCCCAATTTTTTAAAAAAGTCCAGTATCAGCCGTTTTAGTAAGTTTTTATCTTCATTCAATATCACGTTACTTCCTTTAGAATTATTTCAATAGGTGAACACTTTTTAAGAAAGTGCCCGTGGAAATATCCAAAAGGCAAAACGTCCGGATGAATGAAGATGAACATTAGAAAATAACTCTCCATTAATGAAAAATAATGGAGAGTTTGAACAAAGATTTACGTCACATGTGTATCTTAATTTGGAGTAACCCTTACTACTGTTGATGTAAGGTACAAGCTTGATATTTTGTTTGGTGGAGTAACCCTTACTACTGTTGATGTAAGGTACAAACTTGGTATTTTGTTTGGTGAAGTAACCCTTACTACAGTTGGTGTAAGGTACAAACTTGATATTTTGTTTGGTGAAGTAACCCTTACTATAGTTGGTGTAAGGTACAAACTTGGTATTTTGTTTGGTGAAGTAACCCTTACTACAGTTGGTGTAAGGTACAAACTTGATATTTTGTTTGGTGAATTAACCATTACTTCAGTTGGTGTAAGGTAAACACTTGGTATTTTGTTTGGAGTAACCCTTACAACTGTTGATGTGAGATACAAACTTGATATTTTGTTTTGTGAAGTAACCTTTACTATAGTTGGTGTAAGGTAAACACTTGGTATTTTGTTTGGAGTAACCCTTACTACTGTTGATGTCAGGTACAAACTTAGTATTTTGTTTGGTGAAGTAACCTTTACTATAGTTGGTGTAAGGTAAACACTTGGTATTTTGTTTGGAGTAACCCTTACTACTGTTGATGTCAGGTACAAACTTAGTATTTTGTTTGGTGAAGTAACCTTTACTACAGTTAGTGTAAAGTACAAACCTGGTATTTTGTTTGGAGTAACCCTTACCACTGTTGATGTCAGGTATAAAATTGGTATTTTGTTTGGTGAAATAACCTTTACTACAGTTAGTGTAAAGTACAAACCTGGTACATCTATTTTGCTTGTTGGTGTAACCGAAACAACAGTTGGTGTTAGCATTGGTGTTCCTTGTCCAAGAGCTGAAGGTGATGGTGTTGGATTTTCTGGAATGAATTAAGACATAATTATGTTTAAATACTGTCAACAATACATTTAAGTTTATTGAAAGATTTTTATTGGATTTACATCAAACTATACAATCATATGTAATAAATACCGAAAAAACTAGAGCAAAAAATATCTGGAGCAAAAAGCAAAATAAGTACTCAAAAGCATTATATGGTGAAGATTCTGAGTATCATCAAATTCTGATTAGGGGTATTGAAGAAGTTGATACAAATTGAACTGTAGTGAGTGGATATAGTACATGTCATGCCACAGTTAGCTCCAAAAATAAATCATTTGGATGAAGAAATAAAACGGGAGGTGCAAAAGTACATCATATTAGTTAGATTCAATAAAAGTTTCACAAAATTCTGTGAAAACATTCATTAGCTATTACAAAATACAAAAGTGGACAAAATGAAAATGGACAGAAAACAGACGGCCCCTTTATTGTATACCATCTGGTTCAAAAAGCAAGGGTTAGCAATTATTATATGGGAAGTTTAGATTTATGACAATCAACTACGTGTTTAACCCTTAACTTTTTTGAAGGAATGTAAAGCTTAACAGAGAATTGCAACTTTATATTATTACTTTTACAATCTCTTTTCAGATTTATTCCATTTATGTTTTCTCCAAAATAGTTACAAGCAAAACCCCAAACCAACACTACACTTACTACTAATAACATTTACCTAATCAAAAATATTCTACTTGATTGACAATGTTAAATTCAAAAATATCTATCTGAATGACTGTGATAATGATTAACAAGAAGATTTCTTATCTGTAAATAATTCTTGTTCTGACATTAGTCAAATAACAAGATTGTGTCCATAGTACACGGATGCCCCACTCGCACTATCATTTTCTACGTTCAGTGGACTGTGAAATTGGGGTCAAAACTCTAATTTAGCATTAAAATTAGAAAGATCATATCATAGGGAACATGTGTACTAAGTTTCAAGTTGATTGGACTTCAACTTCATCAAAAACTACCTTGACCAAAAACTTTAACCTGAAGCGGGCACTATCATTTTCTATGTTCAGTGGACCGTGAAATTGGGGTAAAACCTCTAATTTGGCATTCAAATTAGAAAGATCATATCATAGGGAACATGTGTACTAAGTTTCAAGTTGATTGGACTTCAACTTCATAAAAAACTAACTTGACCAAAAACTTTAACCTGAAGTGGGACAGACGGACGAAAAGACAGACGTAAGAACGAACAGACCGAAAAAACATAATGCCCCTAGGTGGGGCATAAAAACTCACCACCACACATGCAGAAGTATTTGATTTGGTAGTCATCACAACCAACTGGGAAATTATCTGCATTATTACAAATCATTCCTTGCTCCTTTGTGCAGGATTGGATAGCACCTGTACTGTGGAATGGTATTCCAGTGGATGTCTGACATTCCACCTGCTTGATGGTTCCACCAGGACAGAATTTCCTTATTTCTTCAGGGTCATTTTTTCATAATCTCCATTATTAGTATCTGGCTTGTCACGGTTGAGCCAGGATGACCATCTAGTGATACAAACTCTTGGTTTAGGTGTTGGTGAATGAGCACTGTCACCAGTTGGTGATGGTGTTGGTGTACCTTGATTCAGTCCATTTGGTGATGGCGTGGGAGATAGATGAACTTCAGGACTTGGTGAAACTGTAGGCTTATCTAAAAAAAAAAATTTCCTTAGTTTTATAAAAAAAAAAAAAATAATAAGTAAACTTAGAGGTAAAAAACAGAAACAAGTTGATTAATAAAAAACTTCTATTACATACAGATGTATCAAGATTTGAAAAAGGGATAAGATCCAGGGATCAGCAAATTTTTTCACACAATTTCGGTCCTTTTTTCAAACTGTCGAAATTATGTACACTTAAGTTTCATAGCATCAACGAACTTGTATTTACTGTTTCTCCGCATTTACTTCATGAATTTTCATACCGTTTTTTTCTAAAACGTTAAAAGAACAGTTTATGGAATGCAACAGTTTAAAATTGAAACGATTTTAATGACTCAAAAATTTCTCAGACATCGCTAATGTTTCTTTCGAATTTGAAGACGAAACTAAAACCGGAAGTGTTACTAAAGTATGAGTATTTTCTAATTCATTTCAGGATTTGTTATCAAAAGGACAGGAAATCACTGGATTTTAATTTTTTATTACCTTTAAAAGTGTGTGAATATTACAGATAATAGTTGCACTCATTTAATTTAGCATGAAAACATTTTGCATTTTACGATTTATTGTCTAATCTGGTGAAGACAATTTCATGCATGCGTAATACATAGTAAATAACAGCACACGTTTGTCTTGTGAAAAATTTCTTTTTTCTTCATAAAGTTTTTATTTTAAATCAGAATAAACGATTGTCTTTAAATTTTAATTCTTTATAATATTAGTTCTGAGTTTGTGGTCACTGTCAGGTGTGAATTAAAGTCACAGGTAAAAAGTGATTAGCGATCTTTAGCCAATATTTCCCGGATGCATTAATATGGTTAATAGGAAGGCCCTCATGATTATCATACAATACTGGTATGTCAGTTTTATAACAGGAAAAGGATTACAAAATAAAAACAAATGCAAAATGGTGATTTCCATCCCTAGTTTTTCCATGAATAAATGATGTAATGATGGAAATTTTGGTTTTTGCCATGGAATTCCATGGAATTTCATGGAAAAATATTCCATCACTGATGGAAAACTCAAATATATCACTTATTCCATCATTTTCCATGATATGATGGAAAACTTTCCATGGAATTCCATGGAAAAAATTCTGTTTGGATGGGAAATAGGATGGAAAGTAGACTTAGAAAACTTTGTAGATGGAAAAGAGGTTGGAAAGTGGACTTAGAATATTTTCGAGATGGAAAAGAGGATGGAATCTTGACTTAGAATATTTTTGACATGGAAAAGATGATAGAATCTGGACTTAGAATATTTTTGAGATGGAAAGAAGGTTGAATGTTGACTTAGAATTTTTTAGCATGGAAAAAATTTTTTGCAAGAAAAACAATAAAAAATCTATTTATAAGGAAATGTTATCTGGTCATAAATATGTTTCAATGTTTTGTTAAACAATAAATAATTGATATGACTGAGCTTACTGAGTAAATTATATATTGTACTATAAAAGTAAATTCAAAGTTCAGATGTTTCTTCATTCTTATTTCCTTTCAATCATTTTCCCTTACAGATATGAAGTGAGCTGCAATTCCGCAGCAAATTTTTTACAATAAAGTGGCAGGTTGTTGTACTGTGATTTTTTGATCTGCAATTGTCTGTCTGTTGACCACTACATTATCCAACATAATATTTGCCTCAGTGAGTTATTTTCACTTACAGTAATTAAAACATTTTTAGTTTGATATTTTTCGATCAAATGAATAAACTCATCATAGATACCAGGATTAAAATTTTGTATAATACAGCCTCATGTTAAATTTATATAATTTCAAGTATCTTAATGTACACACAAATTATTTCCACGCATTAAAGGAGTCGTGACATGATTTAAAATTTATTTTTTAATAAATCAATAAATATTAGTCCTAAAACATTTTTTGTACAATTTTGCTGGTCAAAACCTGATCAATTGGCATTTTTAAGGTCAAAGAATCCAGTGCTTGTCATAATCAATGATTTTTAATTAGATAACGATCATGTGATCGTGCTTACGTCACGGGTTCCCAGCTGAGAAAATGTCTCAAAATGGGCGATATCGATCACTTTTCTGCACAATTACACTACGGACAGTATTGACCGCACTTTGCCCCATTACTGACAAACAAAAGACAATTGATCTCATCAATATGAGCCATTGTGTGTGGAAAATAACCAAGAAAAAGACATCAATTCTTCATGTGAAGAGTCAAACAACAAGGATTTTTCAGACAATACAGATCGGTTTGTTACCATACATATGGGTTCGTCTGATGAATAACCTTTATAAAGCGCTTTCTGGATTATTTTTATTAAAATAAAACTACTTTTAATCATGATTGAAAGTATAAATTTCTAATTATTGATGATCAAATTGTCAGTTTTTTCTGTTACGGTAACATTATAGGTGTGCACCAGAAGCAGAAAAAAAAGATAGTAAAAGTCAAATTATGTGTTCCCAAAGGGTACCTTTTTAATTTTACCCATTTTGTTTGTTATGGAGGGACTTTTAATAGGTATGAATTGTCAAAATTTATGCCTATAATTTTTTTGGTTGGAAACCATACATCACACTATTTCTGCATATAGAGGTTTATTTTTGTCTCACAGTTGAATAGACCGGACATATTTTTATTGCTTTGAGGAGTCTTCAAATAACAATTTTATTACTTTTCCCCCCTGTTAATGTCAACATTTATAGGAGGATGTTGTTTTAGTTATTAAATTTTCACACCTATTTCATACTTGACCAGGTGAAAGGTAAGAGTGATTTAGTCACGTGTAATGTTATTTACCTTTTAAAACCATACATTTTGAAGAAAAATGTCTTATGTTGAAATATTTAATATAGTAATTCTACACCTCTAAAGTATGCAATTCCAACCAGACCCTTATAAATCTAACTTCAAATTTAAGGAATTTTACAAAGTAAATTTAAATTCACATATTTCCCCCCCTCTCTCTCCAATATCATTTAGCATTTAATTTGTTTATTGCTAGAACATGAGTTATGTACTAGTTGTAATTGACTTTGAACGAGCTTACAGTAACTGCAAGTACTCTTATCTAGATGCTTCTCTATTTTCTTATGTTAGTGGTTTTTGTAATTCGTACGTATCTTTAAAGTTAAGCCAATTGCAACTGATTTTTACAGTTTTCGTATGATCTGCTGTAAGACCACTGTCACACGTTAGGGGGAAGAAGCGCCCACAAACATGTTACCCGCCACATTCTGTATGTGCCTGTCCCAAGTCAGGAGCCTGTAGATCAGTGGTTGTCGTTGGTTCATGTATGTCATATTTGTTCTTTGGAAATTATTGCGTTATAAATAAGGTCATTAGTTTTCTCGTTTAAATTGTTTCACGTTTTTCATGTTGAGGCTTTTATTAGCCGAATATACAGTATTGGGTTTTCTCATTGTTGAAGGCCGTACGGTTATACCAAATAATTGGTTAAAACGACACTTTCTTCATTTATTATTAAGTTTCCATTTTAAAAAGAAATGGTTTTCATCATCATGATTCTTTACCAATTAGATAGTTGTCAATAATTATATTATATGTTCAATATAAGAATGTAAAAGATTTATGATTCACATTCTCGTATCATTTCCTTGTTTACTTTTTATGCTCTTTATGAAAATTATATGTGTGTGTGTGTGTGTGTGTGTAAGGGGGCAGGGGCGGGAATTAATGAGAGTGACAAGCACAAAGCTTTTTTTTTTTGTAGTCCAATAGTCTAAAAGTAAGTAAATTTCATGTCTGCATTTTAAATTTTAATACATGTCAACAATTCAGGTATGTGGCAAAACACGGTTTTGCCCAGAGCTCAGATAAGCTGCGATTTGCGTGATCACGCAATTCAAATAATGAAAACCCAATGCAATTGTCTATTGCAGGGTTCAATAACCCAATTAATTCAAAGGAAAACCCAATTATATGCCAAAACCATGAGTTCTTAACCCTTTTATTGGCTATCATTTGCGCTTATTTACCCATATCTGATTACAGTCGTCGCGCAAGGAGGATTGACAGATTAAAATTTTGTTAATCAATGTTTTTAATTTTTTGTATTTCCTGTCTATTTGTATTACTTATTAACGATTTGACGTTGACATCACTATTTCTTTGTTTTCTAGCAATGTGCAGTTTACTATCCATATCCGTATACTGAAAAAATCTTTTCAGTATATGGATATGGATAGAAATCCTTTCAGTATACGGATATGGATAGTAAACTGCACATTGCTAGAAAACAAAGAAATAGTGATGTCAACGCCAAATACGTTAATAGACTAATACAAATAGACAGGAAATACTAAAAAATTAAAAACATTGATTAACAAAATTTTAATCTGCTAACCAGTCCCTGTGTCGTCACAGAATCTATTTTATAATATTCATAATTAGAAATGTCCTTTCGTTCTAAAAATAGAGCCCTGCATCAAGTAGCTGTAATGGGTCCCTGTTGGGATTTTCCGTTGCTCAAAAGGTACATGTGTTTTGAAAACATTTCGATCTTCTCAGAGTTATACATTCAGCGTGTGACATGCTGTCATATCTTTCGAAATTGCTAGGGACTTATAACAAACACTGAATTAAAACGAAAGTAAATGTCCGTTAAAAATATTGAATAGAAGCATGTTTTCGGCTTCTTTTTGATAGCTGAGGGAAAGTTATGATGATAACAAGACTCAGCTAGTGATTTTAGGAAGCGTCCATTGAACGCACGGGCGTGTTGGCGTACTTTAACGAGAACATTGCTAGAAAGATAAACACAGGGTTTCGTCAAAACGAAATCAGTTAGAAAAAGCGAAGGCCAAATCAATTATGACATGAAATGTAGTTTAAACCACCCTATAAACCTCAAGGTTTTGAGGTATATCTTAAATCTGGGAACTACTTTTTATTTTTGTTAAAAAGTAGATCTTGCAAATAGGTGAAAGGACTGGCAAAACTTTCTTACAGCACCTAAATTTCACATATATTACATGAAAATCTTAACACTCAACCCCACCTACCCCAACCATAAACTGTAGGGTGATCATTTGGGATCTAGAAAGGCAATCAGTTACTGTCCAACTAGTGACACCAGCTGCAGTTTCCATAAGTTTTAGAAAATACAAAACTGGCAGAACGTTTAAAAACGGACACAAATTAAACGATAATTGCTCGTCAGTAAATAAACCAAATTAAACAGCTAGCACATATACAAAGAAAGAAACACATTTAAGATGGAAAGACAACTGGGGTTGATATAATGTGATTATAACATGCCTAAATATTCAATATTGTGTTGATGAAAACCCAATACATTAAGGAGCTTGGTGGTGAAAACCCAATTTGATATTTGCTTGAGGCGTGAACTGGAATTGATAATGCAATTAAAAACTTTATCACCCAATTACATAAAAAATGGAGGGTAAAACCCCAATTTGTGAATTCTTATCTGGAGCTCTGAATTTGCCCCAGCACTGTTGAAAGTGGTGGAGGGGGGAATAATGCCCTATGCATCCAAGCTTATACACCAGTTTTGTGTATCTTTTCTATTAATTTATCAAGCTTTATGCCTTACAATTTCTTATGAAATTATAGGCTTACATGCATGCATACAGGAATATTATTTTTCTGTCTCAATAAGTCAATTTAAAACAATGCATACTGCAATAAACCTTTTTATATCTGCATATTCTTAAAAGCAATAAATATGGGGTATTAAATCGGTGGTGGGTAGGGTATTGTATGGCCGTACTACAGGTATTCGTTAAACATCAGGTAGGTATACCTGCATTACTGTAATATACTCCTACCTCACCTGTGCCCTAGGCAAAATCTACACCAAGGATGTACACAAAGTCAGAGCATATGAAGTAATATTGCATAATAACTATGTCTTATCAATCAACCCTGCAGCTTACAACTTCAAACAAGACCTGAAATTTCAAAATTCAATCACCTGTACCACACACCTGTGACCTATGATGAACTCATGGCATGTCACCCGAGACCCCAACTCTGGCTTAGGAAAGTGGGCGAAACAAAGTGTTGTTTGGGGTAGGTAAAAAGTCCCATCTTCACGCCTTCTAAGTCTGCAGGTCATTTGATAAACAGAAAATGTCATGTCACTATTCTTTTTTATTATATTGCTGAATCCATCGGCATCACACATAATCATTGTTTATCATTGTCATGCGTTTTGTTGGATAATAATCGAAAATAAATTTGTGCTGTACCCTTATGCCAATATGAATGATTGGAACCCGTGACGTAGTAGCCTCGTTCTGAGTGACTTCCGGGATGGAAATATGCATATTTAACAGGTCAATAAATTGTTGCATTAAAATACATATTTTACCAAATATTTGACACTTATATTGCTATCGATGTATTTTTGGGGAAAGTTATGTATAAATAAACATTTTGAAACAAAAATTGAAAATCGTGTCATGTCTCTTTTAATACTTTATCATCAATTAGACATGTGAGCCAGTGAAAGAAATGTAATTAACAGTATTCATCCGGGGCACATTTTAAAGAAATCAGAGAACTTGATCATTAAACAACCCCAACACATTTAAAATTTGAACTTGCAATGGACATGCAGACAACAAGGAAATATGTCTTCTATCATGTTTATCCTGAACAAAATGTAAATTTTACATTGGATGCATATGAAATAGTTCGAAATAGTTCTATTGACTTTAAATAGTGCAGATGTATTCTTCTGATGACATGACTGTTGGATTTAGGAGCATTGATGTTTACGTGTATTTTGGATCATATCTTTTGGTAAGTACAATGAATTAGATTCCATCATTTTGAATGTGTGCATGCTCTTTTAGTTCAACATAATGACAATAAGAGTCAAGAAAAGATGTAGATGATAGATTTATGCAAATAAATATAATGATTGTGGAAGACATGAGACATAGTGTTTCTCTTTTCATGACAAACTGTTTTATTATGTATTATATATAACATGTATAAACTAATAATCTACTAATGAAGTAATTTGGTTAAAAAATTAAAGATCTGGTATAAATGCCAATGAGACATCTATCCACAAAAAACAACTAGAGGCTCTAAAGAGCCTGTGTTGCTCACCTTGGTGTATGTGCATATCAAACAAAGGACACTCTCCAACATTGTAGATGAGAATAGACTTCATGACAAAAATCTCTATTTTGTTGATCTTGTATTACTGATCTTTTAGTCTGTTTAGGTTCTCTCTCTCTATCTTCTTTAGTTTTTGCTCAAAACACAAAAGAGGGTAAAAAAATCCTCATTTAAGGGCAATCACACCTATGAAGAGTGATAGTCTACTAACTATATCGGCAAAATTTGACTTTTTAATAGATCTTGCCTTGCTAATCATTTTTGGGATTAAAAGTGTTTATATATTTATTATAATTTAAATCATATAAGGCATAACGGAATAAAAATGTTTCTCTCTAAATATCATAGTTTTCATGATAATAGGCAAAAATGAAAAAAAATGGTAAAATTTGTCTTTTATGGGCAATAAATCCTATAAGAATTTGTCTAACAGTTTTGACGTATATGGACAATTGGTAGAGCTCATTATTCTGAACATTTTTGCTCCTTTCAGATTTTCTTAATTTATAACGGTTCAAAAAATAATAGACAAAACTTGCATTTTACCCCTATGTTCTATTTTTAGCCATGTCGGCCATGTTGGTTGGCAGGCGGGGTCATCGGACACATTTTTAAAACCACAAACCACATACTCTAATGATGATTGTGGCCAAGTTTGGTAAAATTTGTCTCAGTAGTTTTAGTGGAGAAGATTTTTGTAAAAGAAAAAAAATTTACAAAAAATTGTTGAAAATTGACTATAAAGGGCAATAACTCCTTAAGGGGTCAATTGACAATTTTGGTCACGTTGACTTATTTGTAGATCTTACTTTGCTGAACATTATTGTTTTTTACAGTTTATCTCTATCTATAATAATATTTCTTGTTAGCCATCACAAATTCCAAATACACATTTTTATTAATGATTAGATTGTTTCCTTTTGGTGGAGTTTTCCCCATTAAATTGCAATCAAATGAACATATCACCTACTAAAGTTATTAACCATCATTGTTTTAAGGATATTATTTAGAGTATATCTAATTATTTATTACAGTAAAATTATATTTCTTTTAGGTATCATGAGGAAAAAATAAAACTCCAAACATGGTTAATGCTGTTCTACGAGATGGATCTACTGAAGCCATGTCAGTAAAAGTGACAGTAATGAACTAATTTTTCCTGTTATATAGGCAGTGCAAACATATACCAAAGTTTTTGTTTGTTTTCTTCTCAAGAGACCAAATGACACAGAAATTAACAATTATAGGTCACCGTATGGCCTTCAACAATGAGCAATGCCCATACTGCATAGTCAGCTATAAAAGCCCCAAAATGACAAATGTAAAACAATTCAAACAAGAAAACTACGGGCGTAATTTATGTACAAAATAATGAACGAAAAACAAATATGTAACACAACAACAAACGACAACCACTGAATTACAGGCTCCTGACTTGGTACAGGCACATGCAGAATGTGGCGGGGTTAAACTAGTTTGAAGGTGCCAACCCTCCCCTAACCTTGGACAGTGGTGTAACAGTGCTACATAAGAACAAACTATAATAAATTGCTTCGCCAAGCGCAGCTGGATAAGACCGCAGAGGTCCAACCCTGAACAGTTGGGGCAAAAATGTACACAATATTCGTGCTTGATACAGGTCTGAATTTGGATTGTAATTAAATATTTGACACATAATAGGTTTCTGACACAGAATAACTGTAGTGAAAGAACTTAGAATTGGTTATATGAGTTGAATTTATATTCAATTTCTTGCTTTTGTGCAATACACTGTGCTGTTGCGCAATACTTTGTAAATCTGTTTTCTGACGATATACAAAGTATTAGCAATTGTGACACACAATTTTTCTTTTTAATTTCTGAAATCTTGATAAAAATTGTCCCCATCCCCTCTAATTTTTTTCCCACCTTTTCCCAATTTAATTTTTTAACCTAAAATTAATATTCCTTCATCGGTATTTAATAGTATTTAATAGTAACTTCTAAAAATAAATTGACAGCTAATCACCTCAAGACAATACAACATTTTTTTATAACAAAACCATTGTAAGGGAGGTAACTCTTAATGCTTAAAAAAACCCCAAACAAATGATATTGATCACAAATAAACAATTCTGAATATAAAAATTTATCACCACTGAACCACTATTATTATATTATATATACTTCCATCACAGTATTTGATGTTTCTAGAAACAGCTAAAAAATAATTCATACTAGAACTAGCTGACAACTTTACATAATTTAAAAGCAATGTAAGGGAGGTAATTCAAATATAACATTGTAATTATTATCTTTTAAATTTTATTTAATGTTTATTCAATCAAACAAAACAAATTTTATAGCCTTAGGACCAAAATTTGGACCAATTAGAAAATGGGCACAACAACCAAATACACAGTTAGATTCATGATATGAAAAAAATTGTAATACTAATAGTATAAAAAATTGTAATACTTATAGCAAAAAGTCCCAACATAAAGAATCAAAGCTTTCTCAAAATCAAAATCCCAAAATATTGTTCTCTTCTATATACTGTAAAATATCATGAATCAATCGAATGCTATCCCTTATATAATGCTTAATGGTCCAATATCTATTTCATAGAGATCCAAAGACCAATACTTAAGTAATTGTCCATTAACCAGGAAACCCTTGTTTTTCCCCCCTTTTTTGCCCCTAATTCCTAAACGGTTTGAGCCATAACCCCCAAAAGCCAATCCTAACCATCCCTTTGTGGTATGGAAACTTGTGGTATAATTTCAGAGAGATCCATACACTGTTCCACAAGTTATTGTCTGGAAACTAGAAAAATGCTTATTTGGGCCCCTTTTTGGCCCCTAATTCCTAAACTGTTAGGACCATAACCCCCAAAATCAATCCCAACCTTCCTTTTCTGGTTTTAAACCTTGTGTTTAAATTTCATAGATTTCTATTCACTTATACTAAAGTTATTGTCCGGAAACCAAATGTCTTCGGACGATGCTGACGCCGACGTGATACCAATATATGAGCAGTTGTATAAAAATCAGTTGAAAAAGGCTCAACTCATCAGATGAATACAAATAGAAATACATGTAACAAAAACCATGGTTGTTTGAAGTTGTATCTCGATACTTCAGTAAAAGGCAGTCAGTTTTATTGATTTTACTGACCAGCGTAAGACTCAAAAGACCTTACCAAACTGAAACAATGCATTGCACCTAGTTGTTTATATTCATTATTACAGATAAGTTTACACAGGGTAACCTTTGCCAATAGGTTTATTTGAGCAATACATTCTAAAAGGAAAATGATGAAAATATTTCCATGGAAAAAACCATCATGGAATATATTTCCATGCAATTCCATGGAAAAATATTATGGAAAATATTTCAACAGAATTCCATAGAAAATGTTTTTATATGGAAGTATTATTTTTTTCATTTTTTTCTCTTTTTATTTTCCATGGCATTCCATGGAAAACAGGTTCCAATACTCCATGAAATTCCATGAAATTCCATGACAGACAATGGAAAATCTAGGGATGAGTAATAAACCTGATCTCATAAAATGACCGAAATTACTTCTGTAAAAAGAATAAATTTTTAGTAAATCCAAATCTGCCTTTAAGGACAAATAGCTTTCAGTTTAGGTCATGACTGGCAAATATTACTGTTTTCGGACCCTTGATCAGATCACAACTGTCTTGTAACTTGTTTCTGTTGTCTATGCATGCTTTTCCAAGTAGTTTTTAATTAATGTATAAGCGTTATCTGCCTTTAGTTGTTCTTTTCTGATATCTTTCACTTCCATTTCCACAATGTAAACTAATTTTAATTAGTTAACTACAATCTATTTTTGTTTATTTTGCTAATCAAGAATCACATTAAGATTAATACACTTTAGTACAATAAATCTCAAAAAATTAGCTACCAAAAAAGGAGAACATCATTATTAATTTGTCAAAAAACTAATTTGATTTATACTTACTAATATAAATTTGCACAAATAAACTAATTATTATTATTCCACTTACCAGCACACTTGCACATGTATCTGATCTTGTAATCCATACATGGTACATCAAAGTTATCCATGGTGTTACAAGTAAATCCAGTGTCAGGATAGCAGGTTGCAACCTCACTAGTACCATCATAAGGCATGCCATCTTTGGTTGCACATTCAACATCAATGACCTCTCCACCTGGACAAAATTTCAACTTCTCTGCAGCTGTCATAGCTTCATGGTCACCGTCACCAGTGTCTGGAGTATCTCTGTTTATCCAGTTGGACCATCCTCTATTACATGTTGATGGAGATGGAGTTGGATTTAAGCCAGTATTGCCTGATGGTGATGGAGTTGGATTCAATCCAGTATTGCCTGATGGTGATGGAGTTGGATTCAAGACAGAATCACCTGTTGGTGATGGAGTTGGGTTCAAACCTGCATTGCCTGATGGTGATGGAGTTGGGTTCAATCCAGTATTGCCTGTTGGTGATGGAGTTGGGTTCAATCCAGTATTGCCTGAGGGTGATGGAGTCGGATTCAAGCCAGAATCACCTGTTGGTGATGGAGTTGGGTTCAAACCAGTATTGCCTGATGGTGATGGAGTCGGATTCAATCCAGTATTGCCTGATGGTGATGGAGTCAGATTCAAGCCAGAATCACCTGTTGGTGATGGAGTTGGGTTCAAACCAGTATTGCCTGATGGTGATGGAGTTGGATTCAAGCCAGAATCACCTGTTGGTGATGGAGTTGGGTTCAAACCAGTATTGCCCGATGGTGATGGAGTTGGGTTCAATCCAGTATTGCTTGATGGTGATATAGTTGGATTCAAACCAGTATTGCCTGTTGGTGATGGTGTTGGGTTCAAACCTGTATTGCCTGATGGTGATGGAGTTGGGTTTAAACCTGAATTGCCCGATGGTGATGGTGTTGGGTTCAAGCCAGAATCATCTGTTGGTGCTGGGGTTGGAACTCCAGTCTTTTCTGGATTGGGTGATAAGGTTTTTCCTGTCAGAGTTGGTGTAACAGGAGCACCTGTAAAAAGAATATTAATATTTTTGTTATGTTTAGCTTAAACATAATTGTCTCACATTTGCTTCAATGCTTTTGAATTTTAGAAATACATGTATTAAAAAAAAGTTCACACTAAATCCACCTAAATTTGTTCCTGATCCTTAAGAAAAAATTGAATAAAATGTTAACACAGAAATGTTGTGCATGTGTAACTTATCACAAACTTTAACAATAGATGAGGCCATTTTGAATGATAACACCAACAACAGCACATCTAAGTCTTTCATAATTAAAGAACCTTTGTGAGCACGCTAACATACCCCACATTGTCACTTGGCAAACAAAATCACCAGATTCCTAAGTTCAAAGACTCACAACTCCTACAAAAGTAAACTGATAAAATTTCTTGTGGATATGCACATTAACATATTGTATCCTTATTATCTACAAAGTTTCATGAAATGCTGCTGTGTGCATTCAGAGGAGTTGTGATGACAAACTGTTGCAGTAGTATATATAGGCAAAAATTCTAAGTTCAAGAGGCATTGCTATTAGAAAAATTTTTAATCATAATTTCCTGTTGATATGCACATCTACATAGTATGTACTAATTATCTACAAATTGTCATGAAATTCTGTCGTGTAGATTCAGAGGAGTTGCGATGACAAACTGTTGCAGTAGTATACAGTTTCTCCAGATTGCTTGACAGCAATTGTATCCCAAAAAATGATAAATGTTATAATAACAATTGAAACAATAGTCTCTAATGTTTGCTTGTTAAATTTATCATAAAGAAGAAAATCTGTACTGCATATGTTATGCAATCATGTATACTGTTTACTATAAAACATTAGTGCATTATAACGGAAAAAGCGGATGTTCAAATTTTTGTAATCATGTAATAATTCTCCTTAACAACAGAATAAACCAGAGGCTCTAAATAGCCTGTATCGCTCAACTAGGTCTATGTGCATCTTTAACAATGGATACTGTCCATCTTTGTGGACTAGAATAGAGTTCATGACAAAAATCTCTTCTTTGCTGATCTAGTCTTGCTGATCATTTTTGCTTATTCAAGTTTCTATCTATCTACCGTTAATATAGTTTTTGATAAAACTGATAAAAATCAATATTAAAGAGCCATAACTCAGATGAGGGGTCATCAGACAATCTCAACCATGTTGATTTATTTGTAAATCTTCTCATGCTGATCGTTTTTGCTTATTTAAGTTTCTATCTATCTATTATAGTTTTTCAGATATTAGGCAAATATGCAAAAATCATCATTAAAAGGCATTAACTCCAATAAGGGGTCATCAAACAATATCAACTATCTGACTTATTTGTAGATCTTGTCTTGTTGAAAATTTTTGCTTATTTAAGTTTATCTCTATCTATTATAGTTTTTCAGATATTGACAAAAACGCAAAAATTAGTTAAAATCGTCTTAAAAGGGCCATAACTCCAATGAGGAGTCGTCAGACAATTTCAACAATGCTATTTACTTATTTGTAGATCTTGTCTTGCTGATCATTTTTTACGATAGAAGTTTCTCTCTATCTATTAAAATTTTCAAGATAATAGAAAAAATTTTAAAAGTCGACACAATTTGTCATTCAAGGTCATTAACTCCTATAAAAAGTCGTCTTGACAGATGAGAAGTTAATGGACAATAGGTAGATTTCATCATTCCAAACATTTCTGCCTCTTGTCAGATTTACTCTATAGTGGTTTTCAAGATAAAAGACAAAACTTGCATTTTACCCCTATGTTCTATTTTTCGCCATGTCGGCCATCTTGGTTGGCAGGCGGGGTCATCTGACACATTTTTTAAACTAGATACCCTAATGATGCTGGTAGCCAAGTTTGGTTAAATTTGGATCAATAGTTTTAGAGGAGAAGATTTTTGTAAAAATTAATGATGACGACAACGGCAGACTATGGACGCCAAATGATGAGAAAAGCAAAAAATGAGAGAGATTTATGATAAACAGTTTTTTATTTCCGAAAACAGTCTTATTCTTTTAAGATAGCTTGAAATAATAAGCCATATAAACCTGAAAAATGATGATGATAACCTTGCAGGGAGAATTGGCGGGAGATTTTTTAATTGTCAGCTAGAGACATCGAGCATTTTCACATTAACGTTGAGGTTACCAAGGGGGAGCAATATTTGGGATTTATTGCCATATTTATCTCCAAATCCAGCACAGCAACATACATTTTTTATTTGCTAGTTTCTCGAAGCATAACTAAAGACAGTTAATGTAGAAAAATGAAGTAAGAACCACTGATTTCCTCATTTTTAAGTTGAAAAAAAACCACACTTAGAGCATCCTTTTCATGATTTCAGGCATGGCTTGAACACATTTATTTCCTTCTTATTTTCCCTTACCACAGCTTCAAAATTAAAATCAATCTTATTAATTAATGATAAAGAATATAAATTACTCTAAAATTCAAGAAATGCAAAAACCAAAAAAAAAAACCAATTTTCTTGAAAACTAGTAAGAAACGGTAGCCTATGGTTATTAAGTGAATTTTTTATCAACTTGCCTAGACCATTAAAATATTTCAAAATTAATAAAATGACAATACAACATGAACCAGTATTGGATGCCCATAAGGACATTCATTCTGATAAGGCTTTAATTGAAAATATCAACCATGCATACTTATTTGAAGATCTTCTACCATATTCATTTCACATAAAATCTTACTTTTAAAATAGATCTTAAGTTATACTGAAATGTTCATGACTTACAGGGCTCATACTACTGCAGAATCATAGGGAGAAGTGACTTCTCGTTTAGAAACTGATAGGGAGAAGTGGTGAGATTTGAAAGAGAAGTGCTCCTTCGTGCGCTGCGCTACAATGTTTTGATTTTATTATAGTATAAAGGGTCATATGTAAATAATGTTCTTTTTATATTGTTCAATTCATATCTGAGTATACAATTAAATTAACAGTTCAAATTCAAAGTTGTTTAAGTTTAGGTTCTTGTGAGAAACTACCAACTAAATATCTAGCACTAAAAAGAAATTTTTTTTATGTCAAAAAGGTAAAGAAATTATAATGTATGAATTACAATTCAATTAAAAACTATCTTGTTTATCATGTTATGAAATTCAGTGTTTCTCATCAAAAGATATACAAAGTTAACCTGGGCCATAATATATTGATATTAGTAGTTAAGCAACTTTAATCAATATTTTGAAACAATCCATATAAATTATATGGAATTGTATACATTAATCAATTACATCTAACCAAAAGTCTGTTAATGCGTGTGGAATGCTTAATTTTTCCTTTTGGGATCAATATTCTTCTGTCAGCTTTTCCATTCATGCGTCCGTAGTTATTATTGTAAAAATACGGATTTCGGTCATAGCTGGTCCGGTTCCGATCCGTAGTTAGTAAACGATTAATGGCGGACGAAGAAAATTTACAAAAATAAACAATGTTTGACAAGCTATTTGGAAAGGAATATGACGTTTTTAATGCAATAAATGGATTAAACATTTACTGGAGGCAACTTCTATCACTTTCAAATGAAGTAACAAACTTATTTTGCCGCCGAAAGTTAGATTGATGTAAACTCTCTGAGTAACAAGTACCGTAAGTGCATGCAGTGATAAAAAGTTGTCTTTTATTAAATAACCTGCTACACACTGTAAAGTCAATTCTCAAACCTCTTTTCTTAAGAAAATAAATCGTTTATGTCTGAATTTCTTTAATAATCAATAAACAATTGATGTTTTATCAACTTGGTAAAAATTGAAAATGTCTGATGATGAAAGCGACTGAAAGCGAGTATCATAAACAACAGGGAGACTTTTTTTAGCTTTTGAGGGTCGGGCAAAGCGAAGTGACGGACGGGAAAGCGACTTCTTCGCCCTAGTCGCCTGGTAGCGTGAGCCCTGGACTTAGGAATATAATTGCTCTTAAGGTATTTTATGAAAAAGATGCTTGTCTTTCTAATTGCCAAAACTATGGGTAAAATGGTTATTTAAAGACAAAATGGGTCAAAGTCTCAAATCGTTGGGTTGCAATATTTGTGACTACTGTAAATTCAGAAATTATTGTGAGGTTTTTATTAATGCGAATAATGCGACTGGGTGAGAAAAGCAATAATAAGATCTCGCATACTGATATCTGATACATACATCTGTATGCAGATTTTCAAGAAATTGCAATAATTAATCTTGCATTTTTGTCCATTCTTCAAAAATCGCAATAATAAATGTACGCAATAATTTCTGAATTTTATAGTAATCCATCGTCATAAAAGGACAGATGTTTCAGGGATCTGGGTTGAAAACTGTAGGAGGAGTTGATTACACAAAACTTGTACCCTTTTTCTTTCATCAATTTTGCTGAAAAATGACTAGTTCTCAAGTCTGGAAAAATGAGAAAAAAATCCTAAAAAAATTCCATAATAGCAGGTGCACAACTCCAACATATGTGCAATCTTCCTGTGAAGTCTCAGGAATCTGCTTTGAAAACTGTAGGAGTTGATTACACAAATTAGGTACCCATCCAATAACTTCTATCAAGTTAAAAATAAGAAGACATGGTAAGATTGCAAATTAGACAACTATCCGTAAGAGCAATTTTGATCATGGTAACTTATTTGTAGATTTTTACATTCTTTTATAGTTTTTTTATCTTTTACAGACTTCAAGATAATATATATAAAAATTCTAAATATTGGATATTGTTGGTAATTTTAGAACAAAATGTACTTTACAAATAAAAATTTGAACCCTTGAAAAATAGAACACTAGATCATAAAATTCTGATCCTTTTATTCATATTTAAACATTGAAGACAGAGCTACGTGTAGAAGAATAAATCATTTGTTTCTTCAGTCAGTGAAATAAATTAAAGAAGGACCATTTAGGTCCTTTTCTTGCATTTTAGAAAAAATATAAAAAAGAAAGCACTTGAATTAAAAATCACAAACAAAGTACAGTTGAATTAATATATTACTGCATAGAACTGATATTCTGATTCAGAATTATAGTTGTTTGGTGAAACATACCTGTGCATCCAAACAGTTGCCATCTAAGAGCAATAGCACCATTCCACGATACAGGTAGTAGTTTAACATACTGGGCATTGATTGGTGCTGTAAATCTTTGATGTACTGGTGTCTCGCTGTTATAATTGGCAGAAAACACCTGACAATAGATATGAAATTAAAATTAAATTCCAAATGGGGTTTAAATAAGATCCCAGAATCAATGCAACCCTTTCCATAAATCTCTATTTATCTTTGAATCAAAATTAATGAAAACCTTACACACTTTTTATCATTTTAACAAAATAATTTCAGTGTGTACAGATATTTACTTTTTCTTACTGCTCTCTGAAATTATTGGTAATAAATGAATGTTGGAAATTATATTATGATAAAGAGTTAGAGTAAGCTTCCATTCATATAAAAAAAATTAAGATTATATGTGCACAAATCTATCTTTTATTCAAGTATATAATAAAATTCAATCAATAATTGGTTAAAGAATATGTTTGTTTCAGTTAAATTAAAGATCTGTCTCTTCCGTGATGATACATTACTAACCTTTGGTTGCCCATTTTCCTCATAATATGTGTATGTTTTCTTATCCATTGAGTAGAGAAGCTTGAATGCAGAAATCCAGTATGGTTGACCAGCTTGACCCTTGGTTGTTATACTATCAATGATCATTGGTCTTCCAAAGTTTATCATGATCCATTCTGTCTTCTCATTCTTTCCTGCAACCCAGCCTCCAGTCAACAGACCACTATTAGTGTCTGTCAGGTGTGATCTTTCAACCCCAGAGTTGGGATTTAGACTGGATGAGGAAGACATTCTATCACTGTTCATGGGCAGTGAGGATCCTTGTGTCATACCATCAGTACATACTAAAGGAAGCCATTTTTATTTAGAAATCTCACATAATTTAGTATTTTCATTAAAAAAATTCAGTTACAAAATTACTAGAGAGAATGTGAATTTCTTTAACAATTTTTATTTTTGATAATTTATCATTCATGCAATTTTCAGTGAAATCACTGATTGTTAAAGGAAATACAGTTGAACCTTAATGCTTGAATTTGGACACACTTAAACAACTAATGTATCAGTGAAAATACTTATTTAGTTAATGCAAGCAAAATTCTCCTTTATGCCAATATGTTTTTAGCTTTCTAAACAATCATGGATAACTCAGCTTATTTTGCAGCATAAGAAGAATAAAACAAAGTAATTTGATTGTGTCAAACTTTGACATTAGGAAATTTTGACAAGCACTTGGGAGCTTGAGATATGAAATCAAAATCAAACACTCATATCAGATATTTTCATTGTGTAACTGACTGAGTTTTTATTATTAAACATAGTCATCATTATTAAACAATTTGAACAGACTTTTGATGTTCAATCACAATTCATGTAAACTTCAGCTTTAATTAGGTTTCCCTGTATATTATAGTTATTGAATGAAGAAGAATTTACATTTTCACACAGCCACATTTAAATAATAACACAAATATGCTTAATGTCTTCATTGATATCTCATGTATTTCATCACCTCTTCACTGATAAACCACTTCATTTACATGTGCAATATTAATGTACTAAATGTACTAAAGATTGATCATATTAAAGCTATAATAACTCAAACCTAAATAAAAGCATAACATTGGAGAGAATTAGAATTTATAAGATAAAAGTGGAACAAAATAATGTCAAAGATCAGAGATCATCTACTAAAATTAAAGAATCTCTTGATTTGTCTTTGTATCATTAAAAATATCTTACCAAGCATAGATGTAACTGTCGTTGTATCAATACTTGTAGTGTGTTTATTTGGTACTGTTTCAAAAGGAATAGTCATTATTATAATTCACAAGATAAAACAATTTACATGATTTACAACCAACATATCAAATGTAGTTTTGATTTTGAATTAAATCATTTTTGTTTGTTAAATCAATTTGTAGCATTTAATAACAAAATAGTGAAAGAAACAATCATTGGACTTTTTCTTTTTAAAGCAGCAGCATTATCAGTATTATTATCTAAAAATCTGTCAAAGATAAAAACATATACATTAACAACATTTCGCAACTATGACAATACTGTTTGTAACTGTAACTGCTTTTTTATGTCACAGGCTATATTTACTCTCATTCTCCTTTGTCTTTTTTGTCGTTTTCCATGTCTCCATGGTGTGGTCTGTCCTTAACTTACTAATTTGACAACCGCCTTGGTATCTGTTTTTTAACTTTTAGATTAAAGGCTGAATATTTTTCAATATTTACCTGAAACTCTGGTTGTCTTGTCCAGAGATGAAGTTTTTAACTTGTCTGTTGTAGGCGTAGGAATATCTGTTACTGATGCTTCTGTAGTATGAAGTATTGGATTTCCAAATATATCTGTCCTTGGTGATGGTGTAGGATTAATGTAGTGACCAGAAGAAGGTGCTGCTGTTGTCAAATGAGAACAATCCAATTCCTTTGGTTCGCATAAGATCCTGATCTCATAGTCAAAACATTTGCCACCAGTTGACATCTGGTCAGCATTGTTGCACATCAACCCACCTTTATGTATATCACAAATAACTCCTTTCTGACCAGTTTCCATGAATGATTTTTCTGATCCATGTTGACGACATTCAATACTAGTAATATCCTCAATGTCACAAAATCTGAAATCTTTTCTTAGATTGGTGAATGTTTCAGTCTCTCCCTGTGTGTCTGGTTTATGTCCATTGAGCCAAGTTGTCCATCCACAAACATTAGGTATAGGTTTTGTTGTTTTGGGTGGACTAGTTAAAGGTGGACTTGTGTAATGATGGAATCCAGGAATTCCAAAACAATTGCAGAAAACTCTGACTTCATAATCCAGACATTTACCATCAGGCTGTGCATCATTTTTGCATCTCAATCCCCTAATACGGTCACAAGAAACAACTTCATCTGTTTGAGAAGAAGGAATCTTTGTCTTGGCCTCTCTGCATTCCACTTGTGTCATCATATAGTACTCACAGAGTGGATGCATTTTTCTAATATTAGCAATTGATTCAATGTCACCCTCAAACATTTTTCCTTCTTTCATGATAGTTGGATTGTCGAGGTTTATCCAGTGAGTCCAGCCACAAGTAGGAGCAGCTGTTGGAATAAGTTGCATTCCTGAGGGTGGAGCAAGTGTCGTTGTTGTTGTTGTTGTTGGTGTTGCTAAATAAATAAAACAATTTTAACTGCATGTTTCTCTTTTGTTTTGTAAAATCTAGGATATCTGTTTCTCTTTTGTTTTGTAAAATCTAGGATATCTATGTTTCTAATGCAATAAATAAACTGTTGACACAGAGATATGCTTCCCCTTTATATAATTTTGATATTATAATGCAAATGTTAAAATTAAATAGGCATGCAATACTTAAACATGCAAATTAAGACAAACAGTCAAAGTCAATGAACCATGACTGAAGGTGAAGGGCCAAATTACCTCTGTGGAAATGAGAAATGCCAATGCTAATTACAACTGCATACCAAATACAATTTACTTATCATAAATGGTTTCCTTTAAACTGACCTAAGTACAAACTTTCACATGTAAACTATGCAGTTTCAAAGTCGATGAACCATGATGAGGTGGCAGGGCCATATAATCTCTATAGAAATGAGACGTGCAAATGCTAATACAACTGCATACCAAATATCATTAGTGGTTCATCTTAAACTAACATAAACACAAACTATACAAAAGTTTCAAAGTCAAAAGACCATATGAAGGGGCAGTGGCAAATAATCTCCATTATAATGAGATGACATTGTGCAAATGTTTATACATCTGCATACCAAATATCATTGACTGAACACTAGTGGTTCCCCCTAAACTGATATTAACATAAACTTTAACAAGTAAACTAAGCATAATTTTCAAAGTCAATAGACCATGAGTAGAGGGGAAAGGGCAAAACAATCTCCATGGAAATGTGATGTCCAAATGCTAATACAACAGCATACCACATATCATTGATCTACCACTTGTGTTTCCTCTTACACTGACCTAATCAAAAACTAATACATTGTTGAAGACGCTGCAGGAAACTGCACATTTGTGTATCGCTTTTTTCACTTTGTTGAGGTAGGACAAAAACTTATACATTGTTGACACAGACACCACTGACAAAATCATGCCCAAGTCTTACTTTTTTCTGCTCTGTTGAAACAAGACAAAATCTCTAGTTACCATAAAATAAATATGTGGTCTTTTTAATAAAACATTCAATTTATTATCAGAAAAATATAATTTTATATATTTTTTAATTTAAAAATTTGAACATGTATATTCATAGCATATTTCAAAAGTGACAATCATTATAATATTGTGCTGAAGTGGAGGAAACAAGAAAATATTAATAATTCAACAGTTTTGGTCAATTTTATCATACCTGTCAACCTATGACAATGAAAATGCAGGTGATGACCTGCATAGAAGAATGAAATCTCAGGTCATAAAGCGTACGAATTTTTTCGAGCTGAATTTCAGTATTTAGGGGACATTTTTCTTATAATTTATATCAAAGTTTTCAAAACATGTCCACATGGTTAAGTAATTTAAAATTGTACATACTATGATTTCATTGCACTTAGAGGTCATTGATAGATTTGTGTTACATTGCCTTAATTCCTGTTCATATTCATTCCATGACATACAATGTACCAATTTGTGTTTTCTTTACATACATTTGTGCAGCTTTTAAACAGTAGAACACATGATATGTTGATATTAGAGTATAGTAAAATAAAGTTAAACAATTAAAACATAAACTAGTAACTCGATATATGAGGGTATTTTCAATGCTAGACCGTCTCTTCCTAAATATACAGAAACATGGGATGTAAATATAGTTTTAGATTATTTGAAAACATTACCAGCAAATGAGGAGTTAACACTATTACAACTATCACAAAGCTAGCATTATTGCTTATGCTGCTTAGTGCGCAACGCTGTCAAACTGTTCATTTGATAAAACTTAATAATATTACTATATCTAATGACAACATGAAAGTGTACATAGTAGATTTAGTTAAACAGTCCAAACCAGGAAAGCACATTGGACCATTGGAATTTAATAGACATGATGATTATAAACTATGTGTTATTGTAGCTATGGAAGAATATTTGAAAAGAACTTCAAAACTCAGGGACAGGAAAAGTCCCTTTTATTTCATGTGTTAAACCTTTAAAACTGTAACAAAAGTACAATATCACGTTGGATAAAACAATTATTAGGAAAAGCAGGAATTGATATAAAAGTGTATGGGACACATAGCTGTCGATCAGCTTCATCGTCCAGTGCTGCAGCACATGGGATTCCATTAAACAATATACTTAAAACAGCTGGTTGGAGCTCAGCACAAACTTTTTACAAATTTTATTTTAAACCTATTCAAACACAAACATTAAGTGATAGCTTATTGGAAAACAAATAATAACATGTATTATGATTCTGTTATAAATGTAAATATTATATATATAGTTGGAATAATAGAATAGTACATTACTAAAAATTTTATTATTATGAAGAATTTGCCTACACATATATCCTGGTATGAATGATCTAGAATGTAGAACTCTAAAGTCTCGTGGAAGCCTCTAAGTCATCTATTGTTCAATAAAATTTCCAAATTAATCGAAACTTGTTGAAGATTGATTAGAATTTTATTGAGCAATAGATGACTTAGGGCTTACACGCCCTCCCAAGCTGTTGGGCCAGCTCCCTCCCTATACTACAATCCAGATCATTCATTCTCTAAAGAATGACCTTTGGCAGTTACGAACTTCCGTTCTCTCGTGTAAGCCCTAAGTCATCTATTGTTCAATAAAATTCTAATCAATCATCAACAAGTTTCGATTAATTTAGAAATTAAAGGAGGTATAGATGAAAAAGTAAATTTTAAAATTATTATTTTTAATTGTTCTATGGTTGAACAATAATTAAAAGTATTATTCTGATATGTTTGTGCATTCAATTCATTTTGGATTTAATCTTTTTACAAAAAAAAACATAAGTTTAAGGAGTATATTGTGAAATGACAAAAAGGGGAAGTAACTCCAGTTGTTTTTTAAAACAACTTTGAAATAGACAAATTAATTACGACCTAAAGCTAAGGTAATTGGTGTTAATTAACAGTGTGTTTGACACCAAAGCTGTCAAGTGAAGCCATGCACTGAAATGGGTCAATTGAGCTGAGTTTACACAACTAGTTGAACTTCTTGTCCAGGATTGGGCAGGAAGAATTACAATTTGCTGGTATTTCATTGCAATCACCTTATATCTAATAAGTCTGAAGGCTAAGGAACCGGGTGAAAACGGGTTATTTTCCGAATTCCGGGTTATTTGGTCACCCGGCGGGTGTTCCGGGTGACCCCTCAGAATTGTGAAAATCTCGGGTCACACCCACAGGATCCGGGTCAGTTGACAGGTATGTTTTATATCAAAGAAAAGCTTCCTACATGAATTTATGAATACTTCCCATATCTTGAGGCAAATCAGAAAATTCTGCAACAGTTGACTTTGTGTAGGATGAGAAAGTAGCTGCAGTCTGATTACTTAAGTGAGGGATATTTCTTTTGTGTATTTTTCACATTATAAGTTGATAGTTTTTTCTTGTATTTTCTGTATTGTCATGATACTTTCTATGGCAATGTTATAATTTCCAATGAAATTTTGATCAAGTGTATTTACTATCAATTAATCTAGTTAATTGTAACATTCTTTTCTAAATAAATTCCACTTGGTATTAGGCTACAGAAAACCATTCTTTTCTTAAAAAATGAAGCTTAAAAAAATTGGGTACATAAATTTTAAATAAAAATCAGCTTCCTCTAAACATCACAATTTTACCACCATCTTTCACACTTTCAAAACTTTCTGCCCATATCACTAAGCAAAAATTCCAATCTTTTAAAAAAAAAACCAAGAATAATAAAAAGGCACGGCCACACTCTTAAGGTAGATGGGGGTCTTGATTAAAATCGCTACAATTTTTTTTATAGTTTGCCAAATAGTAGATTATAACATGCATTTTTTCAAAAAATGATAAAAAGTATGGGTCACAGATATTTGTTTTTAGCTACAGGTTGGGCAAAATTGTCAGATTTTCTATAGTTTAAACATCGAAAACCTAATTTTCTGTTAAAAGAAAACTAAACGATAGAATATTCAAAAAAATATGAGAAGCTGGCTCTATTAATGAGCTTTCAGAAAATCAAAAGAAAAATTGGGGTTAAGGAACTCATTTTCTTGCTACAAAACAAAATACATAAATTCATAACACATTCCTTAAAAAAAGTTAAGTTATCTAAGTTATCTCAAATTAATTCAAATAGTTAAAGTCCCATAACTCTGGAACAACAAAACAAAAACATTTCAAAATCAAAAAAAGGAGCTTTCTTCAGTCAAATTCCTAATGTTGTATGAAAATTACATGAGATTTGGTTAAAGCAAGTATGAGTTATCGTATGAAGTGTTGAATGACATACAGACAGACATTGGTTTACTATAATATGTCCCATTTTCAACAGGCATATAATAAAAATGATTAGTGCAAATGAGATAAAACAACTGACTGAATAAAAACTTACTTGCACAAGGACAATAGAACCGGACTTCATAATCATCACAGTTTCCACCATTTTCATAGTTCAAACATTTTAACCCTGTATTTAAGTCACATGTTACTGTCTGTCCTCTGGTAGTGTAGTCTGTGTGTGATATGACCTCTCTGCACTCAATATGAACTGGGTTGTAACAGAAAGTATGCAAAGTTCTGATCTTGGAAATGGTTTCAATGTCACCTTCAGATGTCAAAGGTGTATCCATGTTAATCCAGTGTGTCCAGAAACACTGAGGATGTGTAACAGGGATTGCTATAAGAGAAGAAAATATTGTCTTACTTCTCCTCACTATTCAAAACTTATTCTTAACATTTTTTACTTTAGAAAATGTCTAAGAATAAAAAGGCTTTTTGTATGTTTTTTGCTGTACATGAACTGATTTTGTGTCATGGATGGATACCCCCACCCTTTGTTTTTCCTATCTTATTTGATATGAAAGTGATTACAAAATAATCTACATTTTATAATAAAATACAATGAGCAACAAATATATTCTAAATTTAAGAATTAATTCCAGGGGTTTGAATTTATGTTGATTTTACCACGGGTTGGCCCTTCATGATAAATATTTTAGCAAGGGTAAATATCCGCATAAAGGGCCAACCTGTGGTAACATTAATATCAATTCATGTCCCGATGAAATATTTCTATTCTAATAGGACAAAGACAGTAGTTCTTTTGGATCCAAGCACTCTGGGTGAAGGCAATTTCCTGCAGTTCCCTTAATTAAACACGCTATTAGTATAGTACTGTAAATTCAAAAACTATTGTATGCATTTATTATTGCGATTTTAGAATAATGGACAAAAATGCGACATTAATTATTGGAATTTCAGCAAAATCTCCATACAGATATATGCGATATTACTGCGAACATCACCCATTTTTGTTCGCATTACTAAAAAGCTCCCAATAATTTTAGAATTTATAGTATTTACATAAAAGACAAAGAAAACTGAATAAGTGACATGCTTAAACAATCTACAATAACATACTTAGATAGGTTAGACAAATATTAATGTTTACATGTATCTTACTTTTATTTAAGAAGATGGGTTTTAAACAAATTCTTATCATCATCTGTTTATGTTTCCATATTTTAACGACTTTCAGTTTCACATTCGTGCATTTTCCTGTAAAATGCTTATATTCTTATGTTATTGTCAATGACATCATTTACACAGATTGACCTTGGTAACTCATTCATAACAAGAATGTGTCCATAGCACTATCATTTTCTATGTTCAGTGGACCCTGAAAACTCTAATTTGGCATTAAAATTAGAAAGATCATATCATAGGGAACATGTGTACTAAGTTTCAAGTTGATTGGACTTCAACTTCATCAAAAACTACCTTGACCAAAAACTTTAACCTGAAGCGGAAAGACGGACGGACGGATGGATGCAGAGACTGAAAAACGTAATGCCCCTAGGTGGGGCATAAAAACCATACGACATGGGAGTATGATTGGAACAGCTCAAACAAATCATGATGTTGCCGATCACCTGACATGCAATATATTTGTATTTTACCATGGTTGTGTACTCAAAGCATTTGAAGTAAGTCATATTTGAAAACTTCATATACATTTTTAGTATTGTAAAAATTTTATGATTTGGTCTATTAAAATGAGATTTCTCTCTGTAATAAGGGCCTATTATAACAGCAATCTTAACACTATTGTTGGAAGAATGGAATAAAACTGGAAAGAAATAAAGAATAATGAGCAATAATGATTGTTGTTTGCTAAATGTCAAGTGGCAAATATTTCATGCATATTAGGGATGAGACAGACTAATAATAAAAACTATTTCAATCTATTTATTACTGAATGATTTGAATTATTTAGGAAATGTTTTGATATTCTGTAAACATTTAAAAAAGGAAAACAAAATTACTGACATATTTAATTTAGAAATCCCCCTATATAATCTGTGTTTGTCTGAGAATATGTATTCTTACGTTTATATGGAGTTGGTGATGGTGTTGAACAAGTCTCATCTTTTGTACAGGTAACTGTATTGTTGAAACAGTGACATACTGAACAGTAGTCATTTGGATTGTTCCATTTTTCTAGTGGCTGTATGAAATATAATATGTTATAAATAAGAAAAAATGAACAAAGGATCATCTTTGAGACAAAGACAGAGCTTTAAGTAAATGTTTTTTCCAAACATTATTAGCAAATTCATACATAAGTCAAAATGGAGACTTCCAAGACAAAATATACTGGGCACATATATATGTCATTTCATTAAAAATTGCATGGGGTTCCATGGCCTGCAATTACTGCAGTCAGTGCAGAAGTGTAATGTTGACTGCCAAAAACCAAGTCCATTATTCAGTAAAATACGGAGGAAAATAGAACTTTTTTCTTCAGCTGCTAATTCTTGATCTTGAAGAAGTTTCATAACATTCCATGAAGGTTTAACAAAGTTACTGATAACTTAAAAATCGAATCCCAGACTGTATGTAAATGTTAACAGTAAAAAAACAAAGACTATTTATCAGTAGAATAGTGAATACTAAAAAATTATTTTCTAGTTTTGCATTAGACATTATCTCTTAATCATAAACAAGAGGCTCTCAAGATAAAATTGAGAATGGAAATGGGAATGTGTCAAAGAGACAACAACCCGACCACAGAACAGACAACAACAGAAGGTCACCAATAGGTCTTCAATGCAGCGAGAAATTCCGCACCGGAAGTGTCCTTAAGCTGGCCCTAAACAAATATATATACTAGTTCAGTGATAATGGACGTCATACTAAACTCAAATTATACACAAGAAACTAAAAGTAAAAATAATACAAGACTAACAAAGGCCAGAGGCTCCTGACTTGGGACAGGCGCAAAATGCGGCGGGTTAAACATGTTTATGAGATCTCAACCTCCCCTATACCTCTAGCCAATGTAGAAAAGTAAACGCATAACACTACGCACATTAAAAGTCAGTTAAAGAGAAGTCCGAGTCCGATGTCAGAAGATGTAACAAAAGAAAATAAACAAAATGACAATAATACATAAATAACAACAGACTACTAGCAGTTAACTGACATGCCAGCTCCACACCTCAATTAAACTGATTGAAAGATTATGTCTTCATCATATGAATATCAGGCACAATCCCTCCCGTTAGGGTTTAGTATCATACCATCATAAAATATATGAGAAGAGCATAACCCGTGTCATGCCAACAACTGGTTTTAAATAAATGTGTTTAGTTCCGATGCAAAGACCCTATAAGTGAATCAATATTAAAGCCAAAATATGCAATCTTTAATGACCTGACAACAGTATCGTAACTATATCCCTTCTTAATAAGTCTATTTAAAGGTTTTGTTAGCTTCTGAGGTGAATACTGACATTTTGTGCTTTATAAAGAATATTACCATAAAAGATTGGATGTGAAATACCTGAACGTATAAGAAGTCTGCATGTTGAGCTATATTTACGAATGATGTCCTTGTACCGATGATAAAATTTAGTAAATGTTTTGACTAGTTTGTGATATCGAAAACCCTGGTGTAATAATTTTCAGTAATACATAAATTTCTTTCGTTAAAATCTGAAACGTTGTTACATACACGAGCGAATCGTACAAGTTGAGATATATAAACACCGTAAGATGGTGACAAGGAACGTCACCATCTAAAATGGATAATTAACGATAGGAAATGAAAAATCATCTCTTTATCATAAATTTTGTATTAAGCTTTCCGTTAATGATATAGATATCAAGATCGAGGAAAGGGCAGTGGTCATTGTTCGTATTAGCTTTATTTAAAGTAAGTTCAACAGGATAAATTTCTTTAGTATACATACTGAAGTCGTCATTATTGAGAGCCAATATATCATCCAAATATCTAAAAGTATTATTAAATTTTTGTATCAGATGTTGTTTCGATGGGTCTTTGCTGATTGTAGTCATAAATTGTAACTCATAGCAATACAAAAGCAGGTCCGCAATAAGTGGTGTACAGTTAGTACCCATTGAATTCGATAATCTGACGATATACGGAATCTCCAAAGCGAACAAAAATATTATCTAGTAAAATTCAAGGGCAGATATAGTATCAAAGCATGTCCAATTGACATAGAAGAGCCTGAATCGCTCACCTGATTTGTTAAAGCTTAATTCATTCATCAATCATGATTTATATTTTGAGTAATAATGTATATCGATGTTTGCTTAAAATGCACCTTTTTTGGGGTCATATATGCCTCAAAATAAATATCTAAGTTACCGGTATGTTCTTAGTGCTTAAGAGATGAAATATAACAAGAATTCTGTGAGTATTGCATGGCAATACATAATCCCCTACTGGTTAAAAATCATTGTATTGGAACAAAATTCTAAGTTGATCTATAACTTGTCAATGTGTAAAACTAAATCAAGTCAATATTTTCAAGCATGACAAATGAAAGTGTTGAAAACTGAGGACCACAACTCTGTAGAAAATCATCAGACTTAAACAAAATTTGAACTTGGATCTGCAATTTGTCATGATATAACTATATACTAATTTCAAGTTGGACAACTTATTATTGAGTGAATTTTCTAAGGGACGACATCAAAAGTTCAATGTAGGATAAAAACTTAATTCATATAGTTTTTGCTGTCCCCCACCCCCTCTTAACTTAATTTGAGAAAATTGATTGACCAATATGGATATATGTAAAATCGATTTTGGATAAACAAAACTTGCAGCAATTTTAACCCCCACCCCAAACTATTTGATTTAAGTTTTTATCCTACATTGATCTTTTGATGTCGTCCCTAAGTTCAAGGACCATAGCTGTGCACAAAATCTTCACACTGAAACAAAATTTGAACTTCATCTGTAACTTCTCAGGATAAAACTCTATATACCAATTTCAAATCAATATCCTCAAGTATGATGAAAAAAAGTGCAGGAAACTTGTTATTTCAGTGAATTTTCTAAGTCCAAGGACCATAAGTCTGCACACAATCAACAGACTGGAACAAAATTCGAACTTGAACTGTAACTTGTTAAGATAAAACTATATATCAATTATCAGATCAATATCCTCAAGTATGAAACATTCATTTAAAATTTGAAGGTATTTGGCCCAGTAGTTTCAGAGGAGAAGATTTTTGAAATAGTTTACAAAAGATGTAAACAAATAAAAAACTGCATTTCACCCTGATGACCCATGTTTAGCATCAGAAATGCATTAAATTACTGAATATAATTATCTAAATTATCTATAAGTAAACCTGGTGAAAAGGAGTTGAATTAAGTCTTGTAGTTTCAGAGAAAAAGTAATGATTCAAGAAGAAAATTGTGAAAAATAAATCTTTCAAGGGAAAAAACCAAAACTAATTTCTTCCAAAAAAAAAATTTCCTACAGTAACCCAACAACAGATTGGCAATTTGTTCTGAACATGTTCATGCAGATAGATCAATACTATTTTTCTCATTTATACTTTCTTCTTATCTACTATAATTTTCAAGAAAATAATCAAAATCTAAAATTTCCTAATAAATAACTACTTCTAACAGTAACCCAACAATACATTCTCCAAATTCTCCAATTGGCACGAAAATTTCATAATAGATAAATATTTACCTAATCATCACTCTAACTCTCTTTCACGGTTGCTTTAGTTTTTGAGATGTAAGCCGAAAACTGCATTTGACCCCTATATTTTATTTTTAACCATGGCGACCATGTTTTTTTGATGGATCAAAACTTCGATACAATTTTAACCTAGATACCCTAAGGAACATTTATTTAAAATTTGAATGTATTTGGCCCAGTAGTTTCAGAGAAGAATATTTTTGAAATAGTTTACGACAAGAGACGACGAAAATTACCAAATAAGTGGCAGCAACCCAACAATGGTTTGTTTGATTTGTTTGAAAATTTCAGGGCTGGTAGATCCTGACCTGTTTAACATTTTTACCCCAAGTCAGATTTGCTCTAAATGCTTTACTTTTTGATATATAAGCAAAAAACTGCATTTGACCCCTATGTTCTATTTTTAGTCATGGCGGCCATGTTTGTTGATGGATCAAAATTTTGGATAAAATTTATGAACTAGATACCCAAAGGAACATTCATTTAAAGTTTGAAGGTATTTGGCACAGCAGTTTCAGAGAAGAAGATTTTTGAAATAGTAAGACAGAAAATTACCAATTTAGTGGCAGCAACCCAACAATGGTTTGTTTGATTTGTTTGAAAATTTCAGGGCTGGTAGATCTTTACCTGTTTAACATTTTACCCTTGTCAGATTTGCTTTAAATGCTTTACTTTTGAGATATAATAAGCCAAAACTGCATTTGACCCTATGTTCTATTTTTAGTCATGGCGGCCATGTTTGTTGATGGATCGAAATTTCGGATACAATTTATAAACTAGATACCCTAAGGAACATTCATTTAAAGTTTGAAGGTATTTGGCCCAGTAGTTTCAGAGGAGAAGATTTTTGAAATAGTTTACGACGACGACAGACGACGACAGACGCAAAGTTATGGCATAAGCTCACATGGGGCCCTTTGGGCCCGGTGAGCTAAAAAGTATATGCCAAAAATCTAAGAATGTCTGACAAATTCAAGTTATTGATGTCTTAAAACCTTTTATCCCCAAATTGTGTTTAAATGTTAACTGCAAAAAATTATAGGCTCTAAAGAGCCTGTGTCGCTCACCTTGTCTATGTGCATATTCAACAAAGGACACTCTCCAACATTGTAAGATTTATAAGAAAAACTAAAGGGAGGTTATTTTAATAGATATAAACCAGTCACTAAAGTTTCATGAAAACTGCTCAATGCACTTTTGAGTTATTAACCGAAAACTGGAAAATCCCCCTTTTTTATGAATAAAATCCTGTAACTCAGAAACATAAAATCAAAAATTTATAAAAATGGAAAGGGACCTTAAGTCAATAGAAATACACAATTCACCAAAGTTTCATGAAAACTGCTCAAAGTATTTTTGAGTTATCATCCCAAAAACTTGAAAATCCCCCATTTTTAATGAATAAAACCCCATCACTCAGAAATGTAAAATCTAAAATTTATGAAAATCCAGAGGGAGCTTATGTCAATAGATATAAACAATTCCCAAAGTTTCATGCAAATTGGTTTAAGCATTTTTGAGTTATTGTCCGACATGTTGACGACTGACGGACAGACAACGGTATACCATAAAACGTCCCGTAAACGGACGTATATAAATTAGTAAAATAGTCATCAAGGGCAATAACTCCAATAAGGAGGATAACTGCAAAAAACTAGAGGCTCTAAAGAGCCCGTGTTGCTCACCTATGTCTATGTGCATATTCAATAATGGACTTTCTCCAACATTGTAGACAAGAATAAAATTCATCTCTTTTTGGTTGATCTTGTTTTGCTAATCATTTTGTCTGTTTCTCACTATTTTCTTTAGTTTTTGCTCAAAACACAAAAGAGGGTAAAAAAAATCCTCATTTAAGGGCAATCACTCCTATGAAGAGTGACAGTCTACTAACTATATCAGCAAAATTTGACTTGTTTGTGGATCTTGCCTTGCTGATCATTTTTGTTATTTAAAGTTTCTATTTATCTATTATAATTTTTATCATATAAGGCAAAATGCAAAAAAATTGTAAAAATAGTCATTAAAGGGCAATAACTCCAATAAAGAGTCGTCTGAAAATTTCCAATATTAGTCTTAAATGTAGATCCTGTCTTGCTGATCATTTTTGCTTATTTAAGAGTCTATCTATCTATTATAATTTTTAAGATACAGTGTTCTCCCCAGGCCGTTTTAGCATCGCGGCACCGAGACGCAATATATTTTTCCTGTGATGCTATAATAATTTCCGCGACGCTATAATTATTTTGAGGATGCTATTTTTCTTGTCTCTATATTGCTAAACCATGTCCTAAATTTTGAACTTTCATCCAATTACCGCTTGTGATCGTAAAAATTATATCACCTTTAATTGTAATCCCTTCAAGTCGGACAATAGAGGCAATTTAGAGTGATTAAATAGGTGTTAATTGCCCTTTGGGTGATAACTGAATGGATACGAATTCCCCAAGCTGACACTTGTGACATGACTAATACCACGTGGTCCAATCGCAAATTTCGACATGGAGAAAATGTAATCAGAAAATCGAAAAACAATTCAAAATCTACGTTTGCATAAACCAAAATCAAAGATACAAACAATTTCTCTCTTTAGAAAAGAGGTTAGGTCATATATTTTTACAACTTTTAAAAAATTAATTTCTTTCATTTCCGGTACTACGTTAATCGAGAGCGTATATTAAACATTTTGATTTTGAGTTAAATAAGTTTGATACTTCTTTAGAAAGAGATCATAATTGGCTTTAGTTAATGTTTCATCCATTTAATGCATAAAAAGCGTCATGCATATTCATTCCCAATCTCTTGTCAAACATTGTTTTTTTTCGTAAATATTTCTTCCGCTGCCATTGAAATATTTGTGTAAACTACGGATCAGAACCAACCCGATATGACAAAATTCTGCATTTTTACTATAATAACTACAGATGCACAAATGGCCACAGTAGACAGAAAAAAATGATCACAAAAGAGAAAACTACACATTCCACACGCATTAACAGACTATTTATTAGATATCTTTGCTCAATGTATTCTTTTTGAAAATACATCGTTTTAATATACTGACTAAAGTAGCTGAACTTTGTTAAAAATATATATCATTTTGATATAAAGAAACAACTGGGACTAATTCATTGAGTACCATGAAACAATGAATTTCATACACATGATAAAGAAAAAAGTTTTTTAATTGAAATTTTATTGCTATATGATACTTTCTCTTCCCTTTTTATATAAAAACCAGTTCTTTTTTTTTTTTTTTGCTAGATATTTAGTATTGTATATATACAGGTTGTACTATAATAAACCATTCATTCATTCATTCATTTAGTTCAGTAGGTAGAGTAACTGGAACCACACATATATTTTTAATTGGCCCAAGAGGAAAAAAATAATTCTGTAACTATAAATGAATATAGAAAACATAAACTGAAACAACTGTTATCATGGTTAAAGTTTAATTGTATTCTCAGTTATGAATTGAACAATATAAACATATATAACATAAAGGAAATAGAGCATTGCCGCGTCGAGTCAAATGACATTGAAAAAAATACAGTTTATTTTTTTAACGCCAAATGTGATGCTATCCAAAATTTCTGGGGAGAACACTGAGGTATAAGGCAAAAACGCAAAAAATTGGTAAAAATCGTCATCAAGGGGAAATAACTTCTATAAGTAGTAGTCTGACAGTTTTGACGTTAATGAACAATTGGTAGAGCTCAACATTTTGAACATTTTTGCCATTGCCAGATCTTCTCTATTTATAATGGGTTTTCAAAATAATAGACAAAACTTGCATTTTACCCCTATGTTCTATTTTTAGCCATGTCGGCCGTCTTGGTTGGCAGGCTGGGTCATCGGACACATTTTTTAAACTAGATACCCCAATGATGATTGTGGCAAGTTTGGTTAAATTTAGTCCAGTAGTTTCAGAGGAGAAGATTTTTGTAAAAGTAAACAGACAACGACAACGGACGACGGACGCCAAGTGATTAGAAAAGCTCACTTGGCCCTTTGGGGCAGGTGAGCTAAAAATGTTTTTCTCTGGATACTGTTTTTTTATCATAAAAAAGCGTCTGTCCAAGCTTCAGATTGTAAGAAGGTTTGACATAGTAAGTGATGTCTAAAAACTTAAACCACAGACTAAACCTAAATGTTGACAATGCAGACAGACTACCAAATGTAGAATCGAAATGTTGCAGGCTTGACAAAAAGAAACAAGAAAAATCTACCTTAGCAATAGTTCCATCTTGTTTCCTACATGGGCACATGGACTGCTGTACACAAGTAATCTTATCCATTAACTTCTCTCCAGGAGCACAAGCATGTTTGGCTGGTCTACACAAAGGTACACATGTACCTAGGGACTGTTTACATGTGTCAATTAATTGTGCCATGTTGTCACAAAGGTCGCCACATTTGTATGCACATGGTTCCAAGGTCTCACCAGGTGAGCAGATTGCTGTAAATAGAAATGAATTCATTTTTGGTCTATAGACCTATTTCTTATTTCTGTTAACAAAAAGTATGAAAATAAAGACATATTTCTGTTAATAAAACTGATGAAGATAAAGTCTCACATGGAATTAGTGCTAATGATATTCATAGCTTTTGAAAACTTTTAATAACACTGATAATACTTACATTACATGGCTAAAAGTATTTGTCATTTGTGATTATTTACTATATATTTCATATACAATTATAATACATTTGTTCAAAAAATATATTGTGGGGACATTTCTGGTCGGATTTTAATCAACTTGGTACCAATAGAAGCAGAATCGTCACAGGCTCATTTGTTTGTTTGGTTATATTATTGTTGTGGGGCGCTTTCATTTTCTGATGATATAAACACATGTATCATTTTTGTTCATAAATTTGCTGTACCGGCATATTACAACCAAATTAAATTAAAATATTATGCATATAAAATTAAGGAGATGTGGTAGGATTGCCAATGAGACAACTATCCACCCAAGTTCAAATGAAGTGGATGTAAGCAATTATAGGCAACTGTACCGTATAGTCGGCTATAAAAGGCCCGACCATTCTCATTCTCCAAATATGGAATATTTATAAAATAAGGAGATGTGGTATGATTGCCAATGAAACTTTCCACCGGAGACCAAAGGACATGGATGTAGGCAACTAAAGGTTTATGGTCTTCAACAATGGAATTGTTTCAATCAACAACAAAAAATCAATTCTGTTTTCATAAAAAAAGATGTTTTAAATCTCACATTCTCTTTATGGAAATTCTACTTTTAAATTAATATATATTTCTTGAACTTATAAAATTTCAGCCTGTTCGTCAAGAAATTATAATTACTACCACTAATAATATGTCAACAGATGCTTACGTGTAGTTGACTGACTGAACTGTGAAACTGCTGTTGTGTCTGGATTGACTGAAATAAACACACACATACATGTACCCATTTAATTGTTCTTATATTGATCACTTTACAAAATTCCTTATAGGAGCAACTGCCAACAATCTTAATATACATAAATAAACATAGTTTTGTTCTGGTCTGGTAAATTGCAGTTCTTAATTGGAACTTATTTTCCAATTGAAAATCAGAATCAATAATTCAATCAGTGAAAGTACTGTAAAATACTTTAATAAAGTTTTTGGTATTTACCCAATATTTAATAATTTTTTTTAAGACTTGGATATGGCTTTTTTTTTTCATATCAAAATATTGGTCAGATGATTTCAAAATAAGACAGATTTAACAGTTTTAGCAATTCTTATTGAAAACAATAACTTGAAACCAAAATAAACATTAATTTTTGTCAAACCTAAACATTTTTCTGCCATGATAGTCCAAACATTTTTGCTATCATTTTTTAAACATAATTTTACATTCTCAGTTTGTGCATTATTTGGTTTTTGTGGAAACAAATGAAATCGACATCAACAGGAGGGCACTACACAAGTAGAAGATGTTATGTAAATTTTGAAAGAATATCAGTGATTTTAAAACTTTGATGAAGCCATGTTATGAATGTTTAGATTTAATCAAAATCAATTACTAAAGTAAACAGGACCATAAGAAATACAAAAATAAGTACTTCGTAAACAGAAACCTACTTTAATTGAACTTGATAATTCAAGTCAAAGAAAGACGACAAAACTGTTATACTTTTCTGAGGTTCTTAGATATCTGAGGTCGTGAGTTACA
This sequence comes from Mytilus coruscus, assembly GCA_017311375.1. NCBI lineage: Eukaryota > Metazoa > Mollusca > Bivalvia > Mytilida > Mytilidae > Mytilus > Mytilus coruscus. Next base: position 96,326,850 of record CM029596.1, on the reverse strand, counting down.
TGTTTTACATTTCAATTTTGTAACATGTATTCAACCTGGTATGTTGAGGTGGAAGGTGTCTTTTAGTATCCAAATCTGTCTACATCATTAGTACATGTAGTATTAAAAAAAAATTATTTCATAAAAAACGTAAATGAACAAAGAGTATATATATATCTGTTGATTACAAAGATAAGAAATATAATATATGGATGTCCTTGACAAACAAAACAAATTGTTACAGATGTTTGTATTAAACTTTCCTGTTTGCCCCTATCTCATAATCTGTTGAGGTTAAGTCTTAATCTTTTTACAAAACTTATATCTGTTTAATAATTATTTTAAGGATCCTCTAATCTTTTATGCATTTTCTCTGATTTGGTCTATTAATTCATTCTGCAATCATTTGTGTTCCATAAATATGTTTTTTAAACATCAAAGGTGTCGACAAACAACAAGTTTTACATGCCCCCATTCTGATTGTTATACAGACAAATTGATTGACCTTGAATTACGTAAGGAACACAATAAAAACATACGATTTGATATCTGAATCAGTATATCCAACAATTATTTTACTTTTCCTTCTGAATTTTCTATTTTTTTAAACTTTGCATTAAACAAACAGAAATTTTACTGTGACTGAAAAATTACCAGGGATCTACATGACAGTTTGATGGCGCACCACCATCGTTAAATTATCTGTCTCATTCATCAAATGATCCCTGCCATCATTAAATTATCTTCCGCCATCTTAAAATGATCCTCACCAATTGTTAAATAACTGCTCTATGATTCAAACATGTGGTCAAAATTGTTTTCGTTTCCCTAGCCGCCATTTTTATTAGCAATTATAATCAATTGCTGGTCATTGTATAACCCCTATTGCATTTTAATCCAAAGGGTCAAACACATGCATTTATTAACTTAAGCAACCCGATCCCCTTTTATAAACAAGTACAAGATTAGACTCTTAATCCTAAAACAGAACCTAATTTCAAGCCAAATAACATGAGTACAACAATTATCTATCAAATTGAATTACTTTACAAAGTAAATACATGAATTAACTGCAACTTAAAAATCTGAAGAAATTTCCTATCATAATCTGAATTCATTCATAGTTTACAATCAAATTAATACATCCCGCTTACATTTACAATCAAAAGATTCATGGTGTATTACATTTGCAATCTTGTATCATTAAATCCACAAGTCTTTATTCAACGTTTTACAAAAATTGGTATGAAACTTAATGCTGTATAACGTCGATTGAATTTGACAGTAAGAAAAACAATCACAAAGTTTAAGTCCTAACACAATTACCAGAATAGCGAAAAAACGACTCAGGAACCTTCTGACAGGACAAGACTCTGACCTAAACATGACAATTGAATTGTGGTCATCCTTGACTAAAAGGTGCTAGGCTTGACATTGGAATTGTTACAAATGACAATTAATGAAAGTACATGTATTAGTTATTCTATAATGAAATTAATATAATAAACAATATATCAGTCTATTCACTATTCCTTACAATGAAATGGAGGAGTGAAATAATTTCCGATCACCACACACAAGGTTTTGTCCTGGTGAAAGTTCCTCCATGTTTAAATTTTCATCCATGGAGATCCCTGAATTACATTGACTTATCCAAGTTTTCGTCACAACCGAATCGAGACAAGGTTGGACTATACTTAATAAATTGTTCTTACACCTAATTTTATAATAACCAGCTACAAAAAATGAAGTATATGTCAATATATTGACTTCGTCAAAACCAAACCTTTTCAGAACAATATTTTATTTGGAAAACACAAATGCTTGGTTTATACAAGTTGAATTTTAAAAGATGTTTGTTACATGTCCTTGATTAATAGTTAAAATTCAGATAGCATTCCTTTTAAGCAGAGTTCAGCATAGATAAGTTTAACTATACTTACATTGTGAGGTCTGTTTGTTGGGTTGTGGTTGTGAAGTACTTGAGAGACTTTTGTTGCCTATAAATAGAAATATAAAGAACCAATTTATAGGTTTATGACTAAAAATATTGCAGGGATTCTCTGAAATATTTGTGTGGTTATACCTTTTAACAGAAAGATTTTCATAGAAAAGAAATCATAAATATGAAAATCTGGCTTAAAGAAGAAAGAAGCCATAAAATTTTCACATCTTTATAGGATTCTTAAAGTTGATCATGTTTTTATCTAAAACTGTAATTCTTTTAGCGTCAAATTTATCACTACATGTTTTAGTAAAGTTTTTAAAACACCCATGTTTACTGAATGATTAAATAAAAATATATATGCTACTTAGTTGCAACTGAAATGGTATTAATTCAAATGAAACAATTGAAATAACTGTCTTTTGGTGTGTATAGTTTTACCCTGAGAATGATTTCTGGAAAGGGGGGTGTGTATTATGTATGGCTACACTGTTCTTTAGACTTTTTTCAGGTTGAATTCCAACCAAGAAACCATGTGGTCTGGAGGAAAATATTTTCGTAGCATAAATTTGATTATTATTTGTTTTACATGTATATTTGTACCTTTTTGTATCTGATTTGTAATGTTATATGCAAATAAAAATCATTTAAATGCTTTAGTAGTTGTTTCCCCGAGTTTATTACTTACTTTGTATATGTGTTCTAACAAGGAATACAGAAGGTAATTGTATGAAAATTGAATAAAACATGGCCGTTTGATGATAGCGACTGCCATTGTTTTCTTACTTTCGTAGTATTAGGTGATCACAGGTCATGTGACTTTCTTAACGTTGTGCAGTTGAATAAAGTGATGATTTCAAACACCTTTTTACTTTGTAATATTTTTTAAAAAACCTTCATACAAATCATAATTGCAGACATGTCAATGCCATCTTAAACTGTATGAATTTGATTAGGGAACAAAATTAATCTGTCAATTGATTTGTTTTGACAACAATTAGACTTCCTTAATTGATATTCATTAAGGTTGTTATAATCCGTATTCAACTATTCAATGAGTACCAACAAACAAAAAATAAAACTAGCAGAGATTAATATTTATTTCAGCACTAAATTATCAGCATAAATATAACAATTTATGTATTTATTGTGGAGTTAAGAATATTTGTAATGATTCCGTAATCCGTACAAGATTCACAGACTGCGAAATTGCATTTAATCAACTTCCTGATTTGACAGTTCCTGTTGTTCTCAATCAAACGCATCAGTGGAAATAATAAAGAATCAAACATCGTTAATTCTAAATTATTTATTCTGCAACAATATTTTCATTATCCTGTATTAAACCAGGACTGGAGTTCAATTTGTCTCTGAAAAACATCATTTTTAAATGGATGCATTTTACTGAGTTTCAATTAAGTTTGGATTTTTCCAGAAAGTCCCTGCGTGTTAAGCACAAGAAGAAATTTTTTTCTCAAGTTTCAAGGGCGAAACAGGGGGTGCATACTAGGCATGAGTGCGTTTTATACACACCAAAAGACGGTAACAATAATTTGACCATGCATGTACCTTACTGCAGTTTTCTCATTAACTTACATGAATCATCCCAGCATTTTACCCTGACTTCATAGTCATGACATTGGAAGCTGACTTGATCTCTATTGAAACAACGTAGTCCATTCTGGATGTCACATGTGACAGAATCTTGTGATGCAGAGGTAGAAGAACCATTATCTCGGATTCTGCATTCAATATCAATAATACTTGGACACAATCCAAAATGTTTTTTAAGGTTTTCTATAGTTTCCATGTCACCACTAGTAGGTGCATTTGTGGGAGAAGTACTGCTAAGCCAGTCTGACCAAGCACATCTTACATAAGTTAGTGTGCTTGGGTTTGGGGCTTCTGTAGTCAGTGGAATTGGGCTCTTTGTACCTAAAGAAATTTAAGGAATTTTTATCAATTATGTATCATATTTAGATCATCACTTCAAAAAACAGTCATACTGTCCAGATAAGTCCTAGAAAATTCATTTTTGTCTAAATGTCAGTCAGCGAAACAGATCCCAAAGGTTTGCCACTTTCATATATATAATTAAGGAAACAAATTATGTTTAGGCAATCCTTTCCTCTAGCCTTATTTCCTATGAAAGGCACACTTTTCTGGTTATAAAAGTGACGAGGAGTATTTACTGTAAATACAATCCCTTATTAAGTACTCAGCATTAAAATTGTTATTGTTGAAACGTAGAGATGAGCAACAACGCGTTAAATTTTAACGATGCCTTATCATATTTTAACATCAGTGTGAGACCTAACAACAAGTTGAACAACTGGGTGACAGATAAGTTATATAGTAAGGGACAAGGATTGATCTTTTTGAAATTGTTTCTATTGTCGAACTGGTTTGCGTTTAAATAATTTCAGCAATAAATGATCAAGTTTATTACAAAATATTGAAAAAGATTGAATTTAAAAGGTGTTTGAGCTAAAAATCAATAGAACCGTGTTGTTTACATATAAATGTACAAGTGTGCACATGCACACATAGTAAAATTTCATTATGCAGCTATAAGATATTAAAATTAATACAAAAAAAATAATAAGTTATACCATTTATATATGTTCTTCTCCATATTACCTTGAAAAATAATGTGGATCACATTGATTTCAATTTCTCATTGGCAAGCAGGAGTATCAAATGTGGTTCCTAGAAGGAACACCATGGGGTGAGTTGTGTGCAAAGTTGCAAACACGTTGAATCTAAATCACCTCTTAGACCACTAGACAGAGACTTGGCAAACTTGCAACTTGAAAAGACACCTCAAATGAAACTGAGGTTGTGCATTTTTTGATAGAATAGATTTCTAAGTTTTCCCGAACACAAAGACACACAGATATCTTTAATGTGATTTAGGAGCATTGTAACATCTGCAATAACACTCCTCAGAATCTGTGGAAAATTAAGCAAGGGGTGTTTTTCATTCATACTACTGGTATTTCAAAAATTCCAAAATCATAGAGTACCCTTTAAAAATGCCCTTTATCTATCAAAAAAGCTGTGGTACCATATGTATTTTTCAGTTTTATTCACACCCAAAGGTGATGAAAATTCAGAATCTGACAGTTTTTTCAACAGATTTTTTATAGTGAAAACGCAGAACCCAAAAAGGCTACCATTATCGCCTATGTAAATAATTAACAAGCACACCTATTTATTTTTTTGATGTCCAAGATTCTTATAGCTTAACATAAAAAATACAGGTAATACATGTCCTCCATGAAATAATAACTTATAACTTTTCAAATTAGGAAGATATGATTTTTCAATATTACATACCTTTATTATATGTTTCACTATAATAGGGATAAAAACCTAAGTAGTGTCTACACTAACCTGTTTCATTGGCACAATCACAATAATATCTGATCTTGTAATCAGAGCAAGGAATAGGGAAATTATCTGCATTGGTACACAAGAATCCATGTTCCTTATTGCAATATCCAACCTTCTCTCCACTGCTGTAATATGGGATGTAATTTTCACTGTCCACTGCACATTCCACTTTAGTAACATTCCCTCCATAACAGAATCTCTTCAATTCTTCCGGGGTCATAAATTCATGATCAGAGACTCCAATGTCAGGTTTGTCTCTGTTTATCCATGGACTCCATTTACTCACTACACATCTCTGTTGGGGAGGTGTTGGTGTTGTTCCTAATGTTGGTTCCATTGTGGTAACAGTAACTCCTTGTTTTGGTGTTGGTTTTTCTATCAATTGATATGTAATTTAAAGTTGTATTAAAGTGCACACATGTTTTGTACAGCTCTTATTCAATAATATTTGCTTGTAATTCAAACATTTTAAAGTTACTTTGCATAAAATAACTTTGACAAGGACTTGCTCAAAACGTCTAATTTTCAACTTATAATCATTAACACTTTGAACTATTGTGTATTTTATCTTAATGCAGTAATTATCAGACATGCCAACTAGCCCGATTTATTGGGGATATCCCCCATGAGAGGTGTTGACCTGAATTTTGAAATTCTTTATTTTATACACTGAACACCTCAAAACAGGCATTCAAATGAGTTTAAAGTGAATTAAGCACAAACATACTCATTTAAACAATATAGTAGTAGATTAAAAACACATATGACAATAAGAGAGAAGCATAAGTTCCTCTTGCACTAAAAATCCCCCATGGAGATTTTGAAAAGTTGGCAGGTATGAATTATTATTAAGGCCTATACAACATGAAATAAGAATATACCCATTCATGATCATAAAAAGACATGCTTAAAAAAAAACTGTGGATGGTACTGAATTTTCCAGGAAAAAGCACCTAAATATTATAATCTATTATTACAAGAAAATGCTAAATTTTGTAAGAAATATTTGCTTTTAACATTTTTGGTACAATCAAAAATATGTTACAGAAAAAACATACCTGTAGTAATTGGAAATGAAGAATTTGTTGTCTTAGGTGTAGGAGTTGCTAAAATAATTTGATTGATATATTATATAATATAAAATATATTAGTATAAATAAAAGAAGACATCAGGTATATATATATATATATATATATATAAATATAAGTGCCTATAAATAGCAAGACACAACATACAAATCTATTTGAATGTGGATTTATCAGTACAAAGATTAATACAATTACACAAATGAAATTATAAATTGCCTAACAATGGTATTTTAACACACTATTTAGTATGTAAATATTAAAATGTTAAAAATATTTACAATGCGATAAAAAATATACGCAATATTTCGCTAGACAAATTAGCGTACATCTATCCAGGTGAAATCGGATGCAGATAAGAAACTTTTGCAGCTCATTGTACAGTGAATTTTTGCTGCTATAAATAAATTCAAAATTTTAATATATATATATATATACATAATTACTCTAAATATCAACACAACAATGCAAATCTGCAAATTTGCGGAAGGAAATTTTTGTTCTTCCCTCGCTGGGATTCGAACTCATGCTATTTTGATATCAAGACAATACTGCCTGCACTGTGTCCAGCGCTCTAGACCACTCGGCCACCTAAGTGTTACCTTTCCTTGTCAGTAGAATCTAGAGTTGTAACACAGTACATGATATATTAGGCATGAAGATGGAATTGATTGCAGATTAGCTAAATATCTATCGTAAAGGATCGTAAGATACAGTCACAGAAATAATTATTTTGATAAGTACGTCTAAACAAGTGACAACTCTATGACAGATCCATTCATTGGATCACCAGTGAAGGTGATACATGGCTGAAAACACATATTATATTCATAATTACTCTAAATATCAGTACAACAATGTTAAATCTGCAAATTTGCGGAAGCAAATTTTGTTCTTCTATATATATATATATATATAAAAGACAGTTATTCAATGATAAAAAGATAAAAACACATACAAATTTACAGATACACTAATCGAAACAATCATATTAATATTACTTTTGAACTATATAAAATATCATTAAAATGTTCAAAAGGAAATTATATAACATTTGCTCCCTGAAACAGCCACAATTAAAACCTCTGAACTACAATTAGTTTTGGTAAATCTTGGAAATTTCTGGTGGAATATCTTTGAACCCATGACATTTTCACCTAGCATACAAAACAGATACCTTCATGACAAGTCATTTTTTAACAGTACTTAGTAACATACAACATTCTTAAAGTAAGTTCAATAAAGAGCTACGCCCAAAGCATTTTTGAGTTATTGTCCGAAAACTGGAAAATCCCCTGTTTTTAATGAATAAAACCCCATAACTTGGAAACATATAACCTTATATTTATAATAAAGAGCTGTGCCATGAGCGCATGATACGCCCGTTGCCAACTGGACAGTTCTCGACAATTTTTCAACTAAAAAAGTTCATCAACGCCGCAATGTCATATCAGAAATTTATAAAAAACAAAAGGAGCTTATTTCAATAGATATAAACAAGTCACCAAAGTTTCATGATAACTGCTAAAAGCGTTTTTGAGTTATTGTCCAAAATACTGGAAAATCCCCCCTTTTTTTATGAATAAAGTCCAAATACTCCAAAATGTAAAATCAGAAATTTTCAAAAATCCAAAGGGAACTTATGTCAATATATATAAACAATTCATCAAAGTTTCATGAAAATTGTTGAAAGCATTTTTGAGTTATAGTCCGAAAACTGGAAAAATCCTGCATTTTTTATGAATAAAATCCCATAACTCATAAACATAAAATCTAAAATTTATAGAAATCGAAAGGGAGCTTACTTCAATAGATATTGGCACTCATACCACATCTTCTTATATCTATATAAACAATTCACTAAAGTTTCATGAAAATTGGTGAAAGTGTTTTTGAGTTACTGTCCGACATGTTGACGAAAGGACGGTCAGACGGACAACAGTATACCATAATACGTCCCGTAAACAAGCGTATAAAAATCGAAAGGGAGCTCACATTAATAGATATAAACCAAAGTTCCATGACAACTGCTCAAAGCATTTTTGAGTTATTGTCTGAAAACTGGAAAATCCCCCTTTTTTAATGAATAAAACCCCACAACTCGAAACATAAAATTTAAAATTTATAAAAACCAAAAGGGAGCTCACGTCAATAGATATAAACAATTCGCTAAAGTTTCATGCAAATTGGTTAAAGCATTTTTGAGTTATTGTCCGACATGTTGACGACAGATGGACAACTGTATACCATTATACGTCCCGTAAACAGGCGTATAATAAACGGGCATATAAAAACTGTTTTAATATTCAGATATTTATTTTTTCGCAAACCTGTATATATATTTTTGGGTCATTTTGTGGCGATTTACATTTCAAAATAAAGATTACAGATTAAGAAATGATGTCTTACCAAGGCAAACTTCTTTGCATTCATATCTTACACGATAATCATTGCATGGGAATGGAGCATTCAAAGAAGCATCACAGTTTAATCCTTCATCCAATGTACATGTGACCATTTCTCCACTAGCAGAATAGTCTGTACCATCAAGTGTTGCACATTCAATTTTGCTGATTTTGCCAATAGCACAGAATTTGGTCATTTCTTTTGGATGCATAAATTCTGATTCTCCGACTGAATTTGGCTTATGATTGTTTATCCATTCAGACCAGAATGTTCTGTTTTCACATGGTCTTGGTGAGGCTGTGGGTGTGGCCTGCTGGTTCACACTTGGAGTTGATGTTTGGAGATTGGTTGGTGCAACTGTAAACATAAAAGTACATGTCAGATGTAGGTGAACAAAATAATTTTTTTTAAAGCTTTTAATGTGTTCACATTTGTTAGGCTATATCAAATTTGAGTATAAAGTGCACTTTAATGGTTAATACAAAATAAATTCTTAGTGGTATCTGTTTTTCTTTTTTCAATGATATATAAAATCTTTTTCCAACATCCTGACACTTATTTTTGTAGCTTGCTATGCAGTGTGGGTTTTGCTTATTGTTGAAGGTTGTACGGTGACCTATAGTTGCTAACTTTTACATCTGTTGGTCACTGGTGGGGAGATGTCTGATTGGCAATCATACAACGTCTTCTTATTTTTATATGCAGTTATGTCTGTAAGACCAAAAGGCTTTACTACGAAATGTTTGTTTGTATAATAAGAATGACTGATTGGTCGATTAAGGAGCTGTTGGACTGGATCAAAGACCTCTTGAACACGTGTACAAAATTAATTAAACAAATAACAGAATGGATGCATGGTTGTGTGTAGCAAGTGATTGTTCTACTGATGAAGTATGTGGACACAGATGATGCCCCGCTTGCATATCATATAGTTATAAAGGGACATAACTGAAAAACGGTAAAAGTGACGCCACCCAAATCTGAACTTGATCTGAGTTTTGTGGTAATAAGCGATTGTGTGTAAGTCTCATAACATTTGGTTGAGGCTAACTTAAGTAGAGAACAGAAACTAAAAATTCAGCAATTTTTCTATTTGTAAACACGCATAACTCTAGAATGGTTGTGTATAAGTTTTATAACATTTGGTTGAGACAAACTTAAGTTAGAGAATGGAAACGAAAAATTCAGCAATTTTTATGTTTATAAATGGACATGAGAATGGTAAAAGTGTCGCCACCAAATTTCGTACTTAATCTGTATTATGTAGTAATAAGCATTGTGTATAAGTTTCATAACATTTGGTTGAGGCAAACTAAAGTTAGAAAACGGAAACAAAAAATTTGTACTTGATCTTAGTTTTGTGGTAACGAATATTGTGTATAGGTTTCATAATGCATACATGTGAACCTCCGACGGAGTACAATAATCCTGTTTTCAGGGTCTCCCCGTCCTCCGTTAAGGAGAAAAAATCCGTGTATGAAATATTTCATGAATGAAAATTTTAAGCTTCCATTTTTGATAATTTCTTACTACCGTACGGGTGTAATTGACACCTGTGTTAAATTTTACCTGTAAATCAAAGAAGATGTATAATTATATGGCTTCACTTGACAGCTTGGGTGTCAAACATACTGGTAATCAACGATGTTTACCTCTGGCTAACTGCCGTTGTGTAATAAAAACTTTGTGTATTGAAAAATAAATTTTGGTTACTTCCCTTTGATTTATCCTGTTTTAACTTATTTTTCTTTTAAAATGTAAATTGAAAAAGAATATAAATGAATCATATTTTAATCAAATAATCATGAAAGGATGGTAATTAAATGAATTAAAAATTTTGAGACAAATAAAAGAATATAAATTTATAAATTATTTTAGGAATCTAGACTTCTTTTCAAGGATTAAATTGAAATTTATATAATAAGTCTGACCAAATTATAGGAAATTTACAAAATTTTAAAATTTAGACTGAACAAAATATCTTGTTAAATATAGTTCTTACCAGACCCTGACACTGAGATATGTTTAAATAATACTTATGTCAGGACAGAAGAATATCAGTGATTCAGCTAATTAAAGCAAACTGTTCGGTGTGAGCCTAGGCTCCGTGTTGAAGACCGTACTTTGACCTATAATGGTTTACTTTTATAAATTTTTACTCGGATGGAGAGTTGTCTCATTGGCACTCATACCACATCTTCTTATATCTATTTTACACTGTTTGAGTCTTAAGCTTTCTAGAAATATGACTATCCTAATACTATTGTTATTGTTTGTTATTTTTTCAATTAATTTATCATGTTATAAATATACATGTATAGCATATTTCTTTCTTATTTGTCTATACAGTTACCAATGATAAGGAGATGGAGACAAGAATACAAATCTATACAAAAAGAAAAGGTCATAATGATTTATTTGCCAGCAGTGAACAATCAATTACCAAAAACAAAACAAAACAAGAAACAGATTCTTCTCAATTTTTTTTTTTTAATAATGTGACATCATTCAAATAGAAAGGCAACAAGGGTACTATAAACATATCACATTCTGATGGAAAATTGATAAGAAAACACTTTAAAAGACAATTTCTACATCATACGGTAACATTTACGACAAAATTTATGTCGATAAAAAACCTCCTGATCTGAGTCCTAATCTCCTGACCAAAATTTCCCAATCTCCTGATCTGAGTTTCACAGTCCATCACATGTATGATAATGTTTGGTTGGGGCAAACTTAAGTTACAGAATGGAAACTAAAAATTTTGCAGTCTTTCGATTTATAAAGGGGCATAACTCAATAATGGTTAAAGTGACACTACCCAAATTCAACTAGATCTGTGTTTTATCAGTGGAAGTCAAAATTAAACATTGCATTGTATAAAGCATTGATTGTAGTTGATTCAACTATAATCATGAACAAAGGAAGATAACTCCAATTTTAATAAAATGCTCCGCAGGGCGCAGCTTGATACGACCGCAGAGGTCGAACCCTGAATAGTTGGGGCAAGTATGGACACAACATTCAAGCTTGATACAGCTCTGAATTTGGATTGTGATTAAATATTTGACACAGCATAGGTTTCTGACACAGAATGAATGTGGTCTAAGAACTTAAAAATTTTAAATTGGACATTCACCTATTATGGTCCAATATCCAAAATCTAAATACATGGTTAGATTCAGTATATCAAAGAACCCCAAGAGTTCAATTTTTGATGAAATCAAACAAAGTTTAATTTTGGACCCTTTGACCTCAATGTGGACAAAGTTGATAACGGGCCCAAAAATCTAAATACATGGTTAGATTCAGTATATCAAAGAACCCCATAAATTCATTTTTGTTGAAATCAAACAAAGTTTAATTTTGGACCCCGATTTGGACCAACTTGAAAACTGGGCCCATAATCAAAATCTAAATACATGTTTAGATTCAGCATATCAAAGAACCCTAAGAATTCAATTTTTGTTAAAATCAAACTAAGTTTAATTTTGGACCCTTTGGACCTTAATGTAGACCAATTTGAAAACGGGACCAAGAATTAAGAATCTAAATACACGGTAAGATTCGGCATTTCAAAGAAACCCAAGAATTATATTTTTGATGAAATCAAATAAAGTTCAATTTTGGACCCTTTAAACCTCAATGTGGACCAATTTGATAACCGGGCCCAAATATCAAAAATCTAAATACATGGTTAGATTCAGCATATCAAAGAACCCCATATATTCAATTTTGTTGAAATCAAACAAAGTTTAATTTTGGACCCGATTTGGACCAACTTGAAAACTGGGCCCATAATCAAAAATCTAAATACATGTTTAGATTTAGCATATCAAAGAACCCTAAGAATTCAATTTTTGTTAAAATCAAACTAAGTTTAATTTTGGACCCTTTGGACCTTAATGTAGACCAATTTGAAAACGGGACCAAAAATTAAGAATCTAAATACATGGTTAGATTTGGCATATCAAAGAACCCCAATAATTCAATTTTTGATGAAATCAAACAAAGTTTAATTTTGGACCCTTTTGACCTCAATGTGGACAAAGTTTATAATGGGGCCCAAAAATCAAAAATCTAAATACATGGTTAGATTCAGCATATCAAAGAGCCCCGTATATTCAATTTTTGTTGAAATCAAACAAAGTTTAATTTTGGACCCCGATTTGGACCAACTTGAAAACTGGGCCCATAAACAAAAATCTAAACACATGTTTAGATTCAGCATATCAAAGAACCCTAAGAATTCAATTTTGTTAAAATCAAACTAAGTTTAATTTTGGACCCTTTGGACCTTAATGTAGACCAATTTGAAAACGGGCCAAAATTAAGAATCTAAATACACGGTTAGATTTGGCATATCAAAGAACCCCAATAATTCAATTTTGATGAAATCAAACAAAGTTTAATTTGGACCCTTTGGACCTCAATGTGGACCAATTTAAAACGGGGCCCAAAATCCAAAAACTTAATACACGGTTAGATTCAGCATATTAAAGAACCCCAAGAATTCAAGAATAAAACCCCATTGAAATTGGTCAAGAAATAAGCAATTTATACAAAGTATCTTCTTTTGCACAATACTGTGCAATTGAATATTTTTGCAATTGTGCAATACTGTGCAATTGAATATTTCTTGCTATTATGCAATACTGTATAATTGACAATTTCTTGCTATTGCGCAATATTGTGCTATTGGATATTTCTTGCTATTGCGCAATACTGTGCAATTGAAGATTTCTTGCTATTGCGCAATACTGTGCAATTGAAAATTTCTTGCTATTGCACAATACTTATTATATAATAATTTACACATCCTGTGTGTGTATCTCCTGCCATATCATTATTATTTGCTTTTAAATATAAATCAGAAACAACCAACTTAAAATGGAAAATTTTAAAGAAAAAAAAAGGAAAAAAGGAAAAAACTCCCCCAAATTTTTGAACCCCTTATGATTCATCACCCCAAACTCAATCCCAGCCTTCCTTTGAGGTATGGTACCTTGCAGTACAATTTCAGAGAGATCCATACACTTGAACACAAGTTATTGTCTGGAAACTAGAAAATGCTTATTTTGGCCCTTTTTCCTAAACGTTTCAGGCAATTACCCCAAACTCAATTCCAGCTTTCCTTTGTGATATGGAACCTTGTAGTACAATTTCAGAAAGATCCATACACTTACACACAAGTTATTGTCATGAAACTAGAAAATGCTTGTTTTTGCCCCTTTTGGCCCCTAATTCCTAAAATTTTGAGGCAATTACCCCAAAATCAATCCCAGCATTCCCTTTGTGATATGGAACCTTGTGGTACAATGTCAGAGAGATCCATACACTAACACACAAGTTATGTCTGTAAGACCAAAATGCTTACTACGAAATGTTTGTTTGTATAATAAGAATGACTGATTGGTCGATTAAGGAGCTGTTGGACTGGATCAAAGACCTCTTGAACACATGTACAAAATTAATTAAACAAATAACAGAATGGATGCATGGTTGTGTGTAGCAAGTGATTGTTCTACTGATGAAGTAACAAATAAATGTGGATAGTGTCCACAAGTGGACACAGATGATGCCCCGCTTGCATATCATATAGTTATAAAGGGACATAACTGAAGAACGGTAAAAGTGACGCCACCCAAACTATTTGTAAACACGCATAACTCTAGAATGGTTGTGTATAAGTTTTATAACATTTGGTTGAGACAAACTTAAGTTAGAGAACGGAAACGAAAAATTCAGCAATTTTATGTTTATAAATGGACATAAGAATGGTAAAAGTGTCGCCACCAAATTTCGTACTTAATCTGTATTATGTAGTAATAAGCATTGTGTATATTGAACCATTTGGTTGAAAATTTCAGAGATCCATTCACTTGAACTAAAGTTAGAGTATTGTGTATACCATAATGTTTGGTTGGGGCAAACTTAAGTAACAGAATGGAAACTAAAATTTTGCAGTCTTTCGATTTATAAAGGGCATAACTCAATAATGGTTAAAGTGACACTAAAATTCAACCTGTGTTTTACAAAGTGTTTTGCATTGTATAAAGCATTGATTGTAGTTGATTCAACTATAATCATGGACAAAGGAAGATAAAAATTACTTGATATTTAGAAGAAAATAAAAATTTTGCAATTTTTCTATTTATAAAGGGGCATAACTCTAGAACGGTTAAAGTGACGCCACCAAAATTCAAACTTGATCTGTGTTTTGTGGTAATAAGCATTGTGTATAACTTTCATAACATTTGGTTGAGGCAAACTTAAGTTAGAGAACGGAAACAAAAATTTTGCAATTTTTCCATTTATAAAGGGCATAACTCTAGAACGGTTAAAGTGACCTTTTGGTCTTACAGACATAACTGCATATAAAAATAAGAAGACGTTGTATGATTGCCAATCAGACATCTCCCCACCAAACTTGATCTGTGTTTTGTGGTAATAAGCATTGTGTATAAGTTTCATAACACTTGGTTGAGGCAAACTTAAGTTAGAGAACGGAAACTAAAAATTTTGCAATTTTTCCATTTATAAAGGGGCATAACTCTAGAACGGTTAAAGTGACGCCACCAAAATTCAAACTTGATCTGTGTTTTGTGGTAATAAGCATTGTGTATAAGTTTCATAACATTTGGTTGAGGCAAACTTAAGTTAGAGAACGGAAACTAAAAATTTTGCAATTTTTCCATTTATAAAGGGGCATAACTCTAGAATGGTTAAAGTGACGCCACTCAAGTTAGAGAACGGAAGCCAATTTTGGGATGTACGTACACGCAGACGGACAAGGGTAAAACTTAATGCCCCCACCGCTACGGCGGGGGCATAAAAATGTATATTCTTAGCACAAAGGGGTCTCGGTGGCCGAGTGGTCTAAGTAGTTAAACCACTGTATCACTAGCCTGTCAACACTGAGGTTTTGAGTTCAAATCCCGCACGAAGCAGGAGCGCTCGACTCCAATCTTAATTGACTAGGACTGTCAGTTTTCCTACTGAAGATTGGTTGTTCTCACCAGGCACTCCGGCTTCGTCTGCCAATAAAAACTGACTGCCACAAAATAGCACAACAGTGCTGAGAGTGGCACTAAACTCCAATCAATCAATCAATCAATTAATCTTAGCATAAACATTACCATAAAATATTATATTGATAAGAAAAGCTTAGATGTTTGATTCAAAAGTTATCCAAGTCCATACAAATGCATTCCTATTTTATTATGCAGATCTTTCGTTCTAGGGAACAGTATAAATATATTTATTTAAGGTTAAATAAATATAAGCCATACTTATCAAAGTTATATTATCTTTTCAACCTGCTGCAATGTTAATACTAAGCACGATCATTCATCTTTTGATGGGGGCATGACTTTTTTCTGGGACAAACAGTTTTGTTTTCAACTTAATTGAAATAAATAATGTTTTTCAAAATCATACAGGAACAAGATTTTTTTTAACCCTGTTTTGTATTTTTGAACCAACAGCATAACCACATCTAGAACAAGGAAATTAATTTAAAGCATGTGGTCAAAATTTGCTCGCAGTGGAAATTTAGGAAGCATCAGCTTTAATACTATGTATTTAAATTGAAATAATTGTTATAATTGACACAGCATTACTTTTTTCAAATATAAACATTCTAATGGTTTATTTTTGTTGTATCTTATTTTGATTTTTAATTTATTCATTCATTTTTAATGTTTGTTTTTAATTCACAATATCTTTACAAAGACCAAATTGTGACTTCGAGATCAATATCAACAATAAAAGCGCTGTTCCTTTTCTTTTATCTGTTGTTAATTAAACTCAGTTATTTTGTGATATTAATGTTATCTGGTATGCTTTTAAATATGAAGAAAGGGGGGATTCGGTAATGGCTTAAAAGTCAATGAGGCATGAACAAACAACAAAAAATTAAAAATGGGCAACATACATTCTTCAACAATAGAATTGTTTTACATGAACGTAACTTTTGTAAGTAAAAGTCCCAGATTCATGAGATACAAGAAAAATCTCTGTTTTGCTGATCATTTAGTCTGTTTAGTTTCTCTAGATCTTCTTTAATTTTTTGCTCAACACACAAAAGAGGGTAAAAAAAAATTCCTCATTCAAGGGCAATCACTCCAATAAAGAGTGACAGTCTACTAACTATATCAGCAAAATCTAACTTGTTAATAGATCTTGACTTGATGATCATTTTTGTGATTTAAAGTGTATAATTATCTATTATAATTTTTATCAATTTTCAGATTTTACAATAGTTACTGAAGATCCCTTATAATTATTTAAATTAGTTTTCAAGTTCTGACCATTTGAATTGGTTTTTTTTACAATTTTCCCTTAGACTTATATAGTAAACCCCTATGTTCTATTTTAGCCATGGCGGCCATGTTGGTTGGATGACAGGGTCATCGGATACATTTTTCAAACAAGATACCCTATTGAAAATTGTGGCTAAGTTTAATTCCATTTGACCCAGTAGATTAAGTGGAGAAGATTTTTGTAAAAGATTACAAAAATTTACGAAAAAATTGACTATAAAGGGCAATAACTCTTTAAGGGGTCAATTGACAATTTTGGTCATATTGACTTATTTGTAGATCGTACTTTGCTGAACATTATTGCTGTTTACAGTTTATCTCTATCTATAATAATATTTAAGATAATAACCCAAAACTGCAAAATTTCCTTAAAATCACCAATTCAGGGGCAGCAACCAAACAACGGGTTGTCTGATGCGTCTGAAAATTTCAGGGCAGATAGATCTTGACCTGATGAACAGTTTTACCCATTTTCAGATTTGCTCTAAATGCTTTATTTCAGAGATATAAGCCAAACTGCACTTTATCCCACTCCCCCACCCCGTTCTATTTTTAGCCATGGCGGCCATCTTGATTGATGGGCAGGGTCATCGGATACATTTTTTAAA
The DNA here is from genome assembly GCA_017311375.1 of Mytilus coruscus. Classification (NCBI taxonomy): domain Eukaryota; kingdom Metazoa; phylum Mollusca; class Bivalvia; order Mytilida; family Mytilidae; genus Mytilus; species Mytilus coruscus. The sequence continues at coordinate 96,309,103 of CM029596.1, read as the reverse complement.
CTAAATACCCTAAGGATGATTTAGGCCAAGTTTGGTTTAAATTTTGCCCAGTAGTTTCAGAGAAGAAGATTTTTGTAAAAGATTACAAAAATTTACGAAAAATAGTGAAAAATTTACTTTAAAGCCAATAACTCCTTAAGGGGTCAATTGACAATTTTGGTCATGTTGACTTATTTGTAGATCGTACTTTGCTGAACAATTTTGCTGTGAAAAGTTTATCTCTATCCATTATAATATTCAAGATAATAACCCAATACTGCAAAATTTCCTTAAAATTACCAATTCATGGGCAGCAACCCAACAACGGGTTGTCTGATGTGTCTGAAAATTTCAGGGCAGATAGATCTTGACCTGATGAACATTTTACCCCAATTCAGATTTGCTCTTAATGCTTTAATTTCAGAGATATAGGCCAAAAACTGCATTTTACCCCCATGTTCTATTTTTAGCAATGGCGACCATCTTGGTTGATGACCAGGGTCATTGGATATATTTTTTGAACTAGATACCCTAAGGATGATTTAGGCCAAGTTTGGTTGTATTTAGCCCAGCAGTTTCAGAGGAGAAGATTTTTGTAAAAGTTAACCGACAACGACGGACACCAAGTGATGAGAAAAGCTCACTTGGCCCTTTTGGGCCAGGTGAGCTAAAAAAAAAAAAAAGGTAAAATTTGTCATTTAAGGGCAATAACTCCTATAGTATCGTCTGCCAGTTTTGAAGTATATGAACAGAGTTCATTATTCTGAACATTTCTGCCTTGTCAGATTTTCTCTATTTATAATGGTTTTCAAAATAGTAGACAAAACTTGCATTTTACCCCTATGTTCTATTTTTAGCAATGGCGGCCATGTTGGTTGGCAGGCAGGGTCATCGGACAAATTTTTTAAATTAGATACTCCAGTAATGATGGTGGCCAAGTTTGGTTAAATTTGGACCAGTAGTTTCAGAGGAGAAGATTTTTGTAAAAGAGAAAAGCTCACTTAGCCCATTGGGCCAGGTGAGCTAAAAAGGATCAAACACACTTGTAAGGGTTTCCCCTTTACATAAAAGCATTATGCAAACAGAAAAGTCTTTTAGTTATTTACATACACCTATAGATATATACATAAATAGAGCCAATTAAGTTGTGAAGTACTTGAATATCCAAGGCAACCTAATCATATCAGTCTTCTATATGACTGAATGATTCAAACGGTGATCCATGCGAAAAATATTCAGTCTCAAGGAAGAAAACAATTTTTTTCATTGTCCAGAGCTCTTTTTACAAACAAATATTAAGCATTGAATAAATGGTAGGTTACTCTTAAATGATCCCTATGTGGGACTATTTTTTTCTAGTAAGAATTAGATATTTTGTAAAATAATCCCATCAACTTAAAGTTTTGTATATGTAGTTTTTCATTATTTGATGATATTTGCTCTGAACATTAATGATTATTTAAACTGAAACTGTTGGGTGTGCTGATATAAAGAATATTTAAAACAAATTCTTTTAAAGTTTTGTGAAAAGAAAGTTTCATTTTATGTATTGAAATGTGTAACAAGTGATTATTTAAATCCCAACTGGAAGGCCTCTGACAGACTGTGTGAGCATAAAATTATTGTTATCGAAAGCTGATGAAAAAAAAGTTAAAGGTAAATGATTCAGTATTATTAATTAGATATGTATTGCCGTTGTCCACACTGTTATGGTTTTACCTCTCTATCTAGACACAGAAATATATGATGCAACAACTTTTCATTGATGTGATGTAAAAAAAAAATATATTAGGTGTAATTATGTATTTATTGGTGGAGGTTGTGAATCGTATATTCCCTTTCATATGATAAAAAAGCCACTGGACGTGAACCAAACAATAATCAATCAATCATATGGTAAAATCTAATGAAGCATCTATAAAGTTTTTATTTAATGGAATTTTATTAGTATTTTAAGGCTTGTCTAATGTCTTTGTGTAATGAGCATCTACTACTTTTCAAATAACTACAAGCAATACTGAGTAATAACTTTGAAGAAAAGTAAAACTTCTTAATAACAATTAAAAATTCTATAAGAAAGTCATTTCCCTAAATAATTATACATATTGTTATTATAAAATTACTCAAGGATTGCCATAAATTATAATGTCAAGGTAGATATAACTTGAAGGTGTGGTATAAACACAGTAATAAAGGGACATTCAAACTCAAAAATCGAAACAAACTGACAAACAACAGTATAGGAAACACAACATAGAAAACTAAAGACTGAGCAACATGAACCCCATCAAAAACCGGGTTATATCAGGTGCTCCAGAAAGGCAAGCAAATCCTGCACCACAAGTGGCACCCCTCGTGTTGTTCATGTTAGTACAAATCCAGTGACGAGTCTAATTTTGTAGGTCACATTCAAGGAAAAGAGGACAGGATTGTAGTAAAGACAATTGGAACATATCCGTCGTTATCTATGAAACAGATATACCATAAAGGTCAATCAACTCGTGATGGTGTCAGTAAAATTTTTGAGGGAATGATTCCAACTAAACTACTAGGAACTCTTGGTTTAATAGCTTCCTTGTCAGCTGCAACCCTCTATCAAGGAAATCATGATAGGAAATGCAAGCTCTCGAATATCATATAAACTTGGAAATATATACTCCATAAGCAGGCACTGCTGGAATGTTGATACATAGAAATGGAAAGTTCCCAATTGGGAAGCTGAAAGGATCTCTTTTGTTGTAAAGCTTTGTTCTCAACCAACCTTCATTGTCAATTTCAAGATGTAAGTAAAGATATGAGGCAGACTTTACTGAATATATGGTATCCTTTATTTCAAGTTCGATGAGATTGATGCGTTCAACATAATCACTAAACTTTGAATTATCTAGTGAGAGGACATTATCTTTATAGCGGAAAGTGAAGTAAAAGGATAATGCTAGCTTCTTTTTATTCTTCCTAAGAAGCTCCTGTATTGAGTCAGCCTCATATCAATAAAAGAACAAGTCAGCAAGAAGAGAGGCACAGTTGGTTCCCATGGGAATGCTGCTTGTTTGTTGAAAAACATGTCCTCCAAACGTAACAAATATGTTGTCAATCAAGAAATCAAGAATCTTGGTAATGTTAGTTTCAGAGAATTTTTTGTTTGAATCAGAGTGATTTTTACAAAGTACAATTCATCCCTCCCTAAGACTAGATACTTGTATCTGCATTGGCCATTCTTTTTTATGAAACAAAGCAGGACCAATTCTTTAAATTTGTCTTTTAGTTTGGAATGGGGAATACTTGTGTAAAGGAAAGACAAGTCAAATGTTTTAATACTATTGCAATATTGCAAGATGAAAGATACTTAGATTGTATGTACTCTGACAGATCTTGGAATTTTTTAGTAACTACATAGTAAACAATATGTCTCCTCACCTGTTGGGCACTCATCACAGAAAACTCTTATCTCATAATCGTTACACTGGTGGTCAGCCTGGGCATCATTTCTACACAGCAGTCCTCCAACAGTAGTTAAATCACACTGGACACCTGTCTCTCCAATCTTATCATGTGACATTTTAGAAGCCATATCTCGACATTCTATAGCTTTCATGTTTTTCTTGTCACAGGAATGTACCAGCTGGTTCAAGTTGTAGACAGTTTCATATTCTCCTACTTTGTCAGGTGTACCAGTGTTTACCCATGGTGTCCAGTACATACAGGATAGAGAACTAGGTGTCTGGTCAGGTCCTTGTGTTGGTCTTATAGGTGGTTTAACTGAGGGTGATTCACAACCAAGAAGGTTGAATCTTAAGCCTACTAAATTATGCCATTCTAATGGATATACTCTGCAAAGAGAAAGCATGGAAAAGGTTGACAACAATTATGATCTGTCAGACTGTCTTCCCAAGAGCTACATGGATAGAACTAGTAATTTCATTCTGTGCATATATTTATTCCCCCTGTTTCTGTTGTCTTTTAATCATTTTTCTTAATGATTTATTTTTAACAATTTAGAATGAATAAGTAATAAATACCAAGAATATTAGTTTCTGTAATATATAGGTCTGAATATATTTCTCTGTAAGAGTAATACATATTCATTCTATTTAATAAATATACACAGTAACTTATTATAAAATTTGGGAATCAAGACAATTTTGGCCAACCCCTTTAAATATCTGCTATAATGTGCATTATATATACACTTAACTTTTAGTTCCATTTAAGCATTTAATGACATAAAACACTATGTTTTACAATATTAAAGGAACTTGTATCAAGGTTGCAGAAGCTGGTACTTTACTACTTACCTAACAAATCTTGCAACAACTTTTGGAAACAAATGCTGGACTGGTGTAAACTGGTCCTTGTTGCCAGTGAAAACCATTGGAGATTTATCTACAGGTGATTTAGGCACAGGAATGAAGTTTTCTCCATCTGTACTGTAATAAACTGCATACTTTGTCACCCAGTTAGGTTTTTCTGACTGGCCTTGAGTAATTATACCTGTTATTTCATAGGGAGCCAAAAGGTCTACTTGAATCCATTGTTTCTTGTTGCTCACACTAAAACAAAAATTGTTGAATTCTTTTAATATTTTGGATCTTACATTAATAAAACCATAAAAAAAACTTTATCTAAAATATAAATAAATCTGAATACATAATAAATCTGCATGGAGATACCTTTATGAAACTACTATAACAACAATAAACAATAAAATTTACTTTAAAGAATAAAATGTTTCTGCACTGTGAATATATAATTTTTAAGTGAATTCCCGTGACAACCAATTTGACAATTTTATGTTTAATTTATGAAATTATTGCTGAATTTGAAAATTTTTTCAAACTAAATGCCACCATACTTGGAAAGTCACTAAAATATATCAACTATATCCTTATATGTTTTAGGAAAGAAAAATCAATAATTTGATACACATTGAAGAAATATTCCCACATAAGTAAACTTAAACTATAAGAAAACAAATAAATTTAAAATTGAAGCATTTTTATGAAAAGTTAATAATCATAATGTATTAAGGATAACATTAAACTCAATATTTATAAACATGTAAAACAAAATAATACAGTAGAAAATATTTAACTTGTTCAAAATTTGAATTAAGAAAACTGATAACAAAATTTAGAATAAGCGACCACAATTTATTCATAAAAAAGGGCAGATATCTTAAAATACAAAGAGATTGTCATTAAACTACATTTCATAACATGTGACACTACATAACAAAATGACAACAAACAATATCAACAAGATCATTTATATACATTATGAAAGAAGATATTTCAAGAGTCCCCTGTCCTCAGTTCTATGGAATGTTTTAAAAAGGAACCAAGATTAATTACCTGAATGTGTGATCTTGGGTTGAGGATATATGTAATTTCATCTATATCATTTAAATCTATAAATTGTGTGTTCTCAGTTATCAAAAAATCAAAATAAACTTTTCTAATATTACTGTTAATATAACAATATAAAAAGAAATGAATTTTATCTTCAATTTTTTTGCAGTTTTTGCATAATCTTTCTTCTAATAAAGAGTTGAATTTGAATTGAATTGAATTGATAAGAAATGAGAAATGCCCAATAGTGACTTGCTCCCAAGATATACAGCTCTCATACAATCGTGCAAAGAAATGAAAGTTTTGAAGAGACTGAAAACAGAAAACATCAGACTTTTTTAGTGTGGTTAGAAACTGACCACAGCTTTATGATATTGGTAATTATTACAATCGTCTTTCATGCAAGATCCCTTTGAAACAGTGATTAACTTAGTGTATGTCCAACTTACCACAGAAACTTTGGATGTAAATTTAACATTACTTATGAGCTACAATTTGGTATATGAGGAATGATTTTTAAAGTTTGAAAGATTTCTGTTTACACATGTGTAGAAATGTCATCAATGTCTATGCATTGCGAAAAAACAACAATAAAACAATGAATTAAAACATATGACATGTTGAGAATGAAAAGTAATATTGGATAAATGATTGCAGACATTTTTGTCCTACCAAAGTGGACAACAGAATGAGGAATTATATTAGGAAAGTATATTTCAAATGACAAACCTTGGCACCCAACCTCCAGTAAAGCTACCATCTTTCTCAGTGTAGATTCGTCCACGTTCAGCTCCAGTGAAATTATTGAGTTTACTTGATGATGTTAGTTGAGAGTCTGTTACTATAAACTTGTTAGACAATCCCATAGGAATTTCACACACTGACAAAAAAGTTTCAAGAAAACAAAATGAGCCCAATCTATAATGATAAACTAATTAAGTCTTAGGGAATATATTTTTCTTGTTTTTCATGCTATCTTTGAACACTGGCAGATTATTTGTTATTTATCAATTAAATTAAGAAAAGTCTTCATATGACTGGCATTATTTCAAATTTGTAAAATATTCATAACATTACAAATTTACCAATATGAAAAAATTCTTCAATGAATCAGGCATTTCAAAATTTCTTCTAAATTGGTTTTAAAGCATTCAATATCGAATTATTATCCCAGCAAATAATAAAATCGCAGAAATTACTTAATGTCATCATTATAAATAATTCATAAAATATCTTATGAGATGCCAAAAAGAAATAAACTTAACTTCAATATCATTGTTCAAAAACAATTTGAATTAATAACTAATGATTGGTGAAAGTATTACCACACAGGAGACAAATTTCAAATTAAGCACAATAAAACCTCACACTAATTGGTAAACATTATGTTATCTTACTGAATGAGATTTTTTAATACATCTTTTTCATCAGTTATGTCAGTTTACTCTATCATAACAAAAATAAACATATTATAGCTTGTAAAACATTTTTTGAAAAAAAAATCCATAACATCATGTTTTTAAATCAGTGGAGCTAGTCATCAACTTGACTTATTTTAAAATAGAATGCTCTGCTGGGCGCAGCTTGATACAACCACAGAGGTTGAACCCTGAACAGTTGTAGCAAGTATATAAACTGCAATTAAGCTTGATAAATCTCTGAATTTTAATTGTGATTATATATATGACACAGCATAGGTTTCTGAAAGAGAATGAATGTGGTCTAAGAGCTAAAAAAATTTAAATTGGACTTTTACCTGTTATGGTCCAATATCCAAAATCTAAATACACAATTAGATTCAGCATATCCAAGTACACCAAGAATTTATTCATTTATTAATGGACAATATTAGCTAACTTTTAAAAATGCTCCATAAAAAGAATTTAGTTTAAGCTGTAATCAGGTAATTGGTAGGAAACCTTTTATTAAATTAATTAATAATTTTTTGGTGTTTGAATATTGCTACAAGTGGGGTAAATATGGATATGTATGGTAGCTGAGGTTTATTTGTCATTAGGTAATGATTGAAATTTTTAAACATATTGTAACTTTTGGGTAATGGGAAAGGGGAGTAAATTTATTTTTCTTGACGTTGTTAAACTGTTAGCATTTAGAAATTAATATTGATAATTTAGCAATTTTAAGAATGGATGATGTAGTGAAAAAATGCAGAATAAAATTTTATCTACTCCACAGAATTTTTTAAAATTTTACATATGGATTCTGCTTGTAAAAATACATCAGAAAATAAAATAAAAAAAGGGGGTAATCGTTTTCGTTTTTCAGATACAAGCTTTTGAAATTAACAGCATGAGACGCCAAAAATACACAGGATATATAGAGAAAATCATAAAAATAGGTAGATATTTTTATTTTATCAAGATTTTCTATTTTGTTGGTCCACAGAATCTTTTTAAAAATCAATATGCAAATGAAAGACAAATCCATTGGTGCAAAGAAAGTCCTTAGCAACAGTGCTAGTTTTCAAGCTATATCCTGTGGAAGTTTGATTTTTAGCGGAAAAAAATAAAAAATATTCGGCGACGTTAGTGATGTCAACTGTAATGTCACCACAACTTCTACTTTATTACGCTATTATACCGTACAGTGTCGCAACAAAATCGTGAGTGTGTATAACCTATATTCCTAATTATTGCAAATGCTCAAGCATGATCAATTGATAAGGAAATAAACTGACTAATTTTTAAGGATATTTCTGCTGCCAAAAAAAATGCAAATTGACAAATACATATACTGCAAGTGAAAGAAAGTTACTGTATAGACTTTAACTCCATCTTTTCTAAATAAAACAGGGTTCAACACCTTTTTGAAATGCTTGTATTGTTCTAATTTTTATGAATCAAATATCGAGTTTGAAATTGTCCGGGTTAACACAGCAATGACAGATGATGAGTTCTATACATATTTAAATAATCGGTTATAATATTGGGATCGCGTATAAACATCTTTTTTTAATCTTATTTCTGCATGTTTGTATTTAAAAAAAGTAAATATAATTTTCAACATCTTTTCAGCCTCACCATTTCCAGTGCTAACGAGGAATTGCGCACAAAACCCATTCTTTTTGCCAGGTTCACACACATGCACGTGACACAACTCTGCAATTTTATTTTTAAAATTTCTTGTCTCGATTGCTTTCCCTTTTCTTTAACTACACGACAAAGCATGATATAACGTTTGCTGGAGTTTCAGTAACAGAGGAAATAATTTCTGGTACCATTATTTCTTAAATATTCACATCCAAAAAATAAGAAAACTGCATCTGCATATTATCTTGAGAATTTTTATGGCTGTAATAAGGTCAAAAGAAGAACCCACATATGAATTTCAGCAAATTTTTCCTTTCTTGGGAGTATGGGAGATAACTCACGTAACTAACGACACACGTTTTTCTTCCCAAATTCCGCTAGAGGCGTGCAATTATGTATACTTCACCTTAAAAGGATAATAGAATTATATCATAATGAACTGAAGATTTTTAAAATTATTTTGCAAAAGAGGATAATAATATTGGCTAAAATTGTGGCATGAAATTGGGCATGAATTGATAATTGTGGTTTATGGGATTGTAATGTTAAGTGGTTGGGATGTTATTTTAATTAGATTTGTGAATTTGTGGTTAGAATTGTTCTAAAAAATGATATCAAAAGGTGATATTAATGTTGAGTGTTTTAAGAGTGGATTATCATTAAATTGTGGTTTGAGTTATTTCCCTTTGAAAAGAAATGTAAATATGGAGGAAATTGTTTTTTAAACATATATGGGAAATGTTTAAATTATTATTGAAGAGAATTAATATATTTGATTGAGAATGTTGAAAATCAAAATTCTAAATACACAGTAAGATTAAGATAATTTAAACCCCATTGAAATTGGTCAGAAATAAGCAATTCAAACAAAGTCTAAAAAATTGCTCGTTTTCTACCCCTTTTTGGCCCCTTATTCCTAAGCAGATACAAATATACCCCCAAATTCAATCCAACCTTTCTTTTGTGGTATGGAACCTTGGGGTACAATTTCATATAAATCCATACACTTTTACTCAAGTTATTGTTTGGAAACCAGAATTTTTTTGGTTATGCTTTTGGCCCCTTTTCGGCCCAAAATTCTTAAAGTTAGGATTGTAACCCCAAAAATCAATCCTAACCTTTCCTATGTGGTATGGAATCTTGAGGCACAATTTAAAAGAGATCCCTACACTTATACTCAAGTTGTTGTCTGGAAACCAAATGTCTTCAGAAGACTACGACGATGACGACATCGCCATACCATTATACCGCCGCAAATTTATGCAGAGGTATAAAAACGAAATCCCAACTTACCTTTGCATATGCACTGAAGATCACAAAAGTAATAAATGTTGAGTCCAGGCACATGTCTCATATTTTAATGCCTGTCTCATCCACCTAATTGATAATTGTTCTATTGAAAATGACCAAGAATGGCATTACTTGTATCAATATAAGTTATACTGGTTAACTCACATAATTCTTAGTGGAAAAAAATGAAAAAATAAAAAAATGGAGAATGTGTCCATAGCTTGCATATAATGTTATAAAGGGGCATAACCCGAGAACGGTAAAAGTGACACCACCCAAATTGGACTTTGATCTGTTTTTTGTGGTAATAAGCATTGTGTATAAGTTTCATAACATTTGGTTGAGGCAAAACTAAAGTTAGATAACAGACAAAATTCAGCAACTTTTCCATATACCGGTATAAAAGTGCGTAACTCCAGAATGGTAGAAGTGACGCCACCAAAATTCTAACTTGATCTGTGTTTTGTGGTAATAAGCGTTGTGTAAAAGTTTCATAACATCTGATTGAGGCAAACTAAAGTTACAGAACGGAAACCAATTTTGGGACGTATGTACAGATGGATAAGGGTAACACTTAATGCACCCTCCGTCGTCGGCCGGGCATAAAAAGAGAAATGTTACCAGTGAAGTGAAATATAGTATCCCAAAATACATAATGCATATCAAATCACTTACATGGTGCAGGTGTTGGTGTGAACTGTTCTTGTCCAGAAGGTACAGCTGTGCTACCTGTACCAGTATATTGTCCTAAAGTTGGTGTACCTTGTTGGTCACTTCCTGGTTGAGCTGTTGGAATAATCTGTAAACCAGTTCCAGGTTTTGGTGTAGGTATACCTTGTGGTGGAGCCTTTGGTCTAGGTGTGTCAGGAGTACAGCCAAGCACATTCCATCTGAGTGCAGGTGTTCCTGTGTGGGATTCTGTGGGATACAGTCGGATGAACTGAGCTGTAATGTTACGGTTGAAAAGATGTCTGACTGGGGTGACATTGTCCTTGTTGCCATTGTATGTTTTAGCAGTGTTGTCCCCTGTTTTGTCACTGTATGGGATGAAGTTGATGCCATCTATACTGGTGTAGATCTGGTATGTTTTGACCCAGTTCTGAGATTTGCCATCACCTTGGGTAACTACACCAGACAAAAGTTTTGGTCTGAGGAAGTCAATCTGTATCCATGGTTTAGTATCTGTTTTGCTGTAAAAAATACAAAATTTAGCCATTGTTTAATGAACCGGTATCATGTTAATACAAAATAAAATTAATTAAATTAAAACATAAAAGAGAGTCAAATTTAACAAGCATACCACTGCCACTACCCAACTTAAAGCATCTTCCGAACATTTGAAAGTCCCTACCATGTACTGGTTACCGAAATTACACAAAAACCATTTAAATTCCGTTTCATCTCCGCATCGAGTGAGTGTTCTACTACTAATCTATCAGTTCTTCTAACTACCTCCCTTACTACTATCAAAGAACTGGTTATTAACTTTGTAATAAAGCTTATGAAAATAATGGTATTAATTATTTTTGGAGTGTTAAAAATTCTTTAGAGGTTTTAGATAAAATACATGCTTTTGATGGTCCTTATAATTCTGTTGACAGTTATGATTTTTCTACTCTGTACACTACACTTCCACACAATCTTATAAAGAAAAGTTTTTGTATTTGATAAAATGGTCTTTCGAAAAATCTCATTGTAATTTTATTTGCTGTAACTGTTTAAAGCCTTTTTCTGTAACGAAAAGGAAAGTATGCTAGATACACTTGCTGGAAATGTGAGGATATGATTGAAGCTTTAAATTTTCTGCTAGATAACATTTATGTACGTTTCGCGATAAAGTGTATCGTCAGGTAGTAGGTATTCTATGGGCACTAACTGTGCCCTTTAATAGCAGATTTATTTCTATATTGCTATGAATCTCAGTTTATGACCGAACTCAGTAAAGACCCATCATTGTTATATTTAGTTGATACATTCAACAATACCTACCGTTATCTGGATGATATTTTTCGTTAAATAATCCAGAGTTCTCTAAATATACTTCCAAATTTACCCAAAAGAACTTACTTTAACTAAATCTAACATAAACAGCAGCAGTTGCCCTTTTCTAGATTTAGACATTTCAATTTCTAACGGAAACTACATACTAAAATTTACGACAAAAGAGACGATTTTTCATTTCCTATTGTTAATTTTCCATTTTAGACGGCGATGTGCCTTTGGCTCCATCATACGGTGTTTATATATCCCAACTCGCTCGGTATGCCCATGTGTGTTCTGATGTCATAGATTTTAACAAACGTAATCAATGCATCACTGGGAAATTATTGTGTCAGGGATTTCGATACCATAAATTGCTTAAAACTTTTACTAAATTCTTTCATAGATACAAAGATTTGATTAGTAAATTTGGCTGTACCTGTAGAAAACTTATTAAAATGGTATTTCACATCCTAAATTTTACGGTAATATTGTACTTAAAGCGAGGAAATCACTATGTGATCCGTAAACTCATCGAACCTTTAAACAAACTTATAAGTAAGGGTTATCGTACCAATATTGTAATTAGATCTCTGAATATAGTTTACATTGGCACTAATATCGATTTTGTCATTAGCAAATTAAAACATAACTAAGTTGTATCTTCTTTGAGGCGGATGTTTAGAGACACACACACGTTAATTTTTATCTCTTAAGAAGTAGCTCCTCACTATCCTACTACCTGTCGATACATTTATTTTTGGCATTGCACAAGTCATGTCTTCTCTGACTGTTCATGACGTTAAAATACTAAATCCCTGGGATGTGTTTTAGTTGATTTTAGTCTCTGATGCATGATTTTTTATCATTAATTGTTTTTGGCTTTTAACTAGCTGTCAGTAACTGCGAGTACTCTCAAATCGTACTTTCTTGTTAATTCGACCTGTTGATACTATTTTTATACTTTTTTGTTATTTTATATTAATATGGATCTTGTCTGTATACCAGCTTTGATTATTTGGAATATCTACTAATTTTCACTTCTTCATACTACATTTGTATGAACATCAAGATTATTCTCCTTTAATCTGTACAGGGAAGTTTTATTGTTGATATTTACCCCTTATGTATCTAGTGTTAAATTAGGTATTTATATGACAGACCTTTCTTGGTATTCCTAATTATTGGAAGATTTTATATAGACAGAAAAAGTATACCTAAAACGACAAAGTTATTTTTCATTTACCTGTATATATTATGAAAACTGGTTTTTCAAAAGTTATTATTTTCTAAGGGTTCAATATTTCATGATGGTGTCTTGCCATGCCTTTATTTGGATTTGTTTGTTTGCTTTTGGCCTTTAATGTTTGTCCCTAATATTTTATGAACTATGTATTTACTTTCAGGTATCACAGATCGAATTTATTCGTTCCTAGTGTGTTAATTTATGTTTTTGATTGAGTTAAGCCTTCCAATTGATGTTTTATCGTATGTTTTTCTATGTTGTGATGTTATACTATTGTTTCAGAAAAAGGGAGAAGGTTTGGTACCATTAAAACGTTTAATCCCGCTGCAAATGTTTGCACCTGTCCTAAGTCAGGAATCTGATGTACAGTAGTTGTCGTTTGTTTATGTAATTTATACGTGTTTCTCGTTTCTCGTTTTTTATATAGACTAGACCGTTGGTTTTACCGTTTGAATGGTTTTACACTAGTACTTTTGGGGCCCTTTATAGCTTGTTGTTCGTGTGAGCCAAGGCTCCGTGTTGAAGGCCGTACATTGACCTATAATGGTTTACTTTTATAAATTGTTATTTGGATGGAGAGTTGTCTCATTGGCACTCACACCACATCTTCCTATATCTATTTACATATTAGTAAATACAAAAGGTAGCGCTGATGAACTTTTAAAAAACAAATATTATAGCAATTGACAGAATTAAGCATACAAAAGTCTGTTTAAGAACATATAATATGCCAAAAAGCCATATTCCATTTATTGGGGTTAAAAAATTATTGTTTAATTTATAATTCAAAATGTGCAAGGAACTTTCTGTAAAATTTCCTGTAACCTCCTAAAGTTATTAATACTTTAACTTTAAATGAACAAACCAGATTTACAAAAGATTTTAAGGCAAGAATCTTTGGACTACCTTACAAAGTCATGTATAATCCACATACCCGTTAACACGACAGGACTTAAGGCAATTTTTTTTTTTCGCCACTTGTTTTCCCCCCAAGAGTGACTTGGGAATAGAAATATGGGCACTCTTGGTCTTCATCGGAACAGCAGTAAAACCCTTGCCAAAGATGGGCATCCTCTTGGTTGTGAAGGATGTACATGTATGCCACCACGTCAGGTCAGAATCGGGACATTAAATCTGATGCCTCATGTAGAGAGTGTCACGTTCTCTGCATGCTAAGAACCCTTGTAACAACTCTTTAGGGGTCCGTAGGTAGTCTGTTAATAAGGCAAATGTCTGTCCCTATCCAATTTACCCTCAATTTCCAGTGACAGTCTTAATTTCCAAGACCTTCATCCCAGATGGCATTCATTACAGGACCTACCTTTTGTATTTATTGTTACTTCGTTCTCTTCCTAAAAAAAGCATGAAATATTTGCCACTTGAAGTTAAGCAACCAACAATCAATCAATCAATCATCACTTGTCGAAACGGCTTGTGAAACATTTCTTCACAAAAGAAAAGTTAAAGAACGTTGATAAATGCTTATAAGAACACTTCACAAGTGTTAAAATAAAACTGTAAATCTCCAAAAAAAACAAATGCAAAGTAAGGTTTGTCATTTATAAAATAACAAATCGGTGTAAATAGCAATCAAATAAGGTGAGAGAGCACGGAAATCTTGTATTTGATAAATATTTTAAAAGTTTGAGACTTTGAAAGTACCACAGTACTGCTATTTAGTTAAATACTGTTTAAATTTTACAGCACTTTAATGTTTGAAGGACCTTCAGCTAAATCAATACACAGCAGCAGTCTAAAACACCCAATCCAAAAGAATAACCTATTATGTTTTTTAGTTTATACATTGTTATGTAATGTTATGAGAAGAAAGAAGAAATTTGTAATGAAAATAATATTTGATATTGATAAGTAAATATTGGAATTTTAAAATTAAAATTGCATATTAATGGATAAGTTAAATGATCAAAATGATAAGAGTTAAATTACAAAAATACTGAACTCCGAGGAAAATTCAAAACGGAAAGTCCCTAATCAAATGGCAAAATCAAAAGCACAAACACATCAAACAAATGGACAACAACTGTCATATTCCTGACTTGAAAGAGTGCCTTCTACTTTGTCAAGAACCAACATGGTGGAAAATAAAAAAAACATTACAAAATCGATTTTTTCTTTTATTTCTTGGTTGCAGTACTATATAATTCGTGCCTCTGAATGACAATTTGAAGTTTGGAATGAAAAACTGGATTGTCCATGCACTAATTGCTACAGCCATAGACCATTTAAACAGATATTCATTGATTTTCCCAACAAAGTCAGTAAATTTTGAGGGAGAAAATTGAATGTGGAAATGGAACCATTATATGATTGTTTTTAGGGGACAGCTGAAGCCCGCCTCTGGGTGCGGGATTTTCTCGCTGTGTTGAAGACCCATTGGTGGCCTTCGGCTGTTTTCTGCTCTTTGGTCAGGTTGTTGTCTCTTTGACACATTCCCCATTTCCATTCTCAATTTTATTCTACCTTGGTATCCATGAGCCACTTGCATATATTCTACTGGCTTGTGGTGATGATGTGTTCTGTGAAGATGATGCTGTCATTTGTTTATTATCAACAATAAGAGAACTCTGCACTCCCATCGTCAGCAAACAAACTGAAATTCAAAATTTTATACATATTTCTATCAAATTCATTTCTAGGTCTTTAGGGATTAAAAGACAATGCAGTATATGCCCTCCCTCCCTCCATAAGTTCAGCAATTTTTTAAGGTGTTTCACTCATACTCCTGCAACAATAAAGATGAAGAGTAGTAAACTAATCACTGGTTGTTGACAATGACATTGATTCTTTATCTATGAAGAATCTGTGACACAAGTGGTAGATATCACATTTTCTATTTGGACTAAGGTATGAACTACATTTTTCAATAAAATACTCATCCCTATCACTATGTCTATCAAGTGAATGAAAAGTTTTTTTCTGTACAGCGTTTCAAACAAACTTATTTCATGTGCTTTAGTTGTAACTGACTATTATGCACTTTGTTTCATGAATATAGAAAGAATTGCATTAATGTAAATAGCTTCACTTTTACTCATTTATATATATCCCTCTTCTTGACCTTTAATAAATGGCAATTCTTTTTGAGATTTCAAATTTGAAATCAAATAATTAATGACATATAGTATGAATACTTCTGTTTTTCAAAACAAGTAACTAAATTTAACAAGTTATTTACAAATGTTAGCAGCTTAACATTTCATTGTCTTCTCCTTGTACTTTATCATGGAAAATGATATGTTATGGAAAAATATATATCACAGTATTATTTCTTTACATAATTGTTATTTGCAACTCAGTCTCATTTATTGGGGAGCCACATGCATATGACTACCTTCAGTGGTCATTAATTTACCTCAGTTTCAATCAGGCATGTTTTATTAGACTTATCAATAAGTATGTAAATTTTGGCAACTATGTGTAATGTCTAATTCCAAAAGCTTTTTTTAACTACATGCTGATTACAAAATGAATACAAATATTTTTATTGGTTTCTAATCCAATATTACATATATTACATGAATGCTACATACATGATAAAACTTCAGTGTTCAGGAAAGAAATGACCAACCAAATTCAGTCTTTTATAAAAAGTATGTAAAAATAAATAAAGAATGTGTCCATAGGACACAGATTATGCCCCCACTTGCATATAACATTATAAACGGGCATAACTCGAGAAAGGTAAAATTAACACCACCCAAATTCAAACTTGATCTGAGTTTTGTGGTAATAAGCATTGTGTATAAGTTTCATAACATTTGGTTGAGGCAAACTAAATTTAGAGAACGGAAATCAGCAATTTTTCCATATATAAAGGGACATAACTCAAGAACAGTAGAAGAACAGTAGAAGCGACACCACCCAAATTCAAACTTGATCTGTGTTTTGTGGTAATTAGCATTGTGTTTACATTTCATAACATTTGGTTGAGGCAAAATAATGTTAGAGAACGGAAACTAATTTTGGGATGTACAGATATACGGATATACGGACTGAATGACGTACAGATGGACAAGGGTGACACTGTTGAGGGGGGCATGAAAAAATATTAAGTCTCAATTATAAAGAACATTTGTTTTGTTTGTTGATAACGACATGGCTATGTCTAATAATGGAAGTATTATAATAACAGGAACTCCAACAAACCGACTTCAAACGTGTTTATAGTGCGATACGGCAAAATCGTTAAGTATCTGTTAACTCAACTGGTCATAATGAAGCATGGGTTCAATCAAATTTTTCGGAACCTCGTCACGTCTAAATGCAAATATGTCAGAATCGAAAGGTTTAGCTGCATTTAATAAAAATAAAAATAAAGACAAAAAACCCATGAACCGTCTCACAAAAAAATCTGAGGAGGAAAATACTTGCAAGTCATGAACTTAAAATCAATTTTAATCGTAAAGATTTTTAACAGCCAGCTATATATACATGCAAATATACATGCGTGGCTTGAAAATCATAAATTCTGTATAAAAAGAAAAAAGAAGTTGTCATATGCAATTATTATTGTGGTTTACTGCTAATTTTGACAGATATTTTTATAAAGTGTTTACTGGATGTCAAGTGCAAAAACATTTCATGCATTGATTTTCCACAAAAGGTCAAAAACTGTGTTTGTCTTGCTTGGCTCGGCCCTATTTCTATAATTTTGGCAAATTACATCACCCCTTTCCTCGAACCCTGGATCTGCCCCTGGTTAACATGTTACAATCAAAAGAACCAAACAATATTATAGTGCTGTGGTCCAATCATCATGACCATTCTTTAAATTAATTTAGATATATTTAATACTTTATTTTAAAGTAAAAATTCAAGTTAAACCATTCATAGTTTGAAGTTGCTTTAATCTTGTCTTATGATTTTGATATCAGTTGCAGTATGTTAACTTATTTGCCACTTTAGATACAATTTTCTGCAATAATTAAATAATTAGTATAAATTTCACAATTATGATAATATTTATCAATCAAGTTTATTCAATCAAACCTGAATATAAAAGGGGTATAATGCTATCCATGTTATTGTCTAAAACCCCAAAATGTTATGTAAAGTTAAGGTGAAGAGTAGGTGTAATTTAGTAAATACAAAAATAAGAAGATGTGGTATGATTGCCAATGAGACAATTCTCCAACAGAGACTTGTAAAACACGTTTACATTTTTCTACAATGTGAAAATAGAGAAATACATTAATGTTTAATGTAACACTCAATAAAAGTTGACAACATTTAAATTAAAATTTTAAGTCATCTTTGCCATCCTCCATCCTAAAGATGCATCCCATATTTTTCCACAAATAGTTTTCTTTAGGTTCTTTAATTTTTATTATTGGAGATTTACTGATTTAAAAGTTCCAATGATTGAAACATATTAAATAAGAATAAAAATAGTCTTATCTTTCCTTCTAATTGCAATTAATTTTCATGTGTTATTCTGTTAAATATTGCCCAATTTTTAAGACCTTTTCGGAGTTCACCCTTCGTTTATTGAAAGGAAACAGGTGTGGTCATTCCTGTAGCGATCTACAAATAACCAGGAGAGTTTCTGTGTATATTTGCATTGGTTAGAGAAGACATTCAATATCAAATCACATGATAAGAGTAGCTTCAGAAAAAAGAACAAGCAAAGGTGGCATCACAGAGGAGTTATCACGTACTTGACAAACGGAACCTTCTATTTTCTAAAGTAATCAGTGGGGATGTGAGAGTTTTGTTTTGTTAATCTTGTATTGATGATCATTTAGTCTGTTTAGTTTCTCTCTATCTTCTTTAGTTTTTGCTCAAAACACAAAAGAGGGTAAAATAAAATCCTCATTTAAGGGCAATCACTCTTATAAAGAGTGACAGTCTACTACCTATATCAGCAAAATTTGACTTGTTAGAAGATCTTGCCTTGTTGATCATTTTTGTGATTTAAAGTGTCTATTTATCTATTATAATTTTTATCATTAAGGCAAAACCCCAAAATGGTAAAAATCAGCATTAAAGGGCAATAATTCCGAGGAGACGTCGGACGATTTCCTCTATATTGTCTTACTTGTAGATCTTGTCTTGCTGATCATTTTTCCTTATTTAAGTTTCTATCTATCTATTTTAATTTTTTAAAATATAAGGCAAATGCAAAATATAGATAAAAATCATCATCAAAGGGCAATAACTCTAATAAGGAGTCAGCTGACAATTTCGACCATGCAGACTTATTTGTAGAACTTGTCTTGCTGATCATTTTTGCATTTTAATGTTTCTCTGTATCTATTATAGTTTTCAAGATAATAGGCAATAAACAGCTGCGCCATGAGCGCATGATATGCCCGTCGCATTTTCAAAGAATAAAGTTCAATAACTTCTCAATGTCATATCAGAAATTTATGAAAAACTAAAGGGAGGTTATCTTAAAAGATATAAACCAGTCACCAAAGTTTCATAAAAACTGCTCAAAGCACTTCAAAAATATTGTCCGAAAACTGGAAAATCACCCCTTTTTAATGAATAAAATCCCATAACTTGGAAAAGCAAAATCTAAAATTTATGAAAATCAAAAGGGAGCTTACGTCAATAGATATAAACAATTCACCAAAGTTTCATAAAAACTGCTGAAAGCATTTTTGAGTTATTGTCTGAAAACTGGAAAATCCCCCTTTTTTTAATGAATAAAACCCCATAACTCGGAAACATAAAATCTAAAATTTATTAAAATCGAAAGAGAGTTTACCTCAATAGATATAAACAATTCACCAAAGTTTCATGAAAACTGCTGAAAGCATTTTTGAGTTATTGTCCGAAAACTGGAAAATCCCCCTTTTTTTAATGAATAAAACCCCATAACTCGGAAACGTAAAATCTAAAATTTATAAAAATTGAAATCATTTCAATAGATATAAACAATTCACCAAAATTTCTTGCAAATTGGTGAAAGTTTTTGAGTTATTGTCCCAAAACTGGAAAATCCCCTTTTTTTAATGAATAAAACCCCATAACTCGGAAACATAAAATCTAAAATTTATAAAAAAAGGAAAGGGAGCTCATGTCAACAGATATAAACAATTCACCAAAGTTTCATGAAAATTGGTTAAAGCTTTTCTGAGTAATTGTCCGACATGTTGAAAACGGATGGACGGATGGACGGACAGACGGACGGGTCGACGGAAGGACAATGGTATACCATAATACGTCCCGTAAACGGACGTATAAAAATGAAAAAAATAGTAAAAGTTGTCATTTAAGGGCAATAACTCCTATAAGAAGTCGTCTGACAATTTTGACTTATATGGACAATTGGTAGAGCTCTTCATTCTGAACATTTCTGCTAAGTTTGGTTAAATTTGGCCCCTTATTTTCAGAGGAGAAGATTTTTGTAAAAGTTAAAGGATGACAACAGACGCCAAGTGATGAGAAAAGCTCACTTGGCCCATTGGACCAGGTGAGCTAAAAAGTATTACAATGACGACGGACGCCAAGTGATGAGAAAAGCTCACTTGGCCCATTTGGCCAGGTGAGCTAAAAAATAGTATTTTCAGTAACATACAGGAACAGGAATATTTTTTTAAACTCAATGCCATATTTATTTTTTCCTTAATTGTCTATGGAAACCAACAATTTAATTAAAAAAACACATGCACTTCACTAAAGATGAATGATATCATAAAAGATATCATTAATAAAAATGCTTTTCTATTAGTTTATAAGACTTAATAAATATAACATATCATGACATGTATGTATATGTATCCTGTTTCAATTACCAATTAAAGAATAGAAAAGGCGCAAAAATATAAACAGTTCTTGTAAAGAAAATGGCATACAAATGAAAGAATACTGAACACAGAAATGAAGGACCCCCTCCCCCTCCTCCCACTACCCGTGATCATATTTACAAACCTAAACAACTCCAAAAAAATTTCCATAGTGCCTCCAAGTAATATTGGTTCTGGATATGCCCTGATAACATGATATATTAATGGATATTTTACCTTTTGGTGGAGCAATATATTGGTCTGGATTTGGATGAGCTGTTGGTTTGAGCTGTGCTGGCACTGAAGGTGATACAGTGGTAACACCTGGTGGTAAAGTTGGTTCTGGAGTTGTAATGACTACTGATGGATTACAACCTAAAAGATTAAATCTTAAAGCTGGAGCTCCAGTGTATTCTCCAGGATAGATCTTGACATACTGAGCCACAATATTACGATTGAAGAGGTATGTTTCTGGCTGTGTATTGTTCTTGTTTCCTTGGAAGATCTTTGGTGTAGTGCTATTCTCCTTGTTGCTGTATGGTTTGAATGTCTTTCCATCTGTACTGGTGAAGACTGTGAATGTCTTTACCCATTGTGGAAGCTGTCCATGGCCCTGAATCATCACACCTGTAACTGTCTTGGGTTCCAAGAAGTTCACTTCAATGTATGGGTTCTTGTCTTGAGGTCTTAATAAAGTAAAGAGTAGTTTTTTTTTCAAATAACGTAAGGCATATATAGTAAACAGATAAAAATCTTTTAAATAAATTCAATAAAAGCTTTTCATTTTCAAACAACCAAACTGATCAATCTGAACATTATTTTCTAATATACTGATAACTTTGTACACATTGTACATGTATCTGACGTTATATACATCAAGTACATGTATTAAAACTGCTAATTGTAACAGGATGCACATTGCAATAATGAAAACTTACATTTAAATACAGGAATTAATATTCTATTTCAGTATCCTATTACATGTACAGACATCATATTACTGTGACTTTGCAATTTGTTTCATCAAATCAAACTGTCCAACAGGTCAGAATGTCAACCAACTGCGGAACCAAGTGCAAAGTGATAAAATAAGTAAAGTTAACTACAAGTCATTAAGATGTTAATTCCACTTCATGGCTACTATGAACTGGTGCTTAAAATGTCTATACATATTGTTATTGTAAAGAGTCATTTGAAAGGTGAAACATAGTAATTTTGAATAGCTATAAAAATGTCCAAAACTAAGTATTCATACTATTTTTCTTCTGTATTTATAAGAATCAGGCATCAGTTTGAATTAAAACTTATATTCAGAAAAATATGTGTGAAGTTACAAGATGTTGTTAACAAGTTTCCAGAGGGGAGATAATCTAATATCTATTCCTCATATTCATTGGATACACTGTCTTATCTCCTTTTGAATCTTCATGGAAACATTATTTAAACTTAAAGTTTATTTCATAGAGTACTTTAGAAGTTAGTTTAATGACAGCTTTGAAGCATGCATAGAAAAACAACAAATAGAAGAGATAATTCAAAACTCAAATTGGACATTTTTTTAGCAATTCAAAAATTACTACCTCTCACCTTTCAAATGACTCTTTTACCTCACCTCTTAAATAAACCAGTACATCAAACATATATTTCAAAATTTTAGGAAAAACCAATTATTACAGCCATGAAGAGAAAAACAAATTTGAAGAGGATACTTTATTTTATCACATTGCACTTTGATGACTGGTTTTCTACAGCAGTTGATTAAGATTTCTGATCAGTTGGGTCAATATCCCTAATCGGCCTCAAATTGAGGAACTCAAAAGTTGTGCGTAAACAAAAAATCTCTGTGAAGTGATATTGGACATGTTTCTATTTTTAACAAGTGACTGAGCTTAACCATTTGTGTTGATTTAGAAAGTAGAGGACCATAGAATAAATGTGTAAAAACTATGGCGTTATTAAATGAATTCAAAGTATTAAATTTTCAAAGAATTTATTATGTGAAAAAAGGGATTTCTTACCACAAGGAGCCTCATCACGAAAGGATTTTCGGGTATGCTAATTTACGGAAAAATGAATCACCCTTTGTACCCCGAAAATTTATCCACATATGTGAAAATGTCTCAGCTTCAAAACCAGCCATCATATATATCCAAGTTTACGATATGGACTGAGCTACAGAAGAAAACGTTACCATTAGCACCTACAGAAAATCAATTGCGCATATTGCTCCAATTTATATGGGTCAATATCCCTAATGGGCCTCAAATTGAGGAACTCAAAAATTGTGCGTAAACAAAAAATCTCTGTGTAGTGATATTGGACATGTTTCTATTTTTAACAAGTGACTGAGCTTAACCATTTGTGTTGATTTAGAAAGTAGAGGACCATAGAATAAATGTGTTACAAGAGGCTGTCAGAGTGACAGCAAACCGGATTTTTCTGCAGAGTCGAACCCTGAACAGTTGAGCAAGTATGGACACTACATTTAAGTTTAAAACAGCTCTGAATTTGGATTGTGATTGAATATTTGACACAGCATAGGTTTGTGACACAAAATGAATGTGGTCAAAGAACTGAAATATTTGAAATTGGACATTTAAATACCTATTATGGTCCAATATCCAAAATCTAAGTACATATTAGAATCAGCATATCAAAGAACCCCAAGAATTCAATTTTTGATGAAATCAGACAAAAGTTTAATTTAGGACCCTTTGGACCTCAATGTGGACCAATTTGATAAAGGAGCCCACAATCCAAAATCTCTCAATACATGGTTAGATTCAGCATTTCAAAGAACCCCATAAATTCAATTTTTGTTGAATCAAACAAAGTTTAATTTTGGACCCTGATTTGGACCAACTTGAAAACTGGGCCCAAAAATCTAATATTTAAATACAGGTTTAGATTCAGCATTTTAAAGAACCCTATATATATTTAATTTATGTTGAAATGAAACACAGGTTAATTTTATCCATAATATTTTCTGTGCAAAGGGAAATAACTCAAACTGGATAAATAGTTCTCTAAAATAAGATATGATGCAATTTTTCAAATTATAATCAATAATATAATAACAACAACCAGTGATGACTAAGTTCTCTAAAATTAGATATGATTTAACACTCAAACATTGTTAGAATCAGCACATCAAAGAACCAAAGAATTCAATTTTTGATGAAATTAAACAAAAGTTTAATTTAGGACCCTTTGGACCTCAATGTGGTATTATCTTATTAATAATGAAAAGAAATACAGGTTTAGATTAAGCATTTCAAAGACCCCTATATATATTCAATTTATGTTGAAATCAAACACAGTTTAATTTTGGACCCCGATTTGGACCAACTTGAAAACTGGGCCCAAAATCAGAAAACTTAATATATGTTTATAAATAGACAATATAAGCTTAGTTTTTAATGGAGTTCACTTCATCAAAAAAAAAAAAAAATAGCATTCAGAAAATTAGTTTTTACAGAATAACAAACAAACTTGCCACAAAATTCTTCAAACATTTTATCAAAGAAAAGAAGAAAAAAATCCAAAATTTTATTTATCATTAATACAATGTCTTTTCAAAATCTATAAAACTTATCAGTAACAAGAAATAATTGTAACAGGATGCTGTTACGAAGTCTCGCAAACAAAGCTCCAATAATTCGTCATTCCCATGGTCACCTGACATTGGGCAAAGTCCAGTACAAATTGGTTTGTGATATGCATAAGTGACGTCTATGGATTGACCCTGTATGTCATTCAAATCTTCTTGAAGTTACAAACAGGAATACATATGGTTTAGGGGTGGAGATCTTGACTGTTTACAAGTTCTCAAAAAGGCGGATGGGGTGGGGGGGTGGGGGGGGTGGATGGGGTGATCCCCAGGGGACTTACCCTTTATTTCATATGATATGTTTTTTTTTGTCCCATACAAGAATATATATGGTTTAGGGGTGGGGATCTCGACTGTTTACAAGTTCTTAAACAGGAGGGGGGTGGGGTGACCCCAGGGGAACCGCCTTATATTTCATTTGAATTATTTTATTGTCCCATACAAGAATAAATATGGTTTCGGGGTGGGGATCTTGACCGTTTACAAGTTTTCAAAAAGAAGAGGGATGGAGGTTACCCCAGGGAACTTCCCCTCAATTTCATTTGATTTGTTTTATTGTCCCATACAAGAATATATATGGTTTAGGAGTGTGGATCTCGACCGTTTACAAGTTATAAAAAATAGGGGATGGGGTAGGGGTTACCCCCATGGACTTCCCCTATATTTCATTTGATTTGTTTTATTATCCCATACAAGAATATATATGGTATAGGGGTGGGGATCTAGACTGTTTACAAGTTCTCCAACAGGAGGGGGTGGGGGTGACCTCAGGGGACTCGCCTTTTATTTCATTAGATTTGTTTTATTGTCCCATACAAGAATATATATAGTTTCGGGGTGGGGATCTTGACCGTTTACAAGTTTTCAAAAAGAAGGGAGGTGGGGTGACCCCCTGGACTTCCCCTATATTTTATTTGATTTGTGTTATTGTCCCATACAAGAATATACATGGTTTAGGGGTGGGGATCGCGACCGTTTACAAGTTCCAAAACAGGAAGGGGGGTGGGGGTTACCCCAGGGGACTGGCCTTATATTTCATTTGATTTGTTTTATTGTCCCATACAAGAATATATATGGTTTCAGGGTGGGGATCTTGACCGTTTACAAGTTTTCAAAAAAAAGGGGGGTGGGGTTTCCCAGGGACTCGCCTTATATTTCATTTGATTTGTGTTATTGTCCCATACAAGAATATATATGGTTCAGGGGTGGGGATCTCGACCGTTTACAAGTTCTTAAACAGGAGGGGGGTTGGGTGACCCCAGGGGACTCGCCTTATATTTCATTTGATTTGTTTTATTGTCCCATACAAGAATATATATGGTTTCAGGGTGGGGATCTTGACAGTTTACAAGTTTTCAAAAAGAAGGGGGATGGGGGTGAACCTGGGGACTCCCCCAATATTTCATTTGATTTGTTTTATTGTCCCATACAAGAATATATGGTTTAGGGGGTGGGGATCTCGACCGTTTACAAGATAAAAGCACATTCTCAAATTGAAGGGGGTAGGGGTAGGAATATATATGGTTTAGGGAGACTTAATTATCTTCAAAATGTCTAATAATGAACAGTAAATTTCAAACTTCATTTATACAGGCCTACTAGTAAATTTCAAACTTTATATATACAGTCCTACAGATCTTATCAGGAAACAGAAAATTTTCAAATAAATCTGTCACTCCAATGATTATCATATGCTAAGATATAACCCAGATCTAATTAATTATAGATAATTTTCAAATAAATCTTGTCACTCCAATTTTTATTCTGAGATAAGACAGATCATTACATGGTAACAAGAGTAAAATATTTAAAAATTCTACTTTTGGATATTAAAAATGGCGATAACTCACAAAGGAGATACACTAAAATCTTGAAAATTGAACTAGACCTTCATTAAGTCCCAGGAAACAACATATTTAAATTTAAAAAAATTTGTTAAAGCCTTTTCATGTTATTGTGCTGACACTGTTTGGCAAAAGATCCGCCCAGCCGCCGTACATCACCATTTTAATAACCGATATTTCCTTCGAAAATCCGATTAAAAACTATGGAGCTATTAAATGAAATCAAAGTATTAAATTTTCAAAGAACTTATTGTGTGAAAAAAGGGATTTTTTACCACAAGGAGTCGCATCACGAAAGGATTTTCGGGGCATGCTAATTTACGGAAAAATGAATCCCACTTCTTACCCTGAAAATTTAACCACATATGTGAAAATGTCTCAGCTTCGAAACGAGCCATCATACATATCCAAGTTTACAATATGGACTGAGCTACAGAAGGAAACGTTACCATTACCACCTAAGGAAAGTCAATTGCACATATTGCCCCAGTTGATCTTTAGATTGATTTGAATTAATTACCGGTAAACAAATTGCAAAAGTCTGGCCATCCCTTATGGAGCTATATATGGTTAATACATAAACTTTTTACATGTCCACATCTGTATAGATGTAGTATCATAATTATTTCACAAAAATAAAATCATTTCTTTGAAAGTACCGACCATTTCTACATATTAGTTCATATTTAATTATAAGTTTTTTAGGAATTTAATGTGATTTCAGGCCTTTTATTTTTGTGTCTGTTTAATTCATTTCTAACTGGTTTAGACTTTAGGCAATTATATGTGCCGATTTCTTAAAACATTAATAAATATAAGGCTATAAAAGAAAAACTTTCAAGGCAGGTCTAACTTACGAAGGAATCCAAGCAGTAGGCTTTTTCTCTCCTTCATTAAGACGGCCATAGTTGGCTCCTGTATGGCTGTCTTTAGATGAAGATGCAGTCAGCTGAGGTTTACCTATTATCAAGAAGTTCTCTATCCCCATCTTAATAGCACACACTGAAACAAATAAAGAAGCAGTATTAAAAGTTAGAAGCTAACCAGACATTTACAACTTTACATTACATCAGTTAAAGCATATAGAAGGGTATTAACATCCTTTTTGACCATTTTCATAGAAAATTGACCAGCACTTTTAATGTGTCATAATGGAATGTTATTTAATGAAAATATTAAAAAATTTAATTTACTGATGTCTGTAAATTTAGTTCAATTGAGACTGTAGCTAAATATTCAGATTTAATCCAGACTAAGGAAAAACTAGACCAATATCAGGTATGGACCTGTGTCGCTGCATGCAATTGATGCAAGGTAGATGTAAAAATGCTTACATGTTACAACTAAACATTATTAAGCTGCAGACCAAATATAAATCATTCCCTTCTATAGATGAAGCCAAAAAGATTTTGAACAAAAGTTTTCTACCCAAGGTCTTTTGGACTGATGGACAGAGAAGAGTGGTTACTAAACCTGCTTTGGTGTTGGCAATGCAGATAAATATGGCATGTGCAGGGAATTTCCATGTTTTTTGTACTTGTGTTGTTGGTACATAATATTTTGACTTAAATATGATTGGATATAGTCTCATGAACATACATTTACTTCATATTCTTTTTTCAATGTAAGTTCTGACATACAGTAAGATATCTGCAAATATGGCAGGAAATATTGATATACATCACTAAAATGAATTATATATGAACTTTCTCAAATCACTTAAAAAAAATTTCAAGAAGTCATTGAAATCATTATGAAATAATTTATCCTGAAGGCTCAGATATTTTAAATCTACATAGGTGGTTAACTTTTGTTATCATCACAAACTCACATGGTTCTAAAGTTGGGAAAGGCGATGGGCTTGGTGTTGGTGTCCCTTGTTGAGATGCTCCTGGGGATGGTGTTGGTTTCCCTTGATATGGCACTCCTGGAGAAACTGTAATAACAGAACCACCACTATGTGTATCTGTACCAGTTTTAATTGTCACACTACTAGTACCAGTTATAGATGTTGTGTGATGGTGCATTCCTGGAATGTAGTAGTAACATCCAAGGAGATTAAATCTAAGTGCCAAGCCATTTGGGCCTCCATTTATTGGATGGATTTTGATAAATCTTGCTGTGATTGGTTGTCGCAGAATGTGCCTCATGATGGTATTTCTGTCATGATTTCCTTGGAATTCCATAGGGGTTCCTTGTGGATTATATGATGTGAATGTAAAGCCATCCATACTGTAAGTGATCTTATATTTGGTTACCCACTTGTCCTCTTTGGCACTACCCTGTGTCATAATACCAGATATCAGCTTGGGTTGTTTCATATCAACAAGAATCCATGGTTTGGTGTCATTTGGGCTGAAACCAAAACAGACAATAAAATCAGAAACATTATATTTGTCTTCCTTTAAATAATTTCACTCTGACAATGAACTTTTGAAATTATTGATCAATAATTTTGGTGTCAAATTAAAATTCAATACATTTACATGAATTATTTGCAATTTTTGTTAATTATAATCCAAAATGAAATGGGATTAGCATAACATTAATCAGAACTTACATCCCAAATTCTGATTGCATCATTTGTATTGCATTATTTTCTTTAAATTACATTATTTTTGTAAATTGAATAACAATTGTAATAATACATGCACATGCTTATTTCTAAATTAATAGTTCTATTTTTAAATATCATCT
This sequence comes from Mytilus coruscus, assembly GCA_017311375.1. NCBI lineage: Eukaryota > Metazoa > Mollusca > Bivalvia > Mytilida > Mytilidae > Mytilus > Mytilus coruscus. Next base: position 96,280,305 of record CM029596.1, on the reverse strand, counting down.
ATAACACCAAATATAATTATAATTTAACTTTGTACACATTTTGTAGTTATTATGAACACATTATAGTTCAACATTATGCTGAGTCTTAATAATTATATTTTATATTCACTAACATTGAATAAAACACTATATAGATTTATTTTCATACATCAGATCATTTTCATTTTCTGCTAATAACTAGTTCAGTACAACCAACATAAGTGCCACTTTGAAAATAAAAGTGATCTAAATCACTCATAGAAAGATTAGAAGAGTATTTTAAATAATTTCAATAGGTTACTTATATGTAATATAAGTAATGTTTATACAAACAATATTTCCAGCCAACTTTGATCATTAATCTTTTCAGTAAACATGCTGACATCTTGGATACATTTAATTAACATACACAGACCACTTGCTACATCTTGAGATTAATTTCTGTGGCATTTGACACTTTGAAGTTACACTGCAATCTCACCAGGGACATACTAATCTATTCTTAATCAGATACATATTACAATTATTCACTGTCTGTGATGAAAGGCAGAATAATTTCAGTCTCATAAAATAATTACACATTAATTAGTATATATAAACTGAAGGTCAGCGATTTCAGTCTCCTCCCACTAGATGATTGATGTACCCAAAATCTGTGTGTTAAGCCATATGCATGGTCTTGGAGCAATCAGTTTCTTGGTTCAAAGCAGTCAAACTAAGTTCAACTTGACAGTTTTACAGTGCTAGAATTCAATTTAGCAGCATTGCATTGTGTGTAGTATACTTGTGAAGTTTATAACATTGATAACTGTGTCGGAGAGTATTGTGTGAAAGAGCAGAATCTAACATCATCAGATCCATATGTATTTGTGACCTTACAGAGATTTCCATCATTCCATGGAGTGCTTATGCACTTAGCCTTACCAATCTATACAACTGTTCTAGGCAAGTATTTTGTATTGAACTTTTATTTCTTATATACAGAGGTATTGTGCCAGGATTTTCTTCAAAATTATAAACTTAAGGCAACTAGACTAGATTTAACTGGTTTATATAAAAGAAATAATCTAATTTTCACTTTCTTTTATATATATCTTAATGCATATTCAGAAAACAGCCTCATGAAATACTTAAGTATAGATTTTTTCATCATCTTTATTGGAATAAAAGTGTTTTATTTTTATTTATTTTTATTTGTCTCTCTTATAAGATTTTTGTTGTAGTCCTCATAACATAGTGGTACCCCACCTATGCAGAAAATTATTAAGTAGTTTCATGATCTGAAGATAGCTAAGATAAAGAAATTAAAAGGCCCTAACTGCCATTATGAGTGAAGTAATTTTAATATTTTTTTTTTTTCAATTTAGAATAATTTCTGATAATCACATAATATAGTATATTTTATACATGTTTGAATACTCCTTGCATCAAGTATATAATATGGAGATTTTAAATACATTCTACAGACGTTGTGCATCTCAATATACATTACTGATTAGAAATGACACTTGTTGACATTTAGTGTAATCATGGAAGTAAAATGAGTCATTATAATACTTCCATGGTGTAATTTAAGGATGTAGTCATGTCAAGTTTAAATTTTGTCAGGTGCTCAGACTTCTTGGAGTTTTCCTATGATACAGGGTAAAATAATTTTCCTCATATCACCTACTTTCTTAGTATATAAGACTTCAATAGGTCATAAAGGTTTCTTTCTAAATTTATATAGATCTTAGATTTTTTTTTACGATTTGAGACCCAAATAATGCAATGTTTTATATAAATTTTTAACTTATTTTTCCCCCTGAACTAATGAGTTCTGGTTAATAGTATAAATTTTAAACTCCAGATATTTTTTTTTATTTCACCTAACTACATCCTTATATCAGATTTCAAATGATTCTAAATGGATAAACAGTAACTATGCTTGTTTTGCATATAAATTTATACATATTTATAGTTTAACATAAGTACAGCTTTTGATATCGCTTATTACTGACAACTTTCTTTTTTTCTTTATTTGCATATCTAAACACTGAGGAAATGGAGACAAATTGCACCTCCTGTATGCACATTAGGTTCATCAGATTTACAATCAAAGACATAAGACACTATCAAGTTCTTCATTTTACCTAAGATGTGGCTACAGCTGGAATTATATGTCAAGGGACGAACAGTTATTTCAGACCCTATTTTAAACTTTTAATACTTTGTTCAACTGGAGCTCCGTCATACCTATATATTCACATGAACATTGGCAGTATGCTAATCACAGTATCACCAGTTGGATAATCTTTAACAATATTTCATCTTTCATCTGTGGTTTAAAGCACAATCAGCAACTAGTCTCACATTTATCAAGTTCAGAATTTCTGATGTATAAACAGGATTACAACAGACATGACTACCATATTTTGATACTAGAACCTCTGTATTTCGACTTGGACCCAAGAGTATGTTCAGATTTGTTAACTGTGTGGACATTATTTCTCCAAATATTCAAACAGAACATGTAGGATACCCGGTTTAGCATATTGACTACAAGGCAGCATTACAGCCTCATCAGTGCCGAACGAGTCCAGAAGTATTTGATTTCAAACCAAATAGTGAACTTGCTTGGGACGTTGCTATTTCAAGCATGCTTATGAATCCTTAGAATCTGACGACATACACTTTTTAAACAGACTACTTTGCATTTAAAATATTGCAAACCACATGAACCAACATGACGAAGGAACTGTACAGTTTGCCTATTACTTTAAAGATATTATAGTGATTGTATTATGTTTTAGACAGGTGTTTTTACCACCACTTTTTACAATAGCAGAAACAGTTACAATGAACATAGATATTATTGATTTATACACAGTGGAGAATTTACTGTTGAAACTTACTATGTTAAAGTTATTTATATTTTGGAATACAGTGATGTTTACTGTAGAGTATAAATGCATTTCAGCTTTTTATGTTTACACACCAAATGTTCACATTCATGACATTGGAGACAGCAGTACATACAAACAGTCAATACCACCCCAGAATCTAACAGTTCTTTATAGCTGTGTACTTGAATTTAGAAAACACATCATAAGAATTATTAAATATATAACTGCATATAACATGTATTCAATGATGAGAGCTTCAGGCATGCGAAAGAATTATTATTAACTGCATAACTGAACATTGGCATTTTCCTCAAAAATCTTTTTAGAAAAATTTATCATATTTGAATACTAAATATACTTTTATAGCATTATCATGCCTGTATTTCAGTACCAGTTATGATAGACCTTTGCTAATCTACTAGCACATGGGCTATCCCTAACAGACCTAGCACACTAACAGCTACAGATGAGACACCAAGTCTCAGCCCTTGTGGAGACCCTTGCTCCACATTCCCAAACTGGCATATTACCATACAGGCAGTTTCTTGCTCTCTGAATTACAAACTGAAGGCATCTCTCATGATGTTCAAAATCTATATGAATCAATCTAGTGTAGATCTCAGTTCAAAACTTTGATATTGAATACCATTTTATAGCATTCTCATCATTGAATTACTGATAATAATCTTTATTGTAATCTCAATGATGTAATCTCATCATTGAATTACTGCTAATCATTTTATAGCATTCTCATGTTAGATAGTATTATCATGTTGAAACTTTGAATATTGAATATCATTTTTATGGCATCTCATTTACACTATATTGTAATAGTACGTCTTGTTGTGTTTTTTTTTTTTTTTTTTTTTTTTTACTCTCATGACATTATTGAAGGTATAATTATCCAAAATCCTTGGGGCACTCATCTGTAACCATCTGAGTTTTGGACCTTGATGGAATTTTATCACTGGTCATTTCTAAAATTTCATTCATCCCAAGCATTTCGGGAAAATTTTATCAAATTTATTCCAGCGCCAGATTGATAGACCCTGCTACTTACTACTTGTAATAGCACCACATGGCTATCCCCATGCAGACCTTGCACACCCGGCTGCAGATGAGACGCCTAGTCTCATCCCTTCATGGAGACCCCTCGCTCACATTCCCAGCTGGCGTATTGTCGGGCAGGCAGGTTCTTCCTCACACTACAGGTTGCAATTTGACTTGCTCGGCAGGAACTCCTAAATTCTTAATTATGCTGAGTGTTTCTCAAGGGCCAAAATATTTTGTTATTGAATTTATTGTATTAAAAAATATTATTCATATGAAAGTTCTGTCTGCTTTGAGCTAGTATGATTTATTGGGACTATGTTTTGGTTTACACACAGATACCCCTTTATCACTTGTGCTAACATTTTATTATTAGGAGATGGTTTAGATCCATAATGCTCAATTTCACTGATGGTGAGTTTATAAAATTTGACTTGTTACAATTTACTTTTGACTTAAAACTCACCATTGGGGACTTTGTGGATTGTGATATTATATTTGAGTTTGGCTATCAAGAGAGTTACATCAGAAACTAAGAAAACATTGGATCTATAAGGATTTGTTTCATTACCATACAAACAGAAAATTGTATGCATATTTACATACCAGGAGACAATGACTGATAATAAAATACCACCAATAAAACCTTCAAAAGTATGTTTACATTATGGGACAACAATTAATACAGCACAAGATTTACACCATACACAACTACAAAGAAAATATTATGTGTATAAAATCATATTTAGGTATGGTGTGGACAAAAAAACTTGATATAGTACTATTGCAGAAAGTTACATTTATTGCAGCTCTTTAGAAAGATATGCATTTTTTCAGTAGATAAATGAGCTAAATGTGTATGAATGATAGTGGGTCCCTTTATATTTGCACAACAATTTCTTTTAAATTGCAATTTCATATTTAAACAAATAATGTTCCCTGTTTCATATTTCATGTTTCCATCTGTAGAAACAGAAGAAACTACTAAATAAAGATTTTTCTACTAATTAAAGTTCATCAAATATCCTTGTATGACATGGGACCAATAAATAGAGATACTTGAAACTAAGACCTTTGTCTACCAAAATTAACCTGAAAAGGTTGTTTTGGGGGCATTTTGTCTGTTACATAGGTTTACTGCTTTTCTCATCTTGCTCACTGATTTTGAAAACAGTTATGACTTAGAAGATAAATAGTTGTAAGGTGGTATTTAGGATTGAGATATCGAAAACCCTGATGTTATAATTTTTTTAGCTACACAGAGATTTCTTTCGTAATAATGAAATACATTGTTACATACAAGAGTGAATCAAACAAGTTGAGATATATAATAAACAGCTGTGCCATGAGTGCATGATACGCCCATCGTCTTGTGTGTGAATTTTTATGCAATAATCATAAATAGTTTCTGACATACAGCCTGACATTGGAAACCCCCTTTTTTTACAAAAAACTCAATATCTCTAAAATAAAATTTGAATCAAAACCAAAAAGTATACAGATCTTTAGATTAATATAACTAAGAAGTGTGTAAAATTTTGAGCAATAATCATAAATCGTTTTTGAGATACAGCGCGACATGTGAAAACCCTCCTTTTTAAAAAAAAAAAATCAATATCTCAAAAATAAAATTTTGAATCAAAACCAAAAAGTATACAGATCTTTAGATTAATATAAATAAGAAGTGTGTAAAATTTTAAGCAATAATCTTAAATCGTTTTTGAGATACGGCGCGACATGTGAAAAACCCTCCCTTTTTTACAAAATACTCAATAACTCAAAAATAAAATTTTGAATCATCACCAAAAAGTATACAGATCTTAAGATTAATATAACTAAGAAGTGTGTAAAGTTTTAAGCAATAATCATAAACTGTTTTTGAGATACGGTGCAACATGTGAAAAACCCCTCCCCCTTTTTTAACAAAATACTCAATATCTCTAAAATAAAATTTTGAATCATCACCAAAAAGTATACAGATCTTAAGATTAATATAACTAAGAAGTGTGTAAAGTTTTAAGCAATAATCATAAATTATTTTTGAGATACGGCGCAACATGTGAAAAAAAACCACACACTTGTTTTAGTTACTAAGTCCCGTAACTCAAAAAGTTTTAATCTTATTTTCACCAAAAAGTATACAGATCATTTGACCATCATAAGAAACAACTATGTAAAGTTTCATGAAATTTGGATAAGTCATTCTCAAGTTACGGTGCGACATGTTTACGCCGGACAGACGACATTTGTATACCATAATACGTCCCGTCAAAATTTTGACGGGCGTATAAAAACACTATATGATGGTGCCATTCCTTTTACACCATCATATGGTGCTTTTACATCTCATAAGATAATGTCACCATCTAAAAACGGATAACTAAAAAGGAAATGAAAAAAAAATTGTGATTGTACAATACAGAAACAGGTCCGCAATATAAGTGTACAGTTAGTCCCCATTGGAATTCCGATAACTTGCCGATATAGGAATTTCCATATAGAACAAAAATGTTACCTAGTAAAAATTCAAGCACAGTTATCATATCAAAGCGGGTCCAATTGACATTTTTCTTTTGTTTGTTAAAAAAAAAATGACCTGAGTTTGAACATATATATTCACATTCTGACTTTTCAAATGCCCAATTAAGTAGGCATGTGAATTTTTTAATGAGATTATGAGGGTAAGTGTTATATAGGGTAAAAAAAACATAACTTTGAACGGATTCCAAAGCACCAATTTAAGCATGCAATTTATCAAGTACTTCCAATGAATTTTCGACACTTCAAAAGTAATTAATTCCACTATTTTTTGTAGACCTTATTTGAAAATAAATGGAGAATGTGTCCATGGGACACAGATGATGGCCCCGCTTGCATATAAGGTTATAAAGGGACATAACCAGAGAGCTGTAAAAGTGACGCCACCCAAATTCCAACTGGATCTGTGTTTTATGGTAAAGAGCATTGTGCATAAGTTTCATTACATTTGGTTGAGGCAAACTAAAGTTAGAGGATGGAAATGAAAAATTTAGCAATTTTTCCATTTATAAAGGAGCATAACTCTAGAAGGGTATAAGTGAAGCCACTCTAATTTTGGGACGGAGGTACAGACAGACAAGGCAGGGTTTGAAATTGATGCAGGACTGATAGCCGGAGGCTAGAAGAATTGCACTCAAGTTCAAGGTTACTTATTAGTTTAATAATGTACCTCAAGCTGCTCTATTAAGTGCAGTTTAACGAGCCTATGATTATGATGATTAAACTTCAAAGTCAATGCTCCGCCAGTCAATGTTTTAATATATATGTTGAAACTCATTTTAGAAAACAATGAATTTGAATTTGATGGGAAAATATATAAACAATTAATAAGTACAGTAATTGGTGCAGTCCCTTCACCAAAAATCAACAACATACTTATGTTTAAAACTAGATGTGTCGGAACGACACGAATGGCCCCGTCTCAAAAAGTTGAAAAATCTGCAATTTCAACAACACATGTGGACACAAGCATGCATGGATAGTATCAAGCTCTCAAGACCAATACTAGTTTGATGAAAAATTTCCTTGATCAAAGAGTAATTAAATTTCAAACTATCAGCAAACAGGAAGTGGATGTACTGCAGATCTAACAAGATGTGTTGAAACGACATGAAAATCAGCATAGCGGAACGAAACATAAACTTGATCTGTAACTCATCATGGTAGTCTCACATATCAAAAATCAGCGCAAAATCTGAAGGCATATAGAAAAAAGTCTGTATAACTGTGATTTTCAACAATTTATCAAAGTCCAAAGCCCATTATTTTGGCAAAAATTAGCGGAGCGGAACAAAACTTAAACTTGATCTGTAACTCATCATGGTTAACTCACATACCAAAAATCAGCCCAATATCTGAAGGCGTTTAGAAAAAAAGTCTGTATAACTGTGATTTTCAACAATTTATCAAAGTCCAAAGCCCATAATTTCAGCAAAAATTAGCGGAGCGGAACGAAACTTAAACTTGATCTGTAACTCATCATGGTTAACTCACATACCAAAAATCAGCCCAATATCTAAAGGCGTTTAGAAAAAAATGCCGTATAATGGTTTGTTCGGAATGACGGAATGACGGAATGACAGAATGACGGAATGACGGACAAGGGTAAAACTATATGGCCCCGACAACTTTGTTGCGGGCTTTGTTGTCGGGGCCATAAAAATGAATCAAATAGTTTCTGCATTTCAACATGCATAAATGTGTGGTTGCATGGGTGTTTTATAATACAAAAAAAAAAAAACAATAAAATATAATTATTTTAACAATTTTCCTTTTATTTACTTTCTTGAGACCCCAAAAATGGGCTTTTATGAGACATCATTTTCACATTTAAAACATACCCAGATTGCAGGATTTTGCATGTAATTATGAAAAAATTTCTTGGGGGGCATGCCCACAAATCACCTTAGAAGGTTCAGGTCGCTTTGCGACTCTCACTGGTGATTCAGGGCTAGGCTTTCTTGGTCCGGGCTAGACTAAAATATAACTGTTCTAGCCCTGTGGTCTAAACTACATTAAAATTCTATACCTGCAAGGGTAACACTTAATGCCCCTTCCAATGCAGTGGGGGCATAAAAATTTATTACCAGATTTTTAATATTTTTAACCAAGTGTACTAGTCAGTAGAATAGACAGTTTAGTAGTGAAACAATGGCTTGAAGATAAATTTAATATATACTTGTACATTGTAAAGCGGCAGTAAAAAGTTTGTTAATGATGTCATTTTCCAAAAATTGAGTCAGTTGGAATGTTGGTGAATTTGTGATTTTCTTTTGCAGAACCTCAATATAGAATTTACGTCAGACAATAATGATATTACTGTCAGCTTTATCAGCCAGGACAAAAACAAATTCCTTGCACAGTTCTTTTAGCTTATTTTTAATATGAGAAATAGGGCTATTATGGTTGTTGTTAGGAGTAAAATGTTCTTTAAAATGTTTAATATGACTGTCAACTATTTTATTACTGACTTGAAAAAAGAATCTCAGGATTTTCTTGTCAGTTTTTTGTCGTTTTATTTATTTATTTTATAGTCATGACAGTAAGTATGAAGTGAGTTGTGGATGATGTCACGACACTCATTCCAATTAATAATTGACAGGGGATGATATTTAGGTCCTTTCCTAAGGAATGATTTCAACTCTGGGTCCAAGACTATGCTAAGGTCTCCAGTTATAACATGGGAACTGGGGCCATATATCTATTCGGAAATACTGCACTTTTATGACAAAGGTGTATTGTCACTGATATAAACATCTTTACACTCCTTGCTACATGTATAATTAAAAACATATTTCCAGGTAGATTGTTTGCAAACATAACAAATAAGAGGGAACTCAGTATTATCAAAATATCCAGGAAATTTGTTCTTTTACAGTGTGATCATTTAGAATGCCTGCAATATTTATAAAATCAAAACCTTTATTGACATATTTGATTTAAAAAAAAAATGTTTTCTATGATCTTCAGGGCAGTCAATTTTGGGAAACTGTTTAGAATAATTATAATTTGGACAATTTCATACTTAGGACTGCAATATGGAATTTTGTTGCAATCCTCCAAAATTTGATGTAAATTATTGACAGGTAAACAACAGAGCTTGGTTAACAGATGATGTCTGCCATTATTTTTAGAAATAATAATAAGGTCCAAAATAATTGTACTTTTAGTACGAAATTTTCTCTTGTTGGGATTTATTTTTTTGTCCATGAGCACGGTTTTTACTTACAGTTTTAGAAAATATATCCAAAATGTTAACAAAATCAGTTCTTGATATATTACCAATTCCCATGATATTATCATTAAGACTGGGAAGATATAAAACTTTATGTAATTTTTTAATCCAATTTAATTAATTATTTTCCATGATCGTACAAGTTTTGAATGAGATTCCCCTTGTTGCTTATTTACTACCTCTAAAGGTTGAACTGTTAAATATTTAACATGGTGATTGTGCTTCTTAAGGTGTTGATAAATGATACTTTTAAATTTATGGAGTCTTCTAAAACAGTAAAGGGGTTCTTACATGCATTTAGATAAATAGAATCTGGTTTCTTCTATATACTGAATACTACAGCCCGGTTTGTTTCAGATAAGTAAATAGATAATACTGTTAGTTTTTCAATTTATATCAGTTTCAAAATTCAAGAAAAGTTTATGACCATATAAAGTGGACCTTACCGTATTGTTGGTGGAATGACAGAGACATGTTCGACATGATTTTTATTATTGAAGGATAATTGTTAGCAATTGTAGTATTTCTAGATAAGCAATTTTGAAGATTGAGACGTGTAGATACCCTTTAAACAAGATTGGTATTAACCCTTTCACCGATTACTGCCCAGACGATGGAATACCAGTGACGATGGCCTCCCTGAAGAAATATCCTAAAATCTGAACATCACCAAACCTTCATTTTTTGAGATATCATCATAATTTTTTTTTCTTTGAGAGAGATAACTCAAGACCACAATATGTCCTCATTTTTACCTTTAAAATTGGGTGACATCACAAACATAGGTAATATAAAATGCAATTAACAGGTAAAATAAATTTATTTAAGAAACTAACTATTAAAACATGCAATATATGATTAAAATTCACAATCAAGTATAAAAATGGTTTGTTAAATATCATTTCATAATTTGAGGTAATTTTTAAGCATCATTTGATATATTTCTAATTACAGGTGAGCACAGGTAAATGTAAATGAGACAGCAAAATAGAGACTTTGAAAATACTTTTGTATATAAATAAATTTATGTAAAATGAATAAAATTCTACAACCTTCTTGATAGATATAAGAAGATGTGGTATGAGTGCCAATGAGACAACTCTCCATCCAAGTCAAAATTTATAAAAGTAAACCATTATAGGTCAAAGTACGGTCTTCAACATGAGTATTTATTGTTTTTTGTAGATCATTGACTAGACTAGGTAAAAATTTGATTGGAAAATGTAAATATTTGACTAGAGTATGTAAACACAATTAACAAAAATAAAAAACAACACAAGTCATCTCCAATACTGCACTTTGGTGTGATAGTCTTTGAAACAAGATGAACCCTTTTTAACACAAAGGTAAACATTGCATTCAGAACATTTGAACACAGTGAGTGTTTTTTACAAGCTTATAAGGATTATCTTTTCGAGCAACTTATCTGTTAGCATTGGAGTATACATGATGTTTTTTTGTACACACGACACATGTATGATTTGTACTGTCATTTTCTTCCGAATTCGGAAAGTGTATCCCAACATTTACCAGACGTTCTGGTATTTTGTTTTCTACATTTGCTGTTCTTTTAAGCTTCCTTTCAGCTCTATGCTCACCAACAAAAGCATTAAATTAGTTCATCAATGAATTGTTGAAAGTCACGAGGTCTTTTATGTAGTGGTTTATGATTGACAACATGTCCTTCTAAGATGTATGCATTGTATGCAGCCCATAATACAGCTTTCAAGGCTAAATGCATGTACTATTTGTACTGCTTGGCACTTTTGGATATGGTCATTTCTGTCCACACCACCCATTTGATTATTGTAGTCCTGTACAACAGTGGGACAATTTAATTTTCAACAACATCTTGTTTATTACAGCGTCCAATTTGAACAGTTACTGGTTTGTGAACTGTAGATAGAAAGTGAACAAGACGCTTATCCTTCCAAACAAAAGTTAAAATGTTGTCAGACATTTGCCATATAAACTGGCCTCTTTGTAACTGTTTATCCTTAATTGTAGCCAAAGTTTTGGGATATCTTTTATGGTTACTCCTTATTGTGCCGACCATACCTATACCACAAGCCTTCAAGTTGAAAGCCAGCACAACACTTGTGTAAAAGTTGTCTGTGTATACAATATGACCCTTATATTCCATACCTTTTGTTAAATTTAGTACAACAGCAGCTGTTAGACCAAGATTTTCACCTTCAAACTCACTGTTACGTGTAATGTAAATTTCAAAATGAAAACAATATGCAGTCAGAGAATCACAAAGTAAGAACACTTTGATGTCCCATTTGTTTGGTTTGTCTTTTATGTATTGTTTGACGCCTAATCTTCCTTTAAAAGGAACCATACATTCAAGAATAGATACATTTTGAGCAGGATAATATTCCTCTTCAAACTTTTCTCATAAATAATCAAGATAAGGTCTAATTTTATACAACCGGTCTGATTTATTGGCCAAGTCATCATCATAAAAATGTAAATATCTACTTATTTGGACAAATCTACAACACTCAAATGTTTTAGAAAATCCAGTAGTTGCAAAACCCCCTTGTCTGGCTTTTGACAAAAGTATCTTTCAAGTCTGGGACAATTTACACACATAAGAGTTGCCAATTTAATTCCCAAAAAATGCCTTCATTTTAAGTAATGTAATGGGCATCCATTTTCCTTTGTAATGATCAGGGTCATTTTCAATTTTTTATAATATTTTGTCCATTTTGATATCCAACTTTCAAACCGTAATAAAATCTTTATTTTTGTCTTTTTCAATCTGGTTTTTTTTTTTTTTTGATCGCCATTATTATAGCAGGCAGAAATGAGCAAAGAACGATAACTCTGACTTAATGTAAACTAAAACCAGCAGGAAATTAAAACCCCCTACTAGCGTCCCACTAGATCAGGACTCGTCATTAGCTGTCTGAAGGGCTACCTGGTAAACCAGGACTCGTCGTATTTTTCCATTTCTGAGCATCATTCTGTTATTCCTATTTCCAATTGAAAGAGGCAAAGACTGGCATCCAGAACATGAACCAGCATACAGCAGTTGAAGCAAATAAAAAGATAAAACTTTACTGTGCAAGACATCAAGCGCTATCCTTCATCAAGTACCCGTCAAAATACGTAAACTACGTAACCAGAGGACTAAAACAAAAGACAGGTTATTTCAGGGTAGCACCTGAAATCTGACTAAAAAGAAGGCTGAATAATGAAATACTAGTTTAAGATAAATATGCCTAAAGTAATGAATATAGAGAAGTTCTCGCTTTGACACACACTCCATTATCTTGTATATTATAAGAGCATACAACTTATATGCATGTAATATCAAGAGAATCTTATTGCTTGGATTTTAACTATAACATTATAAATCTTACTGAGGAATCCATGATCCAAATGCATTCTGAAGACGTCCATATTGTGCATTAGTCATCTTTTCTCGAGATGATGAACTGGTTAACTGTGAATCTTTAACATGCAGACTGTTCTCAATTCCCATTGGTTCGTAACATAATGGGCGGGCTGTAGGAATGATCTGCATGCCTGTGCCTGATGAGGCCAAGGTACCAGATATGGTTGGTCCAGTATGTGGGGTCACCTGAATTGATGTTGTTTTTTCTACAAAATTACAATGAATAAATGTTCTTAAACTTTGCAATATTTAAACTGCTTACAGATTAAGATAATAATAAAAATTTAAAGCTGAAAAAGATCTCATTCTTTGACCTGTGGATTTTGATTGCTGCCTTCTAATGACACATAAATTAAAAACTTTTCTCTGCAAATATCCTTTACAAAAAGATATATGAACTGACAATTGAAATTAGATCTAAATTAATTTCAATTTAACTCACTTGGTGGTGTTCTACAGGACAATACTTCAAATCTAAGTGAAATTCCACCGTAGAATTCTTTAGGCAATATTCTAACAAAATGTGTTCTGATTTCATTATCACCATTAGCACCATCAAGCATGACATCAACTGGTGTATTCTTGTCACTGTTTCCACTGAAAACAGCATCTGATCCAAGGTGAGCATCTTGAATGGTGGACCATGTCTGACCATTCAGACTTGTAGCAACACTGAACTTAGTTACCCACATATCATTGTTAGGGTTGCCCTGGATACGAATTCCAGCTACATACATTGTTTCTCCCAAGTCAATCTGAATGTATTCAGATGTGATATCATTGTACCTAAAAAAAAAAAAAATGGCTGTTAACTTTATAAAATCATGCAAGTTGGCTTTTTTCTTTTAGTCTTTGGTGGATAGTTGTCTAATTGGCAATCATACAATATCTCCTTATTTTCATATGACCTGACGTAAAAAAGACCGCTACTTCATTTGGTCTCTGGTGGAGAGTAATGTCTCAATTGTGTTATGATATTGTAACTATTATATTTATTTAGTTGGCTTAATTTGTTTTGTGTGGCCTATTATATACATTGTGTACAAAATAATATACATTGTGTTACAACTATGCAGTTTAGAATTCACTGGAACAATCATTGATACTCATGGAATGATTAGAACTTTCTATTTCACTTACATAACGTTTCCAGAATGATCATAACAAAAGATGCGTAATTTATATTTCTAGCATTGTCTAGAAGTTTCCGTTTGAGTATATATATATAAGAATGCAGACCCTAAAGTTAGACTTTAATAGACATAGATAGACTTAGACATAGATAGACTTAGACATCAATAGACATCAACATTCTCAGCAGTTGGATTGACATTTTTATTTACTAATAACATCATATTAAATTGTGACCTATTGGACGTAATATTCTGTGGATTCCCGTGAAGATTTCCGGATAAAGAAAAGATAAAAGATTGGACTCATATTTTGACAGTTAAGTTGACATTTCTCTTTGTGTAATACTTCTTGTAAACTAGTGTATAATAAATCTTGTTAAATTTTATTATTGATTTGTGTCTTTTGTTGGCTACAATTAAAAGGCGATTTTCTGGCGTAACATTTGGAATCAAACCACATCTTCTTATTTTTATATTAGCCAGAATTTCAACTTTATTTAGATTTTTTCTGTATTTTGTCATTTAAAGGCACAGATTTTTTGTTGTTTTAACTATATTAATGTTTGAAATATTAATCAAAAAATTTCCGGTGCAAAAAATTTTTTTTCCATATAGTGCATAAGGAAGTCAGCTTAAAAAATGTAACCCCCAAATGACACATGGCAGTTACACAGCTTATATAAAAATATCAATTGCAATTATATAGATAAGCATTAGCTGCAATTATCAGATTGGAACCTATTTTTCAACAAATAAAGGTAGGACCTAGTCTGTCAAGTAACAGAAAAGTAAAAAGGTAAAAATATTTTCCCTTAACGAAAGAGAAAATTTCAAAGACAATATCAAAGCAGCAAAAAAATGCTTGAAATACTCATGAAAAAAATAATAAAGTGAGCCAAGAATATCCATTGCCTGTACTAGTTTAATATAGTATAACCAATTTTGTGGTTATTCTTATTTTTGTAATTAACATTTCATTTTGGGACACAAATTTCTGTTTTAAAAATACAGATGTAAACAATAAGATAATTTAAAAATACAATCAAACTTGGTTTTGAAGAAGAAACTTGCCTAGCTTCCCAAGCCTTCTGCCCATTAAGTCTGGCTTTGTATGCATCAGCGTCAGCTCCCTTGGAAGAGCTAGCTTTGAACATCTCGTAACTGTAGATGGACCCATCTTGTATGCCAAGCTCAGTCTTGCAATCTTAGGTAAAAATATGTAAATATGTTTAACAAAAAATAAATTTATTGTTGTCTTATTTTGGAAATCATGATATAATACAAAAAAATAATAATCTGTATGTTGAAGAGATCTTATGCATAACTAATTTCTTGTTTTATGTTAACAATTTATGAGAATATAATATTTTGATGAATCAGACAACATCTTAAATTTTTAAATTGTAGTTATGGTAGTGAAATAGGGTAATTTATAACACATTGTTTCTATTTAGGGTTGTTTAGCATTCGTTGCAATTAAATGAAAATTAACCTAACTACAGTTAACTCTCATTGTCATGAACTTGAATTTCTGATGAGTTGAAATTTTCCCATGGTCCCAAACTTTGTTCCATATAAATATATGTTTTTCTACTACTGATGAGTCGAAATTTGATAAGTTGAAATTTCAGTTGTCCGAATTAAATTAACGGTCCCAAGGTTATCAAAAATATTTAAATTGCATTCTTTAAGTCAAAACATGACCTCAGGGATTTAAATTGATTGACCAGACAACCTGATAATACACCTGTAATAAATTAATCGTAACAGAGACATATATATAATCAGGCATGGGGTAATGCAAATTTGTAATTGTAATGCAGGGTAATGCATTACATTTTTCTAAGTAATTGCATGTAATGTGTAATGCAGCAATTTTTGCATTACATGTAATTGTAATTTAATGCATTACATGTAATTGTAATTTAATGCATTACTTTAACAAAAAGTTATGTAATTTCATGCATTACATAGCATTACATGGCATTACTTTTTCACATACTCTTTAACAGATTGTTGGATATCTAACTCAAACTGTATTTAAGATTTCTTGATTAACTATTGAAGAACATAATCATTTGAATATTGATTTTCTATTTATTTTTCACACTTTACATAAATTACTAGCTGGAATAACACAATACTGTATATCAGATTAAGTATTTTTGTATTTCATTTTAATTCATACATTTTCCAGCATAAAAGATTATAATTGAAAATCATTACTGAAAAAGTGTTCCATTATTGTTAAAAGATCAATGAATACCTTGTCCTGATTAAATAAAAGATAATTGAACATTGACATAAAACACTAATTAGTTTGTTTTACAATTAATCTTTTCACCACTTTGACACTTGGTTTGCACAGATTAAGATCTATGTTTTTATTATATAATTTTTATAATTTAATTAGTAAAGAAATTCTCAGTAAATATTTTGATTGAAATAAAAAAAAATGTATATTTATAATAGTTAAGTTAATATTAAGTTAAAATAAGCATTAAACTTCATCTCTGAAATTTCTTTTTAGAGAAAACACAGAGATTAATACCTTAAAACATTAAAACCAAAGATAGAAGAGCAATCAACTTTGATAGGTTTTGTGAAACAGTAGGGTACTCAGAAATATCATTTGAAAGTGTTCAGGCCTGATAGAATGTGCATGAAGGATGAAACCTTTTGAAATCCTTATAATGTAAAAATGTTATATTCGTATTGAATAGAGCTTTTACATGTCTACTTTAATTTAATACATGTGCTAGAATCTTTTGTGACTTCATGTTGTTTTTCAAAAAGTTTGATTTTTCTTTTCACTTGATAATTTTTTTTACAAAATGTAATGTGTATTTCAATGCATTACTTTGCAAAAGTAATTGTAATATAATGCATTACTTTGATAAATGCATGTAATTGTAATTGTAATTTAATGCATGTTTTTTCAAAGTAATTGTAATATAATGCATTGCAATGTAATTCGCCCCATGCCTGTATATAATACAATATAATGTCTCTGATGGTAATCATACATTAATGAGCTTGGTTGTGTAGAAGGTGGTTCTCTAGTGGAAAATGATTGAAATAAAATGAAAGGAAATTTAATTTTATTATAATAATAAAACACTATTGCATACAGATACATCAATCTCAGACCATAATATCAACCCCTGACCCATATGCATCTGGATTAGTTTTAGCCATACCAAGCTAAGCAAGAGTTGTGTTGCTTAGTCTGTCAAACTTCCGAATTCGTTTGAGTCACACTACGGGTATCTAGAAATATTTCTCTGGTCCAAAAGACTTCAAAATAACGAGAGTCAACTGTATTTCATTCATGTTATAATATTTTACCCAATAAAACTACTGCAAACCAGGAAATTTTCGCGCTGTCTTTTTTTGGCGATTCTCCAACAAAATCTAAATTTGCACATTTTTGAAATCGCAATAGCCCGGTGTCCTACATAAGTATTGTATAATAAATCATTTGGAAAGTAAACAATTTTACATGTGTCATAAATCAAGTGATAAAATCAATCAGAGATCTTTTTTGTCGGTTCATTAATGTGAAAGTAGTTTAAAGTTATTAGTCATGTTTGCTTTTAAAAACACATACACAATAAACCAAGAAGAATGACATATTAGACTCAAATTAAGAACGAATCAAATGTTTTCAGTATTACTGCTGATTAATTAATCAATCTTTTGATCTGATTAGTCTGTGTAGCAGATATAATGAGGTAATCATTGTAAAACTGATTGACAGCTGTTTACATATTTGAAACAGTTGTTTATATAACAATATATCCATAATAAATGCTTGCTTGAGATGTCCTCCATGTTAACTAGGCTAACATGAGTTAAGTTGTGATTTCTAACATTGCCTTTCATTTAGAAATACATTTAAAGTTTTGGTTTTCGGTATAGATCTGGGGTGTGTAAAACTGGTGTTCTGCAGTGGTGCTGTACATATTCTTTTCATATACATTCATGTATGGTTTTGATCTTATGAATCAGCTTTCCTTGAAATATTCACGCCCGTTTTATTTTTTGCTTTTCAACTCTTACCGCGAAAATAGCGAAAATAAAACTGACGCAAAAATTTCCCTGTTAACAGTATCATATATGGAAGGTATAATAACATTAACTAACTTACGATCAACAGGTATTACAGTAACTGTGCCTGTTATTTTTGATGTTGTGGCTACGAATGGTCCAGAACCTGTTTGTTTTGTAGGTCCACTAAAATCCTTGGTTGGTACTTTGGTTGGCTGTTCTATGCTAGTTGTTGGACCAGCTGTGGCTAAAAATTTTTTTTTTTATTATTATTTATCTAAAAACAGTTCCAAACATGTTAAACCCCACCGCATTTTTGCGCCTGTCCCACATCAGGAGCCTCTGGCCTTTGTTAGTCTTGTATGTTTTTTAATTTTAGTTCATTCATATGTTTTGGGGTTTAGTGTGACATCCATTTTCACTGAACTAGTACACAATTTTATTTAGGGGCCAGCTGAGGACCACCTCTGGGTGCGGGATTTTCTAGCTGCGTTGAAGATCCATTGGTGGCCTTTGGCTGTTGTCTGCTCTTTGGTGACGGGTTGTTGTCTCTTTGACATATTCCCCATTTCCATTCTCAATTTTACCATATATTTCCTGCTCATAATCAACTGACAAAATATTATAATAACCTGTTGTCATCATATCAAATATCAACTTATAATTGCCTAAAAACCCTCTCCATCAGCATACTGTTCAAAGCCCAGTAATTAGTCTAATAAGAATATCATTAGAAACAAATTTCCCACTGGGAGTGTACCCATATACTATACTTCATTCTTAAATATCATTTAAATATAAACCAGGTATACCAAAAAATGTTCATGAAATTTCTTATGTTTTACACAAACTAAATGTGTAACTACAATGTTTAATTGCATTTTTGCTGAGTTATCCTAAAGATAAACATACCCTCTTTTATATTCAATACTATTAGATAGGGTTGTCAACGAGTACTCGAGTATTCTAGTATCGCTCAGTCGTACCGAGTATCGAATACCAAAATGATACTCGACTAATAGGTTTCCTGTTAGAATATTGCTGTCTTCTTTATATAAAATTGATCTTCTTTAGAACCTCTTTCAGATAAGTAAATAGGCATCACTGATTAATCATACTAGTAAATAAAATACATTTTATTTCGAATGCTTGTGCTAAATTGTCATTTAAAAAATGCCTCGGAAAAAACATGGGATATAACTAGGCTAACACTTTAAACTTAACATGTCTTAGCCATTCCATCACATCGGTACCGTCAGAGCAAATAATTTTGTCTGCAAGACTGTAATTTACAAAGTTGCAAAACCGACTGTCCCAAATAATAGTTGACAAGAAAATGTTCCCAAATAGAATAAATTCGTTGCATCCTCTGGTGACCCTCAGTGAATAGTTAAACTTCTAATCCTTACGCCTTTGTAAACATTAAATGTGTTTTCTTAACGATTACAAAATACTATTGTTTGATATGGTTTTTCCTTGTTATGATTTTTAAATAGGTGATCATTTAATTATATTGATTAGGTTATTGTTTTTCTGCTTAATTAGTACTTGTAGGTAATGAGCTATTAATTATGGAGTGTAATTCCTTGTCCAAGATACTTATGTAGATGGTTTTTCGTCTGTTGAACAACAAACCACATAATGTAAAGTACGTATTTTTGTGTTTCCGTGTTGTAGATATATTCTCGATCGAGTACTCGAGTACCGCTCGATAAAACCAACGAGTACTCGATTAGTAATTGTTCACCGAGTTGACATCCCTACTATTAAACCATGGTGATAACTTACAGTATTTGCAGTTACAGTAGAAGCGAACAGAGTAATCAGAACATTTTCCTGTTGATTGGTTTATCTGATCCCAGTTGTTACAAAAAACTCCAGTTTTATTACAAGTCACAACCTCACCAGTGTGGTCATTGGTAATATTTGTGCCTGCTTTGTAACATCTTGCTGCAACGATATTTCCAGCATCACAGAAGGCATATTTTTTACGTAGTTTTGGAATGGTTTCATAATCTCCATTATTGCTGCTGTCAGGAGTGTCCACATTCATTTCCTGAGTCCAGCCATGATCACAAACAATAGTTCCAGCAGATGGGGTTGCTGTCAGTGTTGGTAATCTTTGTAAGTCTGAGGTTGGTTTAGGTGTTGGTTTATCAAATGGTGGAATTGTAGGTTTAGGTGTGGGATTTTTACCTAGAAAAAAATCATGAATAAACAACATAAATCATGACTATTTCAGCAGTTTACCTGACCCCTTTTTCAATCTAAAAATTCTAAAATTGAAAAAATAAAAAATAAAAAAAGATTTTATAAATCAATCGAGAAAATGTATGTACTTTAACACTGAATAAAATTCTCTAGAATTTTCAATTCATGTCACTTATAAGTGTGGCCTCAGCTGTTTACATGTTGGTGCCAGTAATATTGAAATAGATGTCAGAAAAATCATATTTACAATCCATCAATACTTTATCTGCCTCTGGAATTAATGCATCCCTTTTAAAATCAATTTTCATTTTGTATTCCTTAAGAAGATTTTTCATGGTGATATAAGCTACTGTTTTGACAGGAACTGCTCCAAGGGAGCTTCACATTCATTTTATCGAAATATTTTTGGAATGCTTAAAAAAAATTTCAGTTTCAAGGTAAGATTAGAGAATAAATAACACAGCAGACAATATCTTTATTAACCTAATTAAAACAAATTTCTGTCGTGAATTATTGTTACAGTAAAAAAAAAGTACTCAAAGTTGTCTCATTACAATTACATGAACAATTTATGTGTAGAGTAACAATTATTTTGCAATAACATATTATAAACCAAGATGGCAGAATTACAATGACTTTGCAGCAAAGGTAAGTCACTTGTAGTATTTGGAAAGCAATTTTATTGAATGGAAAAAAACAACTTGAGTGAACACGGTCAGATCGAAGTTTTAAAATAAAATCTGACAAATTTACCATGATTTTGATTATCCTTTTTTAATTCCTCTTGCAATGCATATAAAAGTGGCTTATGCAATTCATATTTATTTATTCAATCAAAACAAAAATCTCAAATGAAGATGTAAATCATATGCACTTAAATATAACATACTGGCAATGTTTCTTTTATCAATATCTATATTATTCTTACATACAGTTAATTAAATACAGTACTTGTAGTTCTGATGTTTTGAAAATACTAATTTTATACTTACATAGACAATAGAATCTAGACTTGTAGTCCTGACATGTTTGGGTCTGGTCATTTACACATGTAAGTCCGTTAATATTACAGTCCACATTTTGTCCCGTATTTTTGTATTCAAGTCCAGAACTTGCCACAGCACATTGAGCAGCAATTACCTCATCACAAGTTTTTGGATATCCAGGAATATCTTTGGGTAATTCAACATCTCCAGTTGATCCTGAAGGATGGTTAACATTTATCCAGTCTGTCCAGCCTTCAATACAAAAGTCTGCAGTTGGGGCTATAGTTGTCTGTCCATCTCCATTTAGTGGATGTTTTGAAGGTACTTCACCTATGACACCAGTTGGGCTTGGAGTTGGATGGCCAGCATTACCACTTGGTGGACTTGCTGTTGGTTTTGGAGTTGCTGAGCCATTTGTTCCTGTTCCTGGTGATGGAGTTGGTGAGCTGTTAGGTCCTATTACAGGTGATGGAGTTGGTGAGCCATTAGGTCCTGTTCCAGGTGATGGAGTTGCTGAGCCATTAGGTCCTGTTCCAGGTGATGGAGTTGGTGAACCATTAGGTCCTGTTCCAGGTGATGGAGTTGGTAAGCCATTAGATCCTGTTCCAGGTGATGGAGTTGGTGAGCTATTAGGTCCTGTTCCAGGTGATGGAGTTGGTGAGCTATCAGGTCTTGTTCCAGGTGATGGAGTTGGTGAGCCATTAGGTCCTGTTCCAGGTGATGGAGTTGGTGAGCCATTAGGTCCTGTTCCTGGTGATGGAGTTGGTGAGCTATTAGGTCCAGTTCCAGGTGATGGAGTTGCTGAGCCATTAGGTCCTGTTCCTGGTGATGGAGTTGGTGAGCTATAAGGTCCTGTTCCAGGTGATGGAGTTGGTGAGCCATTAGGTCCTGTTCCAGGTGATGGAGTTGGTGAGCTATTGGGCCCTGTTCCAGGTGATGGAGTTGCTGAGCCATTAGGTCCTGTTCCAGGTGATGGAGTTGGTGAGCTATTAGGACCTATGCCTGGGCTTGCAGTTGGTGAGCCATTAGGATTTAGTGTTGGTTGTGCTGTTGGTGAGAACTGATTTTCCGATCCAGGTGATGGAGTTGGTGAGCCATTTGGACCTGCAGATGGACTGTGCGTTGATGGACAAGCATCCACACAATAAACACGGACCTCATAATCCTTACAGTGTCCATTGTTCTGGTTAATATCCTCACATACAAGTCCTCTGTTGACATCACATGACACACCCTTCTGATTAACAATATCGTAGCTCTGCTTTGTGGCAATTTCACGGCATTCAATCTTTGCTGGAAATTCACAGAAAGAATATTTCAGTCTGAGATTGCTTATTGTTTCATATTCTCCTTTTGATTTAGTGATCTTGGTGTGACTATTCATCCATGGAGACCACATACAAGATGGTGTTGGGACATATGGGATTCCTTGACCAGGTGTTGTTGTGTAGCCTGGTGTCAAGTCTCCTCCTGCAAAAATCATATACATTAGTAAAATAAAAACAACATAGAGGCTTTAAGTGAAATCTATGCCTAATGTCAACAAAAGGCTCCTAAAAGCCTGAACTGCTCACCTGAAAAAAATTGATATAATAGGCAAAAACTCAAAAGTTAATAAAAAAAAATGCACTCCGCCTGGAGCAGCTGGATACAACCGCAGAGGTCGAACTCTGAACAGTTGGGGCATGTATGGACACAATATTCAAGCTTGATACAGCTCTGAATTTGGATAGTGATTAAAGATTTGACACATTATAGATTTCTGACACAGAATAAATGTGGTCAAAGAACTTAAAAAATTGAAATGGGATATTTAATCTACTTAATGGTCCAATATCCAAAATCTAATTCCATGGTTAGATTCAGCATATAAAAAAACCCCATGAATTCAATTTTTGATGAAATCGCAAAAAGTTTAATTATGGACCCTTTGGACCTTAATATGGACTAATTTGAAAACAGGGCCCAAAATTAAAAATCTGAATGCACAGTTAGATTCAGCATATCATAGAACCTCAAGAATTCAGTTTTTGATGAAATCAAACAAAGTCTAATTTTGGACCCTTTGGACCTCAATGTAGACCTATTTAAAAATGGGGCCCCAATATCCAAAATAGTAATACACAGTAAGAACCCCCAACAATTCAAGACTTTAATTTAATCCTCATTGAAATTGGTTAAAAGATTTGTTTTTATTTTTAATTGAAGGTTTCTTGCTGTTGTGCAATACTTTGCTGTTGTGCAGTACTTAGTAAATCTGTTTACAAACTATTTATAATAATTTACACACCCTGTTTGGTGTGTATCTCCTGCCATATCCGTATTTGTTGTTTCTTTATATAGATCAGAAATAATTTATGTTAGAACCAGCTTAGGTAGTATTAGAAAAGTCCTGTTTTTTGGCCCCTATTTGGCCTCTAGTTTCTTAACAATTAAAGCTATAACCCCCAAAATTGACCCCAACCTTCCGTGTGTGGTATGGAACCTTGTGGTACAATTTCATATAGATCCATCAACTAATACTTAAGTAATTGTCTGGAAACCAGAAAAACCTTCCCCCCCCCTTTTATACATTAACCAGAAAAACTTTGTTTTTTCCCCCTTTTTTTGCCCCAAATTCCTGAACAGTTTGGGCCATAACCCCCAAAATCAATCCCAACTTTTCCTTTGTGGTATGGAACCTTGTGGTACAATTTCAGAGAGATCCATACACTTATACACAAGTTATTGTCCGGAAACTAGAAAAATGCCTTTTTTGGCCCCTTTTTGACCCTTAATTCCTAAACAATTGAAACCATAACCCCCAAAATCAATCCAAACCTTCCTTTTGTGGTATTGCACCTTGTGATTAAATTTCATTGAGATCCATTTAACTATACTAAAATTATTGTCTTCGGACGACGACGTTTTAGCAATATACGAACGCAATTTTTTTGCGGTCGTATAAAAATCGTCTGTTAAGGGCAATTACTATTATAAGGTGTCAGCCATTATGATTTCTGTAATATTGGCATTCTTGTAGATTTTGATTACTGATCATTTTTGCAGTTAAAAGTTTTTACAGATCTTTTATATTTTTCAAGATAAAAAGCAAATACTCGAAAACTAAAAAAAAAAAATCCTTTTAAAGGCAATAACTCCTATAAGGAGTAATCTGGAAGTTACTATTATTTAGCATTTTTGTATATCTTGAATAGCTTATCATTTATGCTATTCACAGTTTCTACCCAGGGCTTCTAACAAATATTTGAACTAGCTGGAATTTTTTTTCTTGTCTCACAATTTCTATCTATTATAATTTTTAAGATAATAAACAAAAACTTGAAAATTAGTCAAAATTTGGAGGTATGTTTTGTCACATGATTTTGTAGAGCTGAGCATGCCCAGTTTTACAATTGTCTGTTGAACTGGGCATGCATTGTTTTACAATTTTCATACGATCTGTACATCATGCACAATCCCCTAGGAAATTGTACAAATGAGCAGTTCATATATATGCATGTAAAGCAAATGAAGCCTAGATCATCAAACAATTGTAAAACTGTGCATGCTAGTGCACGTGAAGATATGCAACCAGGTCCATCATACAATTGTAAAGCTGTGCATTCGTTTATATTTATGGATTGCCCAGTTTTACCAAAGTTTGTTGAACTGGGCGTGCATTGTTTTACAAATTTCATACGATCTGTACAGCATGCACAATTCCCATATATGCATGTAAAGCAATGAAGCATAGATCATCAAACAATTGTAAAACTGTGCCTGCTGATGCATGTAAAAGAATGCAACCAGGTCCGTCATACAATTGTAAAACTGTGCATGCTTTGGTATTTATGGAATGCCCAGTTTTACCAAAGAAAAAACATCTAACGAAAGCATAGACCAGACGTGGCAGGTTATTTATACATCCCCACAACAAAAAAGACACTAAGTACATTGCTGACAGCTAGTTTAAAGCCAATAACAACTAAAAAAATATTGTACCTAAGACTATCTTTCAACATGTTCAACGGTTAAAATTTTGTTAGGAGCTCCACCCGTGAAAAATTTTCTGCAGTGATCTCTGAGTTTAAAGCTAAAAAAACAATGTCAATTTTGACAGAAGAAAATGAAATTGCAAAGGTAAAAATATAGGTACAAAATACAGACAAGAATAAGAAACACATAGTGAAAAGCACATTGCATAGTTGAGGCCTATATATATATAATATCTATTGTGTTTATATGATGTGTGGATTTCATATTTTGATTATCAACTGCATGTCTCCTGTTATTTTAAAATTTGAGAAACCTATTATATAAATGTTTCTACAAAATTTACAACTTCAATCTAGGTTTTAATTGTCAATGAAGTTTTTAGCAAGATTCCCTGTAAGCTTATCAATCTTCTTTCTATTTTTCAAACTCAGAAATAATGATATATGAAACATGAAATTGTCAGCATTCATGTATGTAAGTTGACTTTGCAACCGCTTGAGTCCTGCATTTGCTTGCTTGTTTATTTGAGAATTGATAGTCTGTGTATCTACACATGCTGTATATCTCTCCATGTTGTATCCTTCTGAACAAGCAATATGACATTTCTAGTGAAACTTGTCAACAAGGAATCTTGTGTTTTTAAAATAATCTGGTTCTCTTGAAAGACAGTACTTGTGAAGATTGCAAGGGTTGTCCTATATTATAACATCTGGTGCTTTGTGGAATCTAGTTTTGAATATTGTGAAAGGAACCTTTGAATTAAATCATTTCATAATCATACAAAAAATGCTAACAGGTGCACATGAATTAAATCATTGCAGAATTATGCAAAAAAATGCAAAACTGTGCACTTGAATTAAATCATTGCATTATTATGAAAATAATTGAAAAACGGTGCACTTGGATTAAATCATTTCATAATCATACAAAAAATTGCTAAACTGTGCACTTGAATTAAATCATTGCAGAATTATGCAAATAACTGAAAAACTGTGCACTTGAATTAAATCATTGCATAATTATGAATAATTGAAAACTGTTTACTTGGATTAAATCATTTCATAATCATACAAAACATTTCTAAACTGTGCACTTGGATTAAATCATTGCAGAATTGTGCAAATAATTGCTTAACAGTGCACTTGAATTAAATCATTGCAGAATAATGAAAGCATTTGTATAACTGGGCACTTGGATTAAATCATTGCACTAAAGTAGAAACAAAAATAGCAAAACTGTAAAACTGTGCTCTTGATTGAAATAATTGCAGAATTACGCAAATAACTGTAAAACTGTGCACTTGAAAAAAAAATCATTGCAGAATTATGCAAATAATTGTAAAACTGTGCACATGAATTTTTTTGGAAGAATTATGAAAATAATAATAAAACTGTGTGCTTGAATTAAAAAATAGCACGAATTGTGAAAGTAATTGTATAACTGTGCACTTGAATTAAATGATTGCAGAATTATGCAAATAATTGTAAAACTGTGCACTTGAATTAAATCCGTGCATAATTATGCAAGAAGTTGTAAAACTCTGCATTTGAATTTAAATCATTTTACTAAAATTAATCATGTAATAGGATGTATGCAGCATTTTGCTAATGGTGTTCAGAACTAATAAAATTTGCAGAATTGTGCATGCCCTATTAGTCCGATATTTGTCTTTTTGGGCATGCCCAGTTCTACAAATAGATCTTATATGCTGATCTTTTTTGCTGTTCATAGTTTATACCTATCAAATACTTTTCAACATAA
Organism: Mytilus coruscus; assembly: GCA_017311375.1. Classification (NCBI taxonomy): domain Eukaryota; kingdom Metazoa; phylum Mollusca; class Bivalvia; order Mytilida; family Mytilidae; genus Mytilus; species Mytilus coruscus. The sequence goes on along the minus strand of CM029596.1, from coordinate 96,253,093 downwards.
CCATGATAACAGGCAAAATCTAGAAAATTTGTGAAAAATTGTTATTTAAGGGCAATTACTCCTATAATGAGTGATCAGATGGTTTCAGTCATATGGGTTTTTTTGTAGATCTTATTTAGCTAATTGTTTTGGCTGTTAAAAATTTCTACTTACTATCATAGTTTCCAAGATAAGAGGCAAAATCTTGTAAATTAGTAAAAAAAAAAGTCATTAAAGTGCAATAATTCCTATAATGAGTCATCTGATAATTTTGTTAAAGCAAGAAGTAGGTAGATATTGGCATTCTGGGCATTTTTGGTTAAGTCAGATTTTCTCTATCTATAATAGTTTCTGAAATATAAGACAATTAATGCAATTTACCCTTATGTTCTATTTTTAGCCATGGTGGCCATATTTGTTTACTGACTTGACCAAAAACACTAACTTCATACAACAAACCCTAAGGATCATTCACTCTAAGTTTGGTTGAAATTAGTATAGTGGTTTCAGAGGAGAATATCTTGGCAAAAGTTTACAATGGACAAGAAAATTAGTCAAAAATTGTTGTTTCAGGCTATAAGTCCTTAAGGGATCATCATTTTTTTTTCGTTTTGTCTGACTTTTTTTTGCAGTTTACAGTTTTTGCCTATCTATTATATGGTTTTTAAGCTAATAGGCAAAAACAATAAAATTAAAATCTGGTAATTTTTGGTGCTAACAGGAAGTATGTAGATCTTGGAATTCTAAGGGTGCAATCAACAAGTTTTTTCTATGACATCATATTTTAAGGTACCATGCATAAGTGACCCTTAGTGGTGGTATTGTTAATAAAGATATGTGTATAAGACTAGATATCACTGGAATCAGAATTTTCTCTAGTTTATAATGAAAGAACTAGAGGCTCCAAGGAGCCTGTGTCGCTCACCTGATTTTTTTGTTTACAATTGATGCATGAAATAATGCAACCATTATACTTTTGCTTTAGTTTCAGAGATATAAGCCAAAACCTGCATGTTACCCCTATGTTCTATTTTTAGCCATGTCAACCATGTTCGTTGGCAGGTGGGGTCATCGGACACATTTTTTAAACTAGATATCTTAATGATGATTGTGGCCAAGTTTGGTTACATTTGTCTCAGTAGTTTCAGAGGAGAAGGTTTATCTAAAAGATTACAAAAATTTACGAAAAATTGTTAAAAATTGACTTTAAAGGGCAATAACTCCTTAAGGGTCAATTAACAATTTTGGTCATTTGACTTATTTGTAGATCTTACTTTGCTGAACATTATTGCTGTTTACAGTTTATCTCTTTCTATAATAATATTCAAGATAACCAAAAAATGCAAAATTTCCTCGAAATTACCAATTCAGGGGCAGCAACCCAACAGCGGGTTGTCTGATTGGTCTGAAAATTTCAAGGCAGATAGATCTTAACCTGATAAACATTTTTAGCCAATGTCAGATTTGCTTTAAATGCTTTGGTTTCAGAGATATAAGCCAAAAACTGCACTTTACCCCTATGTTCTATTTTTAGCCATGTTGGTTGGCAGGCCGGGTCATCGGACACATTTTTTAAACAAGATACCCAAATGGTGATTGTGGCCAAGTTTGGTTAAAATTTGTCTCAGTAGTTTCAAAGGAGAAGATTTTTGTAAAACTTAACGGACGATGACGACAGACGACAGACGACGGACACCAAGTGATGAGAAAAGCTCACTTGGCCCATTGGGCCAGGTGAGCTAAAAATGAAGTGTAATTTTGACATAATAAAAAAGTTTTACCCAGAGAAAATGAAAAAAAATTGTCCAATCTCAACATGAGTAAAATGCTCTGCTGGGCGCAGCTTGATTCAACGGCAGAGGTCGAACCCTGAACAGCTGGGGCAAGTATGGACACGTCAATCAAGTTTGATACAGCTCTGAATTTGCATTGTGATTAAATATTTGACACATCATAGGTTTCTGACACAGAATGAATGAGGTTAAAGAACTGAAGAATTTGAAATTGGACCTTTACCTATTATGGTTAAATATCCAAAATCTAATTACAGTTAGATTCAGCATATCCAAGTGCACCAAGAATTTAATTTATTTATTTATTAATGGACAATATCAGCTAATTTTTATTATCTGATATTTTATATTATTCAAAAAATATATATATATAGCATTCTGAAAATCAATTTAAACAAGATAACAAACAAACCTACCACCAAGTTCTTCAAAAAACTTACAAAAAAAGTGAAAAAACAATTTCCAAAATATCTTTCCTCATTAATAAAAAACAAAAGGGGAATGTGTCCATGGGACACAGATGATGCCCCTGCTTGCATATCATATTAATTTATAAAGGGACATAACTGAAGAACGGTAAAAGTGATGCTACCCAAATTTGTACTTGATCTGAGTTTTGTTGTAATAAGTATTGTGTATAAGTTTCATAACATTTGGTTGAGGCAAACTTTAGTTAGAGAACGTAAACGAAAAATTCAGCAATTTTTCCATTTGTAAAGGGGCATTTCTCTAGAACGGTTGAAGTGACACTACCGAAATTCAAACTCGATCTGTATTTTGTGGCAATAAGCATTGTGTATAAGTTTCACAACATTTGGTTTAGGCAAACTAAAGTTAGAGAACGGAAACGAAAAATTCAGCAATTTTTCCATTTGTAAAGGGGCATAATTCTAGAACGGTTGAAGTGACAGCACCAAAATTCAAACTTGATCTGTGTTTTGTTGTAATAAGCATTGTGTATAAGTTTCATAACATTTAACTGAGGCAAACTAAAGTTAGAGAACGGAAACCAACTTTGGGACGTACGGACATACAGACGGACAAGGGTAAAACTTAATGCCCCCTCCACTACGGCGGGGGCATAAAAATCTATAAAACTTACTTGTTATTATTTTTCAAAACATCTAATAATGTACATTAAATTTGAAACTATATTTATGCATAATTTATTCTCTAAAACTAGATTTGATGCTGTATCTATTTTTAACTATAGCTCTACTTACAATTTCTATTAACTGTGCAATACAGCTCTGAATTTGAATTGTGATTAAATATTTGACATAGCATAGTTCACGACACAGAATGAATGTGGTCTAAGAACTTAAAATTTTGAGATTGGACATTCCTTGGGGTTCGGTATTTTTGTTATTTTACTTTTTACCTATTATAGTCCAATATCCATAATCCTTAATTCATGGTTAAAATCAGCATAACAAAGAACCCCAAAAGTTGAATTTTGATGAAATCAAACAAAGTTTAATTTGGGGCCATTTGGACCTCAATGTAGACCAATTTGATAAAGGAGCCCAAAATCCAAAATGTAAATACACAATTAGATTCAACATATCAAAGAACCCAATATACTCAAATTTTGTAGAAATCAAACAAAGTTTAATTTTCGACCAAGATTTGGACAAACTTGAAAATTGGGCCCAAAATCTAAAACCTAAATACATGTTTAGATTCAGCATATCAAAGAATCCCTTCAATTCAATTTTTGTTAAAATCAAACAAATTTAAATTTTGGAACTAGATTTGATGCTGTATCTATTTTTAACTATAGCTCTACTTACAATTTCTATTAACTGTGCAATACAGCTCTGAATTTGAATTGTGATTAAATATTTGACATAGCATAGTTTACGACACAGAATGAATGTGGTCTAAGAACTTAAAATTTTGAGATTGGACATTCCTTGGGGTTCGGTATTTTTGTTATTTTACTTTTTACCTATTATAGTCCAATATCCATAATCCTTAATACATGGTTAAAATCAGCATAACAAAGAACCCCAAAAGTTGAATTTTTGATGAAATCAAACAAAGTTTAATTTGGGGCCATTTGGACCTCAATGTAGACCAATTTGATAAAGGAGCCCAAAATCCAAAATGTAAATACACAATTAGATTCAACATATCAAAGAACCCAATATACTCAAATTTTGTAGAAATCAAACAAAGTTCAATTTTCGACCAAGATTTGGACAAACTTGAAAATTGGGCCCAAAATCTAAAACCTAAATACGTGTTTAGATTCAGCATATCAAAGAATCCCTTCAATTCAATTTTTGTTAAAATCAAACAAATTTAAATTTTGGACCTTTTCAACCTTTATGTGGACCAATTTGAAAACCAGGCCCAAAATTAAAAATCTGTATACTCGGTTAGATTCAGGATATTAAAGAACCCCAATAATTCATTTTTTGATGAAATAAAACAAAGTTTAATTCTGTACCCTTTGGACCTCAATGTGGACCAATTTGAGAACGGGGCCCAAAATCCAAAATCTTAATACATGGTTAGATTCATCATATTAAATAACCCCAAGAATTCAAGACTTCGAAATTAAACTACACTGAAATTTGTCAAGAAATAAGCAATCAATCTATACAAAGTATTAGAAAAGTATTGTTTTTGACCCCTTTTTCCTCAATGATTAGGGCCATAACCTCCAAAATTAACCCCTTTTCTTCCTTTCTTGGTATGATACCTTGTGGTATAATTACATAGAGATCCATAGACTTATACTCAAGTTATTTTCCGGAAACTAGAAAATCCTAGTTTTTTGGCCCCTTTTTGGTCTTAATTCCTAAACGGTTTGGGCCATAACCCCCAAAATTAATCCCAACATTCCCTTTGAGGTATGAAACCTTGTGGTTCAATTTTATAGAGATCTATACAATTGTACACAAGTTATTGTCCTGAAACAAGAAAATACTTGTTTTTGGCCCCCAATTCCTAAACAGTACGGACAATAACCCCCAGAATCAATCCCAACCTTCGTTTTGTGACATGAAACCTTGTGGTAAAATTTCATAGAAATACATCCACTTATTCTCAAGTTATTGTCTGGAAACCAAATGTCTCGGACGACGAAGACGACAACGCTGAAGCTGACGTCATAGCATTATATTTGCAGTCATATAAAAACCTGAAATCAGGTCATGTGTATACCCATGTAGGCATGATACAGGCACATTTCAGATAATCAAAACAGTATGAATTTCATAGATTTTTACCTGGTCTTTTAAAAAAGTCTCGCTACAGGGTACATTGGCCTGCTCCAGAAAGAGCTACAATAGCTACAAATAAGTTTTCAATTTTCACTACCAAAAAAACAGAAAGTTTACAGTGTTGTCTCCCCTTAAAACAAGTATATCTAATCTAATTTAAAAATCATTTTGATCATTCAACCTGTTTTGATTGAAAGTTAACTAACTAATTTTACTACTAAATACCAAAAAACATGATACTCTTTCAAAAATACGGTTAAAAAGGGATTTCCCTCCATGGCTATTTGTAGTTAAAGGGATAACCTCATGTATTTTATAGGAAACTGTTTATAGCAACCTAAGATTTAATTATGTCCTGTTTTCTATATCTATTATAGTTTACAAGATACATGAAGAATAATGCAGTTTACCCATATGTTCTATTTTTAGCCATGGCAGCCATGTTTGTTGACCGACTGGATAAAAAAACACAAACTTTATTAGAGTTACCCTAAGGATCATTCACTCAAAGTCTGGCTGAAATTGCTTCTGTAGTTTCAGAGAAGATCTTTGAAAAAGTTTACAACAACAACAGACAACAATAACAGATGCCAAGTGATGGAAATAGCTAACATGGCCCTTTGGGCCAGGTGAACTAAAAATGGTCATCAATAACATTCAGCTAATAAGTTCATAATATGGTATTTGATACTATTCAGCTATTTAAGCCTACTCAAAGTTAAAAGAATAAAGAAACTTTGCTGTTGTATGGAAAATATTTATCAGTTTTAAATTAAAGTAGATGTGATATAATGTCAAAGAGTCAGCTAACCAAACACTTAGGGTAACCCAATTAAACACAATGTTAATTATTTTGAATTTGTGCCTTAGTTAATACTGCTTTAGATGACATTATTGTAATGTGTGTTCATAGTGTTACTGGTATTCATAATGTAGAAACAGATCTTATCCACAAAGTAAAGCTCAACCTATTGTCAGAATATGTAGTTAAAGTTGGCTTATTATATATAAAATCAACTTTTCTCTAAGGCCAAAAAAAAATATATGTCTGTTTAAGGTTACATGCTTTAAAAAAATAGGGTAGGTAGGTCGGTATTTCCATTTTATTTTATTTTTCATTTTGATTTTGAGTGTGCGGTTTCGTCTTGTCGTGATCCGAGTTGATCATGGGCCGAGTTTACCTGTAATTTTAATGATTGGATTATTTCCCTTTGTTATTGGTTGGAAAAAAAGGCGGCAAAATGTTTATTACATCACACAAGTCGCGAATTTCTTTAAAACAACTATCATAATCACGATTATGAACATTGGGATGTATCAGGCAACACTATCTTCACTTTTGACACGAGTTCAGTTTATTTTTCACTTTACGACGGAAATAAAATGGCTTAGGGTCGGCGCTCAAAATAAGGTCGGTCGGGTAACCGTAAACAGACATATATTTTTTTTTGGCCTAATACTGACTTTTTTTTTAGGTCATGTGACCCAAATAATGAGATCACCTAGTTTCAAAAAAAACATGCTAAAACTCATAATCAATTTTAATGAAAATTGTATTCACTGCTCTCACACTTACCTGCTTACAGCAGTTACATAACAGTGTGAAAAAAGATTCTGACAAGTCCTATGAAGGGCCAATTTAGCCTTCTTAGCAGAAAAAAATTAATTTGAAATCCATCAAAATATGTCAATTGCCATCAATTTAAAAAATAATAGACAATTTGCAGAAAACAGGCTAAATAGTAAATTGAAAGGCTGCCTTTGTTAATATTCAGGTTATAATTAATGAAAATAATACTAAGTATATAGTTGTGTTTTAGACTATTTGTGTAATTCATAAGACATGTATGTCTTCCTTTCTTGTTACAATTAATTTAAGATCTTCTGCAGACTGAAATCCACCTTACAGTAAATTGTATAAAATATTAGAAATAAAACTACTCAGAAAATCTCATCTAGTAGAGCATCCATATTCCACTGTTCAGGATGCATAAACAGTGCACCCATGTTCAATCAAATACACATTTAATACCTACATATGAGATCTAATCAATAAAAATCAATCAGCCTTAAATGTACATTTACTCCATATCCTTTCATTTTCTATTGATTCTAGAGTTTGTCTCTAGTGCTGTGTGGAGGCAGTAGAACGTTTCCCGTGCTTGAGGTGTATGCTCTTATAATATTTACAGTTATGGTGTGCTTGTTCATGTGAAAATTTCTCATATTAATACACCGTCAAAATTTCATGTTTGGTTAAATTTCTTCAAAATACTGGTCTGGTCATCTGTTTTGTATATTGCCCTTTCATACTATTTTAAACTGCTAGGTTTTCTTACATATATTTCGATGTGCCCGTGCTGTCTATCATTTGTTGTTTAGTTATATATGTATTGTCTATCATTTGTTGTTTCGAAATTAATGGTCTTTTGTTGGGCAATGTATGACAAATATATGTTCAAAACCTCGCCCGTAATTATAAATTATGTAATTCATTGACCGCTCCCGACATGTGTAACTTCAAGGCATATTTTAGCGGCGATCGATGTCTTTCAAAAGTACTTTATTTTTATCAATAGTACCGCTTAAGTCGACGCTAGGGCCGTCTTGACCTTGTTGTAGGGTATGAATGATTTGTTCATTGTTGAAGGCCCTACATCAACTGTCAAGATGAAGAACAGGAATAAAAGCCCTGTTCATTGATAATTTTCTATGTTTTCTATGTATTGCGTGCGATTTTGTCCCATGTACATTTACTCCATATCCTTTCATTTTCTATTAAATCTAAATTTAGTAAATATGTTACCTCCACAATCACAGTAAACACTGACTTCATAATCAGAGCAATATCTGCCACCCTGTTTGGAATTTGAACATACCAGACCATCAATAAGGTCGCAAGTCACCTGGTTATCCTTAGAAGATGTGTAAGGAAGTTTGTCAGCAACAGTCTGGCATTTAATGGAATTTGGTTTGGCACAGAAGCTGTAGTGGTGGCGTAATTCTCCCATCAATTCAAAATCTCCAGAGTCTATAATCTCAAAAGGATTCTTAACAGTAGGAGAATCAACATTCATCCATTCAGACCAACCATCTTTGCAATAGTAATGCCGTGGTGTCTCACTGTATTGTGGCAACGGAATTCTTGTTACAACCTTATTTTGGGTTGGCTGCAGTGTAGGTATGCCACTATTGACTCCAGGGCTAGGAGTGGGTACTCCACCAGTATGTAATCCTGGGCTTGCAGTTGGCTGTTTAGTTTCTTCTGGGGTTGGTTTTGGGGTTGTAGTTTTGTCATCTCCATTCTGAGGGGATATTGTTGGTATTGGTGATTCCCTGGCAAGTAAGTAGGACCTGGTGTTGGTGATCCTGTCAAACCTGAATTTGGTTGTGGGGTTGGTGTGACACCAGTTTCATCTGTTGGTCTTGGTGTTGGTTGATGACCTGTTCCACCTGTTGGACTTGGTGTAGGTTGTCCTGCTGACCCACTTGGTGGACTAGGGGTAGGTGATCCTGTCCCACCAATATGTGGATGTGGTGTTGGCTTACCACCTGTTTGATATCCAGGAGTGAGACCTATCAAAAAAAAATACTTTCTTAAAACCTTTGCATTCTTATCTTGAATAACTTTACTAGCTATTAAATCTTTTCTATATATCAATTATATAGATTTAAACATGTATAATCCACATATTTTTATGGGTTTCCCAATGCTCAGACTTGTGTAAAATGTTTTGTGGACTGATGTTTGTCTCTTCATCTTTTTTTCTTTTGGCCATGGTGTTGTCTGTCTTCTTTTATATTAACTTCTTCAAAACACAATGGGGCCTCGGTGGCCGAGTGGTCTAAGTAGCTACTACTGTAATCACTAGCCAGTCAACACTGAGGTTGTGATTTCGAACCCCGCTCGTGCGGGTGCACTCAACTCAATCTTAGTTGACAAGGATTGTCAGTTTTCCTATTGAAGGTCAGTAGTTTTCTCCGGGCACTCCGGCTTCCTCCACCAATAAAAACTGGCCGCCATGAAAAAGCCCAAAAGCGGTGCTTAAAAGTGGCGTTAAAACACCAAAAATCAAAATCAAAATCAAAACACATTGTTCTATGTGAGTGGTGTAAGAACAAATACACTGCTTCATTTTTCATTTATTTCATTGCTTCACTATATTTCATTGCATGCAATGATGCATATGATCTTTGACTTTTTTTATCTATCAATTTTTATTTATTTCATTCTTAGGGGTTCAGTATGTTATATATTACTCATATCTTAATATGCTTATATTATCACAAATCTAAATATTTCTTCTGTAAGTTATTTTTAACAGACTTGTCTCATAAAAATCATTATAAAGGAGATACAATGATACAAACTGATCAGATGCACAGAAAGAAGAATTTTGTTTCCCCAAACATTATCAGAAACTTTAAGAATTGTGTTTCTGTCTGAAACGATGGACATGCAAGAAACATTTGGTAAATACATACCACAATTACAATCAAAACGAACTTCATAATCATAACAATATTGCCCATTGGCCTGGCTAGCTTTCAGGCATCTCAGTCCTTCTTTCAGGTCACATGTAACTTTCTGTCCTGAATCTGCTGACATGGTATTGGTTCCAACAACTCGACATTGTATGGCAGTCATCATGTAATTGTCACAGAAGACATACTTCTTCCTAAGTCCTGATATGGTCTCAATGTCACCTTGATTTGTTGGGGATGGCTGTGAAGCACTCATCCAATCAGTCCAATCATTTCTCAGACATTTTATTGCCATTGTTGTTTCTTGAGGGGTTGACCACCACCATTTGGTGTTGGAGAAGGAGTTGGCATTCCTCCTGGTGTTATGGCAGGAGATACTGTGCTTGGATGAGGAGTGGTGCTACAGAAACCATTACGTTTCATTTCACCATTGTCACTGCAGTAACTGTTCAGAAAAAAATCTTAAGATAAATATCTATTTACCAATAAATGTACTTAGATACCCAGCAACCCAAACCTTTCTCTTAACTACTTAAAATGTTCTTATTGGCATATTATTTTGAAATTGTTTTATAACCTCTAAACTTTCCCCTTATTCTTATATTAAATCATCTTGAAGAACTAAAGAAAACCAGACATCATCATTTTGCCAAAAATTGAATTAGAAAAAACACATGTACACAGAATTGTATTTATTTATCTGTAATTTTGATGTAGCTTAATTTCGAATATGTTGTTATTTCTATAAAAGCTCCTTTATGTTGTTTTTTCCTAAACATACCAGATTTCACAAGTTTGATCACAAACTGCCTCATCTGTAATTTGCTCATTCTGACGATAATGTCTACCATTGAAAACACAGACAGAATTGTTACAGAGGGGTTCTGGGATACATTTCATTGGTTTTTGTGTTCCATCATAAACCATTCCATCTGCACAAGGCTCAATGTCACAACCTATAATTTCAAAGTAATATTTTAAATTTTTTTTTAAAATAATAAAAAATAAATGGAAAATGTGTCCCCATGGACACAGATGATGCCCCCGCTTGCATACAACATTATAAAGGGACATAACTCAAAAACAATAAAAGTGACGCTACCCAAATTTGTACTAGATCTGAGTTTTGTGGCAATAAGTATTGTGTATAGGTTTCATAATGTTTGGTTGGGGCAAACTTAAGTTACAGAACAGAAACTAAAAATTTTGCAATTTTTCGATTTATAAAGGGGCATAACTCGATAATGGTTAAAGTGACGCCACCAAAATTCAACTTGATCTGTGTTTTGTGGTAATGAGCATTGTGTATAAGTTTAATAACATTTGGTTGAGGCAACTTAAGTTAGAGAACGGAAACTAAAAATTTTGCATTTTTTTTTTCCATTTATAAATGGGCATAACTCGAGAATGGTTAAAGTGACCCCACCAAAATTCAAACTTGATCTGTGTTTTGTCGTAATAAGCATTGTGTATAAGTTTCATAACATCTGGTAGAGGCAAACTTAAGTTAGAGAATGAAAAATAAAAATTTTGTAATTTTTTCATTTATAAAGGGGCATAACTCTAGAACGGTTAGAGTGATGCTACCAAAATTCAAACTTGATCTGTACTATGTGGTAATAAGCATTGTGTATAAGTTTTATAAAATTTGGTTGAGGCAAACTCAAGTTAGAGAACTGAAACCAATTTTGGGACGTACGTACAGACGGACAAGGGTAAAACTTAATGCCCCCTCCGCTACGGCGGGGGCATAAAATAAATAAATGGAGAATGTGTCCATGGGACACAGATGATGCCCCAGCTTTCATATAACATTATAAAGGGACATTACACGAGAAAGGTAAAAGTGACGCCACCCAAATTCGAAATCAATCTGCATTTTGTGGTAATAAGCATTGTGTATAAGTTTCATAACATTTGGTTGAGGCAACCTAAAGTTAGATAACGGAAACCAATTTCTTGACACATGTACAGATGGACGTATGGACGGACGTACGGACGGACAAGGGTAACACTTAATGCACCCTCCGGTGATGTGGGAGGGGGGGGGGATAAAAAATGAAATCTGTAAAACCTAACTTTTGATTTCAAGTCTGGGTGGAATATATATATATATATATATGTATATATATAAGTAATAAGAGTGAAAATTGACATATACACAATAGCTCCAATGTGTTTCAGTAATCAATTGTATAGCCTGATTTTGGGGCTTGTTATAATGACAGAGATTTATTAATCATGTTGGATGATTGTTAATGCAGTTAGTAATCTGTTTGAAGAAATGATAATTCAACCGGAAAAATTAAATGGCTGATTATCCAATTAGGATAATTGTTCATACAATAGTTTGACCCTTTAAAATGATCATCCAGCTTGATTTTGTGGCTGGGATAATGACTGGGATTTAATTTATCCATGTTGGATAACTTTTAATGCAGTTCTTTATCTGTTTGAAGAAATAATTTGGACCGTTTTTATATCTTATAACAATCTTACAAAATTCTGAATAGTAAATTTACCTATTTGTTTCAGTGTATCTGGTCACGGAGAGTACCCAAATAGGGATTTTCTTTAGTTGAAGCTATATCAATTATGTTTATTAGCGGAAAAATTATGACAAACAAAAAGTAGGTAATGCCAAACACACAATTAACAGCACCTTGTGGTGATTCAAAGCATGAATAGTTTGGGTCCTTTATGGACCTACTTCAGAAAGAGAATGGTGGATTAATAGCTGCACACTATTTATATAGTGTCTGACAATTATTCACTCTGGCTAATTATCTTATACAGATAATCTGATATCCATTCTGGATATTCATCCAGTATCCGTTCTGGATTAAATTATCTGATAAGTCAAATATCTGGTGAAATTTTCATCTGTTATGGTATTTCTTCAATTAACAGATTATGCATGTATATAATACAGTTATCACATGATTTGTGTGTTTTAACATTACCTACTTTTCTTTAATCATGGTCAACGCTCCTTTTCATTATCTGAACATCTTAATATATTGTCAATTCGCATTAATGTTTAATTTTTAGTAGCAGTTTACTTTACCAAGGTAATATCTACAACTTTTATTAAAAATTAAATGCTTTTTGATTGGTTTATGGCAGATCTCATATCAATAATTGATTGGGAAATTACCTGAAAATCACCTAACAATAATAAGTTGGTCAATGACCTGCAATGATGCCATTCTTTCTCTACACAAAGAGGTTTAAAAGAAATGTTTCTCAAATCTAAGAATTTGATGGTTTAGATTCATTGCAAGAGATCACAGAGGAAAATGACCAACATAACAATAAAAAGATATACCTATTTATTTCTGCTGACCTTTCCTGCACAAGTTTTGTGTATTTTACAGGACGTCTCGTTAAACAATAAAATAGTGAATGGAAGTCATGACTAAAACACAGAACACCTTTAAAATTACAGATCTCTATATATGTAATTCTTTAATAAAATAAACAGGTAAACAATTAGATAATATGCAATAACAAATAACGTGATCATATTGTGAGAAAAATAAAAGAAGAATGTGTCTGAGGAAACGAATGCCCCCGCTCAAGCTTTGCAATTTTTCAAGTTAAAAAGGGGCATGACTCTAGAACTGTAAATGACATACTGCAAAAATTTAAACTCTGTCTGCTTGTTGTGGTTCTTAGCATTGTGTATGAGTTTGATAAAATATGGATGAGAAGACTTAAGTTAGAGTGCGGAAACGGAAATTTTTACAATTTTCCAAGTTATAAAGGGGCATAACAATAGAACGGTAAGTGCCTCACTGCCAAAATTCAAACTCTGTCTGCAAGTTTTGGTTTTTTTTTTTAACTTTGTCATGTATATGTTGTAATTGTTGGAAATAAAAAATCAAAAGTTTTGGTTTTTAGTATTGTGTATAAGTTTCATAAAATTTGGATCAAGAAAACTTATGTTAGAGTACTGAAAGCAAAATGGGACAGACTGAAGGACGGATAGACAGATAGTCAAGGGTAACACTTAATGCACACACTGCCTACGACCAAGGCATAAAAATCATTAGAATTCATTGATTTGAAAATTGATTCCTTTATTTGATTAAATATTTGAATAAAAAAAAAATAGTCTGCACAGCACTTAAGCCGTTAGTAATATATATAGCATAATAAGGGTTAACAAGAATGTGTCCATAGTACACAGATGCCCCATTCGCACTATCATTTTCTATGTTCAGTGGACCGTGAAATTGGGGTCAAAACTCTAATTTGGAATTAAAATTAGAAAGATCATATCATAGGGAACATGTGTTTCAAGTTGATTGGATTTCAACTTCATCAAAAACTACCTTGATCAAAAACTTTAACCTGAAGCGGAACAGACGGACGGACGAACGAACGGACGGATGGACAGACCGAAAAACATAATGCCCCTAGGTGGGGCATAAAAATCAGAACATGGCTTCCTAGAATCAAAGTGATGGAAATCACTCATGGAAAGATTGGAAGAGTAGTTTGAATAATTTCAAATCATTTTACGGTATGATGTGTATAAAAAAGATTATTAATATAGCACTTTTGTTGACAATTGCATTAACTGCAGGTCTTTAGAAGGATAAGCATCTTTTTCAGTAGATAAAATGAGCTAAATGTGAATCAATGATAGCAGGTCCCTTAATTTGCACAACAATTTCATTTAAATTGCAATTCCATATCTAAACCAAATAATGTTCCTTATTACATGTTTCACCTTTTTTGTTTTATCTTTAGAAACAGAAGAAATTTCCAAATAAAAATGGTTCTTATGAAGTTTATCAATTATCCGTGTAGAACATGGGACCAACAGATAAACTTGAAACTAAGATCAGATCTTTATTGTCTCCAAAATTTTATCTAAAAAGGTTGTTTTGAGGGCATTTTGTAAGTTGAATCATAGGTATACTATTTTTCTCCTCTAAGAATTACTTATTGATTTTGAAAACAATTATCATGATTTAATGACACTGAAGATTAAAAGTTGAAGAGTGTATTTTAATTCAATTTATAATTCAATATTTTCCTTTTAAGAGCAAATGTACTTTTTCAATATAACCAAATAAAAAAACTTATTTTATTGAAATGGGGGTTCATTCTTAATTGCAAAAATACACTTCCTGTATTCAACACTTCAATACCTTATTTTGATATGTAAATTTCATATTTTGTCTTTTCTCTTGTTAATCCTTAATCAGTTATCTTTCAGTCATAATTTATAGAATCACTTTATGTAGTGTAGATCAAAAGTAATAGGCAATGAATAAATCTATCATTTCTATGCATCAAACATCTAATATACACATTTGTGTATTCAATAATGAGGTCAAGTATTTGTTTATTGAGATGTATAATGGAGCTTCTGTTTAATTATGTAAGACTGAGGGTGATTTGTAATTTGGTCAATATGATTGGCATTTAAGGAGGTGGGGCCTTGTAATTAAGGCCCCACCTTGTCTCTGATTGTTTAGTGATCATGACAGTTGTCAATCATACTGGTATTGTATCATTATTCTTACTTAATTAAAATGACAAAATAGCCTGCAAATTGACAAATCTTAAAGACATACATACTTGAATGAACTGCTACAAAGATGTAACCCAATTTTCACAATTAATATGCCCATATGTATATGGACATAAAATATAGGGATCTATACTTCAGTGTGTATACATTTTGTAGATTTAGTAGCTAACCTGTGCTACTTCTCTTGTTTGGGAGGCCGGTGCCTTAGACTTGGAACAAAAGTTCCAATCTTTCCAAAAATGATGATACCTGACTTACAACCAAATTATTTTTTTAAATTACCTTCAAAACACATTTCTTCTTTGCAATCTTTGATTAAATGATCATAAACCAATCTGTTGTCACAGGTTTTCTTTGGACAAATTGATATACATGGGTTGTATTTTTGGCATGTTTCACACTGTATGGCTGAAGATAGAAAGCAATAAAATAATATTTCAAAGCAATATGCTTCAGGAAAGTAAGGTTAATATTTGACTAATAGATAATTTACTTGATTTTACATTTTCAGAACTATAAGTCTGATATTTGTCTTATAGATAATGGATTTACATTGTATATCACACTTTTAATAAGAATAAAACAGATTTATTCCAACTTACGACAGAAAGCATCAGTTCTCCAACTAACTGGCACACCTGCAATGGCACATTCATGGGCATAAGCTGCAACAGCTGTACACAAACATTCACAATCTCCTCCAAGGTCACAGGCACATGCATCAAACACACATTTTTCGAGGTATTTCTGGTATGGTACTACATGATGGCAGGTTTCAAAAAGTTTGGATGAGATTATTCCACATTTCCTTTGTGCCCAGGGTTTACGATGTGGAGTCTGTACACAGGTGTCTGTCACATTGTTTGGAGGGCCACAGTAATCATGCACCTTCCAGCTATCACCAAACTTGTTGGCTTTAATGGCTGGTGGTCCACCTTGAGGCATTGTAAAATCATTTTTCTGATCTGCATCAAAATTACCACAAAGACCCTCAACCTGCAAGAGATGAACCATTCTATATTGCCCAATGGCTATAATAAAGCTTTACGCAAACAGCATTCTATCTTTAAGGCCAGTGGCATAGCTACTGGATTACTAATTGTGAGCAGGGGGTCTGGAGGCGGCAGCCCCCAAGAGCTGAACGATTATCGTAAAATTCTTATCAAAAATTAAAAAAATATTTGTAAGCACATCCGTATAATGCAACACTGCAGCTACGCCAATTTTAGACATTTACTCAAAATTTCAGTTTCTTAGACATTTCTATCCTTTAGACAGACATACCTAACTTTTTGCTGTATATTTATCCAAGGATTTGTATAGTGAGAAGGATTGGAATCTCGTGGACTATTGAATTGCCTGTATTGAAATAAGCTGAGTATGATGAGATTTTGCGAGATTTACCGTGATGCATCTCGTTTGTCGTTTTTCGTCCACCATTAAAAGTTGAATTTATGTCATTTCAAGATAAACTCGGCGTTTTGTAAGTATAATATAACAAAATTACATGATGTGATACTTTTAAGTGTAACTTTATGACAGTTCTGATTCAAAAAAATGTTTATATCTTTACAAAACACATTATCTGCATCTAAATTTACTATGCATTTTATCTGTTGGTCATCGTAATAATCCCACCCAAATAGGCGGTCCAAACCACAACTTTAATCTCAATCTCCTCCTTCATAATAAGGATTTGTGTTGAGAAACTTAAATTATATGAAATAAATGTGTGTGGTGCGTGCATATTATAAACTATATTGTGTAAGGAGCTTTCGTTGTTGTTATTTTAATGGTTATTTCAGACCAACCGTCAAAAATCGTCCCGCGTCAGTGCAAAAAAGGGTGGCCTGATAAAATATCAATAAAGTGCCACAATTGGTCGATTTCAACAATAAAACGTAATTATATCAATTTATTATAGTTTATTTGTTGTACTTTCTAAAACATTTGGCTTGCAAAATGATAACGTGTGATATTATCATATTTTTAAAATACCGCTACGGTTGCTAGATGCATCCAAATGTCGTTATTATGGGCGGACCAAATTAACATAAATAAACTTCCTGTAATCCCTCGAACGTGATGAAAATGTTTAGAATACATAGTTTGCATCTGTCATTTCATGGACATTTACACCAAAAGGTATTGTTTTTCCTTTAGAATTGATGTGAAAATGTACTGGGAAATTCCTTTATGCCTTCAAGGGTTTACAGAACCCTGCTTCAGCACCACATCAACTGAGTATATCATTAGTCATACTGCACACAGGTCATAGCATATTTTGGCAGTAGTATAAAGTGAAAATAGAGGACACTATTATTTTACAAGTTAAAGACGTGTTCTTACTATCGTATTTATATTAAGACTGTCCATCTCTCCAATCTTTTGGTATACCTCAGGCCTGTAACAAAGGTAACAGGAGATAGTTACATTTGTACATGTGTATATATGTGCTTAAAAGTGTGGGGATAAGGGTATGATTTCAGTCCGACTAATTCAGTTAATGCAATAAAAATATATATTGCCGTCTTCAGGATAAATCACAAGCGCTCGTCCCAGGCCTGTACAATTTTTCTGAGGCTTAACCTGCCCAAATGAATAAAAGAAATTTTATGAAAGACTAATTTTCAGGCTTTGTTGTCAAAAGTGTTCCACGATACACAAAATCTCTTCACACTCATAAATAAAAACCGAAAAGAAAAGAACGGTCCATGCACATGTATGGAGAATTTGAAAGTAAAATTTAGGCACTTCATCAAGGAGCAGTTATAAAATCTCATCTCACTACTAAAACTCTTCATATTGTCAGGACTCTTGGGTATCTGGGTTCATCATTTGAAATATAAAGAAATACCAAAATAGTCAAAATTTTATGTTGTCAGATCATGGTCAAACATTTGATATTCTTGGGATGGCTACATGTCTAAAGTACATAATTAATCCTTGTTACCCCAATACAATCAACCGGTTGTGTACTTGTATACATGTAGGATGCATAAGGTGCCAATCGGACTTTAAAATTCTAAACTTTTCTGACCAGACTCCATATTCTACATAAATTCATGTCTTGTATTTTATTATATTTGTGATGTATTATGAACTGTGTTATTTTGTTAATGTTCATGTAAACCATCAACCCCATGATAACTGGATTAATTTCAATAAAATACATATCCCAGCATTATTACAGTGAACATGTAAATTACATCTGTTTAAACAGTAACAGATTATACATACATGTTACCAAGCAGTGACGAGTGCCCAATTATTCGTTTTTAAATTCCTGCAAAATTCTCTAAATGTTATTTGATAAAACATAATTATTTTGCTTTTATATATGGACAGCTAGGAGAGTAGCCTGTGTATAATTGTTTAACATCATATTTGCATTAAGTTTTTTACTTTCAGATGTAAAAGATATTTTGTGTTTTAATAGTACATCTCTCTGAAGACAATAGTTGGTTATGGCTGTGGATAATAATCAGGTAACTACATTATTAAATATATATAATAATACTGATACCAGAATTACTTTAAAATCATTATTTTCACAATTTACATAAGAATCATACCAGTGTGCCACATCTCTTAATATTTTTACAGAAATTCTTAGTGGAATTCTAGCTAGCTTTGACAGCTTTCAGCACTAGTACTAGTACTGCCACAAAATGTAATTTTAGATTCTTATTCGTTTTTAATTTGTAGTAGGCAGGTGTATATTGTTTTACATGTAATGTTTTATTTTTTTGCTTTGAAATTAAATGGATTAAATTATAATTATTCAGGAAACCCTAATTATATTTTAGTCTTAAATGTCTTACAAAAAAAAAATGTTTGCTTTTCAGGATACCAAAGTTAAAGAAAGGAGACATGTTTCATTGTAGTGAAAGTGCAAGAAATAACACCATATTCTGACTTACAAAATGATCACTCATACTGCATGCAATACAGGAAAGGCATCAAACCAAGCCTATAGAAGACATACATTTGTAGAATGTATTTTCTATGAAGTACACGTCGCAGAGGATACTTTATATACCAAAAATCAAATACAAATTGTGCCAGCTCCTTTGACAAACTTAAGACGGAAGTTAACCAGAGTATGAAATCACCATTATTAATATGTAAATCCAACCAGTGACTATATATTTATTCAAATAGTGTCATGAATGGAATTTAAAAGGACATGGAAAATTAACATGTTTTAATATTGCTTTGTGTGTGTGAATAAAATTTGTCAGCAAGAACAAACTTCTTTTATTACAAGACATCCAGAATACATGGTGTCTTCATAGCAGGTATCAACATTTCTGTGGTTGGGTGTTCCCAGATAGTTTAGTTTGTAACAATGTTCCATTTTTCGTCTTTCATGTTTGGTTCATAAGGAATGTAAAATAATATTTCATGTGGGTATAAAATTAAGGAGATGTGGTACGATTGCTATTAAGACAACTATCAGGAGATCAAAGGACAAGGATGTAAACAAAGACAGGTCAGTGTTCACTAAGATAGGTTTTCTAGATAGGTACTTTTTGAAAGTTGATAACCAATTGATTTATTGGGTCAATGGAATGAGGGTGGGGTGATGTGGGAATGAATATTTTAGCTTGGTGAGAATTAGTAGAAGAAAAAATGTTGCCCGTTCAAGATGAAAATGAACAAGCTGCTGCATTTCTGCCTCACATTACGCATGAAAAATTATGTAAAAAAGTGAAAATGAAGCTATGCGACATAAACAATCTGAGCAACAGATAAAAATGAAATAATATTGACTATTTGTGAATAATCTGTCCAAGAGAAATCCTCCTGCCTTACCCCCTAAAAATGAAATGATTGTCCTCTTATATATTGCTCTTAATGCTTATAAAAAAATGTCAAATATTTACCAATATAAAACAAGGAGATGTATGAATGCCAATGAGACAACTATACATAAAATTCAAATGAAGTGGATGTAAGCAATTATAGGCAACTATACAGC
Source organism: Mytilus coruscus (assembly GCA_017311375.1). Taxonomy (NCBI): domain Eukaryota; kingdom Metazoa; phylum Mollusca; class Bivalvia; order Mytilida; family Mytilidae; genus Mytilus; species Mytilus coruscus. Next base: position 96,233,071 of record CM029596.1, on the reverse strand, counting down.
CTTCAACAATGAGAAAAACCCATATGGTATAGTTGGCTCTACAAGGCCACAATGTGAAAAATGTGAAACAAATTATGTCAGAGTAGGGTGTATGACATAATAAGCAGATAACCCAAAGTTATACGTAAAATGCTGTTAGTTGCTTGTGTTACTAATGTTTTTCACAAGGGAAATTTACTTGTACTTGCTATGGGTACAACCATTGATTTAAAAAACAAATCAAGACTTTTACTGTTGTTTATAATCATGAACTTATTTTAACTTCCTGACAGACAGACTATTCTTGAAAACTGTATGCTTTCCTCCAACTGTTAATGCTCTTGTGATACATGTAGTTGGGTCAGTTTCATATACTAAACATTTGCTAAAAGAAAGGACCAAAAAACAAGCTGCGAAAATAATTTATTGTTTTGACCTTCTCTTTGAGGTTATCTTAAACAGCTATTACTAGTATCATAAAGATGTGTTGGGCAACTCAAATTACGATCAAAAGAAAAACAACAACATAATTACGATAATTTTCGGCAACTGCCAAATGTAAACGACTATCAAAGTTTATTTTCCAGCTTGGGGGAGGTCCTCAATATGACATACTCAGAAGGAATCGTGATATCTTTGCGAATTAACACAAAATAATGACCAAAGATGTTTAAACAAACTAAACCTAACTATAAACAAGTCAGAAATAATTATCTTGCAATACATGCCGTTCAACGGATATTTACTATCAGGCGTATAAATTTATAGTGGCGAGTACGCAACATCTCACGATACACAAGAAGTGTCGATATACCGCGAGATTCCAATCCTTCTCACTATACAAATCCTTGATTTATCTAATTTCAAAACATTTCATTGGTGATTTGTTCATAAATACTGGTACAAATATTCCTCATACATGATCAAGCCAAATGTCATTGAAAAAAGAAGGGATCCATGTACTCGTTTTCAAGCTAATGATTATAATCAGTCGAAAAATGCATATTTTCCTGTCACAGTTTGAAGTTGAAAAAAATTACATTGTATATCTAATGTGTATTATATGTAGTCTAATAATGAAACATAACACAGGTTTTGAAAAGATAAAGAAATTTTGTTTTCCACCAAAATAAAATCCTAAATTTTAAGCTATAGAGCAAAGTTTATCTTACTTTTCCTTTATGTTCAGTTTTAAGTTTGATGTAAACTCGTGTTCCTTTGTCCCAGACAAGTGTAATACCAGTATTTGTTGTCACCATAATGGATTCACCTACTTCTGTTACATTAAATGGTGATTCAGATTCCACAGATATAGGTTTCCCTTTGATTAACTGAATTGAGTAGTAATTCTTTGTACCTGCAAAATGTTTTACAAAGCTGAGTTGATATTCATTACTACAAAGACCACTCTATGTTCATGATGTTATATAAAATTTTTCCAAGTGTTTACTTATAACAGGATCTAACTGTTCCCAAGTCAAAGTGAACTGCCTTTCATTCTTAATTGCAAAAATACACTTCCTGTATTCAACACTTCAATACCTTATTTTGATATGTAAATTTCATATATTGTCTTTTCTCTTGTTAATCCTTAATCAGTTATCTTTCAGTCATAATTTATAGAATCACTTTATGTAGTGTAGATCAAAAGTAATAGGCAATGAATAAATCTATCATTTCTATGCATCAAACATCTAATATACACATTTGTGTATTCAATAATGAGGTCAAGTATTTGTTTATTGAGATGTATAATGGAGCTTCTGTTTAATTATGTAAGACTGAGGGTGATTTGTAATTTGGTCAATATGATTGGCATTTAGGAGGTGGGGCCTTGTAATTAAGGCCCCACCTTGTCTCTGATTGTTTAGTGATCATGACAGTTGTCAATCATACTGGTATTGTATCATTATTCTTACTTAATTAAAATGACAAAAATAGCCTGCAAATTGACAAATCTTAAAGACATACATACTTGAATGAACTGCTACAAAGATGTAACCCAATTTTTCACAATTAATATGCCCATATGTACACGGACATAAAAATATAGGGATCTATACTTCAGTGTGTATACATTTTGTAGATTTAGTAGCTAACCTGTGCTACTTCTTGTTTGGGAGGCAGGTGCCTTAGGAAAGACTTGGAACAATAGTTCCAATCTTTCCAAAAATGATGATACCTGACTTACAACCAAATTATTTTTTTAAATTACCTTCAAAACACATTTCTTCTTTGCAATCTTTGATTAAATGATCATAAACCAATCTGTTGTCACAGGTTTTCTTTGGACAAATTGATATACATGGGTTGTATTTTTGGCATGTTTCACACTGTATGGCTGAAGATAGAAAGCAATAAAATAATATTTCAAAGCAATATGCTTCAGGAAAGTAAGGTTAATATTTGACTAATAGATAATTTACTTGATTTTACATTTTCAGAACTGTAAGTCTGATATTTGTCTTATAGATAATGGATTTACATTGTATATCACACTTTTAATAAGAATAAAACAGATTTATTCCAACTTACGACAGAAAGCATCAGTTCTCCAACTAACTGGCACACCTGCAATGGCACATTCATGGGCATAAGCTGCAACAGCTGTACACAAACATTCACAATCTCCTCCAAGGTCACAGGCACATGCATCAAAACACATTTTTGAGGTATTTCTGGTATGGTACTACATGATGGCAGGTTTCAAAAGTTTGGATGAGATTATTCCATTTCTTTGTGCCCAGGGTTTACGATGTGGAGTCTGTACACAGGTGTCTGTCACATTGTTTGGAGGGCCACAGTAATCATGCACCTTCCAGCTATCACCAAACTTGTTGGCTTTAATGGCTGGTGGTCCACCTTGAGGCATTGTAAAATCATTTTTCTGATCTGCATCAAAATTACCACAAAGACCCTCAACCTGCAAGAGATGAACCATTCTATATTGCCCAATGGCTATAATAAAGCTTTAGAAACAGCATTCTATCTTTAAGGCCAGTGGCATAGCTACTGGATTACTAATGTGAGCAGGTCTGAGGCGGCACACCAAGAGCTGAACGATTATCGTAAAATTCTTATCAAAAATTAAAAAAATATTTGTAAGCACATCCGTATAATGCAACACTGCAGCTACGCCAATTTTAGACATTTACTCAAAATTTCAGTTTCTTAGACATTTCTATCCTTTAGACAGACATACCTAACTTTTTTGCTGTATATTTATCTAATTTCAAAACATTTCATTGGTGATTTGTTCATAAATACTGGTACAAATATTCTTCATACATGATCAAGCCAAATGTCATTGAAAAAAGAAGGGATCCATGTACTGGTTTTCAAGCTAATGATTATAATCAGTCGAAAAATGCATATTTTCCTGTCACAGTTTGAAGTTGAAAAAAATTACATTGTATATCTAATGTGTATTATATGTAGTCTAATAATGAAACATAACACAGGTTTTGAAAAGATAAAGAAATTTTTGTTTTCCACCAAAATAAAATCCTAAATTTTAAGCTATAGAGCAAAGTTTATCTTACTTTTCCTTTATGTTCAGTTTTAAGTTTGATGTAAACTCGTGTTCCTTTGTCCCAGACAAGTGTAATACCAGTATTTGTTGTCACCATAATGGATTCACCTACTTCTGTTACATTAAATGGTGATTCAGATTCCACAGATATAGGTTTCCCTTTGATTAACTGAATTGAGTAGTAATTCTTTGTACCTGCAAAATGTTTTACAAAGCTGAGTTGATATTCATTACTACAAAGACCACTCTATGTTCATGATGTTATATAAAATTTTTCCAAGTGTTTACTTATAACAGGATCTAACTGTTAGCTTTCGCAATCTCAGTCGATAAAGTAACAAACCTTAATTCAGGTGATTTAAAATTATCTTAGCTTTAAAAAAGGTCTGCAAATAAAAGAAAATAACATTCATTACTGATAGACTCAAGTTTCAAATAACTTTCTAAACATTGGTATGTTCTTATTCCAGTCACTGTTACCGATTGAAATTAAACAAACATAACTATTTGACCTTGTACTTTCTTCATAGAAAGTTTGTATTGACACCACTATCACTGTATTGCAGAAATTGTAGATTTTATAAAAAATTCATGGAAAATGTTTAAGCTAAAATTTGATTCTAAATTATTTTCATTGGCAGTTATAGATTTCATGCAAACAGAGTTAATGTGATTTAGATAAAAGTGGTCTTATATAGAAATGTGCCATCTGTTTACAATTGACCTCTGTGGTGGACACAGGAAGTATCTTCACTGAAATTTAGGGCACATGAAGGAGAACACTTATCTTAATATATTGTTTGGCAATTACTACCACTTTTAATAAAATAACTTATTTAAACAAATGGATATTTTTTTTAATTTTATCACATTTTAAAGATTTAGGGACTTAATTGCTAGTAATCTTTAGGAACACTTCAACAGAATCAAACAACTCCTTAAACATCCCCATGTATTGCAATATGACAAAATTTGAATTTGGAATACAGGAAGACAACAAGAAAAGATGTGTCTTCTACATGAACAAAATGAAATTTTACTTGGGATATTATATTGAAATAGTTCTTTCACATTGAATATTAAAGATGGGCCTTGTCTCATGGCAATTTTGAAGATTATAATCATATTAATTGTGTGAATTTTGGATTACATCTTAATTAATTCTGGTAAGTAAAAATTGGATTCTATTATTTTGATTTTTGAAATTGTACTTTCAATGTTTTGTTAACAAAACAATAATGACAAGTATGATATATTTATCTATAATAGCTTAATTTTATTTTCGCCTCATAATTGTGACAGTCCAGCTGGTTTACGTGTCATGTATTTATAAAGATTATATCAGAATAAAATTTATTCGGTATACAAATATACTTAATCATATTATATTAAGAGTCTTTACTAATCGGGTAATAAACAAGTAATTAATTTCAAGTATATCATTGTATATAAGATTGCATGAATCTTGATTTCATTTCCATAATTTATATCAGATTGACTTAATTAATTGAAACTTTAATTACATGTTGCACCTCTGACATCAATATTTAATTGTAATACATAAAAGCTAAACATATTAACCATGAATTTGGATAACATAGAAGATATATATTTGTTTTGATAATTATCATATGTTATTGGTACTTTTTAACAGCTACTAGTATAAATAATGCATAAGATCATGACCATATTTGCATTTTCCTTAGCAGTTATTTCCCAGTTTTATATGAATATTAATTAACTAGAAGCAGTTTAATATGAATATTCATGAACTGAAAGCAGTTTTAGTGCCTAATTTAAATATTTCGTGAAAATAACTGCTAAGAAACTGCCTAAAGCAGCTCAGGAACTGCTTTGAACTGCCAGAATAACTGTGAAGGTTTAGGAAAACTGCTTATTTTTGTATATGAAGTAACTGGTTAATTTTGAAGGTTAAGAACTGCCAAGCATCATGCAGAAACTGCTAAATATGTGAACTGGGAAGGCTAAGAAACTGCCAAGAAACTGCCTTCCACTTTGACTTGGGTTAGCTTTGCAATCTCAGTCGATAAAGTAACAAACCTTAATTCAGGTGATTTAAAATTATCTTAGCTTTAAAAAGGTCTGCAAATAAAAGAAAATAACATTCATTACTGATAGACTCAAGTTTCAAATAACTTTCTAAACATTGGTATGTTCTTATTCCAGTCACTGTTACCGATTGAAATTAAACAAACATAACTATTTGACCTTGTACTTTCTTCATAGAAAGTTTGTATTGACACCACTATCACTGTATTGCAGAAATTGTAGATTTTATAAAAAAAATTCATGGAAAATGTTTAAGCTAAAATTTGATTCTAAAATATTTTCATTACAGTTATAGATTTCATGCAATTCTTTAGTTTCAAAATTTTAGCACACTAAAGTTCATTTTCTAATGAAATGTCATCATGTTTTTAATTGTAAATTTTACAAGTCAGACAAGATATAAGTATTCTAAAACATTATTTTGATTTGGGGCTGTTCCATAATTAAATCAGTGTGAAGGTCAGGAGGCACTTTTTTTTAAACAAAACTACCCAATATACATTTTTGTTTGTTATTTTAGTTTATTCTTAAAAGATTTTTAAAGAAATAATAATTCTTCTTTATCTAAGGACCACTAATTTTCATTTTGTTTTTAAGACAATTATAAATTCTGTAGAATTTTAATTATAATTTTACTTAAATTATTATAAGAATAATCATGAATTAAAAATAATCAAAAATATTTGAATTATGAAAATTTCTTTTTACTATCAGTTAAAGGATAGAAAAATTATTACATGTATATCTGGTTTGCATTATTTATAAATGAATAATAAGAAAACATAAAGTCATTAAATTTATAAATATTTATTACTTAACAAAGATATTAGTTTAAGAAATTAATGATATAAATATACTATCCATATTTAGATTCATTAACATAAATGCAACTTCAAATTTGAATCTTCTATTAACATTATAACATTGATTACATCAGTGATATTTATGAATTTGATTAAAAATATTGTACAATATAACTTTCTTGATCATTTAAAATTAATATTGATAAGTTACTGTAAGATATAACTCATATAATAGATTACCATAAATTCTAAATTAATGACTACATTCTAACGTAGATTTAGTTGATTCAGTATTCATTTAATTCAAGTAGATTTATCAATCAGAAAATGATTATGTAAATGATGATTGACATTCGTATATTAATTCTTGAATTACAATACCTATAATTTATAATCTATCTTTACTATTTACTCTAATAGTGTTCTAATTATCATGATTCGTATTGAATGTCATTGATAAGATTATTGAACATTAATCTATGATCATTGAATTTCTGCGATTTATTACGTATAACTTTATAAAGTTGACAATTATTCATTAAGTAATAATCTTTCATCTAATTTGATACATTAAAATTCTTCATTAATTTATTATATCTTAAATGTTGAATACATATGTCATTATCTTGTTAATTTGCAGAAAATAATTTAAATGATAATGAAATGCATTTAATTCATTTAGAAATTACTGAACTTTAATATCTTATGATACATTGTCTATTTTTGAATATGACTTCAGATGTTTACTTGTCAAATATTCATTTACCTATGTAATCTTTATTTGAATTTATAAGATAGTATATCATGTATATTACATTTATAACTTCATTATGATTTACAATTAATGTGTATTGTTCAAATTCATTTGTTAAGTTACAATTTGATTAAGTTAATATACATTTACTTGTATATTTTGAGTTTTGCATTGTATACATGTCTATCTGTAATACAATTCATTTACTTTACCGTACTGATATTTACTTTGAGTTTGAGATCTTGATTGCATATGTTCAACTTAGTATCTTGAACTTGCAATATCATTTATGTCATAATTAACTGAAGTTAGCTAGATCTGCACTCATTTTCAGACACTGAACCTCATATCTTTAGACGATACTGCACTGACACTTCTATTATAAGAATTATTCATATATTTGATCGATCATGGAAGTTCTGCATTATATGATACTTTCGTATATTTACTTCAGCTTACACTCTCATTCAGTCTAACTTCTCTGATACCCACAACATTTTCAGTAATTGTCAATGAAACTTATTACATAGTATCTTGACTATTAGACTTGCAATTCACAGATTCATTATTCAATACTGCATTTTACTCTATACTTTTTCAGCTAACTTTCAACTACTCAACCTTTGCCATGAATCCTTATCAACCACACTAGAATTATCAATCAATTAAACTTCTTTTCAGAATATAAATTACTATGCAATTACTATTCAGCATATACTATTCGAACCTTTTTCAAGATCGCACTCACTACTAATTCCAAACTTCAATTCATCGACACATTTTCAAAGACTACTCATATATTGCACCTTATAAACAAATATTATACTTCAATGCAACTTATGACATATATCAGGCAAGTTAGAAAAAAAGGTCATCTTAAAATGTTTACAAATTACATGTACCTTAATTCAGTCTACATGAGCTTAGTGATTTCTGCTAACATTTCAATATTTCCCTGTTAATTATTATTGTGTTCCCAACAATCTTTTGCCCTCCAAATTTTAAATTTGTGACCTGTAACTTGGTTGCTTATATATTACAGCAAAATTAGTGTGTTTAGCAAACTGGAATCCAGTTTATGATAATTAAATACAAATCAAAATCAGTTCAGATAATAATCCTGCACAATAAGAAAGATTCCTAGATATGTACGACACCAATGATTGCAGAACTCCAAATAGCACTAAGGTTTTTGTTCTGTGTAGACACTTAAGTATGTATTTTGTAAAGTTTTGATAAAAACAACGTGAAATTAAACTGAAGAATTCTTTTAGTTTGTTTTCAGGCTTAACATATAAGCTCAGTTCTAAATCAAATTTCATAGAGTTTCCTACAATTCAAATTGTAATTGAACAACTTACCATTCATTACAATCCATCTGGATCTTCTGCCCTTCAAAGTAAGCTTTTCCTCCGTGATAACATGGACAGGCTGATGGCTTGACACACTGTTTTCCTTCCAGAACATATTCACCCATACATTTACATCCTGCAGTACAGCTTGTTGGCGCAGGACATGTTGTAGTGGTGTCATGCATGTTCTGACAGGTAACAGGACATTCTGGCAAGCATTTGGTGTATTCCTGGAACTGTTTAGCATCACAGATATCTTGCACAACTGGCATGAATGGATTTACAGTTGGTGGAGGTTGAGTTCCATTTCCAATGACAGTTACTGTCACAGCTTTGATGGTTGGGATGACTGTACATTCCCATCTGGAATCTCTGCAAGTGCTATAAGGATAACATACAAGTATGAGATATCTATTTACTATATTTTAAATGCTCATTCTTGCAATTCAAAGATTCATTCACAGATGACAAAATAGGCATTTTATTAATAATACATAATATTTTTTTTTTCATTTACAGATACTGTGAAAGTACTTATATTTGTGGGGAACCAATTTTTGTGGTTTTCATGGATGGCTTTATCCATGAATTTAAGTGTCCTAGGAAATTTAACAACTGTTAAGACATGGAAAGATCCCTATGCAGGTTTGACTATATGGATAGGCACGTACAGGGTTTCCCTGGGTTAATTTTCCTTTTGCCACCTCTTTTGCCAAAACAATATAATTTTCGCCACTTTCAATTTTTTTTCGCAAACTGACATAAACATATTTATCATTTAAATTTTCCTTCTTTCTAAAAAAAAATCATTTTGTCGCATTGTTACATATCTATTATAATTCTACATATCTATTTTCAATCTACATTGTAATAAATAAACACTCAATAAGAACAAACATTTACTTTTTAAAAGATACTGTAAACTTGCAACTGATATAGATAATGCAATCATCATTTTAGAGTTCTGGGAAAACGGTATTCATCTTCAATAAGTTTATCAGTTACTTTTGAATATTTTTCTTCAAAACAACAGTTCAGTTTCTTTTCCGGAGCATCGTCAAAAGAAAAAGAGTTGAGACGTGAAACTATGCTTCTAACAGGTGCGTCACTAAACGGTTGTAAAGTGCCAACTTCAAAAATATTATTTCTAAAGTTAAAGGATAAAGTTTAAAGTCGGTGATTTTTCTTACTTTTGAATATTTTCGGTCATAGCAACTGTTTTCTTTTCCAGACCATCATTAAAAGAAAAAGAAGAGACGTAAAACTATGCTTCTAACACATGCGTCGCTAAAACGATTGTGAAGTACCCTTGTTTAAAAAGTTATTTCTATTAAAGTTGTAAAAAAAATCCTTTAGGTGACATGTGACACCATTTAACAACACCATTTCATTAAACAATACAATCAACACCTTTATTAATTAGTCCATTGTTGCCTATAGCTATAACATGCAATCAGCTGATTGTTGATTTTCAATCAAAATCGAAACAAGTTCAAGGTAAAGTCCCATTATTGTCTGAAAAAGTTGGAGAAACCCGAAAAAAGTAAACAAGATGGACGAAATCGAACCGTTATATTTCTTTCGCCAAATTCTTTCGCCAATAATGAATTTTAATCGCCACAATTTTTATTTTTTCGCAAAATGTGAAAATGGCAACCACCAGCGGAAACCCTGGGTGCATATGATCTAGAGAATACATGGAATATCAGCAAACACACTATGAACTATGTTTACAACTTCAGACATGATTTTACCCATTTAATCATTAATAAAAGAACAGAGTTCCAATGTCCCCTGCGTTGCACATATTTTATCTATCCAAGGTACAAGGGCAATAACTAAAAAAACACTTTTTTTTTGGTTCTTTAAAACAATTTATCTTAGAGAAATGAAGGCTTCAGAGCAAATGCAATGCGATTTCCAAGGGCATAACTCCTTAAAAATATTTGATCAGCACCTATTTTCGAAAGTGTCAAAGACACTGCTGATATAAACCTATGATATAAGTTTCACAAAATTCTGGCAATAATTGTACACATGAGAGCGCTAACAATGCTATTTTCCATATAATCAATATTTCCAAGCTTAAGGGACATAACTCTTTAAGAAATAATTGATCAGCACTGATTTTCAAATTTGTTTGAGACATTGATGATATAAACCTATAATAAAAATTTCATAAAAATCTGGCAAGAATTGTACACATGAGAGTGCTAACAATGCAATTTTCCATATAATTAATGTTTCTATTTCTTTTAAAAATAATTGATCGGCACTGATTTTCGAACTTGTCCAAGACATTGTATATATAAACCTATGATATAAGTTTCATAAAAATCTGGCAAGAACTGTACACATGAGAGCGCTAACAAGACAGGAAGGATGGACGGTACGATGGACGGACAGACGGACACCTGGTATTTCTATGTCCCCCCTCAACACTGGGCGCGGTGGACAAAAAAAAAAATAAACTTCTACGTTTAACCATTCAATTCTTGTGAAAAATTAGTTTTAATTGATGAAAGTCAGACTTCCAGAGATGATATGCGATGATGAAGTGTTTATTTTATCTTCTCATAATTCTCATATGGAAAAAAAAATTACAATTTTATATTGGGCTTGCTTTTTTACTTCATAAGAATTAATTCTACAATTCACAGTACATTTGTAGCATTTTCTTATGTAAATGTTTTCTTTAAGTGACATATTTAAGGCCCAAGTAAGATAATTCATAATCTGCTGATCATTAAATCTTGGGTTAATTAGTGTCATCACTTTTGATTACACGTGTGAAACAATCAAAATGTTTACTTTGCAATTTCTTTCCATCAAGACAATTTGTAAGCATAGATGAATCAGCTTATTTCCGATATCAATTATTTTATTAAAAAAATTGATAAATGTTGTCAGTAATAAAGACAAACAATTCAGTGAAAATGAACACCTTATTTTGCAATGTCCCACAAATTTTTTTTCAGATAAATAAAATCCATGAATTTAAGAACCCACAAACAAGCAACTTTTGCTCAATCCACAAAAATTGATACCCAAGAATAAAATTACTTTCACAATATAGGTGTCAATTCAATAATATGAATTTGGAACTGCCAGCATACATAGCAGTTTTTGTGTTCCACAAGCAAGCCTATTTAGCAGCTCACTCAGTGCGTAACAACTTAGCTATTATCCCTGAGATATTAGTGTGTTGACATTAGTATTCTTGCAATGTCTACATGAAGAAAATGCAAGTATTTGATAACATAATAATTCATCTTATGGAAAACAGAAATGTTTCTATACTAAATTTTTCAGATGGACTTGATTTGCTGACAACATAATACATGCAGAAAATGTGAAGCTAAGAAATAAAATAGGCCTAAACAAAACAGCAATGGACATCTATGATCTAAAACTGTTGTCAGCTAAACCTAATATCAAACAAACCATATTTTATCATCCATTTTTGTGAGGAATCCAGCTGGATACTCATTTCCACTGAATATACATGGGCATTCTGCTATTGCTATACATTCTCCTTCATCATTTAGTGTGTGATTGGCAGGACAGCCACATCCTTCAGCACATTCTTTAGACTGCACACAGTATTGATCTTGTGCAATGTTACTGCAGGTACGAACACATTCGTTAGGGCACACCTGGTAAACCTGTCCACCATTGCATGGGATTTCTAACAATTTTAAATAATAACAATATCATTTGTTGAAGAATTGGTATTAAATTGATAAACTAAGATGGAAGACCCCTGAAATATTAGGCAATACACAATATGTAAAAGGAACAGCCATGTATTGCTGTTCTGCATGTTGGCAAGAGCTAACACACACCAGTTGAATTTAGACAGCCCCGAGTGCAGACTTCACCAATAGTATTCAATAATAACAATTTAATGTCAATACTGGTCTCTTCTGGCATGTTCATACCAGCAAAATACAAAAAAGAAATTAAAAAGTGAAGGAAAAAAGGGAGTAATAAACTCAAAATAAGAAGAACTATATCTGTAGACAACAAAAACTTAAGGGCAAAATTTTCAAGCCATTGTTGTCATCTGCCTTGAGTTTTTGGCCTGCCATTTTGATTGAATCCCATGATATTGATCTGTGTCTGCCAATTGCTTGAAAGAAACGTAAATTACAATCAAATAATCCATATCACAGGAAACACCAATTTCCTTAACAACCCAAAATTAAAATTTTCTGGATTCACTTGTGATTTTTAATTTTGAAACATAACCCTTGAAGATTAATTCTTATCAGAAATCTGCAGAAATAATACAAGTACAAGTGAACATCTCTTTAACACATGCTGTAAAAAAAATTTGAATGACAGTCATGACAGTGTTAACTCACTTTGTGTTAGTAGTTTGATTTATTATTAAATTGTGACCTTAATTTACATTTCCTGCTATCCTGACAGGCAAAGTGCTTTCTAGGGACAGCGAGGCAAAATTTACTCACTTAGATATTCAAATATCTAAATGAAAGGGTACCAGCTGAACTTAATCCGCACAATGGGAACCATACAAATGATGTGATAAATAAAAGGTGTAAAGGAAGATATGTTGAAACAGATAAGTGAAGAAGTAAGTGCCCTATTAGTAGAGTGCAGTTTTTGTGTTGTCAATAGTATGTATGGTATTTTTGTTACAAATAATTCTCCTTTCTTTTAATTTGCCACATTCACAAGTGCAAATGCTGCCATAAATTTTATGCTATTTGGAAGTTATTTGTGGTAAATATTGTTAGATTTAATAATAAAACTTAACGGATGTGTCTGAGTGAGTATTATAAAACATTAGACTCTCCATTAATTCAACATCTGATTATAACAATACTAAAACATTGCATTTCAATACCTGATCACTGTTTTTACAGAAAACTGTATGATGATATCAAACAGCTATCAAAATTCCCATCTGGATAGTGTTTGTAAAACTTTAAGTTCATTCTTGACTTACGGCATTCTGGAATATGGTTTCTCCACAAGACCTGGACACCCATAGCTGCACACTGTTTGGCATACTCTCCAATCATTGGGCACAAACAGTCTCTAAGGTTCTCTGTACAGGCACACATGTCATACATACAATCTTCATGGAAACTGGTTGCATCAACTTTGCTATGACATGCTTTAAAAAACAAAAATAAAAATTTAAATGGCGTCTGTCCAATAAGCATGTACACTGTGAGTGCTCAATTTGCTATAAAAGATATCTAATTATAGTATTTGAGAAAATTTGATTTGCAACTTCTAAGTTCTTGTAAAATTGTAAAATTTCAGTTCTTTTACTCAGTAGGCCTTGTAAGTTTAATAAATTGCTTCGCCAAGCGCAGCTGGATACGACCGCAGAGGTCCAACCCTGAACAGTTGGGGCAAAAATGGACACAATATTCTCGCTTGATACAGGTCTGAATTTGGATTGTAATTAAATATTTGACACATAAAAGGTTTCTGACACAGAATAACTGTAGTCAAAGAACTTAGAATTGGTTTTATGATTTGAATTTATATTCAATTTTTTTGTTTTTGTGCAATACATTATGCTGTTGCGAATTGATTCAATAATAAATTTACACTAATACACTATGCTGTTGTGAATTGAGCCCCCTAATTTCTGAAATCTGAAATGAGAAAAAATTGTACTCCCTCACAATTTCTTTTTTACCCCCATTTTTTTTTCACCTCCCCCTTTTCCAAAAAAAAAATTCTTTCCCTCAAGATATGGTCATAATCTCAATTAAAATTTCCAATGGAGTTTGCAACCATAATTACCCATTTAAATACATCATAAAAGTCTTAAAATAGAAAATGACATACATAATCATAATACATGGCTAAAATTAATATTCCTTAGTTAATCAGCATTTTTAAATAGTAACTTCTAAAAATAAATTGACAGCTAATCACCTCAAGACAATACAACATTTCTTTATACATAATTTAAAAGCAAAACTTAACATTGTACTTTTTTTTAATTGTCCAATAACCAGGAAACCCTTGTTTTTCCCCCTTTTTTGCCCCTAATTCCTAAACGGTTTGAGCCATAACCCCCCAAAGCCAATCCTAACCATCCCTTTGTGGTATGGAAACTTGTGGTATAATTTCAGAGAGATCCATACACCGTTCCACAAGTTATTGTCTGGAAACTAGAAAAATGCTTATTTGGGCCCCTTTTTGGCCCCTAATTCCTAATCTGTTAGGACTACAACCCCCAAAATCAATCCCAACCTTCCTTTTGTGGTTGTAACCCTTGTGTTTAAATTTCATAGATTTCTATTTACATTTACTAAAGTTATTGTCCGGAAACCAAATGTCTTCGGATGACGCTGACGACGAAAACGACGTGATACCAATATACGACCGCAAAATTTTTTGCGGTCGTATAAAAATGTGTACTGTGAAATTTATGCAGATATTGTATACAAACAACCTGAAAGAATTGTTGGGACTCTTATTACAACATATATATTCAAAATTTGATCATATACTGTAATATTTTTGCATCAAACATTATGATTTTGGTTTATTAGCAAAAGTTGCCAAACTCACACATTTTTTTTCATCACTCATAGTGCACACAAATTTTGTGTTTTTACACACAATACACACATTCTCATACATTTTTTTCAATGGTTATAATATTGCTTTTTTGGTTTAATTGTTTCAAAATATTCTGTTTTTTCATCATAATTAATTATACAGCTTTTCGGTTTTTGCCTAGACCTGTAGTTACAGCAGACTGGTAGATTTGTCTTTAAGAGTCCAGGGCAAAAAGGAAATGGCACTATTGTATCTAAACAAACGCTTGAGAATCAATTGGAGATTAAGTGATTAAATGAAAAGGATCAAGGGACAAATAAGTTATCCCATATATCTATATTAATTTTATCACTCTCAGTCACAACTTTTAAGTGCTGTTAATTCTTGCATGCTACATTACTCACTTATCTACATTTATTTCAATGTTCT
This sequence comes from Mytilus coruscus, assembly GCA_017311375.1. Lineage (NCBI taxonomy): Eukaryota > Metazoa > Mollusca > Bivalvia > Mytilida > Mytilidae > Mytilus > Mytilus coruscus. The sequence continues at coordinate 96,217,594 of CM029596.1, read as the reverse complement.
TCCAAAAGTTGCATAAAAATTAAACATTCAAAAAGTCCAAATTACTTTAAACTTGTTATTGTTCACTATCAGCATCAGTCAAGCACATTTCACCCTTCCTTCCAGGTGTAAACAATACCCTTACTTAAAAGATTCTGTCCATTAAGATACTCTTTTCATACTTTACTGCAGAGCAAAGTTTCCCATAGCATTTGCTATCACGTAAAGGAGTATGGCTATTACAGCCTTAAATTGGCTCAAAAATTGAAACTTATCAAACTTATAAATAAATACTATATCTGAAAACCTATATTTTCGATCTTAAATACGCAAATTTAGATAAACTAAACGCTTGTTGTCTGTTGTTCGTTTTAACAATGTAATCAGCTTTAAAAGGATGATATTTCACAAGTTTTTAGCCCAATTGCCTCTTTTTATGCATTTGTGAGGTCTGTTTCCTTCCAAAAAATAATTAGCCCTGCACGCTTTTCCACCAAATAAAATTGTTCTAAAAGTTGAATATGGAACAGTGTTTATCATAAAGGCACCCTTTCACCACACCAATTGCTTAAATATTTTACCAAATTGCAGTTTGAATTCATCTCTACAAACTGATCAAATGGTAAATCAGTTAAGCTCTTAGCTAGTGAAAAGGTGTTAGTATGAAGCAAGTGCAGTGTAATTACTAGAGGCTCTAAAGAGCCCATGTCGCTCACCTGCATCTTCAACAATGGCCACTTTTTAGTAAAAATCATCATTAAACAGGAAGAACTATTTAAGAGTTAACTGACAAGTTCAGTCATGTTGACATATTTGAAGATCTCATCTGCTGATCATTTTTCCATTTTGAAGTTTCTATTTATCTTTTTACAGTTTTTAAGATAGTAGGCAAAAAATGCAAAATAAAATCGTAAAAATTATCATTAAAGGGCAATAACTCCTATAAAGAGTTGACTGAAGATTTCAACTATTATGGCTTGTTTGTAGATCTTGTCTTGCTGATCATTTGTTTCTATTTATTTCTATTTATAAAAGTTTCTATTTGTCTTTTTTTCAGTTTTGAAGATAATAGACAAAAATGCAAAAAAAAATGGAAAAAATTGTCATTAAAGGGCAATAACTTCAATACGGAGTCGACTAACGATTTTGGTCAGTTAAATTATTTGTAGATCTTGTCTTGCTGATGATTTTTCCTATTTCAAGTTTCTATCTATCTATTATAAGTTTTTAAGATATTAGGCAAAAACGCAAAAAAATGTGCAAAAATCTTCATTAAAGAGCATAACTTCAATAAAGAGTCGACTGATGATTTCTGCCTCAGGCTTCTTTGTAGATCTTGTCTTGTTGATAATGTTTGCTTATTTGATTAGATAAAAACGCAAAACATTGGATAAATCTGTCATTAAAGGGCAATAACTCCTATAAGAAGTAGTCTGACAGTTTTTAAGGAAACAAACATCATGTAGATCTCATCATTCTGAACATTTTTGCTCCTGTCACATTTTCTCCATTCAAAGCAGTTTTCAAGATAATAGACAAAACTTGCATTTTACCCCTATGACGGATGCCAAGTGATGACAAAAGCTCACTTGGCCCTTTGGGCTAAAAATGATACTTACAATCCTATAAGATTTATATTCCACATCTGTCATTAAAATTATAAAGATGTGTTTTTTAAACGTATATCAATTTTTTAAGCCATATGAACATATGATGAAGGTTAGGAAGTAAGTTTTGTATTGCTATGTAATTTTCAAGTCTAAATTTTTCAAATTTTTCCTTTTAGAATGTTTTCTATTTAACAGGTCAACTTGAATCAAAACATGTAATATTCATTAAAAGTAGTGTTGTCAAATCAAACAGTTTTGCCTAACCAGTTGCTCGTATAATCTTTTGACTGATTAACCTGCTCACCCGTAGTTGTTGTTTAAAAGTCTTATCTATAGTACCCTACAAATGTACATTTTTATGATACGATAAATTAAAGTGTATCCTTCAGCATTATAAGTATTGGCTGTGAGCATTCCTGGTGAAGTTTTACTTTTAATAATCCAATACTACCATATACTATGACATTTTAATAACTTCAGATTGAGAAGATGAAAATCTTGATCTCATCAAATTGAAAATGTCTGAAACTGCTGATTGTTTCATTTTCTCTGATGTCTCAGAAAATGATATGGAGTGTTTCAATTAGAAATGATTAAGTGTGTTACTCGTACCATCCAGTATACATTAATTTCATTCACATTGATTTGCATTTCACTATTTTTGAGTCTGCATTTTGTTTAAAGTATGCCAAAAACATGACCGATGGAGGTGGCAGATTAAGATGTAGGTCTACACAATATTAAATCAAAAATGAAATAATGAATAAATCGTATAATTTAATCGGCTTACTGTTCAAAATACATGTATGTTAATTATGTTTACTTAAGATCTTGCCCCTAGCTTGAGAGACAAGTTGCCTTTGTTCTAATTAATTTGATCTTTTTGGGATTAACAAAAGCAATCAATATAAATACTGGACAATTGATCTGTCAAATTAATTACCACGACGATCATTTTTAAGTTGAACAAAATTTATTAATGATTTCAATACAAATTTATATCAAACCTATTAAAATTGTAAAAAGGTCAGGTTAACTGGTTATCATTTTTGGTTTTCGATATTCGGTCCTTGACAACACTTATTAAAATATATAGGAAGTAAAAATATGCTGTCAATAAGATTTCATGGGAGATAATCTGTTATCCAATAATACATTATTTTCACATAAATAAGTGATTGGATTCTTATCTCCCTTTAAAACTTCTAGAAAAACTATTCTAGAGAAAAAATATGTCTATGCATTTTTTAGACATTGATTTATAGACAACTCTGAACTATTTAAAGAAAACTTATATTTTAAAAGAGATAATTTGAAAACTTTAAATTGGACATTATTATAGCTACCTATATTCAAAAATTACTATACATGTACTGCCTTTACAATTGGCATACTTGTAAAGAAATACATCTATACAATTTCAATGACAGATGTGGAATTAAAATATTACAGGATTGTAAGTATGAGTTTTTTTTCTAGATTTTCTTCAAACTAACAACCTTTTACTAGCTATGAGCAAAACAGTTGGTCAGTTTGTAGAGATGAAATCAACCTGCAATTTTGGTAAAACATTTTAGCAATTGGTTTTCTGAAGCTAATTAGCTAGTTAGGCTAAGCACAGTAACAGAAAATTATGGCGGTCCTTCCATGTGGCCAATTGCGTTTGAAGCAAAAACTATCAAAATTCAGGCAAAAACTAGTCAAAATTATTATTTTCTTCATTAAACTGTACAATTATGACGTCATAGTGACATCACAATAGTTTTAATGTGTCAGAGCTTGTTGAATTTGTTTTTGTAAGATATTTTTACATATTTTGTCTCCATATTTTTATTTTCGCTACTAAAGTTAAACAATGTTAAAGGAGTATGGCCACAAAGGGCTCAATTGTCCCCAAAAATCCAATTTTTTAATACCATATGTAACAAAAGGCTGTCAGATTGACAGCAAACTGGATTTTCATGCATGAAAATGATATTTGCAAATCTGAACCCCCAAACAGGATCAAGTAAAAAAAATAAATGAATTTTTGTAGGGTTCAGAAATGGAAAGGCCAAAACCAATCTAAGTATCACTTTTCGCTACTTGAAGGTCCACAACTCAACAACAATAAAAGCTAAAATCGTGAAATCAAACTTGACCTTCATTTAGTCACAGGAAACATTATATGTACATTTGAAAAGATTTAGTCAAAGGGTTTTCAAGCTATTGCACGGACACTGTTTGGCAGCCGACCGCCTACCACCATACATCGCCAAATTAATAACCGATATTTTCCTTTGAATATCCTGTTAAAAACCTATATTAACAATCTCAAATATGAAAATTAACATGAGCTAGACACTTTGGTTGTCTGCTGTTTGTTTTACAAATGTTGATAGCTTGAAAAGTAAGATATTGCCTAATGCTTTTGCAAGGTCTATTTCCTTCTGAAAATAATTAGGCACCCTCTTCAACCAAATAAAATTGATATAAAAAGATGTATATTAGTAGGATACACATCTTAACAAAAAACTATGGTGGTCCTTGCATGTGGCCAATGTAGTCTGAAGTAAAACTATTAAAATTTAGACAAAAATTAGTCAAAATTATGATTTTCTTCATTTGAGTGCACAATTATAACATTATAATTGTTCTGTTGGGGTCAGAGCTTGCTGAATTTGTAAATGTGAGATATTTTGTTGTCAAATGTTTGAAAGTTAACTTTGACAGAATTTTAGGGCAAAAATAGACCCTTCATGAACCTTCTCCTTTCACAGAATTTAAGGGCCAATATGTGAAATATTTTCTGAAATTTTTTCGAAATTTCAACTCATGTTTTCATTTTAACTTTATTGTGTTTGTTAATTATTTATTATTGTGATAGGATTGATTCCTTGAATAGTAAATATTTAGTCAGCCATAAGCAGCTGAGCTAGGAAAGTACTTCTTTAGCTCAGTCGGCGCTGCCATGTAACTTTATTTCGCCTTTTTTTTAAACTTTTTTTTATTTGAGCGTCACTGATGAGTCTGTCTGGCGTATAAAATTTTAATCTTGGTATCTATCATAGTTGCCAAGTGACATGATATTCGCATGTAATACACGCTTTTTGAACGGTTTACACGCGAGGATTTTGTCACATGGCGTGTACATGCTTTTCACCACTTTACACGCAATTACACGCTTTTTCGTTGTTTTGATTTTTTGGTCGTTAGTGATATTGCAATTCACGGGTTTTTTCATACCTTGACGATAAATACCGAAAATTTCGAAACAATTGTTTGGACGCCATTGATTATTTTTCTTATGGACGACCAGCGAAAGCCCTTAAGGTAAGTAGTTTGTGATTAGTTTTTACGATTTTGAAAGATTTTCTTTCTTTCAAATTCACTTAGGGGAAGTGTCCACAGAAAGAGGTTTCAGGACTATTGTCGTCTAAAGAGTTGATTGCTAAGCGAAAACGATGTGTATATATACGTACGTACGAAGATAATTTCAAGATTTATAAATTATATTTGGGTTTTCGAGTTTTAATGAGCGACTGACGAGTAATGCATAATGTGCACCCTATTTCATGTATGTTGCAATCATAACAATACATGTGAGAGGAGAACTACAATGTAGCTATTTGATGAAGCATTTAATGTTGAATGGTAATCAAATTATAAAATATTTTTCTTTTTCAGTTTCAAATCTGGCCAACAGATTTCCACAGGCCATAGGGGTTGGAAATATCACGGAACTGTTGGATCAGTTCTCATAGTACCAGCTGTCTTCTGATGAACTTCCCAGTTTTGACCAGGCAATAGCAACATATATATTTTGTTGGGAGCAATGGCAGAGATAAAAGATGACATTTTAGATGGCAAAAAAAACGTTATGACACTCTTTCAAAGCTTAATAAAGCTATTATATATACATATAGTTCAACCAAATATCAATCCTGACTGTGAGAGAGCATTTTCAGTTTTAATGAAGTGTACACTGAATTCTGATCAGAACTTGACAATGATATATTGTGTGCCTTGTTATCAAGTAAATGTAACCAAACTGGCAATTGTTTAGAATATGTGCCTAGTGGTGTTGCTTTAAAAGCTGCAAAACAGACCACTGCTGAAAACAATAAAAGTTTACAGTAGAATATTGTTTTTATATTAACAAATTTATATAGTGTGAAAAAGTCTGCATCTACGTCGCACGTTTCCACACGCTTTTGACATGTCATGTCATGTCATGACATGATTTCTCATTGTCAGAGGTTGGCAAGTATGGTATCTATGATGAATTTATTTACAACCACTGGGATGATATCACTGCTGGTGGAGGTTTCCTCCCCTAGGGTATCACAGCCCAGTAATCAGCCCTTCCATAGCTGTCAACTGACTCATATTCTGCGGGTTAAACCCGAGAATTTCCCCTATCACACAGGGTTTTTACATACCCGCTGGGTATTCAAATAACCCGGGATTTCAGAAAATTACCTGTTTTCACCCGTATTTCTGACTGGTATTGTTTCCAGTATTTAGAAGTCAAATATACTTTCAGTTTTCTCTGCATTTTTTCCTTTGAAATGGTAATCAATTGAAATTAGAATTTGCTTATTTACCGTGCCAATGACAGCTATCAAAACATTACATTTGATTGAAAAGTAACAATATCGAGGATTGTTTGTTAATTGTACCCCAGAAAGTTGAAGCCAGTCAAGCTTGAAATACAATTCTATGTCCTAATTAAAAGATTTGCCGTTTGCAAATATCAAATATCCTGTAAAAATCATTTTAAAACAATTTGAACCTCTTAATACATTTCTGTTGGAGAGAATAATTTTGTTATCACTTAAATGTAAAAGCATTAAATCAAATCCATATGCTCTAGATATTACACTGAAAGGAAACACACTAACTTCTTTCTATTTATCTTCCTCCTGTGTATAGGAGCACATTAGCTATAATTGATTTCTAATTACATGTATAGCTGGGGTTTATGACATTCATTTATAAAAAGAAGTAAACAAGTGTGAATAAAACAATAAGAGGTCATTGCTTTAGAAAGATATTTAATTAATGATAAATATTTATATACTTAACAAATATAAAAGTGATTATTTTTAAGAAACTCAGTGGTACATGTATATGTTATAGTATATAAAAAAAAACTCTCAATACTAAAATTCGACTGAAAAAGTTTGTACATGTTATGACCTGACATTTTCTTCTTCAATGCAGGTCATGACCTGCATTTTCAGTTTCAGAGGTTGACAGGTATGAATGAGAGCAAATTATCAAACTTCCTGTCCAGGAAAATTTTGAATTTGCCATTTTTTAGAGGAAAATCTAGCATTATAGACATTGGAAGTCATTGTAAAATCATACTAAATATATACAAAAAACACATTTCCTTTGATATAAAAGTACATTATAAGATAAGGCATTAACTGCTTACGTTTGAAGAAATCCTGCAAAATGTAATCACAGTACTGTTTCGCTTGAGTTTTTCTTTGGGTATTATCTTCACAAGGATTACGTGCAGGAATAGTAACTGGAGCACACTGAGGATTGACTCTCATTCTGTTACCAAATTCATTGACATCAGTTTCAATGTCACCCTGTAGAGTTTTGAAGTCATTCTTCTGGTTACTGTCATAGGTACCACACAATCCTTTCGTTTTGTTAAAGAATGATGATGGTGCTGTGATGTAAGCCCTTGTTCTTCCATCCCATAATACTGTGATACCATTTGATAATTCTGCCTAATATATCATATTGTAAAATTATGTCTGATTAAAGTACTAGAATTAAATTAATCAACATGTGTATTTAATTTGGACAAAAACAAATCAAACATCTATTCAACAACATAAGATAGTGAACCAAAGACAAAATGGATTGAACATGTCAGTGTTCTAGGATTTTTATACATATGCAACTTTCCAAGGGAAAGTTGGTAACAAAAATTCACTTTCCCACAAGTTTAATGAACTTTCCTGGAATTTTATACTATTTTAAAAATGTTTTCCTAATTTTTTTATTCCTTTCATTGCATACCATGTTTATACATGTAGTTTGATTTGAAATTATGAACTCTATTATCATGATTATTTCTTATGAAATTAATTAGTTTGTCTAAACTAGCTTGTGATTTGTTGATAATTCAATGTTCATCAAGATATACAAAACATTTGATGGAATATATTAATTTTATTTTGAAATATACTAATTTTAGTTTGTCACATGTCTATTTGTGCTCTTTTTGGCTCTAGTACAACTGTCTTCTTTGGAAGTGACAAGGAAGGATTGATCATTTAACCCTTTACATGTCTGGACCGGATATTAAATCTTTTGCCGTTTGCGTTCCGATTATTAGGTTTTTGCAACTAGATCAGATGGATACTTGACATTGCAGAGATTCCTTGCTTAGCTGGTAAGTGTATTTATGACATTGACTGCAAAACACATGCACTCATTTTTCTCCCCTACACTTTAGAACCCCTGCATGATATACACCAACAACAACGATCTGGCTTTGAGACTTTGATTGAAATAAAAGAATACAAACGGTTACATCGATCTTTGATCTGTATGCATAGGAAGTTTCTGTCATTTAATTATACCCCACGCAACGAGTTGCAGAGGGTATGTTTTTGACCCGTCCGTCCGTCCGTCAGTCCATCTGTCCATCAGTCCGTCCGTCCGTCAGTCCTGTTTCTTGTCATCGCAACTCCTCTCAAACCACACAACAGAATTTCACGAAACCTTTTTAGATAATAAGGACATACTATGTAGTTGTGCATATCGACAGGAAATTACGATTCAATTCTTTTTCTAGGAGTTACGCCCCTTTGAACTTATTTATTTTAATGTACTACTGCAACCTTTTGTCATCGCAACTCCTCTCAAACCACACAACAGAATTTCATGAAACCTTTTCAGATAATAAGGACATACTACGTAGATGTGCATATCGACAGGAAATTACAATTCAATTTTTTTCCAGGAGTTACGCCCCTTTGAACTTATTTGCCCAATATACTACTGCAACCTTTTGTCATCGCAACTCCTCTCAAACCACACAACAGAATATCATGAAACCTTTTCAGATAATAAGGACATACTACATAGATGTGCATATCGACAGGAAATTACAATTCAATTTTTTTTCCAGGAGTTAAGCCCCTTTCAACTTATTTGCCCAATATACTACTGCAACCTTTTGTCATCGCAACTCCTCTCAAACCACACAACAGAATTTCATGAAACCTTTTCAGATAATAAGGACATACTATGTAGATGTGCATATCGACAGGAAATTACAATTCAATTTTTTTTTCCAGGAGTTACGCCCCTTTGAACTTATTTGCTTCAATGTACTTCTGCAACAGTTTGTCATCGCAACTCCTCTGAAACCACACAACAGACTTTCATGAAACTGTGTAGATAATAAGGACATACTATGTAGATGTGCATATTGACAGGAAATTATGATTCAATTTTTTTTTTCTGATACAATTTTTTTTTCTTACACTTATTTTATTTTTCCAATGACAATAGGGGACATGGGGTATGTGAGCGCACTCACTAAGGTTCATTCATTTTACTTGCCCACGGACAACAAAGGTTTAAATTTCCACTTTCCCGTGACCTAAATCAACTTGCCACAGGTGACGGGAAAGGGGAATTCTAGAACACTGCATGTAATTTAGTAGTTTAATAAGAGTGGTCAAAATAATCAAAGCATATTCTGGACTTGAACAAACTGTACACAAATGGGGAAAAAAAACCTTTTCACTGCCATGACTGCCTAAGTTTGCAGAGTAAGAAAATCAGTAATGTGTTCAAACATGTCAAATATAACCTCCAACAAAAAGGGTACCATTGCATTTTCTGTATAATGACCCCCAAATCCAGCATCTTAGAATTTGCTTGGTATGTGTGGCTTGGAGCATCTGTGAGTTTTCTTCATTTAAAAGGGGATCAAATCAAGCAACTACGATTGTCACTCACTCTCATTACATCTGGAATAATTTGTTTGATAGAATTTATGACAGCAAAATAGACAAAAAAGTTTGGTATTTTACATTATTAATCATTGATTTATCTAGAATTACCTTCATAAACAATGATGAAACCATGTAAATCTTAATTCCATTTCCCTGGTAAGGTAATTTGTGTATTTCTGTACCATCTACAAATAGCTGGTGATTGTGGTCTAATCTTATTGTATGACCTGGTATATTTATTGCAATGGCTTTAGTACATGATGCCTGACCATGACCACATTTAATGTTCTCTGCAACTATATTGAAATTGTCATCCTTCATCATGTAATAGTGACATACACCCATAAAATTAAATCTTTTGCCATCAAAGGTCATGTAGTGGGGATCACCAGTTGCAGAGCAAGTTGCTTCACATTTTTTCTGTGTACAATGCCATATTCCCCCTGATGTACATGTGCTAAATACAAAAATTCATAAAACATTTTAAATCAGAAAGACTTATAGGTAAAATTAAAAAATATGTACAAAATATTAAGACAATTACTGTATTCAATTCTATAAAAAAAAAATTGTCACAATAACAGACATTAAAGGGGCATTAGCTATCAAATTCATGTTCACCAATTTGACTCAAATTCTCATATTTGATTTTTAACGTACTAAAACATATATCTAAATTACATACATAAAACTCATTATTTTGAAAATATAATAGAGATAACAGAATTTTATATAATTGCTACTTAGAAAAAATTAGTAATGTGTCCATGGGACACAGATGATGCCCCCGCTTGCATATTAAGTTATGAAGGGACATAACTTAAGAACAATAAAAGTGACGCTACCCAAATTCATACTTTGTGGTAATAAGCATTGTGTATAAGTTTCATAACATTTGGTTGAGGCAAACTTAAGATAAGAGAAACTAAAAATTCAGCATTTTTTCCATTTGTCAAGGGGCATAACTCTAGAACGGTAAATGTGACGCCACCAATATTTAAACTTGATCTGTGTCATGTGGTAGTAAGCATTGCGTAATAGATTCATAACATTTGGTTGAGGTAAACTTAAGAGACAGGAAACGAAAAATTCAGCAATTTTTTTATTTATATAGGGCATTACTCTAGAAAGGTAAAAGAGACGCACCCAAATTCAACCTTGATCTGTGTCTTGTGGTTATAAGCATTGTGAATAAGTTTCAAAACATTTGGTTGAGGCAAACTAAAGTTATAGAACGGAAACCAATTTCGGGACATACGTACGGACATATAGACGGACAAGGGTAAAACTTAATGCCCCCTCCTCTATGGCGGGGGCATACCCATGGAAAAGCAGGTAAATGTCCTTTCTACTTGTGCTCTTTATAAATAGGTTGTTGATTGAACCACATTAATTGTATTTTAGTAACTGTAAGTACTCCGACATATTCTGCAATGCATTCATGTTATTTTTTGTATTTGTTTAATAAATATTAAAATGCTTAATTTGTGTTAAATAATTTGCCCTTCATCATCATTGCAAACTATAAAACAAAATAATATGTAATTGGGTCAAAGTAGGCCTCATGTTTTTAAGCTGTCAAATTTATGCCACAAGTCATGTCAAAAATGAACCTGTATCAACAGTTTAAATGTATAAACTACATGTAATGTCCATATAATCTCCATGGATATGAGATGTGATAATGCTGATACAACTACATACCAAATAGCATTGAATTACCACTAATGGTTCCCCTTAAACTGACCTAATCACAAACTTTAACTTTAAAAATAAGCAAAATTTTAACAGTCATTAGAATATGAGCAGGGCAAAATAATCTACATATAAATGAGAAATGCCAATGCTAATACAAAAAAAGTATTATCAAAAATACCAAACTCCAAAGAAAATTCAAAAAGGGGAAGTCCATAAAAACTGACAAAATCAAACCTTAGCTATATAAATTTAATCAACCTGCGGAACAAATGGAAATTAACTGTCCTATTCCTGACTTGGTACAGGCTTATGCATACCAAATATCAATGACTTACCATTAATGGTTCCCCTTAAACTGACCTAATCCCAAACACTCCTAAAAAAAGAGACCAGAAACAGCAAGCCCAAGTCTCTCCCCACTGCTTCCTAAAGTCAAGGGAAAAAAATCAAATTATTTTAATGTCCTTGAATTGCAAATTCCTCAAATAAAGATTATGCTACTTTTTATTTTGATACAGAATCATAAACCAGATATTTAAAACTTGATATAAATTACAAATGAATTATATTCAATAAAGGTTATAAGGTTTCAGTCAAAATCAGAGAACACCAGAATTTATTTGTTTGGACATTTTTTGGACAGGTTTTATGTCCATTTTGCCAATATAAATGTTTCCTGAGTTAGGCAGTGCCCACTATATAAAGAACAATTAGTGAAGTACATTGGGGGATCTGGGACTGCCTGTTTTATGGAGGTGCCTGTTAACACTTTCACTACTGATTTAATTTTTTTCGTGGGTTTCTGTGGCAGAGGAAAATTTGCATGCTCAGATTCCCCAGCCTGAATTAATGTCATGACCGGTTCTTCAAGAAAAGTTGCATCTTGAAAAACATGCTGCAACTCGAGAAAGCAGGCACAGATCGCCAAAACAACTGTTACGGAAGTTCAAATGATTGCTATGTAAAAGATTTTCCTAGTCTTTTAAAATTAAAACAAAGAATAATGTCTTTACAATGCTTGAAAGTTCGATTTTGTTACCTTGTTAGCTCAATGTTGCCAAAATGTTGATATTCGGATGAATTTGTTTACGTGAAAAATGTGTTTAAAACGGATAATATTCAGCAAATTGCTATTACCGAGTCTTCTTATTTATCTTATCAATCGTTTTTTGTCATTTAAACATCGTTTATAGCAAAACCGAAGCTTTTTATCTCTCATAAAATGACCGTTTGACTTTTCGTTTCCGGCCGCCATTTGTATATTGATGAAAAGACAACTCTGTCAATGGACGAACGACTACTCGTTTTCAAAGTGCCATGATATACGGATACCACGGATACGTTGTTAATTGTAAACGCGGATAAAAGTGTAATTAAACAAATAAGTTATGATTTTTTTGTATTTTCCCTGATATAGATTGCAATACTTTACACACACACACACAAAAAAACACTCTGTAATAAAAAAAATAAAATGCTCCGCACGGCGCAGCTTGATACGACCACAGAGGTCGAACCCTGAATAGTTGGGGCAAGTATGGACACAACATTCAAGCTTGATACAGCTCTGAATTTGGATTGTGATTAAATATTTGACACAGCATAGGTTTCTGACACAGAATGAATGTGGTCTAAGAACTTAAAAATTTTAAATTGGACATTCACCTATTATGGTCCAATATCCAAAATCTAAATACATGGTTAGATTCAGCATATCAAAGAACCCCAAGAGTTAAATTTTTGATGAAATCAAACAAAGTTCAATTTTGGACCCTTTTGACCTCAATGCGGACAAAGTTGATAACGGGGCCCAAAAATCAAAAATCTAAATACATGTTTAGATTCAGCATATCAAAGAACCCCATATATTCAATTTTTGTTGAAATCAAACAAAGTTTAATTTTGGACCCCGATTTGGACCAACTTGAAAACTGGGCCCATAATCAAAAATCTAAATACATGTTTAGATTCAGCATATCAAAGAACCCTAAGAAGTTTAATTTTGGACTCTGTGGACCTTAATGTAGACCAATTTGAAAACGGGACCAAAAATTAAGAATCTAAATACACGGTTAGATTCGGCATATCAAAGAACCCCAATAATTCAATTTTTGATGAAATCAAACAAAGTTTAATTTTGGACCCTTTTGACCTCAATGTGGACAAAGTTGATAACGGGACCCAAAAATCAAAAATCTAAATACATGGTTAGATACAGCATATCAAAGAACCCCATATATTCAATTTTTGTTGAAATCAAACAAAGTTTAATTTTGGACCCCGATTTGGACCGACTTGAAAACTGGGCCCATAATCAAAAATCTAAATACATGTTTAGATTCAGCATATCAAAGAACCCTAACAATTCAATTTTTGTTAAAATCAAACTAAGTTTAAATTTTGGACCCTTTGGACCTTAATGTAGACCAATTTGAAAACGGGACCAAAAATTAAGAATCTAAATACACGGTTAGTTTAATTTTGGACCCTTTGGACCTCAATGTGGACCAATTTAAAAACGGGGCCCAAAATCCAAAAACTTAATACACGGTTAGATTCAGCATATTAAAGAACCCCAAGACCCCATTGAAATTCGTCAAGAAATAAGCAATTTATACAAAGCATCTTCTTTTGCACAATACTGTGTAATTGAATATTTCTTGCAATTGCGCATTGTGTAATTGAATATTTCTTGCTAATACTGTACAATTGACAATTTCTTGCTATTGTGCAATATTGTGCTATTGGATATTTCTTGCTATTGCGCAATACTGTGCAATTGAAGATTTCTTGCTATTGTGCAATACTGTGCAATTGAAAATTTCTTGCTATTGCACAATACTTATTATATAATAATTTACACATCCTGTTTGGTGTGTATCTCCTGCCATATCATTATTATTTGTTTTAAATATAAATCAGAAATAACCAACTTAAAAGGAAAAAAGGAAAAAAAAAAAAAAAATCCCCCAAATTTTTGAACCCCTTATGATTCATCACCCCAAACTCAATCCCAGCCTTCCTTTGAGGTATGGTACCTTGCAGTACAATTTCAGAGAGATCCATACACTTGAACACAAGTTATTGTCTGGAAACTAGAAAATGCTTATTTTTGCCCTTTTGGCCCCTTATTCCTAAACGTTTCAGGCAATTACCCCAAACTCAATTCCAGCTTTCCTTTGTGATATGGAACCTTGTAGTACAATTTCAGAAAGATCCATACACTTACACACAAGTTATTGTCATAAAACTAGAAAATGCTTGTTTTTGCCCTTTTTGGCCCCTAATTCCTAAAATTTTGAGGCAATTACCCCAAAATTCAATCCCAGCATTCTCTTTGTGATATGGAACCTTGTGGTACATAGTCAGAGAGATCCATACACTAACACAAAAGTTATGTCTGGAAGTTACAAAATGCTTATTTTGGCCCTTTTGGCCCCTAATTCCTTAACTGTTGGTACCATAACCCCAAAATCAATGCCAACCTTCCTTTTGTGATATTGAACCTTATGGTAAAATTTCATAGAGATCCATTCACTTAAACTAAAGTTAGAGTGCGAAAACCAATGCGTCTTCGGACGACGACGACGACGACGCCAACGTCATACCAATATACAACCACAAAATTTTTTTGCAGTCGTATAAAAATCTGCTAAAAAAAAAAAGAATTTCAGGATTATCTTTTACAAATAGATAACTAGAGCCTGTGTCGTTCACCTGTATTTACTGATGCTTTGGAAATCATGTAAAATAAGGTTAAAATCATAATTAATAGTATTAGATATTAGATATTATAATGATATCTAAGATAATATCAAAAAACTGCAAAATTTTTGTAAAATTACTAACTCAGGGGCAGCAACCCAACAACGGGTTGTCAGATTCGTTTGAAAATTTCAGGGCAGATAAATCTAAATCTGATGAACATTTTTGCCACCTGTCAGATTTGCTCTGAATGCTTTAGTTTCAGAGATATAAACCAAAAACTGCATTTTACCCCAATGATCTATTTTTAACCAAGTTGGCCATGATGGTTGGAAGGCGGGGTCATCGGACAAATTTTTTAAACTAGATACCCTAATAATGATTATGGCCAAGTATGGTGAAATTTGTCTCAGTAGTTTCAGAGAAGAAGATTTTGTAAAGATTACAAAATTTACAAAAATTGTTAAAATTGACTATTAAGGGCAATAACTCCTAAAGGGTCGACTGACAATTTTGGTCATGACAACTTCTTTGTAGATCTTACTTTGCTGAACATTATTGCTGTTTACAGTTTATCTCTATCTATAATAATATTCAAGATAATAACCAATAAAATGCTCCAGGGCGCAGCTTGATACGACCGCAGAGGTCGAACCCTGAATAGTTGGGGCAAGTATGGACACAACATTCAAGCTTGATACAGCTCTGAATTTGGATTGTGATTAAATATTTGACACAGCATAGGTTTCTGACACAGAATGAATGTGGTCTAAGAACTTAAAAATTTTAAATTGGACATTCACCTATTATGGTCCAATATCCAAAATCTAAATACATGGTTAGATTCAGCATATCAAAGAACCCCAAGAGTTCAATTTTTCATGAAATCAAACAAAGTTTAATTTTGGACCCTTTGACCTCAATGTGGACAAAGTTGATAACAGGGCCCAAAATCAAAAATCTAAATACATGGTTAGATTCAGCATATCAAAGAACCCCATATATTCAATTTTGTTGAAATCAAACAAAGTTTAATTTTGGACCCTGATTTGGACCAACTTGAAAACTGGGCCCATAATCAAAAATCTAAATACATGTTTAGATTCAGCATATCAAAGAACCCTAAGAATTCAATTTTTGTTAAAATCAAACTAAGTTTAATTTTGGACCCTTTGGACCTTAATGTAGACCAATTTGAAAACGGGACCAAAAATTAAGAATCTAAATACACAGTTAGATTCGGCATATCAAAGAACCCCAATAATTCAATTTTGATGAAATCAAACAAAGTTTAATTTTGGACCCTTTTGACCTCAATGTGGACAAAGTTGATAATGGGGCCCAAAAATCAAAATCTAAATACATGGTTAGATACAGCATATCAAAGAACCCCATATATTTAATTTTGTTGAAATCAAACAAAGTTTAATTTTGGACCCCGATTTGGACCAACTTGAAAACTGGGCCCATAATCAAAATCTAAATACATGTTTAGATTCAGCATATCAAAGAACCCTAAGAATTCAATTTTGTTAAAATCAAACTAAGTTTCATTTTGGACCCTTTGGACCTTAATGTAGACCAATTTGAAAACGGGACCAAAATTAAGAATCTAAATACACGGTTAGATTCGGCATATCAAAGAACCCCAATAATTCAATTTTTGATGAAATCAAACAAAGTTTAATTTTGGACCCTTTTGACCTCAATGTGGACAAAGTTGATAACGGGCCCAAAATCAAAAATCTAAATACATGGTTAGATTCAGCATATCAAAGAACCCCATATATTCAATTTTGTTGAAATCAAACAAAGTTTAATTTTGGACCCGATTTGGACCAACTTGAAAACTGGGCCCATTATCAAAAATCTAAATACATGTTTAGATTCAGCATATCAAAGAACCCTAAGAATTCAATTTTGTTAAAATCAAACTAAGTTTAATTTTGGACCCTTTGGACCTTAATGTAGACCAATTTGAAAACGGACCAAAAATTAAGAATCTAAATACACAGTTTGATTTGGCATATCAAAGAACCCCAATAATTCAATTTTGATGAAATCAAACAAAGTTTAATTTTGGACCCTTTGGACCTCAATGTGGACCAATTTAAAACGGGGCCCAAAATCCAAAAACTTAATACACGGTTAGATTCAGCATATTAAAGAACCCCAAGAGTTCAAGAATAAAACCCCATTGAAATTGGTCAAGAAATAAGCAATTTATACAAAGTATCTTCTTTTGCACAATACTGTGCAATTGAATATTTCTTGCAATTGCGCAATACTGTGCAATTGAAAATTTCTTGCTATTATGCAATACTGTACAATTGACAATTTCTTGCTATTGCGCAATATTGTGCTATTGGATATTTCTTGCTATTGCGCAATACTGTGCAATTGAAGATTTCTTGCTATTAGCAATACTGTGCAATTGAAAATTTCTTGCTATTGCACAATACTTATTATATAATAATTTACACATCCTGTTTGGTGTGTATCTCCTGCCATATCATTATTATTTGCTTTTAAATATAAATCAGAAATAACCAACTTAAAATGGAAAATTTTAAAGAAAAAAAAAGGAAAAAGGAAAAAAATAAAATCCCCCAATTTTTGAACCCCTTATGATTCATCACCCCCAAACTCAATCCCAGCCTTCCCTTTGAGGTATGGTACCTTGCAGTACAATTTCAGAGAGATCCATACACTTCAACACAAGTTATTGTCTGGAAACTAGAAAAATGCTTATTTTGGCCCTTTTGGCCCCTAATTCCTAAACGTTTCAGGCAATTACCCCAAACTCAATTCCAGCTTTCCTTTGTGATATGGAACCTTGTAGTACAATTTCAGAAAGATCCATACACTTACACACAAGTTTCTGTCATGAAACTAGAAAATGCTTGTTTTTGGCCCTTTTGGCCCCTAATTCCTAAAATTTTGAGGCAATTACCTCCAAAATCAATCCCAGTATTCCCTTTGTGATATGGAACCTTGTGGTACAAAGTCAGAGATCCATACACTAACACACAAGTTATGTTTGGAAGTTACAAAAATGCTTATTTTGGCCCCTAATTCCTTAACTGTTGGTACCATAACCCCCAAAATCAATCCCAACCTTCCTTTTGTGATATTGAACCTTATGGTAAAATTTCATAGAGATCCATTCACTTAAACTAAAGTTAGAGTGCGAAAACCAATGCGTCTTCGGACGACGACGACGACGCCAACGTCATACCAATATACGACCACAAAATTTTTTTGCGGTCGTATAAAAACTGCAAAATTTCCTTAAAATTACCAATTCAGGGGCAGCAACCCAACAACAGGTTGTCAGATTTGTCTGAAAATTTCAGGGCAGATAGATCTTGACCTGATTATCAGTTTTACCCTATGTCAGATTTACTCTAAATGCTTTGGTTTCAGAGATATAAGCCAAAATCTACATTTTACCCCTATGTTCTATTTTTAGCCATGGCGGCCATCTTGGTTGGTTGGCAGGGTCATCGGACACATTTTTTAAACTAGATACCCTAATGATGATTGTGGCCAAGTTTGGTAAAATTTGGCCCAGTGGTTTCAGAGGAGAAGATTTTTGTAAAAAGCTAACGACGACGACGACGACGACGACGACGGACGACGGACGCCAAGTGATGAGAAAAGCTCACTTGGCCCTTCGGGCCAGGTGAGCTAAAAAATAAATAGATAAATTACCAGGATCATCAACCATTATATACAAGTACATTTGTAGTCGATCTTTTTTTTTAGAAAGGTTAGGTCTTTATTCAACTTTCTCTATTACCAATATGCAACAGCTTTGTTCATGGATTTTCTGTTTGTGTATTTTGCAAAGTTTTTAAATCACTGAGTATTAAAATTTATTAAATGACCATTTTCATTATGAAGATACTTTAGTTATCATATATATTCATTGTAATCATGTGAAGAATAATCACTTATAAAATCAATTTCTACTCTTATTACATGTATACGCATGTTTCATCCTTTCTTGATAATTCAGTGCAGTTTCATTTTCCCCATATTAAGTCACAAAACTTTAGATTTTGATAAAAAAATTAAGCAATCTCTTCCCATTTATAATCAGTATTACAATTAACTTAGAGAATTTGATAACTAAATTTTGAACTTTCAACAATAAAATTTTAACATACAACAAGAACAAAATACAGCAGACTTGACACCTCCCTTTATTGTTCCAGTTTGTAGGCATGTGTGTGAACTTATCTCTGGTCTGGGGCGAGTAATGGCCTTCCCCTGCATACCCCAGCACATTATCTATTTATCAGTCCTTTTACCAGTAAACAAGAAAACTGAAGAAATGTTAGGTTGGATGAATGGTAAATAATATGTAGGCATTAAATTTAACCATCCCAAGTAAACTGAAACAGACTTTTTTGAGCCATTGCAAGATTTTCTGAAGATAACAATAATACTAGATGTATTGGTCCGCCACACATATTTGAAGTGTAGTCAACAATGACAAAAGGCTAGTTAAACCTCTTATCTTGCAAACTGGCCAACATTTACTACACATTTAATTATATAAAGTTAACAAGATTGATACATTTTGTTTGTCCTTTCAACACATGGCTAATGAAACAACAGATTTAATATTACAGAAAGGATCAACATTTTGTTCACTTTATCATGTTTAATTTACATGGTCAGAGAAATGAAGGTACCATAAAATATAGGTACACCCTTCCCTGATCATTGTACAAGAAAATATTGGGGTGACCATTATTGGATCTGATAACCAATACAACTTAGCAGATGGTATGGAACTTATTCCCATTTGGTATGCAAGACCAAGAAATGCTTTCATTTCTGATTTGTAGCTTAGACCAAGGCATTTTGTTGTCATTTGGCCTTTGTTGAATGTTGTAGTAAATATAAAAATAAGGAGAAGAGGTATGATTGCCAACAAGACAACTATCCACCAAAGTTCAAATACAGTGGATGTAAGCAATTATAGGCAACCATATGGCCTTCATCAATGAGAAAAACCCATACCGTAAAGTCAGCCATATAAGGCCCAGACATGAAACATAGGAAACAATTCAACTAAGAAAACTAACTGCCTATATATATATATGTAAAGCTAATTTATAACAAAACAATTAACCAAAAACAAAAATGACAGACATGAACCAACAACAACCAGTGAACTACATGCTCCTGACTTGGGACAGGCACATAAAGAATGTGGTAGGGTTAAACATGTTTGTGAGCACTCAACCCTTCCCCTTACCTGGGATGGTGGTATTACAGCAGAACATAAGAACAAATAATAAAAATCAGTCAATAGCTTAGTTATCAGTTTTGTTGATTTAGTATGCATTCAAGAAAAGGATTGTCCATATAAAGTTGCCAGAAATCTAAAACCTCCTTTTCAGCACCCATGACATGACTTTGCCCAGTATTACCACAAGGGGCAAATATATGTGGTAGACCTTTTTCAACATTATTAAACTCATCGTGCCACCCATCACCACCATCTCCTCACTAATTAATATTGACATACCCCCCCTTTCCGCCTTTGGCATTCTTATGATTTGACTCATTATAGCCCTCATTGTCATCTATCCCCAGGCTATTCTGACCAATTCTTAACCTTTCCTCATCAACTAAGAATTCTTGTCTGGCATTAATTACATAAGTTTCACTGAACCTGCTAATTTGACATCAGTTTCGTCTGACGACATTTTTACACTGCAATACTAGCAGACGAAATTTCACTTCTTAATTACTTTCAATTTTGTGCATTGTTATCCCGCACATTCTCAGCCCTATCTGCTTATATCACGCAACACTCAATCAAAGTGTATGTGTCACCCGAGAACCAGCTTTTCCAAGCCATATCTCTTTCCCCTCGAAATCGAGAATTTTTTTTGGCAAACCCAAGAACGCGAAAATCTTACTTGTCTTGTTCCGATTTGTGAGGAAACTTAAAGGCTTTAAAAAGATTGCTGTCATAATTCTTTAAGCTATATTGAACCACTTATTTTTATTATATATCTAAAACTACCTAAGAATTATAAAGGGCTTCATCAAAACACAGAAAACAGCTGTACTTCCACTCCTCATTATCGAGAGAAGCCATTTTGAAACCCCACATGACCTTAGAACGTGTTTCCTGTTCTAATTTGATTTATTTACCTTTCACGATGTTATTAAAGCTGTTGAAGAACTGAAATAATATCCTCAGATATCGTAGATTTTAATTGAAAATTGATTTTAACTGTTAAGAACCGTAAATAGCGTAAAATCGTGGCTTTTATTGGGATAATATTTATGTATCCTGAAAGATACACTCGCCCTGCGCATCATGTATCCTCAAGGATACATCCGCCCTGCGCATTGTGTATCCTCAAGGATACACTCGCCATGAAAGGATTAAGATAGGTTTGACTGTACTTGGGAAAAATATTTTACATTGGTGTTAGTACCTACCAGCTGTTGCAGTCCTTTGGAATAACATCACCTGCCCGAAATTCTGACCCATCTTCCTTTGTACAGGGACACTGATCATTCATGATGCATTTGCCTTTATGAAGAACCATACCATGGGGACAGAAACAACCATCAATGCATGTACTATCAGTACAGGTTGTGCCAACTGATGTGCAGGTCTTCTGGCAAGCACTTCCACATTCCTGATGAACAAGATTGTTGGGGCAGGATACAGCTTAATATGAAAATGAATAAATAAAAAAAATATAACAAATGTGATATATTATGGGTAAATTTCATCATTAAAATTAATAAATGATAAAACATATTTTTCAAGATTGGTTGATTGTTAATTGTTTATATTGTCCAGTGGCAAATATTACATGCATATCCTGGAAAGGAAAAATTCAAACAATAAGTTAAGTTCTAACATGAATGTTAAAACAGATGAGGAACTGTTAATTTTGAATGTCACCTAAGAAAAGAAGGTAAGTAGAAGTTTAAATTTTTTCTTGAAACGAGTCTTTAAATGTCAGTACAGTTTCTCTCAATCTTCTTAAGTTTTTGTCCAAAACACAAAAACAGGGGGAAAATAGTGTTATTAAAGGGCAATCATTCCTATAAAGAGACTACTTACGATTTTGTCAAAATTTAACTTATTTGTAGATCTTGTCTTGCTGATTGTTTTTGCTATTCAAAGTTTGGGCCAGGTGAGCTAAAAAGAGACATTCTCCTAACATAGGACATGGGATTAATGTCCAGATTTTGACCAATACATGACTGTGTATTGCTGTAAATTTCAAATCCAAAATTTTAATTTCTTTCAAATGGAAATGCAAGGCAGTGGCAGAATGTTTGTTTGGTTGCAACTTGATAGGCTTTTGCCATTTAGAGTTTAAAACTTACAAATTAACAGCTAGGACTAAAATAACATCATTATGCAAAAATCTGTATGCAATTACATATTTCTAACTTAAGAGCTCTGAAGTACAGACACCAATATTTAATTAGAGTGAAGGATGGAAAGATTTCTTGAAATTTTTAATAAATTTGCCAAAATGTAGTCTTTATCATGCTATTTTCAAAAACATAATAAAAAAAATGGGTCACAGTGCTATTTTCAGCCTAAAGATTGTGCAAAATTGTCAAGAACTTCTTTACTTCCTACAAAAAAAAATGGTTTAATTACTGCAATAATGTAATATGTGTTCCCTATTTGAATTTGAAACAAGAACAAAACAAATTTGGTAAACTTTTGTACATTCCTTAATTAAATCAGATTTTCTGATTTATCTTCCCTTTTCTGGCTAAGTTGAAGAAAAAAATGACTAGAGCAAAAAATATTCTGTCATTGTAAAAACATTTGTAATAATAAGATAAAACACATCATTTTCTTCATTTAGATGAGAAGTCTTACAAATGAATTGCATTATTCTCTCAACATCTGCATATTTCATAAGGAAAAGATTATACTGTTTGTTTTCTGCTACTTTACAATCCTAGATGGAAAAAGACACCCATCTACCTTAATTGCTTTTCCTGTACTGATTTTTAATGTATGTTATTTTATGTAACATTTCTTAGTCAACAAATGGAGATGGAAAAGAAAGGTTAGTAAAAAAAACTAGAGGCTCTCTAGAGCCTGTGCTCCCACCTGTATTTACTGATGCTTTGGGAATCATGTAAAATAAGGTTACAATTATAATTAATAGTATTAGATATTAGATATTATAATGATATCTAAGATAATAACAAAAAACTGCAAAATTTCTGTAAAATTACTAACTCAGGGGCAGCAAACTAACAACGGGTTGTCGGATTCGTCTGAAAATTTCAGTGCAGATAAATCAAAATCAGATGAACATTTTTGCCACCGTCAGATTTGCTCTAAATGCTTTAGTTTCAGAGATATAAACCAAAAACTGCATTTTACTCCTATGTTCTATTTTTAACCATGTCGGCCATGATGATGGAAAGGGGGGTCATTGGACAAATTTTTAAACTAGATACCCTAATAATGATTAAGGCCAAGTATGGTTAAATTTGTCTCAGTAGTTTCAGAGAAGAAGATTTTTGTAAAAGATTACAAAAATTTACAAAATATTGTTAAAAATTGACTATAAAGGGAAATAACTCCTAAAGGGGTCGACTGACAATTTTGGTCATGACGACTTCTTTGTAGATCTTACTTTGCTGAACATTATTGCTGTTTACAGTTTATCTCTATCTATGATAATATTCAAGATAATAACCAAAAACTGCAAAATTTCCTTAAAATTACCAATTCAGGGGCAGCAACCCAACAACGGGTTGTCAGATTTGTCTGAAAATTTTAGGGCAGATAGATCTTGACCTGATAATCAGTTTTACCTTGTGTCAGATTTACTCTAAATGCTTTGGTTTCAGAGATATAGCCAAAATCAACATTTTACCCCTATGTTCTATTTTTAGCCATGGCGGCCATCTTGGTTGGTTGGCGGGGTCATTGGACCCATTTTTAAACTAGATACACTAATGATGATTGTGGCTAAGTTTGGTTAAATTTGGCCAAGTGGTTTCAGAGGAAAACATTTTTGTAAAAGCTAACGACGACGGACCACGGAAGACAGACGCCAAGTGATGAGAAAAGCTAACTTGGCCCTTCGGGCCAGGTGAGCTAATAATTTAACATAGCAATGTGTTTAAGGGCATACGATACAGTCTTGATCCCACAGTGAATTTGTGACGAAAGTTTGCATACAAGCTATTTTTCACCTAGTCAATTCAAATATGTAATAAAACATATACCTTCATGTGCTACTTTTAGAGATAAATGGGGTCGAAATTTTAGACATTTACTTGAAATTTCGGTTTCTTGGACATTTCCATCCTTTGGAAAGATACTTAACTTTTTTGTTTCATAAGATAAACAGAAGTGTTTTTTTTGTAAAAGCATCTGGAATATCTTCTCTACATAATTGTGCTTTGAATTTGTGTAACAATTCTTGGGAAACTATTCATTTTTATCACATTTTCATGATTTTAGTCAAAGGAGAGCATTTTTTGCTGTATATTTATCAAATTTTTTAAAAATTCATCGGTGATTTGTTCATACAAATAGGTACAAATAATCTTCATACATAATCAAGCCATATGTCATTTTTAAAAAGAGGGGTCCATGAACTCGTTTTCAAGTTAAAGCAGTCTGAATGATAAAAATCAGTTGAAAATGCATCTTTTCCCAATATGTCAGTTTGACGTCGTGAAAAATAACGTTTTACGTTAACAAAGTCATTAACTCCCCTGTAACTGTATCGTATGCCTTTAAGTGCCTTTCCTATGCCAGAAACCTCATTCATGTTGGTCTTTTGTCAAATATTAATTAGTTAAGGTTTTATTTGTTAATTTGAGAAAATTGCTGTTGACAGTAGATCTTTGGTAGTCTCTGTTAAATTTATTCACAGCGCTTTTTATACTGGGGAGGGATTTAGAGCTTGACAAAATATATATACACCTATTTATTGTTGGAGACTGTAAGTTAACTGATAGATGTCTTTTGGTAATTTGTGTCATTGGGTTGCTGTTGTATTGGCATCTTCCCCACATCTTTTTTATTCATATATATATATATATAAATATAATAAAAGAACAAAGTTTCCATGTCCTCCATGTTGCATATATTTTATCTGTCCAAAGTTCGTTAAAACTTTTTATAAATTTCTTAGAGAAATGAAGACTTGAGAGCAATTTTCCATATAATTAATATTTCCAAGATGCATAACTCAAATAGTTAATCAGCACTGATTTTCCAAATTGTCTGAGACATTATTGATATAAACTTTTGATATGAATTTGATAAAAATCTTGCAAGAATTATACATGTAAGAGCGCTCATTATAAGACCAGACGGATGCCAGTTTTTCTATGTCTGCCGCAATGCGCTGTACAGGGGACAAAAATTATTATTCATATGAAGTGTAACTTCCAATGAGATGTTGACTAATTGATACCTATTAGTGCAGAATCTTCACAGAAATGGTATCAATCATTTTCCCTTTTAACAGCATCTAGACTTTAATCTATTCATATCAATTTATTTTTAGAACTTACAACAGAGTTGATTATTTCTCCAATTGAGTATAATTCCCGCTTCTAAACAAGCTCTAGCATATGCCTCCAAACTGCTGCAAGAACATTTACTGAGATCTCCGCCACAACAATCAGATTTACAGGCACCTTTAAAGGAGGCAGGATCCACTTTCTAAAATTAACATTAACTTGTTAAATCTAGAAAAGTCACAGAGAAGGAGAAAATATACTGTTAATTTCTGGGAAATTGGTAAAAATAATACATATTTGAAAAATCTAGACAATTTTTTGGGGTTACAAGCAAGGATCCCAAAATGTTAATGTTTAACAGTATTCTCCATGATTTGGGCAAACATTACTGAGATACACATTCCTCAATAAAAAACAACAAATACTGAAGACCGGTCATTTTAATATTTTTTAATCAGTATTTATTTTGAAATAAATTAGTTGTCATGTAAAAGCATTTCATAAAAGAAAACTGGCATTTGGTCTATCCTTCAATATATTAATATCATTCAATGTAACTAAATTACTGTTATTGTCTAAGAGTTGTTTGAACCTCCACATGTTTACCATCTGTTTACCTGACATGGAATTATCAGCTAGGAACACACAGACAGCTTACTTTGATATATAATCAAGCAAACTGTTAATTATCACTAAATGCTCAAGAATACTGTTTAATTTCTTTGAAAACAAAATTTCATTTACATACTTATTCATGCAAAAAATCCTTATTTGACAGAGGAGGTAGTTTGACATTTAAACGTAATATATAATTCTTTTAACACCTAAACAAAATATGCAATAGCAGTCATTTCCCTTTCATAGCCAATAACTTTTAAAGATTATGGTAGTAGAAATATAATGTTTGAATTTCTTGTGATAAAAATCATATTGGAAGTTCAAAAAATGAATAAATTTTTATATATACCAATATGTTATCTGACATAAAATATTTATCCAAAAACAAAAGTGCTATTAAATTCAAATTACAAAAACTTACTAATGTTTCTTTTCCTTAAAATATTGATTTAAAAAATTCAAGCAATGGCATCAGAAAAGGAAATAGTATACTGGAAAAATGGGACTGCAAGCTTCTAGAAAAAATACTGAAATCCTCCAAACTTATTAAATCTAAAAGTTAATTAGCTAAAGTTGAGACTCCTGAACTCAACACTTAATGTTCAAGTACATTAAGATACACTAATATATAATCATGATAATTGAAATAAGTCTTACTTCAAAATCAAATGAAAAAATTGGCATGATTTTATACACTAATACATACTTTTAAAAGACCCTACAAGATAATACCTGACTTGTTTGAAAATGTTTGCATATAGAGTTTTAAAGAAAGGAATACCACTTTTATAGCTATTTTGAAAGATGCTTGACAATGAACAAATTGACAAGTATAATTCAGCATGATCACCTATATGTTTTTCACACAAGAAATTTTGTTTATTGTACATTTTACTACTCTATTTTTGTTATTGCTTTTGTATTACTTACTGTATGACAAGCTTGAAAAGCTGGATCCATGATTTTATTGCACACTGATTCAGCCTGAGTGGCTTGCATACCAGAACAAGATTTCTGTGGAGCATCCGGGCACACAGCTATAAGAAAAAGATACACATGTGAATAAACTGTATTTAAACGATCTTGTTTTTGCTCTTTGAACAGATATGATCTAGAAAACTAAGTAACTTATGATCAGAAAAAAGTTCAATATATTGATGTGCAATTTCAAATTCAAAATGAAATTATTCTCATAAAATATGCAAGTCTTGACTGTCTTGTATATTCCTGTATATGTCAAAGGAGTATCTAGATTAATCAAAGAGAAAAGATTCAATCCTTTTATTCCCACTTCTACACAGGAAGCTTAAGGTATAATTTTTTTATTCTGAATTCTCATTCTCCCTTTAACCTAGTTGGTCTGGTATCTTCTACCTGTTATTTAGTAATCCAAGAGACAGTCAACAAATACCAAAACAGTAAATGCAATTTGAATAATAATAAGACAAAAAACTTACCTGCACCTATTGCTGATTTTTTCCAGGTTGATGCAAAACTTGATGGTGATTTTACAACACTGCCAGTGTCAGTTGTGAAATCATCTCCTTTATTGCCATTATATGTACCACATAAACCTGAAATGCCTCCTTTATGATCGGCTGAAACTGACAAGAATACAGACTGTCTTCCATCCCACCGTATCATAAAGCCAAGAGGACTTTTCATGACAATATAATGTCCAAGCTTTTCAAAAGTATTGCCATCTCTTGATGTGGGAATAGTCAATGGGAAATTATTGAAATAAACAATGGGACCTGAAGCTCCTTTTCGAAATCTCACAACTGTCTGTCCAATGTAAACATCAATTTCACGTTTGCAAGGTGTATGTGAAGTACATTGTTTATCATTTATTAAGTGGATATGGAATGTGTCACTTTTGCTATCCTTGGCCATAAGATATTCACAATGTCCTTGGAATGAGTATACTGTTCCATCAAATGTTCTATAATGGTCTTGTCCCCAGGCAGCACACATGGCATCTCGTGTTGTGTGTGGATGATCTATAATATTAATAAAAAAACATAAGAAATGTCTGTCCCAAAGCAGCATAAAATCTAATGATATTTTACTTGCCTAACCTAAAATAGAAAATTTATAATCATTGGACCCTGAAGTAATATTTAGAAATATACTATAGCTCTTGTAATGTGTTTCTCAGGGCTGTTGGGGTTATTAAATGCAAGGTTTCATGTTTGGGATAGAGCCACACTGTGCATATTTAACATCCCCAGTAACACGTTTTTTTTTTTATCACAATAAGTTGTTGGCTGAATTCCAACTATACTCAGTATACACTTTTATCCGGTAGCAGTTTTTTCAGTCTATTCACATTTCAGATTCTACCAATAATAATGTTCTCAATTTGAAATACAGGTCCTGTGTCCACGCTTTTCTTACTTTGATCTGACAATACTCAGCCAATAAAATTTCTGTCCCAAATTTTTGACAATGTGTATCATTAAGACAAAAACCAGAGAATCCTGAAAGGTCTTTAAGGTTGCATTTCTGTAAATATCAACAATGCAATTTCCATAGGAACTCCTTTCACGGCTAAAACTGTACCACTTTTGCTATGAAGTTTTGAAAAAATATATCCTAGAATGGAAAGTTCATATGCACTACTATTTTTTCAAAGGTCAAAATATAGGGCTGTGCGGCATATTTTCAACGCTTATATGCCCGAACTTCTAAGAGTTTAAACTTACATTAAATTTCTATACTACCCTAACCTTGACTTAAGGATTTCACAGACTTCAACTTGATCACTATGAATATGTATATTTACTGGTAACATTCCAAGTTATGTCTCTATGAGATGAAACATAGAGATCATATCCGGGAACCAGTACGTAAACAAAATTAATTGTCTATGAATATTCTATATCTCCCCAAAAGAGGCGTGGTTTGAAAAACAGCTGTATTTACAAAGTGCAACCGTAAGTCCCAAAGTAGAAATTAATGTTTTCAAATCCTTGAAAGATATCTTGTAATCGAAGTGTGGACACAGGATCTGTATTTTAATTCTTCAGTAAGCAGCAATATTTTGCCAATGAAAGATATGCAATCAACAACAAAGAAGACTTCGAAAAAAAACTTCTTTGTCATGATTTTTCTGACATATATGAGAGACATCTTTATTATTAGGCCTTCCATATACCAGTAGTTGCAAATTTAAGAGCCACAGATGTAATCACTGTTAAATCTAATTGCATATGACTTTACATTCACAAAATTATATACATTTTGACCAGTACTATTTATTAATCATTTCAGCTGAAACATAATCATTTCAAAGATTTACGAAGTTTTAATTATTTCAAACAGTTAAAATTTATTATTTTAGTGACATTTTGC
Organism: Mytilus coruscus; assembly: GCA_017311375.1. Classification (NCBI taxonomy): domain Eukaryota; kingdom Metazoa; phylum Mollusca; class Bivalvia; order Mytilida; family Mytilidae; genus Mytilus; species Mytilus coruscus. The sequence goes on along the minus strand of CM029596.1, from coordinate 96,188,142 downwards.
TTCACTTTATTTAAGAAAACATTGATTATTAAGATTAATAAATGCCATTTTCATATCTGCCCTGTTATTATCTGGTATTTCCCAGAGGTCTTTAGTCCAAAGACAAATATTAATCGAGGGATGATTATAAAATAGGGCATGTATAAGGAAAAACTATTTATAACTTATTAGTGTGTATCAATGAGGTTTTATTTCTTGTGAAATAACTTTTAAAACACTAGATAAACAACAAGAAAGTTTAGTTAAAACACATTTAACAATATTGTTGCAGGATTTCTGTAAATTTAAATTGTAACACTATTTCTAAACTAGGGGCTCTAAAGAGCCTGTGTCGCTCACCTTGGTCTATGTGCATATTCAATAAAGGACACTCTCCGACATTGTAGACAAAAATATAATTCATTACAAAAACTCTGTTTTGTTGATCTTGTATTGCTGATCATTAAGTCGGTTTAGCTTCTCTCTATCTTCATTAGTTTCTGCTCTAAACACAAAAGAGGGTAAAAATCCACATTGAAGGGCAATCACTCTTATAAAGAGTGGCAGACAGCCTACTTACTATTTCAGCAAAATTTGACTTGTTAGTAGATCTTGCCTTGCTGATTATTTTGTGATTTAAAGTGTCTATTTATATATATCTATTATAATTTTTATCATATAAGGCAAAACGCAAAAAATGGTGAAAATCGTCATTAAAGGGCAATAACTCCAATAAGGAGTCATCAGACGATTTCCTACATATTGTCTAAACTGTAAAACATGTCTTGCTGATCATTTTGCTTATTTAAGTTTCTATCTATCTATTATAATTTTTAAGATATAAGGCAAAACGCAAAATTTGGTAAAATCATCATCAAAGGGCAATAACTCTAATAAGGAGACCACTGACAGTTTCGACCATGCATACTTATTTGTAGAACTTGTTTTGTTGATCACTTTTGCAATTTAAAGTTTCTCCTTATCTATTATAGTTTTCAAGATAATAGGCAAAAAAAAAACAAAATGATAAAATTTGTCATTTAAGGGCAATAACTCCTATAAGAAGTCGTCTGACAGTTTTGACGTCTATGAACAATTGGTAGAGCTCAACATTCTGAACGCTTTTACACATCAGATTTTCTCTATTTGTAACAGTTTTCAAAATAATAGACATAACTTGCATTTTACCCCTATGTTCTATTTTTAGCCCTGTAGGCCATCTTGGTTGGCAGGCCGGGTCATCGGACATATTTTTCAAACTAAATACCCCAATGATGATTGTGGCCAAGTTTGGTTAAAGTTGGCCTTGTAGTTTCAGAGGAGAAGATTTTTTGTAAAAGTTAACGATGGACGACAACAGACGACGAGGGACACCATGTGATGAGAAAAGCTCACTTGGCCCTTTGGGCCAGGTGAGCTAAAAATGATTGAGTATCATGATCAGATTCCACAACAAAACATTTAGCTCTCCAATAAAACAAAATGAATGTCTTCCTGCTCTGTAATAACACAAAATAAATGTCTTCCTACTCTGCAATTACACAAAATAACATCATTGGCAGATCAAAAACATGAAATCATAAACTGAATTGCTTGTAACCTTTTTCTGTATTGAAACAGGGCAAAATAACATGATTTCCAGCCCAAGGTGTGGTGAAGTTATCTTGCTCTTATCAAAATATCACTTGGCTGATTTTGTTGATATGACATACCTAAACTGCTGACATCTTTATCAAATATGTGATAATAAATGATATTATTGAAAATCTTCAAAGACAGCAGAAAAAAAGCAGGAAATAAATGAATTCCACAATATATTTATAAGCAAAAAAACTACTAAAAAAAAATTTCGTCTGAAGAGGAGCTGTAAAGCAGAAACATCTAGAAATATCAATGACTTAATAACAAAGGAATAATTTGAATCTGGAATAATTGGGTTAGTTTTCATCAAACATTTATCAATTTTCCAGAATTAAGTTACCGGTTTTAATGGTTTTGTTGTTTAACATTTCTAAATACAATATAGATTTTATCAACTGAATAGAACAAAACACTGCATAAAATCTCGATAAATTTAAGATGTTTTCTGCAAAAGAATCTAAAGCTATAAAAGCTTATAAAAGCATTGGATGTACGAGACAAATTGCTCCTGTTTGAACCGCTATTCTATTAGTAGTAGTTTCATAGTAACTTGTAACATTTAAATAATAGAATTTGGTCCAATGCTGTGAAACAATACATGTATGCAATATGTATGCATTCTAATCAAGTAGTATTTAGCCTTGTGACTATCTTAATCAATTAACAATTAATTATAAAGTTTCACCCAGAAAAAAATTATAAGCATTTTAAATTCACTGACTACTAAATCTAGTTTGAACATGACCTTTGTTTGTCTTGACTACCTTTTTTGTTGCTTGAAAAGTATGTGTTTTCATATTATTTTAATATTAAAAATGGGATATTGTGGCATGATATAAAAGCTATGAGATTAGATAGTTTGATCACATTTTCAACTGCACACACAATAAGCTGAAATGCTGTTCCAAAAGCTAAAAGCTTAAAATGATTTTTACTTGAATTGCCTCCAGGTATTATAGTTACACTTGATCCAACTGAAAAACAGAAATATATTAATTCATCAGGAAAAGGCTAATTAAGCTATTTGCTGCCATATACATAATTAAAGGCATATCTACTCTGTTCTGCATTGAGCTTTGTTTATCCATTCTTCTTGACTAAATGTGAGCAAATATTTGTATATAGTTCTAATGTGTAAATTATCATTGTATCAACTGGAAAAGGTGCATTTGGGTTAACTAAAGTCAGATAACAAATAAACATGCAGACAAACTGTAATGTTAAAATAATACTTAAAGATATTAAGTTATATAAACTTCGACATGCTTTATTATGTCTAACTTTCAATATATGTTTTCTAATTCAAGTTAATATATTAAATAAATTAGCATAAAAAAATCTTTAACTGCCTGAATGTCCTGAATAACAAACTACATGATTAATGTCTTCCTTTGCATCCACAGGGATTCTGGTTTGTATAAATATGTGACTGTTCACATGTTGATATTTTAACTATGTCTTTTTTTTTTTAAATTGAACTGGGAGAGGAAATAACAAGTAAATAATAGTATATTTGTTAGCAGATGTATCATATTTTCTTTCTGGAAAGTATTTAGAACAATCATAAGTATGTTTCTACATCTTTCTATTATTGCATTTGATGGTCAAAGGCCTATTAGAAACATACATATTATGCTTGTAGCAATGTAAAGTAAACTAAATATAAACTGTTTATATATATAATACAACTGTATTAAATTCAAAAAATGCAGGACTACAGGTTAACAGCACTAACACAGGACTGATAAACAAAGTAAAAAAGTGCATATATGTAAATTAAGCTTTTTTTCCCTGTTGATAAACATTTAATAATGAATTACAAATAAGTGAAATCTAAAATATTGTTCTTTTGACTAGGGGTCTCATTATTTCTGTATGTTTAAATTTCATTTACTTACAAGAAGCTATTTTAAGTTAACTTGATTCTAAACTTTTTTACCTGCACAACGGAGAATTAATTTTGTATTCGATTTTCTTAAGGATGTTTGATCCTCTGTTTAAAAATAATAAGGGTTTTAAAAGTCTGTCATAAATTGATAGTATATAGATAAGGGAATTTAAAAAGTAGGAAAAAATCATAGGTCCTTGTTATTGTTTATGACCCTTATGGAAAAATAAGGCTTCTTGCAAATATTTGCGGCAATGTTGCTGCAAATATTTATGGCAATATTGCTGCAAATATTCATTTTTCAGATGCAAATTAGTTTTCTTGCAAACAGTTGTTGAACATTGTCAAGAATAAATTGCCGCAATATTGCGGCAAATGTTTCTAGAAAATCAGTAGCTATAATTGTTGCAGCAATATTGCGGCAATTATTAGCTGCAATGTTGCAGCAATATTGCAGGAAAATTAATTTCTAGCAATATTGCAGCAACATTGCAGCAAATCTTTCAACAATTTCAGTTGGAAAATTAGGAATTAAAACTAAGCATTTAAAAAATATGATTTAATAATAAAACAAATTTTCTCTGTCCTCTATAGATTGTCGTGTTACATCTGTGTATCTTTTAGTTCCGCTTTCTCTGTACTCACTGTCCTTAAAGTTGAATTTTCTGATTTCAAATACTGCAAAATAAAAGTCAAGAATTTAGCATATATAAAAGAATAACTAAACATTATAAAGATATAAGTTACTACTATATATTGTAAATTCTGGACTTGTTGAATGAAAATAAATCTTTATAAAGAGATAATTACAGAGCAATTTTTCCAGCATTTGTTTCACTTAAAGGGTCAATGTCTAAAAGTTATCAAGTCCTTCTAGAAATTGCATATTTTTCAAATTTCTTGATCAGCAATTAATATATATATATTACTATAGAATACATTTAACCTTATGCCAGTACTAGGTTGTTATTGCTTTTTGAATATTTATTTTCATTGAACTATAACATAATTGGTCTTGTCTATTCTTTAAAATTTTAATTTTGTGATTAGTTGTGTATTATATATAAAAGCTATATATAGTTGCCATTTGTTGATAGACCTCTTATTGGCAGTCAAATCACAGATCTCTAATTTAATACCAAACTGCTTTTATTAGAAGATTTCTTGTTTTATTTTAAGTAATGTACTTTCTAAAACATATAGTTTTAAAAGTTTTAAAAAATATCTCGTCTTACACAATTTTAATAATATTCATGTGCATAAATCCATTGTCTAATACTTTTGTCAACTCTACTAAATTAAGAAGACTCTTTAAATATCACTATTTTGAACTGTAAGAGCATGCACTTATTAAAAATGGTGGACATTCTACTCCATTGTAACTTACCAAAAGATGTTATCCAAATTATGTGTAAACACCAATCTTCCTAAATCCAAGAGTCATGTCAACTGAAGGCTATCATCTGCACTATCCAGTGTCAATAGAATTAATTGGAACTTTGGATCTAAATCCATTGTAAACTTCATATTACTTTGTTCATGATAGAAGACATCTTTGTTTGTTGTGTGCATGTTCATGTCCAGTTCAAATTTTGAATATGTTGATCAAGGTTGCTTAGGGTATTGTGACAGTGTGATCCCTTTGAAATTTGCCCTAATTATAAATATCAATTGCCTAAATCTTGAATATTTGTTATATATTATAATAAAAAATAATTATATATATATTTTTTATCTTTGATGTTATAATGGAAATTTATACAAAGAAGAAATGCTCTACCCTTAATTTGGCCTCAAACTCTATGTACATTAATTTATGGTACTTCCTGTCTTTGCCACTACACAGAGATAATGGAAACCAGATGGCACATTACATTTCTATCACCAGCTCATATTTCTAATTGAGAAGGATAATTTGTGTATACATAATTTTAAGATAATGATACTAGAAATTAAACAAAATGCAACAGGTGAGGCTAAATTCATTTGATGGAAAATATTAGAATTAAAAATATTGTTCATAAAAAATGTCACAAAAAGTGACAAAAGGCATAATAATACATATAGAACAAAAAAATATTATGACTCAATTATTTAGATTAAACTTGTTGAAATAAATACCAAAGTATTCTTGAAATTCTTTCCTTACAAAATATCATATAAATGTGATGTACAGTTTAGAATTCTTTATAAGCATTGTTATTTGAAGATTTATTTAAAATAAATTATTCAAATATCCAGATATTTCTGAGTAAAATAAAATATGACGATAACAAATTTAGATAATAAGAAGTATCTATATATAACCAAATGTTCAAAGAAACGATATGTTGTGTATTATTTGAACCTTAAATCTTAAAACAAATAATCATATGTAATATTTTAAAATGCTTGAAATATTGGTGCAAACTATCATGTCTGACATTATTAAAGAAACTTTTCTTGCAAAGTTGTTGCAAATAGTTATTCCTTAAATAATAAAAGAAAAGGTTCCTGCAACTTTCTAGCAAACAAATTCTTTCTTGCAACATTGCAGCAAACTTGTTGCAATTTTCTTGCAAACAAATTTTGTTGCAGTGAACATTAGAGAATGTTGCCGTAGCTGCAACAACCTGCAACTTTCTTGCAAACACTTCTTGCAAACAAATTTGTTTGTCGTAATATTGCCGCTATATTTTGCAATATTGCAGCAAACTTTTCATTTCTGTAAGGGAGATATAACCAATTGAAAATTTGGCGGGAAATGATTCTCACTAGATTTTTCATACATTTAACATTCTGACATTGGCACCTTTTTTCTTTTAAAAACTATGAAAAAATAACAAGGATTTTATAAGATTTTTAAAAATGGCTTATTAAACTATATGTATTAAAATTATGAAAAAAAAAAGTAGGGTTTAGTGGGCAAAATTTTTATTGGCACTACATGGATAAAATTAGAGGATTCCAAACATCTGACTATAAGTGAAAAACAAGAGTAGCGAACATCCTTAAATGCTCCTTACATTGAATCAAAGTCTAATGCATTTGTCCTTGAAGATTTATTTTATAAAACATTATTCTAACTGGAACTGAAACTACCAAATGTTCATACTTTCTCAAATTCACATTACAGACAAATGAAAGGGAAATATATATATAAGGCCGTTAGTTTTCTCGCTTGAATTGTTTTACATTGTCATTTCGGGCCTTTTATAGCTGACTATGCGGTATGGGCTTTGCTCATTGTTGAAGGCCATACGGTGACCTATAGTTGTTAATTTCTGTGTCATTTTTTCAACTCAAGAAAAGGATTGATATTTTTATTTACAATTGATGCATGATAAATGCAACTGTTGTACTGTCGTTTAGTTTCAGAGATATAAGACTAAAAAGTGCATTTTATTTCAGCTATGTGTGCCATGTTGGCAGGAGGGTCATCATACACAGTGGTCCCTGGATATCCTAGTGGTGATTTAAACCAAGTTTGGTTTAATTTGACAGTAGTTTCAGGGAGAATTTTGTAAAATTTTCTAACGAGAAATGCTGAGTGATGAGAAAGTTTGTTGTGAAGTTTTGTTGTTGCACAACCCCAAAAAAAACAAAAAGGTAATAAAAATTATCATTTAAGGGCAATCTTTCCTATTAATAATTTCTGCAAAATTCAGTTGATTGTGCAAGGGTTGTATAGCCACCTGAGGTCGTTAAAACTCTCATTTGTTGTTGCAAAATTCAAGTGGTTTTGAATTGCTTTGTTGATCTTTTTGTATTCAACTTTTAAACAACAAAGTACAACAAATATGATGACTGATACTCATGACACTGAAAATATGGTCTTCATTCTTGTGAAGAAAATGGTAAGGTTTGAAATATTTCTTAATTATTAATTCAATACCAATACTTTAATTTGTATTGGATTTATCCCAGGAAATGAGAACAAGGGACACAATTAAATTCAATTTTTTCCTAAATTTCTGATAAAATATAAAATGAAGAACTATATTTTTTAATGAGAATTTTTTTTAATAGTTAATTGATAATTTGAACAATATTAATTAAGTTTTAGATCTTGCATGGTTGATTAATTTTCTCTCAAAATTTCTGATATTCTATTAAAGTTTTAAATATAATATGAGGCAGGCATTACCTGTGAAAGGGATGAAGTCTGTATAAATTAGTGTAGGAATTCAAGCATCATTTGCACTTGAATCTGTAGAAAATGAAGCCAAAGTACTGAAACATATCTGACATTCGACCTATTGTTCGGGATTATAGTTGTGACATCATTTTCAATGTAAAGAAAGAAACACCATCATCAGGTATTAATGTGGTTTTTTTTCATGTTATAGAATTATCAATTATTTTTATTGCCAGTACATTAGTAGATTGTTTTCTATATTGATTTTCTACTGCAGTTTCAGAAAAGAAGATTACAAAAGGAAAACATTTTGTAAAAATTCTGAAATTAATGAAAATTGTTAAAATTGATTATAAAGGGCAATAACTCCTTAAGGGTCAACTGACCATTTTGGTCTTGTTGACTTATTTGAAGATCTTACTTTGCTGAACATTATTGCTGTTTACAGTTTATCTCTATCTGTAATAATTTTCAAGATAATAACTAAAACGGCAAAATTTCCTTAAAATTACCAATTCAGGGCAGCAACCCAACAACCAGTTGTCCAATTCATCTGAAAATTTGAGGGCAGATAGATATTTACTTGATAAACAAGTTAATCCCTGTAAGATTTGCTTTAATTGCTTTGGTTTCAGAGTTACAAGCCAAAATCTACATTTTACCCTATGTTCTATTTTTAGCCATGGCAGCCATCTTGGTTGGTTGGCTGGGTCACCGCACACATTTTAAAACTAAATACCCTAATAATGATTGTGGCTAAGTTTGGTTGAATTTGGTCCAGTAGTTTCAGAGGAGAAGATTTTTGTAAAGATTACAAAATTTACAAAAATTGGTAAAAATTACTTTAAAGGGCAATAACTCCTTAAGGGTCAACTGACCATTTTGATCATGTTGACTTATTTGAAGATCTTACTTTGCTGAACATTATTGCTGTTTACAGTTTATCTCTATCTGTAATAATTTTCAAGATAATAACCAAAACGGCAAAATTTCCTTAAAATTACCAATTCAGGGCAGCAACCCAACAACCAGTTGTCCAATTCATCTGAAAATTTGAGGGCAGATAGATATTTACTTGATAAACAAGTTAATCCCTGTAAGATTTGCTTTAAATGCTTTGGTTTCAGAGTTACAAGCCAAAATCTACATTTTACCCTATGTTCTATTTTTAGCCATGGCAGCCATCTTGGTTGGTTGGCTGGGTCACCACACACATTTTTAAACTAAATACCCCAATAATGATTGTGGCTAAGTTTGGTTGAATTTGGTCCAGTAGTTTCAGAGGAGAAGATTTTGTAAAAGATTACAAAATTTACAAAAATTGGTAAAAATTACTTTAAAGGGCAATAACTCCTTAAGGGGTCAACTGACCATTTTGATCATGTTGACTTATTTGTAGATCTTACTTTGCTGAACATTATTGCTGTTTACAGTTTATCTCTATCTATAATAATTTTCAAGATAATAACCGAAAACGGAAAAATCCTTAAAATTACTAATTCAGGGCAGCAACCCAACAACCCATTGTCCGATTCATCTGAAAATTTCAGGGCAGATAGATCTTGACTTGATCAACAATTTTACCCCATGTCAGATTTGCTCTAAATGCTTTGGTTTCAGAGATATAAGCCAAAATCTACATTTTACCCTATGTTCTATTTTTAGCCATGGTGGCCATCTTGGTTGGTTGACCGGGTCACCGACACAATTTTAAACTAGATACCCCAATGATGATTGTGGCCAAGTTTGGTTAAATTTGGCCAAGTAGTTTCAGAGGAGAAGATTTTGTAAAGTTAACGGACGACGGACGACGACGGACGACGACGGACGACGGACGTAAGTGATGAGAAAGCTCACTTGGCCCTTTGGGCCAGGTGAGCTAAAAAAGTAGGGTTTAGTGGGCAAAATTTTATTGGCACTACATGGATAAAATTAGAGGATTCCAAACATCTGACTATAAGTGAAAAACAAGAGTAGCGAACATCCTTAAATGCTCCTTACATTGAATCAAAGTCTAATGCATTTGTCCTTGAAGATTTATTTTATAAAACATTATTCTAACTGGAACTGAAACTACCAAATGTTCATACTTTCTCAAATTCACATTACAGACAAATGAAAGGGAAATATATATATAAGGTCGTTAGTTTTCTCGTTTGAATTGTTTTACATTGTCATTTCGGGGCCTTTTATAGCTGACTATGCGGTATGGGCTTTGCTCATTGTTGAAGGCCGTACGGTGACCTATAGTTGTTAATTTCTGTGTCATTTTGGTCTCTTGTGGACAGTTGTCTCATTGTCAATCATACCACATCTTCTTTTTTATATATACCTTTTAATATAGAAAAAATTTAATCTACATACACATTTTTATACTTGTGTAAGTAATTCCCAAAACTCTCATTAATTATTTATTAGTCATAACCAGCAAATATTTTTTTATTTAAAGTGACTGAAAAGTAAATGCAGGATCAGAACTTTGACATCATCAAATTGTTTTTTGTTGTTGGGTGAAGTATATATCAATTTCACACATACATGTTACGTGTATGACTATTTTATAACTGAAAAAAAATAAGTAACTAGCAGATGTTAAAATTTTAAATGAGTTAATAAGTATTCAGCAGATGGTCAAAATGCAAGGCCAGGTCTGAACTTTTACTGTGTCTATTTGTTATCACATTTTTTTACATAGTAAAAGCTTTCATAAAAAAAAATAATTCTTTCTCAGTATTTATACAATTACATTAGTTTTATTTAAAATATTTGATATTTGATTATGGAATATGCAACCTTTTTCCTATTATTTTCAACTCAAGAAAAGGACTGACATTTTTTTTTTATCAAGAGGCATGATGCATTTGAATGAAGCTTGCTGATTCCATATTACAGTCATTAATTATTTTGACATTAGTTGAACATTTTTATTAGATGATACACAAGACTGAAAGCTTAACTATTTCAAGTACATATTTTACTAGTGGAAATAAATTTTTATTATCAAAATGTGCATTGCCTCAAGTTGATAGCTATTCAGTCTCAAATTCATAAAATTCAAATGAAGACACAGTAAAAAGATAAATTATGTATTACTTTTAATAAAATAAAATTACAACTCATCTTGAATAACTATTCATTTTGGTAATTCATCAAAATCTGAGGTCTTTAGACAGGTTCAAAATACCATGGCTAAGTAAAAATGTTTTATTCCTACAAAATACTTATTAAAGCATTATTTTTATATAAAGTAGTTTGAATAGCTTTGACAATTTGAAAATCAGCTCTATAGCATTTCTTTTATCTTATTTTTTACATAAATTTTCATTTATACACATTTCGATATTTTTGTAAAATTTTCAAATCAATAATGATCTCCATTTACTTTTGTACTTAAAATGTATTCTGATGGTAAAATTGACAAATATAGACAACTTTCAAGTGGAAAATACAACGAATATACAAAAATTGCTTTTCAGAGAGTAGGAGTAATAAATAATTTTAAATAAAACATACAATCAACCTGATAATATAAACAACTCTCATCACAGGGATACAGGTACTAATAAAACCAATATGATTGATGTAAACTGTGTGAAGCTTGTTTCCAGATCTACATGTTGATATATTTGTAAATTTCATGAATGAATAGGTTTAAACTACAAAATGCAACATTTTAATTATTTTTTTTTTACCATTACAATGATTATGTTGGTACACAAAATTTAGTTTTAATGGAAGACTATTAATCATATACTAAATGTCACATTTTAAGTGTTCTGATACATTAAGTTTCATTTTAGTGGATTATTACTCATCAATTGAGGTGCTCCTGTATTGGAGGAAGATTCTCAAAACAGAATTTTACAGAAAATGAAAACTGTCGTTTCTCTCCCAATCTCATGTATCCCCACGGCCATTGTTTACTGTGAAAGTTACAAGTTGACCTACAAATTAAAGCATTGCATGTTGATGTTTGAATGTTCAAATTGAACAAATACAAATTTTAAATTAGTACACGAACTCTGAGAATGATAAAGAGCCAACAATTAGGGTACTGTAGGCAAAAGCTATTACTAAAAAGTACCAGACTTCATCAAAATTGATCAAGAGAGATATTTTTTTTTATTAAAAATTTTTAAATAAAAGAAGAGTTCCAATGTCCCCCCCGTTGCACATATTTTATCTTTCCAAGGTACAAGGGCAATAAGTAAAAAAAAACTTCTTTTTTGTTCTTTAAAACAATTTATAAATATCATAATAGAAATGAAGGCTTCAGAGCAAATGCAATAGGATTTCCATTATAATTAATTTTTCAAAGGAGCATAACTGGTTACAAGTATTTGATTAGAACTGAATTTTAAATTTGTCTGAGACATTGATGATATAAACCTATAATATAAATTTCATAAAAATCTGGCAAGAATTGTACACATGAGAGTGCTAACAATGCATTTTCCATATTATCAATATTTAAAAGGGGCATAACTCTTTTAAAAATAATCGATTGGCACTGATTTTCAAACTCGTCAAAGACATTGATGATATAAACCTATTATATAAATTTCATAAAAATCTTGCAAGAATTGTACATATAAGGCAATTTTCCACATAATTAATATTTCCAAGGGGCATAACTCTTTTAAAAATAATCAACCAGCACTGATTTTCTAACATGTCCGAGACAATGCTGATATAAACCTATGATATAAGTTTCATAAAATTCTGGCAAGAATTGAACACATGAGAACGCTTATATTGCAAATTTCCATATAATCAATATTTCCAAGGGCATAACTCTTTTAAAAATAATTGATCGGCACTGATTTTCGAACTTGTCCAAGACATTGCTAATATAAACCTATGATATAAGTTTCATAAAAATCTGGCAAGAATTGTACACATGAGAGTGTAACGATGCAATTTTCCATATAATTAATGTACAAGGGGCATAACACTTTTAAAAATAATTGATTGGCACTGATTTTCGAACTTGTCCAAGACATTGCTAATATAAACCTATGATATAAGTTTCATAAAAAACTGGCAAGAATTGTACATGTGAGAGTGCTAACAAGACCGGACGGACGGATCTGGTATTTCTATGTCCACCGCAACGCTTCGCACAGGGGACAAAAATTCTAAAATGGGATGTGAGACTTCTGCCTCCAAATGGATTCTCTTACTTTTTCAAGGGAATATTTTTGACATCTCCTCACACATTTTGGAATCTCTGCCTTTTTAATAAATCAAAGTGCTGGATAGCACCTGTGGAAAGTTTGCAACGGTAGATTGTAATATTTCAAATAGGTTGTAAATGTGTAGATTGCATGGTTAACTTTTTTTCCGACTTTAAAAAAAATTACTTAAGAAATAATTGGATGCTGTTACGAAGTCTCCCAAACAAAGCTCCCATAATTAGTCATTCCCACGGTCGCCTGACATTGGGCAAAGCCCAGTACAAATTGGTTTGGTCTAGTTAAGTGATATGCATAAGTGACGCCTAGGGACTACCCCTGTATGTCATTCAAATCTTTTTGAAATCATGAACAGGAATATTTATGATTTAGGGGTGGGGATCTTCGCCGTTTACAAGTTCTCAAGCAGGAAGGGGGGTGGGAGTGAGAGTGACCCCAGGGGACTCGCCTTTTATTTCATCTGATTTGTTTTATTGTTCCGTACAAGAATATATATGGTTTCGGAGGTGGGGATCTCGACCGTTTACAAGTTTTCAAAAAGAAGGGGGGTGGGGTGAGCCCTGTGGACTTCCTCTATATTTCATTTGATTTGTTTTATTGTCCCATACAAGAATATATATGGTTTATGAGTGGGGATCTCGACCGTTTACAAGTTCTCAAACAGGAAAGGGGTGGGAGTGACCCCAGGGGACTCACCTTTTATTTCATTTGATTTGTTTTATTGTCCCGTACAGGAATATATATTGTTTCAGGGTGAGGATCTTGACTGTTTACAAGTTCTCAAAACAGGATGGGGTGGGGTTGACACCCAGGGACTCCCCCTATATTTCATTTGATTTGTTTTATTGTCCCATACAAGAATATATATGGTTTAGGGGTGGGGCTGACCCAGAGGGACTCCCACTATATTTCATTTCATTTGTTTTGTTGCCCCATACAAGAATATATATGGTTTAGGGGTGGGGATCTTGACCGTTTACAAGTTCTCAAACAGAATGGGGTGGGTGGACTCAACCTATATTTTATTTGATTTGTTTTATGGTCCTGTGATCATTATTGAAAACCGGGTGTGTCTTTCACTTACTGTTTTCAAGCTAAAGTCATTTGAAAATTAAAAAAAATATATCCCATAGGGTTCTATAGTAAATCCCTCCCTTCTGTTGGCTCCTCAAAATACCCCTAAATAGACCCCAAGAAGAAAAATAATAAGAACTGAGCAAAAACAATAAGTCTCCAAACTTTGTCTGGAAGACTTAATAGCAAGTAGTTGTTATAGTCCGATTTTCTGATGCCGATTATGTAATAGGCCAAGTTTATTATAGTCCGAGTTTGTGGTGGGCCAAGATGAGATACCAGGATACTTTCGATACACTAGGGCTTTTACGTCTTTAATAAACATTTGTAAAAATCGTAGTAAGCGTCGAAAAATGTTCATTCATGAAATATTTTAAACACGGTATTAATTTTCTCTTCAACCGGAGGACGGGAGGAAACCCCTGAAACCGGGATTATAGTACTCCCGTTTGGAGGCACACATATATGGATCTCACGCATGTCTGGAGAATACCGATAAAATCATAACCTAGAAACTGCTGTCTCGTGTGTGTATTGATTTTACTTTCCGCGCAGCGCAGATCCACGAAGTAGTGTTTGTGACAGCCATTTTCAAAATGAAGTTGAATTATTTGAATTATCGATGAACATTCAGTACATTTTAACCCAAGCTGTAAGCTAATCAAAATATGAGTAACTCAAAATTTCAAAAGTATCTTCCTAGAATTAGTTTTCAAACACCAGTACTACATTATCTAGGAGTAGAACACACATCCTATAATAAGATAGTCTTTCACTTCCAGTTTGAGGCCGATGCCTTAGGAAAGTTTATTGCTATAGCAAGCTATTGCAAACTTTCCAAAAAATTTCCAGTCTTTAAAACATCTTGTCACCCAGTCACCACTGATTAAAAGACAATTATCATGATTATATAATTAACTTACTAGGAAGGCAGTTTGGTATGCTTGTAACAGCTGGAGTCCAAGTACCATTAGATGAACATGTGTATTTATCTGAGGGTTGATATTCAAATGTAAACCCTGGTTGACAAGTGACAGTACATTCTTTTTTTGTTGTTCCTTGGTGGCACTGGATACTGCCACCCTGAGGTGATGATGGATCTGCACATAAAGCTGCAGCTGCAAAAATTATTTGAATCTCATTTCAGATAATAAGAAATAAATCTAATACATATTTGTTTGTAGTCAGTTTGACTGTATAACCTCAAACCTTATGGCATAATTTTTTTTTTGCAATCAAAGTATTCTTATAAGAGAGGAAAAAGATACCAAAGAGGCATTCAAACTCATAAGTCGAAAATAAACTGACAATGCCATGACAAAAAAAGAAAAAGACCAAAAGACAAACAACAGTATACAAAAAACAACTTAAAGACTGAGCAACACAAACCCCACCAAAAACAGGGGTGATCTCAAGTCAGGTCCTCTGGAAGGGTAAGCAGATCCTGCTCCACATGTGGCAAATGCTTTACAAGATTTCTGGATATATTCATTTCTCAAAAAATTTAATAAAATCCAAATTTCGATGGTATAATACATTTCTAGAATGAAGATAAGTAAAGATTTTGTATTGCTGTTCTTCTCCTCATATTTAAGAAAAAAATAAACATAAAACAAGGGGCCTCTAAATCCCTTCTGTTTGGTTCTGTCACTGAACATACTTGTGCGATTTTGTTTTAAATCAAACTTTTTCTACAATAGATTATTATATCATGTATTATGTGAGTCTTAGATTGAGATGAATATTAATAGGAGCTAGCTTTCAAATAATATTCATTGGGGACAACAAAAAGATCACTGTAAAGATGACCACAAATAATGGACATTTTATTTACCTTGTTCACATTTGGCACCTTTCCAACCTGGTGTACAAGCACATGTATCTGGCATAACACATGTCCCACGGTGTTGACATGGAGGATCACAAATGGCTGAAATTAGAATTATATAAATCTTTCAGAATGTTCTATTTCCTAACATGGTTAACAACTTATCTAGAGTTAGCGGTGAACCAATTAAGGTGTATATTGGCTTACTTGTGTACTAGGGCTGCTGCTATAATGTCACAACTTCAGTGTTGTAATTTAAATTCAGGAACTGTTGAATTAAGGTCTATTTTGAAAACATCTCTTTAAATTATAATCCAACACCAATATATATACACAAAATGCTTACAATTGTCACTAGTTAATTTATGTATATAAAATTTCTGAAATTTTAGTAAGTTGAAGATGATCATGACTAGCATGACTAGCAGACAGTTTTATTTGTAAAAGAATCTGCACTTCAATGCTATTCTGATTTTGATAAACCTGTCCAATTAAAGAGAGGCAAAAGGGACATTCAAACTCACAAGTCAAAAATAAACTGACAATGCCATGGCTAAAAAAGAAAAAGATCAACAGACAAACAATAGTACATAAAACACAACATAGAAAATAATCTCAGGTGATCTCAGGTGCTCCTGAAGGATAAGCAGATTCTGCTTCACATGTGGCACTCGTCGTGTTGCTCATGTTAGTACAAACCTGGTAATAAGTCTAATTCGGTAGGTCACATTCAAGGAAAAGCGGACGGGATTGTAGTTACAACATTTGGAACATATCCCCTATCATCTGTGAAACGGATATTCTGTAATGGTCAGAAAATGCGTGATGGCATCCATAAATTTACAAAAGGGATAATTTCAACTTCACCACTTGGAACTCTTGGTTTAATAGCTTCCTTGTGAGCAGCAACCCTCTATCAAGGAAATCATGATAGGAAATACAAGCCCTGGAATATCGTATCAACTGGGAGATAAATACTCCGTATGCAGGTGCTGCTGGAATGTTGCTACATAGAAATGGAAAGTTCACAATTGGGAAGCTGAAATCATCTCTTTTGTCGTAAAGTTTTGTTTTCCACTGACCCTCACTGTCAATTTCTAGATGTAAGTCAAGATATGAGGCAGACTTAACTGTATCTGTTGTATCCTTTATCTCAAGTTCGATGGGATGGATGCGTTCAACATAGTCACCAAATTTTGAATTATTTAGTGAGAGAACATCATCTATATAGCGGAAAGTAAAGTTAAAGGATACTGCTAACTTCTTTTTTTTCTTCCCAAGAAGTTCTTGTATGAAGTCTGCCTCATATGAATAAAGGAACAAGTCGGCAAGAAGAGGGGCACAGTTGGTTCTCAAACCGAGATGTACATGTATTGATAGTAATAATGCAACTTTATAGAAAACATCATTGATCTATCATAAGTAGTTCCTATCAAATTAACTTAAGCAGAAAACTTTAACATAGAAAATTGCTACTTAATTCAAAGTCACTGGACTAGGGGGCAAGGCCTCGAAATATGCATCAAACTGATCATATGTAATGATAATAATGCAACTTTATAGAAAATATCATTGATCTATCACAAGTAGTTCCTATCAAACTAATTTAAGCAGAAAACTTAACAATTATTGATGCTTTTGTCGCAGCCTTTTGAAAGGCAACACCTATATCTCGCCTTCTCAACTTTCGTCCCAGTCGAGACAAATAAAACTGTTTTTTTTCAAAAAATATTGTGGGGTCATTTCTGGTTGGATTTTAATCAACTTTGTACCAATAGAAGCAGAATTGTCACATAATTATTTTTTTATTTGGTTGCATTTTTGTTTTGGAGTGTTTTCATTTTGTGATGATATAAACACAAGTATTATTTTTGGTTCAGAAATTTGCTATATATATATATATTTCAACAAATTAAATTGTAAAGAAATATTATACAAGTTCTCATCAGGAGAAAACAAAAACAACTGAAGACAAAACTTATAATGACCAAATAGACATATATCCTTCAGACAATTCTGCTTCTTTCAACACCAGCAACTCTTTTCACAAACATTCTTACGATTAGAATTGACTGTAACTCATGAATACTGAAATGTGTAGTACATTAAAGTATTTTTCTCTTTAAGTTTTTTTGTGAAAAGAGCCGCTGGTTTGTAAAAATTCGTAAGGGTTCCGCGGAACCCAGTGTCTCGCCTACTTTTGCTGTTAATTGCAGGCTCAACAAAAATGAGGAAAAAAATCAATAAAAATATTCCTTTAGATACTATCTTTTGATTGTAAGAAGCTTCTGTCAAAATCTGGTATAAATCCAGGATAGTTTATGAATCTAATAAATGTTTTAAAAACTTTAACTGCAGACTGTATTTAATGTTAACTGGAAGAAAAACTAAGTCCATTTATGTAAAATACGGATAAACAGGTACAAAATTTTAACAAAATTTCCTTCTAGATACTAGCTTTTGATCATAAACAAGCTTCTGTCCAAGTTTGGTACAAATCCAGGATAGTTTAAGAAAGTTATTAAAATTTTAAAACTTTAACCACAGAGTGAATGTATTGTTTCCTGGCAGAAAAACTAAGTCCATTTATAAGTAAAATACGGAAAAATGAAATTTTTTTAACAAATTTACTTCTGGATACTATCTTATGATCATAAACAAGCTTCTGTCCAAGTTTGGTACAAATCCAGGATAGTTTAAGAAAGTTATTAAAATTTTAAAACATTAACCACAAAGTGAATGTAATGTTTCCTGGCAGAAAAACTAAGTCCATTTACAAGTAAAATACGGAAAAACAGGAATTTTATTTTTACAAAATTTACTTCTGGATACTATCTTATGATCATAAACAAGCTTCTGTCCAAGTTTGGTACAAATCCAGGATAGTTTAAGAAAGTTATTAAAATTTCAAAAACTTTAACCACAGAGTGAATATTTGTGGACGCCGCCGCCGACGACGACGCCGACGGAATGTAGGATTGCTATGTCTCGCTTTTTCAACTAAAGTCGAAGGCTCGACAAAAATCCAACCATTATAATATGCCTTCAAAATCATGATTTTTTTTTAAATGTGTTATTATGGTCAGATCATATGTTTTTGTATGTCCTATGAATTCGTACTATATAGATATAAGAAGATGTGGTATGAGCGCCAATGAGACAACTCTCCATCCAAGTCAAAATTTATAAATGTAAACCATTATAGGTCAAAGTACGGTCTTCAACACGGAGCCTAGGCTCACACCGAACAGTAAGCTATAAAGGGCCCCAAAAATTACTAGTGTGAAACCATTCAAACGGGAAAACCAACGGTCTAATCTATATAAAAACGAGAAATGAGAAACACTTATGAACCAAATCAAAAAACGACAACTACTGAACATCAGATTCCTGACTTAGGACAGGTGCAAACAAATGCAGCGGGTTTAAACGTTTTAATGGTACCAAACCTTCACCCTTTTTCTGAAACAATAGTGTAACATCACAACATAGAAAGACACACTATAAAATATCAACTGAAATAGCTTAACTCAATCAAAGGACATAGTAACACCATTGAACATACACTGAACAAATAAATTTGACCTATGATACAATGCAAATTCAAAATAAATAAACTAAGGGAAGAATAATAAAAGTAACATGTTATATCGGTATGAAATGTTAAACAATGCATGCTTTTTCGATGGAAATTAATTGTGACGTCACAATGCATCCTTAATGGCACAAAAACCCATGAGACGAGGATATATGAAATATATTTATATAGCAAAAAAATAAAGGTGACGAATACTTTAGGCCATTTACTGTAAACAAGGATTTGTACAGTCTTACTATACAAATCCTTGCTGTAAATACATTTTCCAAATTAATTAACAAGAAATGATAACTAGAGAGAACCAAAAAGATCAGTATCCTGGTCTTACAAGGGCTATAATCTCAGAACAATACAAGTTTCAGTCTTACAAACTTTTTATACTTATATTTTTTGTGATAATTTCAAAAAATTTTACGGGAACTTGTGTGATTTTAAGGTTCATGTGGACCCTTTGGCTGAAATGGCTGCGTTTTCTCCTCAAAATTTACTCTGAGTACAGACAAACCTGTGCATCTAGAAAAGTTTTAATGCATAGCATGCCCTAGATAAATAAAATCCAACTGCAATGTATGTTTTAGAAAATTTTAAACTTAACTGGATTTTGCAGTGCACTTTTTTTCGTCCCTCCAGAAGATGATAAAATTAACAAACAGTGGAGTTTCACTTGATATGGTCCACTCAGGTACACAGTTTTAGAATATAGCAAAGTGCTCTCGACCAATGAAAGTGTAGAATTTGGCGTTCCTTAATTGTGAAGAATGAATGTAAATCATGTTCTTAGTAAGGGATTATCCTTTTGTTTAGGACTATTTACAGTTCAAAACAAAGAATTTCTATAAAATGAGTTACAACTGCCTGAAGCACATTTATAAGGATTATTGATTGAAAGTTGAATTTTGAAACAAACAAAAATTATCAATATAAGTTTGAAGTTTACTTTTGCAGTACAATTGATACCGTTTGTGTTATTATGTGAATATTTAGAACTTTCAAATTACAAAAAAAAATGATATCGAGAGGAAAAACAAAAAAACAAAAAACAAAAACTTTAAAAAAATTAGAATTAAATATAACCTTAATCTTTAGCTACATGTATTACACTTTTCAAAACTTAGATTACTGTATTCGCAGTTAGTAAGAATAGTCATTTTCGAAACCGGTACATACTTTTGAATTTCCTATAAAAAGCAATTTCTTTCAACATTTAAATTTCAGTTAATTAAGTAGTATTTAATGTATAGAGCTGGAATAAAATTGGCTGAGGAATACAATTTAGTTGTAACTCTGATTTTAATTTATTAAATTGAACTGTAAATAAACAAAAAGATAATTTCTCACTAAAATATTACATAATTTACACTCATACTCACAATTAGGGAACTTATACAATTTCTACAATGTCAGTGTAACGTTGTGTCATCTAATGTCTAAAACACAATTTATTAAAATTTCCCAAATCAAAAGTAAGTCCTTACATCACTAAGACCAATACATACATGAAATGCCTAAACAGGTAGTCATTCGTTAATTATAAACATTGCACTGACAATGAAACAAATTCTTGAATAAAACCAATCAAGAGATCATTTGAGCCTTGAGCACTTTACAATATTCTAAGTTTGTAAGAGAATGATAATCCCTTTCATCATGATAAGTACTCGCTAACGCTCGTACTTAATCATGAAGAAAGGGATTATCATTCTCTTACATATACTAAATCACCAATTATTGTCAGGTATCTATTGTCCATGTCAATCAATACTGTTCACTTCAATTATTACCTGTGGGGAAGTTCTCAAACCTCTTTCCCAACTTAGTTTATTTTGGCACCTTCTGGAGAAATGAAAAAAAGTGCACTGCAAAATCCTGTTAATTTTTTAATTTTCTAAAAAATAGAATATATTTGAATTTTATTTATCTAGGGCATGCTATGCCTTAAAACTTTTCCAGATACACAGGTTTGTCTGTACTCAGAGTAAATTTTGAGATGAAAATGCAGCCATTTTAGCCAAAGGGTCCACATGAACCTTTAGTAATGGCGGACAATTTTGCATTCAAGTGTTAATACTTTCTTTACTCGTTGTTTTTAAGTATAAATTATTATGTTTTTAATTACACTTAGTTATGCTATACTGTACTTTTAACGTTTGATGAGGGGATAGACAGGGGAGCGGGAACCCAGGAGTAAGGGGCGGGAACCGGGAGTAAGGCAGCAACCATTTGATTTTCTGGGGGGGGCTATGGATTTTTTTTCCGGACAAACTTTTATTTTTTTGGCGACAAGTCGAAAACAATTTTTTTCTTTCAATTTTAGCATTACATATAGTGGCAGCTGAGGGTGAAACAAACAAATTTTTTTCTCAGGGTCAAAACAAATTATTTTTTCTCCAAAACTGAAACAAACTTTTTTCCAAAAATCCATAGCCCCCAGAAAATCAAATGGTTGCTGCCTAAGGAGACGGGGGAGGGACCGGGAGCGAGCGGGGCGGGAACTAGTCCAAATAATTACGACGTCTTGAAAGGCTATTATATTTTTTTTCTTTGACGCAGGAAGGCGTCAAAGCAAAAATTTAAAATAGCCTTCCAAGACGTCATAATTATTTGGACTAGGCGGGAACATGAAGAATTCGAGGAAACAGGGAAACCGATTCAGTACTGTATTAAACAAAAATCTTACACGATAAAGGGTGTTGTTATTCTTTATGACCATCTTATTGCGTTTGGAGATTATTTGCAGAAGATTGCATGCTAAAAAGATCGTTTCCGGACTTTTCCTATTGTCCGTACCGTATTGTATCTGTATCCAACGGGAAGGTCTAAAAACCAGGACAGTTATTTTCGATACGTTTTTCATCTGTAACCTTCGTTTTACTCAACATATTGTTAAAATTTAAACTGTATGATAAAGACACAGGATAATTACTTACATTATTGTAAAGTTTTTAAATTTATAAGTAAAAAAAAATATGCCAGGACAGTTAAATTTTAAGAAAAATATGGCGGAAAATGCCGAGAAAAGTTTACTTACAATTGAAATAATTTCTCCAATTATAAGCTTTATGAAAATATATAAAATTTTATGGACTTTTATTTCGTTAACACAAAAAAAATCTGCTAGGACAGTAGCCTTACGTTAAATTTCTGTATAAATGGTAACCCGAATAATTCAGTCCCTCCCCGTAATCGACCTCTCCTACTTGCGAGTAATGTAGTAATCGAAGATCAGCTAACTCGAATAATTCAGCGCCCTCTATCCCCTACTTTTCTCGAGAATGGAGTGATCGTAATATAACGACTGGATTATTCGGGTTATAGATCAGCGGAATATAACGACTGAATTATTCTAACTCGAATAATTCAGTCGTTATATTCCGCTGATCTACGATTACTCCATTACTCGCAAGTAGGATAGCCTGGGATCCTGGCTCACTGCTCGACAGTAGAGCCAGGCGGAATACAAAGACATGGTTTCGTCAATTGGATGTTAGAATGATGCATCGTGGGATAGCGTCATTTCTTGACACATGGCGGGAAATATTTGTATTGCCAAGAATTTAATGAAAATCATTTTTGATTTCTTATGAAATGCAAATTTTTAATAATTTAGCAAATCTAATCAAAACGTTATTGATTAACATCGTGAATCACCAGTTAGTTAACAATGCGGTCGATATATTTCTTGTTTATAGAACACGCACATGCGCAGTAATTCAGTCCTGTTCAGCGCTGATAGATGGTCACGTGGATTGTATTACGCCTGGCCCTATCGACGAAGTATTAGATTGGATCAGGATGCCAGGCTAAAGTAGGAGAGATCGATTACGGGGAGGGACTGAATTATTCGGGTTAGAATTATTCGGGTTATATAAATGGCGGAAATAAACAACGCAATTTTTAAGGGAGCTACCATTTGATTTTTATGGGGGGGCTAGGATGTAATTTGAAAAAAATAGGCAAGACAGGAGTTTTGAGTAAAAAAATAGGCAGGATGAGACACTTGCAAAAAAAAAGTCAGGATGACAATTTAGGTACAAAAAGGTCAGGATAAACTTTAAAAAAAAAATGCATGACCGAATAGAGTGAAAAATAAAAAGGCAGGACAGAGATTACAACTAAAAAAATGCAGGACAAAATTTTTCTTCCTAGCCCCCATATAAATCAAATGGTAGCTCCTAACTATAAATGAAATAGTTTCTTTAATACGATTGTCTGGTCTGGTATACACTATTTTGATATTATTTTAAAATTACAGACACAATCATCAAAAAATCAAGAAATTGAATTCTTTTCACTTTTAAAGTAAAAACAAATCTGCCACGACAGTAGCTTAAAATGTCTTAACTTGTGAAGAAATTTGTTTCAAATCGAAATACACATTGTCAAGAATCAGTCCGGTCAATATTGCGCATGCGTGAATTCAGATACCCTACATGGATAAAATAGTTATATAGAAGATATATGGAAAATAATCGTTACAAGACGATATTAAAGTTTCTTCTCAGTGGTTTTCTTAGCTGCTGCGATCCCCAGAATCCTTAATGTGTCTTCTTTTAATGATATAAATTATTTTAAAATAAAGTTTGAACTTCTTGCAACAAATTTGGATTTTTACAGTGATGTCAAATGGCTTACTTTTGCCGTTATTTTACAGGAAAATGTCATTATTCGGAAGAGTGGTCAGCTTTGAAAAATAAATAAAATATTTTTACTTATGATATACCTTAGCTGCCGCGACCAAGAAAAGATGAAAAGTTAAATCTTAACGTGGTGTAGTTTATTTTCAAATTGGTTATTTTCTTTTTGCTCCAAATTTGATTTAAAAGTAGGCGATTTTTTTTTTTTTCTTCTATCAATTTCTATTTGACAACAGGACACATCGTGTGTGTAAACAGATAACAAATTGTTATACAATCGTGTTTATACAGTCATGCTGAGACATAATATATTCCCAGAGTCATATAATATAGTGTAAACGGCATTTTGTATAAACTTGATTTAGGGTTGACGGAATAGCAAAACACCATATAATTATAATTAACGTTTTTATAATTAAAGACAAGGATTTGTATATCTCACTATACAAATCCTTGTTGAAGATGATTAGATTTTAAGTTATTTTTGTTTCTGTTTTCACGTGATTATAACCGAAAATTAATAAATATATCATTAGAATGCAATCAAAATCTAAACCGCATTATTTTAAATAAATGCTTGTTCATCTGAATGTTTTATCAATACACAATCATATTTTTTTCAATGGCATTAAATGGTTTCTATTCAGATTTATCTAAAAAAAAGAAGATGTAGTATGATTGTCAATCAGACAACTGGCTCGTTTTCTTGACAATCCCTAGATAATCATTTTTTGAGGCAATTTTAACACGATTTGAATACACAATCATATAGGAGAACAATTCCATTTCGTCGCACTTTAAAGAGTGCATAAAAAACCATTTAGAATACTTCACGAATTCGACCACTTGATACGGCAAGATGAAATCTAATAATATATTTTACATCAAACCGAGTTTCTGTTATTTAATTTCTTGAAACTAAATACACGAATAATAATATGTGCGCACAATAAATTGGAAAGTTTGCACCTTTCAAGACCCGTTAAATAGTTTTGAAATTCATTCATTACTTAAATTGTACATTCGCCGTCAAAAAGAAACTTGTTGATGACAAAAATAATCAAAACGAAAAGTGTATAAAATGAAAATAAACCAACAAAAAACTACTTTTTATTAAATTCCCTTTGTCAATTTTTTATCACTAGCTTTTCATCTCAATTAAAATTTATTGAATCGAAACAATATTAAATAAAAAATCAATAATTTCTTCACAAAACGGTAAAGATTGTTAGCTTTGAACAGGTACTTGTACATGTATGACAATTAACATGTCAGCTTCAGGGTATATACCTGTGGATATATGGTTGAAACGATGCTGGAAGCTTGTATGTTTTCTGTTTCTTGTTTAACTTCTATTGTTTATATATGTTTATATATATATATATGGTCTTTATATATATATATATGTCAAATGCGTTTTGTTAAAATATACTTTTCACTCATTTGGTTTTGGAAAATATTGTTTGTGCTGTATTTAGACCCTCTACCAAGAAATTTGTTTTGCATGCACACGTATAAAATTGCGGTTTTATCCAACGCAATCATAGGTTTGAACGTTGTTTTCAATTTCGACTTTATATTTTTCGTTTGGGCTTGTATTATATTTGCCTTCGGGTTTATATGATCCGTTCATCCTATTTTGACTCTTTCAAAATTCAAGAGTCTATCCTAAATTGAGGTGAATAATATGGCCTTCCAAATACCGTTTCGATTCCTAACATCACTGAAGAGACATTAATTGTCGAAATCCGGATATGGTGTACACATTTTGCACCTCATGTTTGCGGTATACCATCTTATCCGCAAGTTTATTGTTTTCTTTTTGGTAAGAAATTGATAATAAGATCTATTTTGTTACATCTTGTGATCCGTTTATTTGGCAATCGCCAATGGCAGTCAGTAGGGTTTAAGAACATCAGTTGTTCGACCTGCTAGTCAAATGCGTTTTGTTAAAATATACTTTTCACTCATTTGGTCTTTGGAAAATGTTGTTTGTGCTGTATTTAGACCCTCTACCAAGAAATTTGTTTTGCATGCACACATATAAAAATTGCGGTTTTATATATGGCTCTGGTTTAACTATATGGCTCTGGTTTAACTTAGAAGTAAATACAATAATTTACAAAATAAGACAATGTGGTAAAATTGGCAATGAGACAACTTGTCACCATAGACCAAAGGACGTGGTTGAAAGCAATTATAGGTTACTGTACGGCCTTTATCAATGGGCTAAACCCATATCGTATAGTAAGCTTTGTAGGATAGAATTGAGAATGGAAACGGAAATGTGTTAAAAGAGACAACAACTCGACCAAAGAGCAGAAAACAGCCTAAAACCACCAATGGGTCTTCAACGCAGCGTGAGAATATCCCGCACTCGCAGGCGGGCTTCAGCTGGCCCCTACAATACACAATAATGTATACTAGTTCGGCGAAAAGAACGCCACACCAAACTCCGAAACATATAAATGAACCAAAATTTAAAAAACACACAAAGGCTAGAGGTTCCTGACCTGGGACAGGCGCAAAAATGCGGCGGGGTTAACATGTTTTGACAGATCTCATGTTAATTGTCGAAACAATTAAAACGGAAAAAACCAACAAACTAGTTTATGCTAAAACAATAACAACAAGAAAATAAATATTTCAGACAGCCAGAAACGACAACCACATAATCACAAGTAATTTATTCTTGACTTAAAACAGAACTATAGACCGTGGCATGCGGCGGGGTTAAACATGCTTGTGAGTGCTCAAATCTATCTTAATCCCACTGAAACTGGGGCAGTGGTATAAAAGCACAACACAAGACCAAACTGTTGAAATTAGTAGGAAAAGGCTTCCTTGTCAGATGGGCACGAAAAACTACCTACAGAAGACAAAAGATCTAAAGTACCGATCTGAAGATAAATTATCTACCAGTACACATCCAACATACATATAAAATAAAGAGATGTGATATGATTGCCAATAAGGCAACTATCCACCAAAGTTCAAATGAAGTGGACGTAATCAATTATAGGCAACCGTACGGCCTTCAACAATGAGAAAAATGCATACCGTATAGTCGGCTATAAAAGGCCCCAACATGAAAATATGAAACTATTCAATTAAGAAAACTAACGACCTAATTTATAACAAAACAATTTACGAAAAACAAATATGACAGACATTAACCAACAACAGTTCATCAGTTAAACTCGAGGAATTGTGCTGTTATCCTCACTCAATGTAAATTTGAGGCCCCTCATGGGGGTGTCCAACTCATCACATAATCACAAATTTTTTGCCAATATAATCACATAATCATTAATTATTTAGTTTTATGTATTATATGTCTCTGATCTAACTATTACAAATCCACAGAGCAATTTTGGTTATCCTGTAACTTACGAACTACTGGTTCAAACTGGTTACCACCGAAGAAGTTGCCAGTCATGCTGTCACAATCTTTTTGTTTAGACCTATCACCATCTCTGAATTGGTATCCAGGATCAGCATTAGCTATGCAATGACTGTAAATATAATAAACATAACGATTTGACATGCCGTCAACAGTTTAGTTTTCTGTAGCTGCGTCAGTAAATCAAAGCTATCTTCCAAACTAACTTTTTAAACATTTAATTTATACGATCAGAGTGTATGCATGGTCCTACTCGGCTTAAAAGTAAGAACAACCGTTTTATTAAAACACGTCACACTGCTATGCAATAATATGGTTATAAAATACTTACTAAAATGGACTGCTGTCACTTGCAGATATACAATTTACTTGAGTGTTGACAGGTGCTTGGATAGGTTTGCATTTGTCTGATGAACCTCCTAATCAATAAAGATTTTAAAAGTCTTAGTTCTATGAATAAAACAGTAGTATTAAATACTTGAAAAAGAGATGCACATGAAAATGAATTTAATTGAAGTATATATGTAGCAATGTACAGAAGTAACATTTGTTGCTATATATTCTGTTGGTAAGTAGAAAAATGCCAAATTGTATAAAACAGTATAAACAGTATGTTATATGCGGCTGCATATGGTCTGGAGTGCGTGAAGAAAAAGTTGTCAAACCCCAATTCCCCCAAAGAGTTATTTCACTAGTTCGATTTAGATTTTTTTTTAATACCAATATACATGAAGTTTCGTTATCTTTTCAACACACAATTTCCAAAATTGTAACTTGAAAAGAGGGGATGTGAAAACAAAGCCCAGACTGCTCCACTTGGTCCGTCGCCTGCATGTGTGCCAAACAGTCCAGAATTAGAAATTTAATTGCCCAGAATGTTTCTGAATTGACCAAAATGAATTAAGTAAGTGTTTTCCGATGGACAGATAAAATAACCAATCCAATCATGTAATTTTTGTTAACTAAACAAACTCTCTGACATTTTTTGTTTAAATATAATCATATCTTTAAAAAATCAGACACCATGAATATTAATAAAGCAATTACATCATCACGTAAAAAAAAGGTTCGTATTTAAATAATAAAATATCCTTAGTAACTTTTTTTAGTTTTAAGTACAATTTCAATCGAAAAAATATCGTTTGTAAGTGGGAATTTAAATTTCAAACTTATGACTTATTGCCAGATAACAGTACAGTTATTTTTGTCGTATTAGCCACGCAACCGTGCGTTTGGGCGATAAGAATTTCAAGCTATCAGGATTAAACATGACCTAAGCTATTTCTAACGTATCAATCGTAGCATATAAAATGTGGAAATTATATAAATGACAATATTTATTGACGAGAAACTTGGTAGGAGGTAAGAGGACTGTCGATAGTCTTTCATCATTCACAAGTTTTTGGAACTAAAGGTCATTTTAATCTTTCTTTGATTATTAATCATCGAAAGTTGATAAAACGCATTGATACAATTTAAGCAATCTTCAATTTGTTTACTTATTACAAACAATTCGGAAAACTTCGACCAAAGAACTGTGTCCTATTAAATATCATATCACACACTTTCGTGCAAAAGTGAAAGCACGAAATTTAACGGTAAAAAAATAATTCTGTCGACTAGTAAAAATGGTGAAAAATATTGTCCATTGTCCAAAGCTATAGTAAAACAAATATGCATAGTTTATGTATTAGTATTTTTGTTTATATTGGACTCAAGCGAAAAGACGGAACTACTGTCACAGCGAGAGAAAGCAAGTGCTACCGAGAAACGGGATTGGTTTTTACGTAATACGTGCATTTTATTGTCATTATTTAAATCCGGAATAATTCGCCCTCAAATAAATTTACGTATGCAACATTTAAAATTGAAAAAGTCTTAAGAAACCTATAAGATAAAGTACTGCTCTTATCTTTTTAATACAATTTTGTCACATACCCCGACAATAATATTCTACTTTATAAATACCTTTTAATAACTATGTTAGACAGAATTCAAAGAGTATTATGCAAGATTTGTGTCAGACATGAACTAGATGCACCTATTTCGAAAATCACATCAGTAATTTAAAAAAAACTGGCTTCTTTCTAAAATAAATACTTAATATACTCATTATTGTACGAGTAAATCAAAATATTTCATGATTATGCATCATGATATTTAGTCCTCATCTATGAAAAAATGTCAAGAGAAGGACAAAGTTTTATATGGCAATGAATATTGGACAGTAATGACATTTTGTCTCCTTAAAGTTACATTTTGTGTATATTGAGACAATATTCCATGGATGAAGTGTCATGTAATTTTGTCTTATGAAATAGAGGTATTTAGGACAATGGCATCATTAAAGTGTTTTATAATATTGAAAATAACAAACATATATTATAAGTGATTGCCAGTACTTTACTTATATTTAAACACAATGGGAACTTTTAATCAATGATAAATGCAAATTTAAATTAGCTTATGAGAAAATATATATTTGTAATCTATATAAAATACTTGCCATATAAAATATTTTCAGTTATAAAGATAATAATGTGCAAGCTTCCTGCTTGTGCAGTATACATGAGAACTATTTGATGCAGACTTTCAGTGTTATACAACACATACTTTTCAAGAACAATATATCCAAAGATTTCAGAAAAACACTCGCACAATTTCATGGCATATGATTCCTCAGGGACGACATACTTTGATTAGAAAATATGGTTATGGCCAGAAATTCTTAGTGAAATATTGTTAGGGACAGTATTTCACAGTGAAATATTGTCCCCAAGAACTTGACAACATGTCATGAGAAGGACTTTATTTCGTAATGAAATATTGTCCTGGACAGTATTTCATTATAAAATTTTCTCTGGTGGACAATATTTCATGGGGATATTATATTATGTTACGCATGCAGTAGAAATAAATGTTGTTGTGAGATATATATATATATATATAAAGTGCCTAGAAAATCAACCTAACGATACATATATATATAAATATATATATATATATATATATATATATATATATATATATATATATATATATATATATATATATATAAAACGTCTGAATAATAGTCAACGATTTTTCCCACGAGGGCGCTGGATCGTTACGAGTAACGATACATGTACACAATAAATAAATTATATAAACGCCTAAAAAGTGTACACAACAACACCAATAACAAAATTAGAATTGTGCAAGCGTCTTACCTGATGTTCGGTTTGACTTTTTTATTGTATAAATTTCAAGATTGTTATAGTTTAATCTAAGTAGACTGATATATGCTTCATTCAACATCACAATCATATTTACCGATGAAGGATATCTGTTATCCGAAATATTTATAAATGATTACATTTATAGTTCCTTTTTGTTATTGGTGTTGTTGTGTACACTTTTAGGCGTTTATATATATATATATATATATATATATATATATATATATATATATCTGTTGACTAATTCATTCCCTAATTAGAAATACGTGAGATATATGCAGTTTCTGTTGACTGGTTCATTCCTGCGTATATTAGAAATAAATGTTGTTGTGCATGAGATATATTCAGTCTCTGGTGACTGATTCATTCCCGCATAAGGAATAAATGTTATTGTGGGACATATGCACTCTTTGTTGACTGATTCATTCCCAGCGTGTTCCGACTCTGATCGATTAAGAATATAACATAAAATTAGGGGTATGGACACTTGTCCATTTATGCAGACTTTGTGTTCATCTCAAGTCTTTTTTTTTTGCTAGCTCGTGTAGTTGAATTTTTTCTTATTGTCTTTTAACCCACATTTATCGATTTGTCTTTACCATTCCAAAAATTATATCTGACACAGACATATATTAACAAGTTAAAGATCAACAAAACTGAAAAACTGAAAGTCTACCACCTCTTACAATCTTTCTTCTTACCTAAAAAACCGCATGGCTATCATTTTGCCCCAAATTTACTATATCACAAAAACAAATATTTCATTTCTGTTCAGGTCGTCACAAAACTCCAATAAATACCTCTTGTTCAAAAGATGCGCATATACAATATCCTTAACATAAAGTAAAAATAAACAAGAACTCAATGCATGGTTTCTCAACTATGAAACTGATCTTAACAAAGCCCGAAAGACTTGAATGCAAAAGAATATATAACCATGGCAGATTTGTCTTTTTTTTCACAAAATAATGGCATTGCAGCTTCAGAATAAATGCATCAACAAAAAGCCCCTTTAAGTCTCATTTCTGTTTTTTAGCAACCAAAGTAAAATATTGTTTGCACTAAATGCTAATGTATAATCCAAAAGCTATTAACCTCTCACCTCTGTACAGCGAATTAACCCGTATGAATAATAAAATTATTGAAAACTGTGAAAGTTGCATTGAAGACTACATTTGAAAATAGCTATGTCATTCAAATATGACGTTTGTGTTTAAAAATACTTGTGGATTTCTTTTTGCGGTAACTGATTTGTCGCAAATTCTCTATTTGACATTTCACTAAATGACAACCGACCTGTTCCTCCATTGCCGAATGGATCAGGCCCGCCGCCACCTCCTCCGAAAGGGTCACCTCCGCCACCAGCAAATGGATCTGGAACTGAAAAAGATTAATAGAAAATGAAAGGATATGGAGTAAATGTACATGGGACAAAATCGCATACAATACATAGAAAACATAGAAAATTATCAATGAACAGGGCTTTTATTCCTGTAAATCTATATTTTAATTCTGAACTTGCTGATTTTCCACATGTTTTATGCTCCATGGTAGAATGTCAATGATTTTCGTATTAACCGGTAAATTTCAGTCTCAAATTTGACATTGCGTTTTGTATTCACTTCATCTACCTTCTAATTGACTTATTGTATTATAGATATTTTACACTAGAATAAAAAATATTTTCACAGTCACTGGAATTTCTATCCAAAAATGGTAAAAAAAATATAAAAATTTATATGATAAATTATATAGTATAGTATAGAGTGATATTTTTTTTTTTACCAAGCGCACAAGGTCTTCATTTAATTATTAAACCTTCTATGGTACAGATTAGCGACTCACTTTTACATTCCAGGACAATATATATATATATATATATATATATATATATATTAGTATACTGGGACTATTATACTATACTATTAGTATAATAGTCCCAGAAAACCGCATATATATTGCCCCTCTCTACATTCGAGGACAATATATATATATATAAAGTACGTCTGAGCCAGTGACAACTCTACAACAGATTTATCCATCGGATCACCAGCAGTGATGGTGATACATGGCTGTGTACATTATATATACAACTCGTCTAAACATCAACCCAACAATGTTAGATCTGTTAATTTACAGATCTAACATTGTTGGGTTGATGTTTAGACGAGTTGTATATATATATATATATATAAAGTGCCTAGAAAATCAACCTAACAATGTTAGAGTAGATCTGATTCTTTACTTCCTCCCCGACCGGGTCTGGAACCTGTACTTTACGCTTCATACTTCTACGACAACACCGTCTAGCATTGCGCAGACGCTTTATCCCCTCCTCTTACTATTACCTTCTCGTAGGAATTAAACAAGGACACTTAGACGCAATACACAAAGTATTTTTAAGTGTACAGAAATGATCATCTACTCATCTCTTCAGTATAATTACACGATGCTGTTCTATATCTAGAAGCATACACTCACGGTAAATTTATATATATGTATGTCTGCCTATATGTATTGACAACTGTAAATTATACCTTGTCCATCGGATTTCTTATGATTAAGAAATACCAGGCGTTAGAATATTTATAAAGTGCCTAGAAAATCAACCTAACAATGTTAGAGTAGATCTGATTCTTTACTTCCTATATACATATGCAGCAGATACTATTATAGTACTAATGAGTTAGCACATTGTTTGAATCGACCTGAGGTCATCCATGACACCAGTTCATTAATTATCACTGAAAAATCTACGTCATAGATATATATGTTCTTTAGACTAAATACGCAAGACAATTCTAATTTTGTTTTATAACCGCCAAATATTTAAGTTGTATTGTTCAGGTTTGTTATATCATTTTACCTATATGAATCCAATTACATTTGTACTTTTACCACATGAAGATCTTTGCAGAAATATAAACAAAAATGTGATTAACTTACGCTGTCTTTTATGCCTTCCTTCCCTAAAATGGTAAAATCTTTATTAATTCATCTTTTATTCTTTTGAAATTTTTTTACAATTTGATTAATAAGATAATCATCAACCAATACATGATGACAATCAAATATTGGTTTCACACTTAAAAAGTTATACAATTTTTCTCATTGACGATTGAAAATAGTTGTGAAGGAAGATTGATTTCAAGATATGAATAAAAAATAAGTGGTTTACGTCAATGAGACATCAACATGACTACACAAAAAGATTTCTACAAACAGTCTTCAGCAATAGACAGATGCTTGTACAGTTTGTGTCAAACTCTAGACTAGATCTTAATCGTCCGAATTGTAAGGAAAAGAGAGGCAGAAGATATGAAAGGAACATTCAAACTCGTACGTCGAAATGAAACTGACAATGGAATGACAAAAAACGAAAAACGACCAATAGACAAACACCAGTCTACAAAACACAACATAGAATATTAAAGACTTTTATTGAGTTAAGCCATTTCAATTGATATTTTATAGTGTGTCTTTCTATGTTGTGATGTTACACTATTGTTTCAGGTAGGGTGAAGGTTGGCGCCTATTAAAACGTTGAAACCCGCTGCATTTGTTTGCACCTGTCCTAAGTCAGGAACCTGATGTTTAGTGGTTGTCGTTTGTTGATGTGGTTCATAAGTGTTTCTCGTTTCTCGTTTTTTATATAGATTAGACCGTTGGTTTTCCTGTTTGAGTGGTTTTACACTAGTCATTTTTGGGGCCCTTTATAGCTTGCTGTTCGGTGTGGGCCGAGGCTCTGTGTTGAAGGCCGTACTTTGACCTATAATGGTTTACTTTTACAAATTGTGACTTGGATGGAGAGTTGTCCCATTGGCACTCATACCACATCTTCTTATATCTATAATCAACACGAACCCCAGCAAAAACCGGGGGTGATCTCAGGTGCTCCGGAAGGAAACACATATATTGCTTCACATGTGACATCTGTCGTATTCCTCGTGTAAGTACAAATTTGGTGATAAATCTAATTTTTACGGTGATGTTGTTTACAATTAGATACGACCCGTCTAAACATATCGATCATTAAATAAACTTGGTCTAAAAGATTACCGATTTAACACTGTAACTTGATCTATGGATATTGTTTTTATTGGCATAAATATTGATTTGGTTATCAGTAAATTAAAACCTTACCAAATATTATTGTTAAACACCTATCAACATTCACGGTATTACCTCTGTCGATACTTGTTTTTTTTTTTTTTTGGCATTGCATTAAATCATGTTTTTCTCTTGACTGTAAATAATGTCTTTACACTAAATCCATTGGATGTTGAATGTGTTCTGAATCTACTGATTGATATTTTAGTTTTCAATACATGATTTTATTGGCTTTGGACTAGCTTTCAGTAACTGCGAGAACTCTCAGATCTGTACTTTGTTTCTTTGTGCTTTAATTTGTATCGATCTAATGAGTTAGGCTCTTTTCAACTGTTTTTTATAGTTAGTTCTTTCTTTATGCTGCAAACCACTGTTGCAGGTTAGGAGGTGGGTTGAACGACCGCAAAAATGCCCAACCCCGCCATATTTTGTATGTGCCTGTCCCAAGTCAGGAACCTGTAATTCATGTGGATACCTCGATAACCCGAAAACAGTCGAAAACAAACTTTACATTTTGCATTAGTACCCCCACTGCGGGATCATCGATCGACCAAATATCACTTATTATTAGGGAATTGTGGTATTTACATTACGCAATAGTAACGTTAAACTTTTATATTGAAACATTATATATGAAGTTAACTTTAATTTTTTGAAGTAATACATGATTATCATTTTCATTAATTAATATTATAAGTGATCATGAGTGTGCGTCTGTATTCTAATACTAGTAATCATTTAACGCCTACATGATTTTAGTACTTTTAAATCAAGTTTTCAAGAATTTATTTTTATATGATAAATGAAATTATCATTGTTAGTACTAAACATATTATTCATACATCTAGATAAAACCAAGGAAACAACTATACCTTATTGATCATAGCTACTCAGGTACTGTCTGGTGGATTTTTAATGTAAAAGAAGTCGAACTACGGTATCACTAGCCTGTTTGTTAACACTGAGGTAATGAGTTCGAATCCCGCACATGGCCGGTGCGCTCGACTCCAATCTTAATTGACAAGGATTGTCAGTTTACCTAGCTTTCCCAGTCAGGATTCTACTTCGTCAAAATTATCTCCCCATTACGCCAACTAAATTTTATAATCGTAAAAATGGAAGCCATTGTAGTGAAGACGCGCTGTCAATTTAGCTCTTGAAAACCGATCAATTTATCCACATGGCATCATTACGATCCTTATATGCCAGTTGTATCTTAAAAGACAAATGTATCTACTAGCTATTGAGCATCATTTCATGTACTTTTATGCATTTGGTCAACTTGAAACTATTGTCTGATCGGTTGTCATGGGGAATTTTCGAAAGTTCAAAAATATTTTAAAAAAATTCTAGTTAAATATTACGTGGAAGGGCAGGCTAAAAAATTTCAGAGGTTGAGGACTAGTTACCCTAGATAAAACACACAAAAAACGAAGTATGTTTGAAGTTATGCATTTTTAAGATCCACTTGTAAAGTCTGTCGACAAACACTTTTAGTAAAAATTTGTAAATCGAACACACCTACTCTGTTGTTATGACTCATTAGAAGTATATTTCACTTGACCCATATATTTCGTTTCTTAGCACTGTAAGTTTTTAATGTTATTATATCAACCTATAGCCTCAATATATAAAAATAAAATAATCTGAAGCGAGATGATGTATCAAATATTTTTCTTTTATACGTTTTCAAGACAGAATAGTCTACTCAAACACGCCTGAACATAAAAAGGTGAACTCGACTTTATTTTTTTCGATGAAATTATAGCCCATTTTGGGGATTTTTTCCCAAAAAACTGTCGCCGGGGACAGAGATGCAAATTTATGCTTTAAAAAGATCAATCTATTATCTTTCTTTGGAATTTCGGCGGAACTTATGCTAATGCACAAAAAAGATCTACATGAATTTGCACCTACCCCTATCGATTGTTTTGTGAAAATGTGTCTATAATTTAAAAGTTTACAAATATCTCGAAGCTCCATACCATGATTTAAGTAAAAACACATATATAAGATGAATACAATCCTAAATTATGCACATTCATTAAACTTTTAAAGCCCATAGAAACAGATGTAAACATTTCAAATTTACCAACTTTGCCTTTTTTACCTTCTCTAATAAAGAGTTCCATGTCTTTTGTTTAATTCAACTGAGTTTCCGCCTGTCCGGCTTCCTCCACCAAAAAACTGACCGCCACAAAATCGCACAATAGTGCTTATAGTGGCGTTAAACACCAATCAACAATAATCCTAATGATTGTACACGATTAGTATCTATTGATATGCATATGCTATAAGGAATAACACCTTACATATTATATAATTTTATCAAAGAAGAAATGTTTCATAGCTTAAAAAAACATTAAATTTGAGTAGACGCATAGAACAGCAAAACAGGACTGCTCCTTTCTTTAATAGTTTTTTGTCAAATGCTTGTAAGGATTTGTGTATGATAACCCGTACTAGTTTCCTGTACATAGACTACCTATTCATTATGATATACATGTTCAGGCTAATATCCAGTTGAAATTAAACAAAAG
Organism: Mytilus coruscus; assembly: GCA_017311375.1. Classification (NCBI taxonomy): domain Eukaryota; kingdom Metazoa; phylum Mollusca; class Bivalvia; order Mytilida; family Mytilidae; genus Mytilus; species Mytilus coruscus. The sequence goes on along the minus strand of CM029596.1, from coordinate 96,150,917 downwards.
AAATGGAACTCTTTGTTAGAGAGGGTAATAAAGTCAAAGTTGGTATATTTGAATTATTTACATCTGTTTCTGTGGGCTTTAAAAGTGTATTGAATGTGCATACATGTGGATCTTTTTTGTGCATAAGCATAAATTCCACAAATAAATAAAAGATTGATCTTTTTAAAGCATAAATTTGCATCTCTGCCCCTGGCGACAGTTTCTTTGGAAAAAATCCTAAAAATGGGCAATAATTTCACCAGAAAGGGAAAGTCGAATAGTTTCACCAGAAAGGGAAAGTCGAATAGTTTCACCAGAAAGGGAAAGTCGAATAATCTCATCAGAAACGGAAAGTCGGCACACCTTTTTATGTTCAGGCGTGTTTGAGTTGACTATTTTGTCTTGAAAACGAATAAAGCAAAAATATTTGATACATCATCTCGCTTCAGATATTATTATTTTTATATATTTTTAGGCTACAGGTTGATATAATAACATTAAAAACTCACAGTACTAAAAAAAGAAATTTATGGGTCAAGTGAAGTACCTTTCTAATGAGTCATAACAATAGAGTTGGTGTGTTTGAATGACAATTTTGTAGACTTTACAAGTGGATCTTAAAAATGCATAACTTAAAAAAACTTCAATTTTTGGTGTGTATTATGTAGGGTAATTCGTCTTCAACCTCCGAAAATGTCTAGTCTGCCCTTCCACGAAATATTTGATTAGAACTTTTTTTGTGTTTTTGAACTTTCGAAAATTCCCGCTGACAACCGACCAGACAGTAGTTTTAAGTTGACTAAAGGCCTAAAAGTACATTAATCGATGCATAATAGCTAGTAGATACATTTGTCTTTTAAAATGTAATTGGCATATAAGGATTGTAATGATGCTATGTGGATACATTTATCGGTTTTCAAGAGCTATATTGACTGCGCGTCATCCCTACAATGGCTTCGCTTTTTCTACGATTTAACAAATTTGGTGGAGATAATTTTGACGAAATAGAATCCTGACTGATGTTATTAGCGATGGTTTCAGGATACCGATTATTTTTTTCATAAAAGGTGCAATGTTACGACCAGTTCTTTAAAAATTCTTCTGTATTAGTTTCACTCGAAGAGTCAAAATAAATATATTATCAAATCCTACTGTATACTGAATATCAAACAGACTAAACAGAGTCTTTAACATATACTTGAAACATTTTAACACAGTTTTAACAATATTTCCATAACATCAAAATATGTTATTGATGAAGGCATTTTGTTAAAAAATTGCAGAAATGCAATTCGGCTTTACATGTTGCTGATAAAGGCATTTAATACAAAATTGCAAAAATACAATTCGGCTCTACATGAGGCATTTTGTTTCAAAATTGCAAATTTTACATGTTTCATAAAATTCTGCTTCGAAGGACGTCACTCCCAAAAATAAAATAATGTGTATTAGAAATACAATACATAACTTTACTTCAAACATCAATTTGGTTTTAGTTTCAATAAAAATGTCCCAGTTTTAAATTTTGATGATGAATATTAAAAATTTGCCGAGTTCTAATACACTTGCGTTTTTGTTTTTTTTTTTTTTGCAATCTTCAGGCTTTCAAAACGTGGCTATCCTATAATCTATTTAAAATTAGTTTAGTTAACTTTTGTCAGACCCATTGAGCTCTGGTATTTAGATTGAAAGTAAATATTTAAAGATTATCTTTTTAAATTGCCGCTTTTGTGAAATAGATGCACCGAGGAAGAAATTGGCTCTACCCCTTTGGTATTTTAGTCAAATATATACCTTTTATACGAGTACACTTATACACGTTGGAATAGGAATATGAAGACATATTCGCGGAAGGGCGTCTAGTTGACATTTTATACAAAGTCACGGCTGATCGGACTGCGAATGTTTATTTGATTCATTATCCGGCGTTCAGACAGTGCCTTGCACTTTTCTTTTTCAGTTGTCCCATTCGATGTCAACCCTCTGTGCCGACAAAACTTATCAAATTGATAAACTGTTACATCATCTATCGTCTTAAATTGTATGCAAATATTTGATACTGGACATAAGAAAACAACTGCAAGTTACTTCGTGCAGTTTTTAGGGAGATTGAATTCTGTATTACTAGTATTTATTTGCCAGCCATCCGATCTAAGAGTTATCCTTGTAAGCAGTACGTCAGCGTTTTGATTTTTTAAATTCGGTAGGTCACATTCGAGGAAAAATGGACGGGATCGTGGTTACGACAATTGCAACATATCCTTTCGTAGGAATGACTTCAACTTTACCACTTGGGACCCTTGGTTTAATGGTTTCCTTGTAAGCAGCAACCCGTTAACAAGGAAATCATGATAGGAAATACAAGCTCTTGAACATCGTATCAGTTGGGAGATATATATTCCATATGCAAGCGCTGCTGGAAAGTTGCTACATAGAAATGGAAAGTTCTCAATAGGGAAGCTGAAATCATCTATTTTGTTGTAAAATTTTGTTGTCAACCGACCTTCAGTGTCAATTTCTAGATGTAAGTCAAGATATGAGGCAGACTTAACTGGATCTGTTGTATCCTTTATTTCAAGCTAGATGGGATTGACGAATTCAACGTAGTCACCAAACTTATTTAGTTAGAGGACATCGTTATAAATACATTTCATTGAGACTATCACAGATCTGTCATCAACACCAACTACAGTGAAACTTCTCAAAACCGGCCGCCCGTTGGACAACGGAAAACGGCCGGTTTGCAGGGGTGGCCGGTTTGTTGAAAATTGAATCAGCAAGAGTTAATTCCTTTTAATATGTGTGTTTGAGTATATTTGAAAATGTAGTTTACCTTAATCAAAATATATGTTTTCCTTTAAGAATTTTATTTTGGTACATTATATGTATCATAAAATACAGCTACAACTTCTATTTCATCTTATTTTATTTTTTATTTTGCAGGAGTAATAAATAAATATACCCCACATCAATGATATTTCATTAATAAATTATCAAAATGTCCTACAATAATTTTCCTTCAACACTGTTTAAAAATACATTACGACTTTTGAATAGAATGAGTATTAAATTTTAGCTGTCAAAACAATTAAATTGGGTATTGAAACAAAATTGACAGGTGAACAATAATCAGTCAGCATGCAGGTGTTCTGATTAACCGGATTATCTTTTGTTTACATAACAATTATATGTATATGTAAGAGAATGATAATCCCTTTCTTCATGATTAAGTACGAGCGTTAGCGAGTACTTATCATGATGAAAGGGATTATCATTCTCTTACAAACTTAGAATATTGTAAAGTGCTCAAGGCTCAAATGATCTCTTGATTGGTTTTATTCAAGAATTTGTTTCATTGTCAGTGCAATGTTTATAATTAACGAATGACTACCTGTTTAGGCATTTCATGTATGTATTGGTCTTAGTGATGTAAGGACTTACTTTTGATTTGGGAAATTTTAATAAATTGTGTTTTAGACATTAGATGACACAACGTTACACTGAAATTGTAGAAATTGTATAAGTTCCCTAATTGTGAGTATGAGTGTAAATTATGTAATATTTTAGTGAGAAATTATCTTTTTGTTTATTTACAGTTCAATTTAATAAATTAAAAATCAGAGTTACAACTAAATTGTATTCCTCAGCCAATTTTATTCCAGCTCTATACATTAAATACTACTTAATTAACTGAAATTTAAATGTTGAAAGAAATTGCTTTTTATAGGAAATTCATAAGTATGTACCGGTTTCGAAAATGACTATTCTTACTAACTGCGAATACAGTAATCTAAGTTTTGAAAAGTGTAATACATGTAGCTAAAGATTAAGGTTATATTTAATTCTAATTTTTTAAAGTTTTGTTTTTGTTTTTTGTTTTCCTCTCGATATCATTTTTTTTTTTGTAATTTGAAAGTTCTAAATATTCACATAATAACACAAACGGTATCAATTGTACTGCAAAAGTAAACTTCAAACTTATATTGATAATTTTTGTTTGTTTCAAAATTCAACTTTCAATCAATAATCCTTATAAATGTGCTTCAGGCAGTTGTAACTCATTTTATAGAAATTCTTTGTTTTGAACTGTAAATAGTCCTAAACAAAAGGATAATCCCTTACTAAGAACATGATTTACATTCATTCTTCACAATTAAGGAACGCCAAATTCTACACTTTCATTGGTCGAGAGCACTTTGCTATATTCTAAGTAGGGATTAGTGTTTTCAGATGACAAGGCCGGTTTTATGAGGTTAAATTTTATTGATTTTTATTAACTAAATACAAAAATACCGGCCGGTATCCGGTTTAAAGGGGTGGCCGGTTTTATAAGGTTACATGAACATTTAATTGAATGCAAATCGGCCGGGACTTCTTGATTTGGCCGGTTTCGGGGGAGAACCGGTATTCAGAGGGACTGGTTTAGAGAAGTTTCACTGTACTACTAAAGTATTCTAGAGGCAAACACTAACCACCTAAACATGAAAATATAACTCATGATAGACAACCACTGACGAGCTCCCTCTCTGAGGAATGGCGCATGTGACGGAGATCTTGAACTATCTTCCCTTTTCAATTTCGACCAGTGGAAGGAAAAAGGGATCATGAAATAAACGTTCAATAAAAAAAAAAAAAACAGAACAGAAAAGTCACTCAACTTAATGATACTAGAATAAGAGAGAACACATTCACATAAAAACCAGAAATTGAAAGTTGTATATGAAATATATTTTACGCAAAGATGTTCAGAATTTTATATAACATAATTGCATCATGCTTACCAATATCACTTTCACAAAACACACTGGTTTCAATAATTATCAAATCCAGACTGGGAAGATTGGTATGAAATTACCGAGTATGGGATACATATAAATAAAAACAAGTGTCGAAGTCAGATTTAGAGGGTGGCCTAGTGGACAGATATTAACAGAACGTTAGAAGCCTACATATTATGCAGTATTTGTTACGCTCGACATACAGTGCAGAGATAGACACCCCATACAAAATCTTCTCGATCTGCACCTTGAAGTTAATTCAATTCGATTGATAGGCGTTTTAAAAAAAAATTGGAATGTTTATAATCTAACGAGATAAACTGGTGAAAATTATATTATTTTTAAGAACAATCTTTAAGACAACATAAGATCATGAATGTTCTAGACCAGAAGTCATATCATGTGTCTAGTTTTCAAACGAATCGAGTCTATACAAATTAAAGTGTGATTAAATTTAAAGGGGCATTAACTGTCAAATTCATGTTCACCGATTTGACCCAAATTTACATATTTGATTTATAACATACTAAAACATATATATAAATTACAAAAAGTCTAAAATAAACAATTTACGGTGCATGAACTCGATAATATGTATCAGCATTTCGTGTGTATTTTAGTCTATACGCCATCTAATTAACAATCGAGGTGACTTCCGAAGACTGCCGACGGTCATATGACCCGATATAAAAATAAATATAAATATAGATAGATAGCGAACACGTGCAATTGGTCTAGGTCTGTTTGATTTCATAGCATAGGTTAAACAAATATGTTAATCATCGTTTTTACCTGTATAAGAATGAGTTTTTGTGGATCGAATCAGTCTACGAAATTGCTAAATCTAGTTTCATTTTCAATGTTGACATTCTTTTCCTTTTAATAACTAAACACGCCTAGTGCATGCGTAACCCATCTTCAGCTAAGGGGTTTAATTGGAGGTCACATGAATACGGATTCAATGAGGTCGAATTTTGCAAGTGAATAATTCATCAGCGATGTTTCTTAGCTTATTTTGGCAAAATTGAACCAAACTGGCTGCTAAAAGCGAATTATTATTTCACTATTTCACTTTCATTAATGATTAGAAAAAAGATATATATATATATTTTTTAATTTTTTGTATATCTCGTAGCTAATGCCCCTTTAAAAGAATTTAAAGGATTTCCATATATTACCAACACCACAATCTTAAATGGATACAAACACTAAAAATCTATGATAACCACCTTCTAGTACGTCGTTACTTTTGGACAGACACAGTATCATGTGTGTACCCCATTATTAGGAGTGAAATAGCAAAACATACGGTTACAAATACGCAATAAAAATCACCCAATAAAAAGATTAACATCTGAAATACATGCAATATTACAAATAAACAAAACACAACTCCTAGTCAACCACACTAGGCAATACCGTATAAAAGAAAGTTCCCAGTTACCGAAAGTTAGCTCCAAGTACTTTAACTGATAATAAATAGTTCACTCTAAAATCAACTCCTGTTCTCTCAACTAGAATTTATATAACAATTTCATGAAAAGTAAAGAAAAAACTTATTTCCATAGAAAAATTGTGAACAAAGATAGAAAAAGCAATAACTATAGATGATCAATTATATTATGAAATGTTTACATTGTGCTTTAGTTAATTAGTAGATCGATATTAACAGTGATTAATCGCCTGTTGAAAAATAAAATTCTAAACCGCAAAAACGGTTAGAAGGACAATTCTGAAACTTGTATGGTTTATTGTAAAAAATACTTCAACCACCATTTTACATTAAATTCCTGGAAGAAGAATAATACTTTCAAAATAAATCTTGTATTTTGTAAAAGTGGTGACCAACATATGATATGGAGTTCCTTAGATTGAAACCTATAATAGTCTAATTACATTTATTGGCATCTGTAGCGCGGCGGCAAATACGTGCAAAGAAAACAAGCCGAGAAACGTAGCCTCCGTAGAATAAACCGTACGTATAATTGCCATAAGCGAAAAACAAAACAAAAACGGAAAATTAACATTTGGAAAGAAAACATATTTTTTTTCATAAATTTTTCTATGATGACTCAATGAAAATTTGTGTGTATTTTTTGAAGTCCAAGAACGACAAGGATCCCTTTTAAAGATGTTATTCTGGTAGATTAATTTTGTTGATATATTCAAAAAAATAATAATCAGTGTTACTGTTTGGTCTTACATGATCTTGCCTTATATTACAGTTATTTTATTTTTTTATTTTTTTATTTTCTATATGTATGTAAAAGTTAAGATAAAAAATCAGCTACTTCATTTATATGATTTTAAGTTTAACGCAACTATATGCACAAGAATATTTTTGTTTATACACAGTTTTGATTTAGAAGAAAAACCGACATGGTTAGAAAATACTAATAATAACACATTACAAACACAATTCCATTTTAATATTCTTGTCATGGTTAGAAAATACATAAAATAACACCATTACAAACTCAGTCCCAATTTAATATTCTTGTACGTGTCTATAAATAAAACAAATCTATATCATTTTTAGAAATTTACCTGTGATAATATAAACGTCACAAAAAAACGTCACTTTTTGTGACGTTGATCCATTCATGTGACACGCAGTTTATATTTCGTTTGTGGTGTCCTGGTGTGCTGTCGTAAATTCATGGGAGGTGTCCGTTGTTATTCTGCGGTTTACATGTTGTAATGTACTATTATATTATTTATTTATGTATTTCTCTGTGCTGAGTGTTCTTGCGTTTGTTTGTACTGTATTCCTGTCACGTAGTGTTGTCATTTTAGCGGTATTTTTAACATTGCCATATAAGCGGGAAGTTTTGCTAGCCATAAAACCAGGTTCAACCCACCATTTTTTCTTAAAATTTCCTGTATCAAGTCAGGAATATGGCAGTTGTTATCAAACAGTCCGTTTCTATGTATTTTGGCTTTTGCTTTTGTTGTAGTTTAGTGTTTATGTTGTTCCGTTGTTTTCCTCTTATAGTTGATGTGTTTCCCTCGGTTTTAGTCTGTTACCCGGATTTGTTTTTGCTTAATCGAATTATGACTATTGAACAGCGGTATACTACTGTTGCCTTTATTTACTAGTTACGGAAGAATACGTCGTCTAAATATTATACCTATTCCCACAACTCCTGTTATTTTAAGAAAGGTTTAGTTAATTGATAGTTAAAAGTTCCAGGATATCACAATAAGCAGACATAAGCAATAAATTAAAAAAAAAAAAAAAAAAAAAATCAAAGTAATGAACCAAGAATTACAAAGCAAAGCAATTATTGAAATATCAAGTGTAAAATAAACAGACAAAGACGATTAAAGTTAAATATATAAACAAGCCTATTAATACATACCTTGCATCTGCTGTGTGTAAACTAAAGACGAAAATAAATATAAATGATAATGTAATGCAATGTCTTTCCATAATGATGTCTTTTGCACAAAATTGTTTGTTACACTATCGAAAAGTTTCCAGTCATGTGCTCCCAGTCCTTATGTTTGTGCAATCGTTTTATTATTTCGGTCTGGGAGTCTTCTTTGTAAAAATCCTAACTAAATGTGGTCGCAAATTACGAGGTATATATACCCAATGTGATTCAATTAAGAGCCAACAATTTTGATAGGGTCATCACTAACTTGGCACATTACGCCGTGTCTCGGATAGAACCCGAGATAGCGAAACCAGGGGCTTTTGTTCCGATTTATAGATATATCTCAATATGGAAACTTTTGACAGTTTCTTTAAAAGATAGCTATTTACGAAGATTATAAATTATTTTGTTATTCCACCTGCAAGATGAATTAAGGGAATTTAGCTTTATGTATGGAATTAATATAAAATTCAGTTAATATCTATATTGATGAGATTGTCGAACATTGAATTTGAAATGATCAAACTTATCAGTAAATGAAAATAAATGAATGTTGCATATACGCATATTCCGTTTTGGTTAATAATTAGTTTATAATTTTATTTAAAGTTTTATCACAATGACGTTTAGAAAGTGCACACGCCTTTTCAAGGTAGTCACGGAAATTTCTTTCCTTTTTTTTTCGTAATGTCATGTGAATATTGGTTTGTTTAACCATCGGCCTTTTAATTAACCAATCCCTTCTCAGCTCCATGCCACAAAGTAATTTTGTTCAAAGGCTTTTATATCAATCTAAAGTTAAAGTGCGTCTGTTAACTCACCTAAGTGCCCGTTCGCCAATCATCCCCTAAAGAAACTTGTTACTCCCAATCTTCGAGATTATTTTGAACATCAAAACACATTCAATAGGGATTCAAATTTCTATAAGTTGGTTGTAACCACTATCACCCTAATGGACACATGCCCGTTGTTACAAAGAGGCCATCATCTTGGCCATTTAAATAGAAGGACGTTCAAATGATCAGAGGATGCCCTTAGCTGAGATGTGGTAGTGACATGATTTGTATTATTTGACTCTCTGTGGAGCGCACGGCCTTAAATGTAGAAGATTTTATAATTATTTTCTGAAGAATTTTCGTGTAGTATTTACGTCATACCACTTACACATTGTTGGCTACTTTGTCGGCCGTATGAACACAAAACGCTTTGCGAGTACTTGGAGTTTGTTTTCAATCCTTAAAATGGGTGTATAACGTACCCCTTTCGTTAAATTGTCATAATGCGTCATATTTATCGTGTAATAAACCACAAGATGTTTTTGTTCGCAAATGGAAATTGAATCAATCAGAAAATGCATTTAAGTAGATAAATATTTGAGAATTTTTGTACGAGAAAGTTTTTTTAGTGAAATGTAGACTACATTTTTTTCTTAGTTTATTCGGATATCTAAATTAAAAAGTTGCTCCACGTTTTGTAACAATGTTGCATAAAATGACTTATAAAACAACCATTATATAAAATCTTATATGATGAAATGGACTTTCCGGTATTTACAGAATACAAATTGTGCGACTCATTTCTGTTTATTTAACAAACGATAAACGGACATATAAATGAACTACGATAATTTAACTTTTGTTAGAAATTGAATAGAAGTCGATAAAACTAAATCTAGAACAGGATAGATAAAGGTTACAGTAAATATTATCTGAAAATGTCCCTACTAACCTCAGGCTAGTACCACGCAAAAATTAAATCAAAGATTAAAAGTTTTAGAGGTTTTCTGTAACCTTTTTTCAAAATGACAAAGAGCACAAAGACGACATCTTAACTGTCAATTTGTAATCATTTCGGTTGTGTCTTTTTTTATTACTGCCTCATTGACACATATCCCCTTTTATTCATGTAAATCAGTCAATATACTAATTTGTTATTCTTATGGTTATGTTCCCTTAGTGATGGACGTGTTGTTAATGTTCAAAGACCAAAAAATGTGGTGAGATCATTCCGTACACATCACTACACCATATCCATAAAAATATTTAAGTATCGGTTAGTCTATGAAAAGGTATGTACTATGAAATTTAGAGCGAGGGGCTTGCCCCGAGCACTTAATTTCATAGTACATGCATATATACTTTTCATAGACTATCCAATTTAGCACATATTTACAACTTATGTAATCTTTTTTATTACTGCCTCATTGACACATATCCCCTTTTATTCATGTAAATCAGTCAATACACTAATTTGTTATTCTTATGGCTATGTCCCCTTAGTGATGGACGTGTTGTTTATGTTCTATGTGCACTATTCCAAAATAGGATAGTTTATATGCATCTTCAAAGACCAAGAATGTGGTGAGATCATTTCGTACACATCACTACACCATATCCATATAAAAATATTTAAGCATCGGTTAGTCTATGAAAAGGTATGTACTATGAAATTTAGAGAGAGGGCCTTAACCCGAGCACTTAATTTCATAGTATATACCTTTTCATAGAATATCCAATTTAGCACATATTTACAACTCAAGTAATCTTTTAATTGGTCTTTTGATAGTTTATTTTGGCTGACTACTTGTATCACAGGTGTTTGTAAAACGGAGTTCATTATCTAAGTTTCATGTTTTGTAAATTTACTCACTAGTATCATAGTAAAATATGTGAATTCAAAAGGCCCTTGACTCCAGAATGAAAAGATGGCAGCTGCTAGTATAAGTATGTATATTGATATAAAGCGGTGTTTTGCTACATGTACTTATTTGCATGGTAAGATAACAAAATAAATTGACCAAAAACAGGCATATATAATTAATTGCAGTGGAAGCTTTAATGTTTTGAAAACATTTTTTAATTTCACAGTAAAACTAAAACTATAATAAATATGAAAAATATAGATATATGTGCTCTTAGACAGTCTAGCGGATAGGCATTACAGAGCAACTACCAATAGATTAATGATTATAGCTTTTGTGTTTTTTTTTTTTTGTATTTCAAAGTAAAAACTAAAAGCTTTATAAAAATATATATATAGGTGGCACATTCCCTTCAGACATTTTCACGGTTTTTCAATTCATGATGAAATAGATCAAGTCCTTAAGAAAGTTTTAAAAAATCATCATCAAGTTGCCTTAATTTCCCTCCACAAGGTTTCATAGTACACACTTTTTTGTGTAAAAGTAATTTCATGGATGATAAATAACCACAATTATAAGATAGCGTTGTACTCTTATCAAGGTATTAAAGGGGCATTAGCTACGAGATATACAAACATTACAATATGTTTTTTTTTTTTAGTTATTAATGAAAGTGAAATAGTGAAACAATAATTCGCTTTTAGCAGCCAATTTGGTTCAATTTTCTCAAAATAAGCTAAGAAACATCGTTGATGAATTATTCACTTACATAATTCGACTTCATTGAATCCGTATTCATGTGACCTTCAATTAAACCTCTTAGCTGGACATGGGTTAATTACGCATGTATTCAGCTATTAAAAGGAAAAGAATGTCCACATTGAAAGTGAAACACGGGTGAACCATTTGGTTGCCTGATTCGATCTACAAAAATCATTCTTATACAGGTAAAAACGACGATAAAAAATACTTTTTAACCTACAATATGAAATCAAACAGATCTAGAAAAATTCTATTGCACGTGGTCGCTATCTATTTATATCTATATTTATGTTAATATCGGGTTATATGACCGTCGGCAGTCTTCGGAGGTCACTTCGATGGTTAATTAGATGACGTCTAGACAAAAATACACACGAAATGTTGATACATATTATCGAGTCCATGCATTGATAATTGTTTATTTTAGACTTTTTGTAATTTGGATATACGTTTAAGTATATGTTATAAATCAAATATGAGAATTTGAGTCAAATCGGGGAACATAAATTTGACAGCTAATGCATCTTTAAGGACAATATTTGTTATTTTTTATTTAAATGAAAGAAACTTGCAATTGTCAAAAATATTTTTTTTAGATATAAATATTTTGATAGCAGGATATTTAAAAATCAGTGTGAAAACTAATTACAAACATTTTTTTTTAATTTGGGACACAACATTCTATTCCAAAATAGCCAGTGGCGATACAATGAAATCTTACCCTTGTGGTCATCTATGCATAGTTACTTAGTACACGGAAAAAGTATGTACTATGAAAACTAGAGGGCAAATTCAATCAATTTGATTTGACGAGAAGTTGTTAGTATGTGCTAAATAACTTTAGAGATACAATCATGTGTTGATTTTCAAAATCAAATCACTGTGAACTGTTTTTCAGCGATTCGCTACATATGTAGCACAATGAATGATCTAACGGAACTTAGACCAAGTGATTTTCTTGTTCATTCGTGTTTTATAGATTTAGTTTAAGCATAATTTATTTGCTAAATTAAAGCAAAATGGATTAGACACAAGTAAATCATACTTATGAAGTGTTCTCCATAATACAATATAAATATAAACAATGATATTATAATGAGCATGCATGTAAAGCAAACAGTTTATAGAATATAATACGAGCTTAAGGTTCATGTGGACCCTTTGGCTAAAATTTCTGGGTTTTCACCTCAAAATTTACTCTGAGTACAGGCAAACCTGTGTATCTGGAAAAGTTTTAAGACACACCATGCCCTAGATAAATAAAATTCAAATTCATTTCATGTTTTAGAAAATTAAAAACTTAACTGGATGTTGCAGTGCATTTTTTTTTTTTTCGTTTCTGCAAAAGGTGCCAAAATAAACAAAGTTGGGAAAGAGGTTTCAGAACTTCCCCACAGGTAATAATTGAAGTGAACTGTATTGATTGACATGGCCAATAGAGAGACAATAAATACCTGACAATAATTGGAGAGTTAAACTGTGTCACTGAGTGGACCATATCAAGTGAAACTCAACTGTTTGTTAATTTTATCATCTTCTCCGAGGACGAAAAAAAGTGCACAGCAAAATCCAATTAAGTTTTTATTTTTCTAAAACAAAAAATGCATTTGAATTTTATTTACCTAGAGCCTTAAAACTTTTCCAGATGCACAGATTTGTCTGTACTCAGAGTAAATTTTGAGGTAAAAACGCAGCCAGTTGTATAGATAGCCAGTACGATCCTTTTGATGATCTTCTTTCGTCACAAAAACAAACTAACATTTTTATAGAAGTTCATTCCAACTTAATTAACGAGACTAGCATAACAAATTCGGTAATAAAATTTATCCAAGAAAAACTTTTGTCCCTACCTAAAGACAATTTTGTGTCGAAACTAATTGACTTATGTGAAAATGGACATTGTGACATTGGCCACATTTGCTATGTACTTTTGGATATTGAAAAATGTCAAGTTGAACAAAATTTTTCATATTCGAATGTTACTCTTAAAAAGCGCCTTTGCCCTAGAAAACCTAACGGTGAATCAGTTGATAAAAAACTTGGTAGCGATTGTTATGCACTGCATTTAGCATCACTCGGAGAGTACACCAACGATTTAAGAAGTGCACGAAAAATGTCTATAGCAGATGAATGTAAACAAACACAGTCTTACGAATTCTCTCAAAACTTGAGTATGAAAGAGACTCTCATGTGCATATAAAGAGAATCTAACACATTAAAAGGTGGCTACATACTGACTCGAGAAATTGAATATCTCAATAAACCGCCTCTGTATTAGAACGAGAAAACAAGCAACTTGTTAAGGCTTATCAGAAAAACAATGACCGGTTACGGAACTTTCAGAATTAAATTTCATCTTTGCGAGAAAACAATGAAAACTTGGCAAAAACAATAAACAACATAAGCATCGTTTCTAAGTGTGTACTATGAAACCTTGTGAAGCGGAAACGACATGCTAATCTAACTAATTGCTATATTAGCAATGGAAGAACGATCAGGAACTTCCGAAACAAGCTAGATGAGTACGAAAACAGCATTCAACAGTTAACGACAGATTAAAACAAAATACCAAACGATTTTAAAACAGTAAAAGAAAGTGTTAACGAACTACGCTCAAGCGTTAAACCAGAAGCATTTAGAATAAACAATTTAAATGATACACGCGCGCAAGATGTTGTAAGTCTCAAGACAAAGACAAACCCCATGAGTGATAAACTAAAAGAATTTGACGATGTACTCAATAACAATAAAGTAAATGGTGATTGTTGTTCTAATGCGAAGGAAATTAGTGATTTGCGAAAGCGTATCATAAACACTGAGAAAGATGTCAAGATCCTTGACAAGCCTACAACATCTTACGCAGACATCCTCAAATCAAGAGTTATATAACTTCCGCTGAACCATTAGATTATAGCAATGTGACAGAATCGTTTTGTAAATCAAGGTCAACCAGCATCACTGGTAAAATAGATAATTTTACTCATTCCACAGACCCGACTCATAGAAGTTGTATAAATGAATACTCCCATAATATAATAAAATATTACCTGTAACAATTTCTTAAATTTAAGCTCACCTGGTCAAAAGGGATCATGTGAGTTTTTGTCATCAATTTGCATCTGTCTCCCGTCAACTTTAATCTTCTCCTCTAAACCACTAGGCCAAATGGACCAAACTGTGAAGAAAAATTTATTGTTTGGACATCTACATGTAAAAAGTTTTTTTTTTTTTTTTGTCTTTGATGTAAAACTAGGTGTATAACTCTTCAAATGAATGCAAGATAATATGCACCCTTTCTAATACTCAAGTGTTCCTCAGAAGTGAAAAATTACCCCTACTCCTATTGAAATAGTCAGGAAAATAACATTTTCTAACACGAAAGTTTTCATACATAAATTTTATACATTATGTTGATATTTTTTATTTTAAATGTGTCTATATATCAAATTAAATGAAACTAGCACACATAAAGCATCACGAAGAGAGAATCATTGTGATAACCCATGAAAATTGGAAATTTAAAGTTTGCATATATTTTTTTGAAATTTACATATGTCTCAATTTTACTAATCAGTGATAGAAAGCATCAAGATGTCTATTAGTCTTTGTACCTGTATATATTAACCATATCAAATATTGAGATTATCTTTCTTCCACCTATTAAATGGCTCAAAATTAGCAATATCAATATGCTGGACTATTACGTCATTGTACGTTATAAACTGAAAATAAGCATTTCCATCGCAGAACATAATTTTAAGATTCTCAATTTACACTTCATATTACAGGAACCTCAACATAATACAAGATTTTGAATGATTGTTCTGCTTCTGTTCGTAAATGGATTGAGGGATTAGATTTTTATGTGGCTGAAGGGGGAAGATCTTTCCTTGACCTTGTAAATATTATAGAAAAATTAGAGATCAGTGATGAGAAAAAGAAAGAAATGACTTCGTGTCTTCTGCGTGGTAAAAGCTACCTAAAGTCAGACTTTAAGGTAATATATAGGAGTATGCAGTTCGGTAAGGAGTATAATGATAATAAACCAGAATATTTTGCCTTAGGTGCTAAAAGAAATAAAGATGTTTACTACTGATGGCCAGCAGTGGTTAGTCTATATTGTAGGATTTCTGCCACCTGGCTGCTTTTAAGTTTCACACTGAACAATGATATTGGAAATTTGTTTAAAAAATACCCTTGAATAGCTAATAAATCCAAACATGGGCAAGATGTTCCTCATAACTTCATATTAAACTAAGTAATATTACTTTTATGCTGATCAACCATCCAACAAGGCCAAAAGCAACAGACATAGTTTAAATAGGACCCTATAAGAAATATGTTCAAAAATGTTGCTTTAAAAAATAACTAAATGAATTGCAACCGAACATGGAAAAAATGATCTTTGTAAGGTCCTGACCAAGTGTTAATTTTATGCCATCAGCCATCCAACATGGGTGTTAATACGGGACATATTTTAACATAGGACACTATAAAATATGTACAGAAACCCTCACAATTACATGTAACTACTAATTGGATTGAAACCGAACATGATAAAAATGAGCCTTGTAATGGAAGAAGTGTTGTTACTTTTATGCTAATTACCTATCAAAACTGGATACCAGCAGCAGATATCTTATCCCATAATACATAATATGTTTTCAGCTGAACAATGTTAGGCTCCTAGGAGCCTCTTAATTTATTTTCTTTTTCTAAGATGTGAACTGTAACAATAGTTACAGTATATATTTGAGATACATACAAACATGTTTATTATCATTCAAAATAGTGTTTGTTAATATGTAATGCCTTCAAAAATGTCAAAAATAGACTTAATTTAATAGAACAAATTATTTTTGATAGGTTCATATAGAAGCGCTGAATCGAATATAGCAGATCATTGCAGACTTTTTGCATTGAGTGATGGTGGAGTCCAGTGTGATCACAGTCATACATAAATCTGTCTGCAATGCAGAAATCTTGATGAAATCTTGAATGCAATTTAAAAAATTGTTCAGATAGTCAACTGGGAGAACAAAGATGCAGTACTTTTTCAAATACAATAAATGTTGTTTTTATTGTAAAACAATTACAACATGATTGCATCATTACTAGTATTCATTTATAATTAAGAATGTTCTTGTGGCATGTTCTAAGTACATGTATCCAGGATAGAATGATTTCTTTTAAACTGCTATTCACTCAGGCTATTAAAAAAGTAGGTTATCATTTTGTCCATTTCAGTAAGAGAGGAAGTTGGGTTTTTTTTAAAATACCCGTGTCAGATGAATCACATATAAAAATTGTGATCATGATATATACTAATAACAAACAAAAATAATAGTAATGAACAAATATCAACATTATAGACTCCAAAACTATGGCAAACCAAACCCAAAATGAATGTATATACAATAACTTGGATTTAAAAGAATTGTCTACATTTACACCATTCAATATAATATAATGTGGAGGAGTTTTTGCCTCATTATTTTTCTTTTTGAACCTAAGAAAATGGATGAAGAAGGCCTGAAAGCCTCAAATTTTTTTTCATATTTATACTTAGTGATTTCATTGTACATCACACTCAGCTACTGGCAAGGTCCTTTTTTTATGCAAATTGTATGTAATTGCTATATCGGTTAAATTTGGCTTGATTGTCGAACATTCAACGTAAAATTCTCTATCTTCATACCTTAACCATGGGTTGCCATATCAAATAGTTAAAATGTCATATTTACCAAAAATTCTGTAACATTTAAGGAATGACTGTAAAACATTTTCTGTCTATGCGTAGGGTTATCTGAAAGTGTGCACCACATTTTTATGTTATTTCGAATAGACAGAAAAATATTACAGTCATTCCTTATAATTTAATTCTAAAATCCATTTTTCAGGAGTAAATCATGAAAAAACGTTGATGACGTCACGTTCACATGACAAAATTATGTCTATTAAAGCTGATATACAAAGACTTTAAGCCAATCAGAAGACGTGTTCCATCCAAAATTAAATTATTTCCTTATAATTTAACTATGAATTCCATTTTAAGAAGTAAATCATGAAAAACGTTGATGACTGCTCGTTCACATGACAAAAGTATGTCTATGAGCTGATAGACAAAAACTTTCACGTGGTTGCAAATGATTTCTTTCAACCAATTTGTATGCCCCTGCCATAGCGGAAAGGGGAGGGGTTAAGAGTTACCCTTGTCCGTCTGTACGTCCATCTGTACGTCCCGAAATGGTTTAACTTTTCTTAAATTTGCCATAACCAAATGTTATGAAACTTATACACAATGCTTTTACCAAAAACGCAGATCAAGTATAGATTTGGGTGGCGTCACTATTACCGTTCTAGAGTTATGCCCTTTACAAATGGAATAATTGCAGATTTTTGGTTCCGTTCTCTAACATAAGTTTGCCTCCACCAAATGCTATGAAAATTATACACAATGCTTATTACCACAAAACTCAGATCAAATTCGAATTTGGCTGCCATCACTTTTACATCTCTTGAGTTATGTCCCTTTACAACGTTATATGCAAGCGGGGCATCATCTGTGTCCCATGGACACATTCTCCATTTATTTTCTTCATCTTATATCAAACAGAATTGATAAAGCCTATTGACATGACCCGTATCTAAATTAAGAGTTGAAAAGATGTCACTGTTTGCAGGTTTCTGTGCAGATACTAATTAATTTGCTTAAAAATAGTTACATTTTGTATCTTTTGTTTTAGGGCCATGCGATCATAGAGCCTCCCATATCAAGTCAGTTGTGAAGCGATACATAAATAAGGTCATGATGTCACTTCAGCTGAAGAAATGAAAGTGGTATGTATATATCATGATTTTATAAATATTTCCGTTCATCTTGATATCCGATCTTTTTAGCATGCAAAAGAAATTGACAACACTAAACAGACGTCATTGGTCCTTTACACCATGAAATGGAAGACATCACTTCAGTGATAGAACAGTGATAAAAGTTGGTGATTTCGGTTATTCATTTTTACGTCTATCTTGACATATGTTTCATATGGTACAGACAAAAGGGGTTGCCAACTTTGCACTGCCTTTGTTAAGAAATTACTTCATAAAATGAAAACCCTACATATGCATTGTTATGTGTCGTATATAAATGTGTTTTCAGATGTGGACATTAAAATATCAACAATGTATATTTTTAAGCCATAGATGCAAGACAAAATGTGCAATTTAGAGTAAAATCGTGGACACAGTTACTGTAATTGATGGTGAAAATAGTACTATATCAATTCCAGGAATTACCAAACTTCATAATTTCCATTTTGAGTCTGGTGGATTGAGGGTATGGAAAGCTTACACAATAGGAAAAGGTAAAGGGTTCTGTGAATCACATGAAAATACTTTTTCAGATACCAGACATGATATATCATGCTTCATCAGTAGATGTTTTCAAAAGTATTTATAACTCAGCCCAAGAATTTGATCACTTTAACCTTGAAACAAATCTTTGGAGGCAATAAACTGCTAGGTTTTGTTTGTCCATCCATCTGTCCCCCACTAAGCAATTGCAAGTCATGGGGATATGATAACTATAAGTGTGACCTATATTTTATGCCTGAAAGTCATAATGGCTTTGTTAAGTGTTTCATTCATATCTAAAGGTACATGTTTATTCAGCTCCTATTTGTAGAAAAAAATGATTTTATTTCATTTTAGGACAACATATTCCATGGAAATCACTTGGTTCTCCACCCAAGGCAACTGAATTTCTTGTGAAAGTGAACTGGACAAATGTGGATACAGTTAATATTAAATCAGACAAGTAAAATATTTCCTATATTATTAGATGACATCAGCATTGCCCTTATATTGTGATTATTATACTAAAGTCATAGATGTGATGATTGAAATTCAAACGTCAGGGCATTTACCTGCTTTATTAACAACAAGACGTCCAGTAGCAAAAGCTCACATGACCCATAGTGTCAGTTAAACTAAGAACTAAGAGGAAAGATATTTGTTCAGTGCCTATAAAGGTTCTTTTCCTACGAGGAGACAAAAATTCCTTAACGCATGATACGGTGCTTTTGTCCGCAATTTGCTTTTGTCCGCTTTTGCTTTTGTCCGATAATTTTGCTTTTGTCCGACACTTTTGCTTTTGTCCGTTGCTTTTGTCCGTTTTGCTTTATGTCCGATAACTTTGCTTTTTGTCCTACACTTTTGCTTTTTGTCCGTTGCTTTTTGTCCGTTTTGCTTTTGTCCGCTGATTTTGCTTTATGTCCGATATAAAATATGTATATTTTGCAGGTTTCATTTGAACTTCGAAACACCATGCCCTTTTGAGTTAAATACAGACCATACTCACTTTATGAATGGAGGGGGCTCGGAGAATTTGAAAATGAATGATAACAGACCTGGCAATAACTTGAAAAGGTAAATTTGCTAAAAAAAAAACACACAATGAATATTTCATCCGAAAATTAATTCTCGTGTCCCATTCCCCACCTACCACGACCCATATATATATAACGTTACAATTGTCCCACTGAAACTACCAGCCCAATATCATAGTAAATTTGGCCACAATATCCTTTAATAATGAGAATCTGGAATCAAGAAGGATTCCGATGAACTCATTGGTCGCCAAATATGACCGCAATGGTTAACATAGAATACAAAGTCGTAAAATATCTGACAGAGCTTAAATGTTAAGAATGTGAAGAACGTCTTACTTAAACTATTGGACGACTGCTTATTAGAGCTATTGCCCATAACTGAAACTATTTTGATTTGTGTATGTGTTTGCTTTATTTGTTGCTAATCTTGAAAACTTAAA
Source organism: Mytilus coruscus (assembly GCA_017311375.1). Taxonomy (NCBI): domain Eukaryota; kingdom Metazoa; phylum Mollusca; class Bivalvia; order Mytilida; family Mytilidae; genus Mytilus; species Mytilus coruscus. The sequence continues at coordinate 96,130,547 of CM029596.1, read as the reverse complement.
TCGTCAGAGAGAAACTTCGAAAATGTTTTATAAGCTGACTATCAAGACGATAAAAAAAACTTGACGGAAATAGCAAGGACAGTACTGGAATGGAAATACAAATTTTGTTTGATTGAAATTTGGATTTAAAAAGATTACATTTCCTCCTTGGTCGGTATAACTCTAGTTGATGTCCTTTATGGCTCAGCTATTCAACATGTATCTGATTTTTTTGGTCTCCAACATCACCGTAGAGATATTAATTGCTAAAATGGCTGGTGCAATAAAATTGTTACCTGTTACCGTTAATGTTATTAGAGACGACCTAAGGATTATCGAGAAGGGTGTGGTTGTTTGGTTAATTAATTTTCATCCTATTTCATAACTAAATCCTGAATTGTCCTGTAGTTTTAAGGGCAGACTATTTATCTTAATGTTGACATGAAGATGGGCTCAGTTATTTATGTTCCATTACTGACATACAAATCCATCCATATGATATGGTTATTTCAGCTCATTTATTGCTTGAATTTGTTAAATTTAGGACTCATGCACTGATTGGCAACAATCTTCATTAGGGTATATAATTTTTTTTAAATATGTCTGATTAACTCGCCTACCAACCAAGATGGCCAACATGGCTGAAATAGAACATACGGAGTAAAATTAAAGTTTTGTCTATTATTTTGAAAACCATTAAAACAGAAATCTGACAACAGCAGGATGTTGAGCTCTACCAACTGTCCATACATGTCAAAACTGTCAAATAATGTTCCAAAATTGGTTTCATTCTTTAACTATAGTTTGCCTCAACCCAATGTTATGAAACTTAAACACAATGATTATTACCACATAACCCAGATCAAGTTCGAAATTTGGTGGCGTCACTTTTACTGTTCTAGAGTTATGCCCTTTGCAAATGGAAAAACTGCTGATTTTTTTATTTCCGTTCTTTAACTTTAGTTTGCAAAAAAAAAAAATGGTATGAAACTTATGTGCAATGTGTATTACCACAAAACACAGGTCAAGTATGAATTTTGGTGGCCTCACTTTTCCTGTTATGCCCCTTTATAAATGGGGAAAATGCTGACTTTATCGTTTTTGTTTTCTAACTTAAGTTTGCCCTAAGAAAATGTTATGAAACTTATACACAATGCTTATTACAACAGAAGTTAGATCAAGTACAAATTTGGGTAGTGTCACTTTTGCCGTTCTCAAGTTATGTTCCTTTATAAAGTTATATGCAAGCGGGGCATTATCTGTGTCCCATGGACTCATTTCCCATTTATTAAAGGATCTATTGCCCTTAAATGACAAATTTTACCATTTATTTTCTTTTTGCCTACTATCTAAAAATTTATAAAAGATACAGAAAAACTTTATGGTGATCAGCAAGATCAGTTCTACAAATGAGACAATATGGTCAAAATCTTTAATCGACTCTTTATTACAGTTCATGTCCTTTGATAATGATTTTGACCAAATTTTTTGCGTTTTTGCCTTATGTCTTAAATCTACAATAAAGACAATATGAAGGCGACTTCTTATTGGAGTTAAATTGCCCTGTAATGTAGTGTCTTTCGCATTCTTGGATTGTAAATAACAGAGAACCAATTGTTTTCAATGTAGCAAAATTTAATGCAGAAATGTAGATAACTAATGTGAAATTTCATTTAAAAGAACATATTTACAAGATTTGAACATATAAATATTAATATTTTTACAAGCGTTGAACTTATTTGTTTGATTTTTAATGTTTTTAAATTGGTATTTTTAGGGAGATAACTCTGAAATAGTGCATGCTACATGAACTTTTGCTATTTTTAATTTCAGCAGGAAAAACGCACGGTGACCCTATCTTATCTATTGATATTCTCAAAGTATTTTCTAAAAGCTATCTTCTCGCATTTTGTTTTCAATTCTATCATTTAGTTTAGCTTCTGATCACATAATGCTGTTTTCCCTTGTATAATCCCTGGGACTATTATACTAACAGTTAGTATAATAGTCCCAGATTATCCATACAATATGTGTGATTTTGTCACAACCTGTAGCTTGAGAAAATGCTCGGTGACCTATCATATTTATTATATTTTGGTACATTTCACAATATATACTACGTTTTGGCAAAGTCTGAACAAATTCTATCATTTTTAATCTGTACTCCCATACCACCTTAATTATAGACGATTTTCACCTTTTTGTTTGCGTTTTGTCATATATTATAGAAAATTTTAATTGATAAAGATACACTTGAAATCACAAAAATGATTAGCAAGTCAAGATCTACTAACAAGTCAAATTTTGCTGACATATTTAAGTAGACTGTGACTCTTTATAGGAGTAATTGCCCTTAAATTAGGATTTTTTTAATCCTCTTTTCTGTTTTAAGCAAAACTTAAGAAGATAGAAGGAAACTAAACAGCACATGATCAGCAATACAAGATTAACAAAACAGATTTTGTCATGAATTATATTCTTGTTTACAATGTTGGAGAGTGTCCTTTGTTGAATATGCACATAGACCAAGGTGATCACAAAGGCTCTTTAGAGCCTCTAGTTTATTATTATAAGAACTATGTATAGTTGGTGAAAATGAATTTTAAGACCAATGTCGAATACTTTTCCCTGGATAGATTTTTGGAACAGATGTGAAGTACAGGGTTATTTGAACGGACGTAATTCGAGTTTGAACGTTTTCTAACTCCAGTATGACTTTCTCGCTTTTACTTTCGACATGTAAAGTTTAGCTTATGTCATGAATTTCACGCCCTTATTGTAAAGAAACTTCAATAAACAGCAGACTATATGCCAGGTCTTTCTGACAACCAGTGACAAACAATTTTGGGCGTAATTTAAAGAGGCTTTTCCTGGATGCAATTGCTCGTAGACTGTATTTACCCTATACAGTAGACCAAATAATCAAAAAATCCGCAAAGGGATCTTTTAATGATAGGTCCTGTACAGGAGACATAAAGCAACAAACACCCAGCAGGACCGATGCATTTGTCTTAAACATCTCCGATATTAATGCCTCGTTCACACGTACATTTAATTCGAATTGAATTCGCATCGAATTCGAAGCGAATTCGCTAATCGCGTTCACACACTCTTCTTTTTAATTCGAATTGATTCGAATTGGCTAAATCGCATTATCCAATTCGCATTAGAAATGCGTTTTGTTAATACGAATTAAAAGTTAACGTCGTTTGGATAGTAAAGCGAATTTGACGCGCATTGCAATTCGAATTAGAATTTACGTTTCGAATGCGAATTAAACTAATTCGAATTAGTTACTGATGCGAATCGAATTCGAATTACGTGTGAACGCAGCATGATTCCGCGTGGCTTTCTAATTGGCACGAGTATATCCATTGATGTTCATGGTAAAACCTTTGAGCTATATCAGTTTGCTTGGAAATTGAAAAGAGCACAGCGACCTTTCCTTGGTGATATTTTGATGGCCGTCCGGCGTACAAATTTTTGTTAACCAACAACCATCTCATATGCACCAAAAGCCGTCAACGATGGTCACACAGACAATTTTCTACCTTCGTGGACCAAAGTCCGGCTTTTCGCGCGATCCTATTAAACATCTAGTGTTGTCACTACCATGTGCTGTAGAGATTTCGTTGCACAACATGACAGAAACATTCTTTGTTAAGTCTCTATGTTGATAACTCGACATTGGATGTTTCATATACCCATTGTAGCCGAGAAATGATAATGAAACATTTTTTTGGTATCTACGGAGTTCCTTTAGTGCCAAAGATGAAATTTAGAATATTTGTGCGCGCGACTTTAAATCTTGTGCGCACAACCTTAAATCTTGAGTGCACAACTTTAATCTTGTGCGCACAATTTTTAATCTTGTGCGCACAACTTTTTTACACTTGTGCGCACAACTTTTCTAAACTTGTGCGCACAACTTTAAATATTTCATGGTTTAATTCACCAGACTGAGTTATATTTGAAGAAGCAATGTTTGGTTATAAAACCAGATATCGTGGATATCTTTTAAAATCGGACTCCATGTGAGAATGAAGCTATGTTATGTGTTTTGGAAAACTTTGCTGAGATTGACAAAATAAACCTTGGAGATTTTCTTGATAGCCACTCTTGTAAAAAGTGAGAAAACCTGACAATTTCAACCGAATCATAAAGGAATTTCCACATTAAGAACTAGTTCAGCAACCAAAGTACAAAGTAACAACAGCTTTACAATACGTAACAACCGACTGTTAAAAACGTTTTGGGAAGCCTTATCTTTCTTGAAAACCTTTCTTCTACTGATAGAGATGCCATGCATTACTTGAGAAAATACACCAAAGAAATAGTCCAGGCCAAATTAAAATTGTTTTTATGCTTTTGTACAGCGTTTGACTTAATCTTGAAAGAACAGGCAGATATTCCATTCAGTTAGTTTCACAAGATGGTCTGGGTCATGTGGGAAACGTTTAGAAGTAACAAAAAGCTACGAAAATTATCCCTCATTTAGAACAGAATTAACGGTTTCTTATCGATGATATTTGGGTAATGAACATCATTTAATTACCAAATTGAAGTCTTGATGAATACATGTTTGTTTGCATATCAAAACGTTTTTTTTTTTTTTTTTATTTATGTTGATCATAATGGACTCTTTTTATTCATAGCCTAGTTAACTTGTACCAGAAACACATAAAACAATTAAATTCATTATGTGTAGAAAATCATTAAAAAAAACTTTTTTATCTTGCAGACGTATTTCCCAAATGTCTATACTGATGCAAATATTTGATTTATTATAGTATTAATGGCTAAGTCTGTCGTCAATAATGGTTTGGGTAATAAGAAACAATGAATATGGTGTATAATTTCATGACAAAACATTTCTACATACACTTGACAAAGCCCAAAGCAATTGAACAGCAGTTTAATTGCTGTTCTTCGTCTCAAAGTCACAATGATGCTTTCAACGGTCTCACCACAATGCAAGTTCAAGACGGAATTCTTTGCTGTATGTCTATAACGATACGGGACTATGTTAAGGTTTTTTATTGCATGATTTCATGATTATAAGGGCATTTTGAGGCTGATTATTTTATCACAATGTCTTATTTCTAATGAATATTTGGCTGTGTTATTTCATTGGTGTGATAATTTTATAACTGAAGGAAATGGTTTAATGACTATCAAAGCACAATAATGAGTTATTACATGATTACTGGCACCCCCTTAACAGAGACTCGATAAATCTACATCTGTGTAAAGTAGTTGGGGCGATAAAGATCAATTTTGGTCCAAACATATACCATCAAGGTATAAAGCACAGGCACACAACAACTAAATATTTTGACATGTTAATTATGATTCCGCAATATACATTTCTTTTAAATACGAAGTTGTATTTGTTGTGCGCTCGATGTTTACCGGATCAAGGTATGTCAAACAATGAAATCAAGGCAGGCAAAAATTGACTTTTTATATGATTCCTCCTTTAGTTATAGTCTTGGTTCTTCAAGACATCTACACAAATATGCCCTTTTCATGATAATTTATGTTTAAGCCCTGTCAATATATCTCTAGCACCTTGGAAAGATGTCGAGCTTCAAATGTTTGTAAAATGCTGGGACGAAAAAGGTCCTCTTATGCCCCTTATCCTTTGAAGTTGCAGTGGATTGATTTACTTGATGTCTAGGAAAGTGTTACCAAGACCAAATGCAGATCAGTGTTTGCTATTGGTTTTTTCCCTTCAATTCTGAAAATAAAGGCACCAAAAAGGGTCAGAATTCAACATTGTTAAAAACAGGTTCTTACTTATCGGTTCGAAGTTAGTTGAACGTAAATGTCAGTCTTATTTAAGACATACCCTATCGGCCACCTGATAACGTGCTGCTTAGCTTTGTGAGCTGAGAAGGGCGGGTAGCTATATTCCGACAGTCCACAAGTCAGACTTCCCCATTTGTCAAACAGTTTATTTTTCTGACACCTCCTTTAGTCGACAGTCCAAAATGTGACCAAAAAGACTTTTTTTGGCTCATTAACCCCTTTTTGCAAAAAATTTATGGACGACAGGTATAAACATTGTGTCATTTTATTTTTTATCTTTAAATGAAAATGAAAGAGAAGGAATATGTAGCAATGTCAAAGAGACAACATGCATCCCCTAAGAAACTATACATCTGGAGTTCACACTTGATCTCCAATAAAGTTGGAAACCAATTACCATATAACTATCCTTAAAATATCTTCAGCAAAATAATCAAGTGGGTTAATTGGCAGACACAACACTTTGTCTTCAAATATGTCGAGCAACTACAACATATAAAGAGACAATAACATGTCAATGGCCACAAATTTCTGACTTGGAACAGACGCAAATTATTTGTGGAAGAATAAAATAGTTTTGTTCTAGGGTTGTATGTAAAAACAAAAAACACTCACAGAAACAGTAGAAACCAACTGGAATGTACTGGTATTCAATTCATCCGAAAGTACTTAAACAACAATTGACAATGCCAAAGGATAAGCAAATCAAATATTAACGACGAATGCTTGAAGTTCAGGGCGCAAATACTGATGAAGTACTGCAAGTTAAGATATTCTTGCGACGATTTTATTAATGCGAATAACGCAACAAGAAATTCGTCGCATAAATAAAAACTCGTATTTTGATGTTATAAGTATAAACTATTTTATATAGCATTTACTGAAATCTCAATAAAAATATTAAACGCAAATTTTGGATAGTTATCAAGAAATCACAAAAATAAATGCACGCATTGATTTCTGTATTTACAATAAGTAGTTTTTAAGTAAACAAGTTAGTTAAGTTGTTCAAACGAGTTAGTTAAGTCGTTAAAACAAGTTGGCTAAGTTGTAAGCTAAGTCGTTATAACAAGTAAGCTAAGTCGTTATAACAAGTAAGCTTAGTCGTTATAACGACTTAAAAATAAAACTCGAATCAAATAAAAACCAAAAACTGCTAATTTTCCTAAAAAATACCAATTCAGGGGCAGCAACCCAAACACGCGTTGTTTGATGTGTCTGAAAAATTTCGGGCAGATAGATCTTGACCTGATGAACATTTTTACCCCTTGTCAGATTGGCTCTAAATGCTTTATTTTCAGAGATATAAGCCAAAATCTACATTTTACCCCAATGTTCTATTTTCAGACGTGGCGGCCATCTTTATTATTGGGCTGGGTCATCGGATACTTTTTTAAACTAGATACCCTAAGGATGATTTTGGCCATATTTACTTTAGTTTAGCAAGTAGTTTCAGAGGAAAAGATTTTTTGTAAAAGTTAAAAACGACGACGGATGCCAAGTGATGAGAAAAGCTCACTTAGCCCTCTAGGCCAGGTGAGCTAAAAAAGCAAAACGGACAAAAAGCAACGGACAAAAAGCAAAAGTGTCGGACAAAAGCAAAATTATCGGACAAAAGCAAAACGGACAAAAGCAACGGACAAAAGCAAAAGTGTCGGACAAAAAGCAAAATTATCGGACAAAAAGCAAAACGGACAAATAGCAACGGACAAAAAGCAAAAGTGTCGGACAAAAAGCAAAATTATCGGACAAAAAGCAAAAGCGGACAAAAAGCAAATTGCGGACAAAAAGCACCGTATCAACGCAACTTTGTAGTGAGTTTTCAAAAAGTTCAAGACTGAAACAACCGAAAGAAAAGGATAGAGACAAGCACACATGTAAACACAAAGACATGCACACATATACACAACAATGAAAACTAAATCTTTGACAATATGAACATAAAAAAAAACTGCAGTGATAATGCTCCTGGAAGGGTAGGCATTTCCAACTCATCTTGTGACACCCGTAACTTCCAGTTGAGTCTGGTGGATTGAGAGTATGGAAAGCTTACACAATAGGAAAAGGTAAAGGGTTAATTTCATGAAAATACTTTCTCAGATACCAGACATGATATATCATGCTTCATCAGAAGATTTTTTCAGAAGTATTTATAATTCAGCCCAAGAATTTGATCACTTTAACCTTGAAACAAATCTTTGGAGGAAATATACTGTTAGGTTTTGTTTGTCCATCCATCTGTCCCCCACTAAGCAATTGCAAGTCATGGGGAAATGATAACTATAAGTGTGACCTATATTTTATGCATGAATGACTTAATGACTTTGTTAAGTGTTTCATTTATATCTAAAGGTATCTGTTTATTTAGCTCGTATTTGTAGAAAAAATAATGATTTTATTTCATTTTAGGACAACATATTCCATGGAAATCACTTGGTACTCCACCCGAGGCAACTGAATTTCTTGTGAAAATGAACTGGACAAATGAGGATACAGTCAGCAGATCTTTGAATACTGAGGGTAAGGAACACTAAATAATTATGTTGCAGTCAGCTGGCAATATGTGAGGAAAATATTAAATCGGACAAGTAAAATATTTCCTACATTACTGGATGACATCAGCATTGCCCTAATATTGTGATTATTATACTCAAGTCATAGAAGTCATGATTGAAATTCAAACGTCAAGGCATTTACCTGCTTTATTAACAACAAGACGTCCAGTAGCAAAAGCTCACATGACCCTTAGTGTCAGTTGATCTAAGAACTAAGAGGAAAGATATTTGGTCAGTGCCCATAAAGGTTCTTTTCCTACGAGGAGACAAAGATTCCTTAAAGCAACTTTGTAGTGAGTTTTCAAAATGTTCAAGAATTAGACAACCGAAAGAAAAGGACAGAGACAAGCACACATGTAAACACAAAGACATGCACACATATACACAACGATGAAAACTAAATCTTTGACAATATGAACATAAAAAACTGCAGTGATAATGCTCTTGGAAGGGTAGGCATTTCCAGGTCATCTTGTGACACCCGTCATTTTGCCTTGTAGTCAATGCCAGTAATATATCCAGTAACTAGCCAAATCTGATGTGAAAATAGGACATATGTATTAGTGAAATATGTCTCCTGTCATCATAGAGATACTGACTGTATAATGGTCAATCAAAGTAATTGTGATGTGGGCCATAAAACTAAAGTGATTATATCAACTTGCTCATAATGTCACCCGGACAGTAGTTTTTGAGGTAGTAATTTGGCTCTGTCAAGAAAATCACTGTTTTAGACAAAGGCCCTTGAATAGTGCATTAACTGTTAAATATAAATACCAAATCAAGAGATGTAGGTATATTACTAATCAGTACTGGGAAATTGAAATCATCACGTTTGCCTAACACTTTTGTATTCAATGTTTGTTGTGTCAGTGGCATAATTAATTTGAAGTTCATTAATAGAGAGGAATTCTAAGCGTTGGGTCAGTTTATTTTTCTTGTTACTGTTACAGTCTAAAAAAGTTAGCCTGACCTATTTTGACAATTTGATGCATTTTTTTTTAAGATAAAGAAACTCACCCGAAACCATAAAGAATGAAGTTGTCATTCGACTGCCTAAAAGATGGCTGTGTGAAATCATTCAGCTCAAATGAGACCTAGGAAAACCACCTTCTGCTAGGAGACTGCAACTATGAACAAGTCATTTCTGTTCATGACAAAGGCTAATATTATGTATGGCACAAACGTAAAACCCAGTCAGTGTCGATACCATCAAACTCAACGGAAGGAGAAAGTGGCCTGCGTCAGGGATGGGCACTGAAAATCAGGAAGAAAAGAGTGATTTTCAGTGTTGCTCAGAGGAAATATATGCACGACAGGTTCTATGCAGGGAAATGAACTGGCAGTAAAGTAGATCCTTTCAGAGCTGCAGAGGAAATAAGAAATATGTAGGAAGAAGATCAGTACCTGTTCAAACGGAATGAATATTTGACTGGACAACAAATTTCTTCGTATTTTTCAAGACATGCTATGAAAGACAGGAATTCTGAACCTTGGGATTTTCAATCTGCAGAAGAAGAAGACAGCAAACGGGAACTGAAGATTAAAATTTTGCAGCAGCTTGCTTAAAGCTCACTTTCACTAAATTTCATTGCTATATATTAACTATTCTGTTATTCGTTAATGCTTCATTTTACACTTTAAAAAGATTTAGTAAAGCTGTCAATTTGGGCTGAACTTGGTCTTCTTTACAAGTTACTTTTTCGTACAGGAAGTATAATGTGACCTCAGAAGATAATTTAGGGAATACTATTATTAATGTGAGAAAAAGAAAGACAAATGAAGAGTCATGTTCCATGTTGAAGGCAATACGGTTGTCATACACTTATCCGGGAATTACCCTTAACCCGGAAATTTACCTTTATCCCATTACCCTTAACCAGGGAACAAACATATTCTATAATATTTTTTCAACAAAGCAAAATGTGTATAATATTTTTTTGACAGGATTTATAGTAAAGTAATAAATATTTTTCGATATATAGTATAGTAATAATTTGAGAAAAATGCACAAATATTGAATTAATCCTTATTTGTAAAGAGAGAATTCATTAAACAATTTGTTATTCATGGAAAGGGAGACAACTGCAACGTATTACTCTTAAACGGAAATGTCTTTACTCTTATCCAGGAAATATAAAGTTTTACTATGGAATACACAGCTTTAATAAGGGTATAACTAAAACTAATTGTTTTAACACAGAAAAGCATATGAAGGGAAAATATTTGTTGCATGGAAAAGGGTTGGTAGATTCCCTCAGTTGTCTCTCCTTTCTATCCAAAATAAAACAATATTGTTTCTTACATTCTATGCAAACTGCTCACATCATACCTTTTTAAATATTTTAACGATCAAAATGGACAGTCGAGCGGACAGGATGTTTCCTTTATACCCGAATCTGTTTGCAACACTGATAAAAATACAACACAATTAACAGAAGTAAAGATTAAACAATGCTATTCTTTTTTTTAGATTATACCTTTATCGAAATTGATCTAATAAATTTAGCTTGCGATTCTACTTAATATGTCGGTACCCTTATCCCGGAAATATGTTATAACGAGAAAATATGTATAGCAGGAAATCAAGGTAGTAGCTGCGAAGCCTCAGTTATGTCCCTTTTTCTTTTCATCATATTCTGTGCAAAGTGCTCACATCGTACATGTACATTTTTAAATATTTTTAAGTTATAAACGGACATTCGAGCGGACAGAATGATTCTTATTTACCCCCAAACTGTGTATGCAAGACACACTAAACAGAAATAACGACTAAACAATGCTTAATGTTTTTAGATTATACCTTTTTCCTAATTAGTTTGTAAAATTTAGCCTGTAATTTTACATTATATGTCGGTACTCTTATCCCGGAAATATGTTATGAATGGAAAATATATGTTGCAGGGAAAAACGGGCAGTAACTGCGATGTCTTCCCTAACTCTTCAAAATACCAAGAATAAAAAGTTTCGTTCATCCTTTAAAGTATCTCGTAAAGAAGTTTCAGTAAATTACTCTCTTTCTGAACACTGGATTTCGTTTGCCTTTCATAACATAAAAGAATTATTAGCAAAATAAGGAGCGCAAAAAAAGACTAATTAAACATTATACTTAGGCGACAGACTTCAAGAAATAGATGGGGGAGCAGGAGTGTTAAACCTTAAGTTTAGACCTATGATGTAGACCATCATAGACCTGAGCCTTTTTGCCATTCGGACCTTTGGCCACTATCATGCATTTGCACCTAGTGTGGACAACAGTTTTGCGGAAGGGAATTTTAAAGACACTCCGAAAGGTTGGGATAGAAATGTCATACCCAAGTTTGGACCTATGATTTAGACGATCCGCGAGTTGTCCCAACTGAGCCTTTGGCCCAGTGGACCTTAAGTCATTTACTTTCATTTTCACCTAGTGTGGACAAAAGTATTGCCGTAGGAAATATTTGAGACACTTCGAAAGGTAGGGGTAGGAACGTCAGACCCTTAATGATTGAAATGGTCTCCACAATAGGTTGAAAATCGTGTTCGTACATAATTGAACCCCTACCCACCCAATCTTTAATGTGTTAAAATATCCCTACGCAAATACCTTTATTCGCACTAGGCGTAAAAAAACTGCAGTGGTCATATGTCTCCTAAGCCAAAAGCCCCAGGTGCTACAATTCACAGAAGGTCTACACCATAGGTCCTAAATTGTAGAGGTACATAAATGACCCTCTACTCACCCTATATCTTTACTTTGTCCAAAAATTCCTCAGGCAATAATTTTATCCTCAGTAGGTGCGAAAAAAGGGCACTGGCCTGGCCTAAGGTTTTTGGGCTAAAGGCACCAGGTAGATCAACTCACGGAAGGTTTACTCCATAGGTCCAAAATTGGAGTCTGACATTATTGACCCGCTACCCATCCTCTCTTTAATTTGTAAAAAAATATCCCTACGGCATTACTATTATCCGCACTAGATGAAAAAAGAAAGGAAGTAGATAATAACAGGTTTTATTGGCCAAAAGGCCCAGGTTGGACACGGACAATTCACAAAGGACTACATCACAACAAATTTCAAAATTACAGGAATTGTGTACCTTATAAAACAAAGAGGTACACATAGGGCAGATTTCCCCCTGTATTTGTTTCACTTGCATGGTCAAAATTAAAGATGTACCGACAGTTGTGCACAACGATAAAGTTTCGCTAAAAAAAACCCGGCTAAAAGTCGTTCTCCTGCCGGAACAACAAATCTGTAAGTGCACCCCACTATATGCAAAGCGCAAATTTAGACAATCTTTCGAATGTAGTTACATGTATGTTTTGATCATAATAAGTTCAGGATCACATGTTGGGAATCTGAAGCTGTAAGGAATCGTTGACACAAGACCGAGTACCAACATAGACTGGATCAGATTGTTGGTGTACATGTATATATATATATATATATATATGAAAACACCGCCTATTATAAATTTGTTTAATTTTGAGCGAAGATTCTATTATTTATGAAAATACAAATTACGGAAAGCATGATTTTTTTAAGCATCATGTCAATCCCGAAAACAAACCGATTTGATTCTATCTTATTGGTTTGAAAACTGTAATTTTAACACTTGAGTAAAAGTGACTTTGTGATGTTCCAAGACTTAAATGTATAATAATGTACGTCGTCAGTGTTTATACGATCGAAAACGCAAATGCAAAATAGCATGTAAAAAAAATCTGTATAGTTAGTAATGAACGGAAGCCTGTTTAGGACCTCTACAAACTATAATTTGAATCCGAGATTACCAATTTAAAAATTTCGTTATCACGGATAAAATTCGTGATAACGAATCTGAGGAATTAAATTCGTTATCAGAGTTTTTCGGATTAAATCCATTGAAACGAAGTCTAAAATTTGTGATACTTATTTTTCAAATTCGTAATAACGAATTTAATCCGTTTTCACGAATTATAAGAATCTGTGATGAAATTTAATCCGTAATCACGCATTACAAAAACAAGTAAAAACTAATTCTGCAGATCCGTTATCACGAATTAATCCGTGTTTGTTGTTTTTTCCTCGTATCGATCGTTTGAGTTAAACCAATTGCAACTGAGTTTTGTTTGACGTTCTTATGTTGTGCTGTTACACCACTGTCCCAGGTTAGGGGAGAGTTGAGCGCTCACAAACATGTTAAACCCCGCCACATTCTGTATGTGCCTGTCCCAAGTCAGGAGCCTGTATTCAGTGGTTGTCGTTGGTTCATGTCTGTCATATTTGTTTTTCGTAAATTGTTTTGTTATAAATTATGCCGTTAGTTTTCTCGTTTGAATTGTTGCACATTTTTCATGTTGGGGCCTTTTATAGCCGAATATACGGTATGGGTTTTTGTCATTGTTGAAGGCCGTACGGTGGCCTCTAATTGCTAATATCCACTTCATTTGAACTCTGGTGGATAGTTGTCTCATTCACAATCATACCACATCTCCTTATTTTTTTAAAGAATTATAATTTGTGATAAATAATTATACAAATCGTGATAACGATTTTAATCCGTAATCGTAATTTTCAAATTCGTGATCTCGAATTCAAAGTATATTTTTGGGAGGTCCTTAATGGGCTTATGTAGTTCATAGACTCAGTCGTTCTGTTAGTATTTATAGGATTGTACATACGAATTCTAAATAGCAGATAGACCAAAACCTTTATTATAAGTAATCAGTGCAATTCCGTTTTACCAGTACATAATTGTCAAAATTTACTAAATACATACAAAAAATAAAATTGTCGTTCCCTTGTCATATAAATGTACGAATTTGATGTGCAAAATCATAGATTTAATGAGTTATGAGGTTTAGAACTATTATTTATTTAAGTCTCAGATATCCAATGACTTTTTCTTCCTTGACAAACCTTTTCTCTTGAACCCTCACAGTATGTTTTCGGTATTTGAGAACATGTCAGGGCAAGTTTGGTTATGGTTTGAGCGGTAGAAGTTAATAAAATGTTTCTTGATTATCTCTATTCATTTGGATTTAATTATTTTGACATGATTTAATTTTATATTTTAAAATGATGTCGGCATTTCACATGCACTATGATGATAAAAAATGTGTGTACAAGCTTTTCATCAATTAAAAAAATGGCCACAAATACTTAATACGTATCTTTTCTTTTTCATTTCTGTGAGTGTTGACATTTTTTATCAGAAGAAATAATAAAAATAGCACCAATATTGTTGAAATCTTCATCTTGATAACGGACTTCGGAAAACAGCGCGAACGTGAGCTGGTTCCTATTTCAAGTTTTCTTAGGGGTAACAGATCCATGGGAGACATTATTTTAGATCTCGACAGCTATTATTCTTATTTCAGTATTTGTTCAATGAAAAGATAACTAAATTAAAAATAAATGCATAAAAAATACAATTCATCAATATAACTTACGATCTCAAATGATAGAACTGCTTGTTAATACTTGTAGGTATATTTTCTTGATAAAATTAAAATTTCCAGGATAAGAGTATTTCGTAAGAGTAAATTATCGGGCTAAAAGTAGTTCCCGGATAAGTGTATGACAACTGCTTAAATCAACGACATTTGGTCTTGGATGTTGATTTGTCTCATTGGCAATCATAATTTATTTTCTTATTGTTATATCATTCAAAAATTGATTATCTAGGACATAGACACGAACAGAAACCGACATATAATATAGAATAATTATACAATGTTTCATACCAAGTTTATTAATATGATGTAAAAAGAGCAGTTAGAAATATGAGGCTTGCTTAGCATTTCTATCATGTTGCATGCTGAGTAGAAATAAATTTGTATTAGCAGATAGGGATAGGTATTCTTATTACAGTGTCCCCTGTCAGTATAGCCAGGTGCAACATATAGGGATCACTAAAAGTCCTCTTGTGTCCTGCAGAATGTGGTAGTCATGCTTTTTGTTAATAAGCAACTCTTACTAAACTGTCTAAAAAAAGGGTTTTTTTTCATGAAAGAATTCTTGCTTGTATTAATAAAAATGATTTGATATTTGGTAGGAAGCTTGATAATTAAGAAATAATTCATGGAAGCCATTGATTTGTTGGAAATTTACACATGGGCTGGGCCGTGATATTCATTTTTTATCCCTCGCTAACGCTCAGGATAAAATTCGAATATCACCCCCTGTTAGATAAAACAAAAAATTTCCGATAAATCTATAGCTTGCATGAATTATTTCTAAAATAACCTTTACAAAAAATGTGTTTAATTTTTAATTCTCAACCCCAACATTTGCCATTTTTAATTTACATTTTTTTCTCGGAAGCTACCGTCAAATCCACATTTGACATTTCGTAACTAAGGAGCCGCCATTTTGACTTGCTGAAATCAGTAAATGTGCGAATAATGCAATAGAATAGAAAATAAAACAACACCTTCCTCAAAACTCCATTTTAATGCAATACTATCCAAAATTGGCGGGTTCACATCACGGAAAAACCTTCAACTTTAGCGTTTTCATTCGTATGACGTCATGTTTTGAAATGACTTTAATGCGCCAAAAGCATTAATGGAATTTCGTGGAATTTTATTTTATTTTGATTTTGTACATTTTTCCGAGCTCTAATGCATTAATTCTTGTTGTTATGCATCAGAATAAGAATAAAGGTTCTGTAGTTTTTTACAATTGCAATTTTTAACACAGTGAAATCGGCATAGCGTTTGCACATAGGTTACGATACATGTGGATTAACGTGGGAGGTATATTGTAACAGTCATTATCATGTTTATCTCTGAGCCTGCACTAAGTATAGATTTATCGAGAATTTTATCACGGTGTTGTTTACAAAGCGAAAGAAGCACGTCATATTAGAATATTGAGTTGTACAGACTTACAGTTTACATGATTGTCATGTCTGATATGCACAGTAATTGCCCAAGCTTGTTTGTCAAAACTGAAATTTTAAAATACCCAATAATCATGAAATTTATCACTAGTTTAAAACGATAGAAATGATTTAACACTAAGTTTGTAAATTGATAATGTTGTGATGAACCAAGTAAGCAATTTTTAGGTCTTCGCATTAACAACTTTCTGTTTGGAAAACATTACATTTTACTTTACCAAATAAATATAAAATGTATTATCAAGGTTTTTTTTTAAATGATTTGATATTTATCTGAAATTTGATTCTGGTTTGTTGTATTGTGCAGTTATTTAGGTCTCCCACATGGGCACTTCTGTTTGCCAAAACAAAGGCATTTTGCTTTACCCTTTATACATGAGTTTTTTGTCAAAGTTTTCTTGACTTTGTTTTTCTGACCTTTGAAATTTTACTGTACTAGACTTTGACATTGTTTCTTACGTGGGTTTATTAGCATCCATAATATGCAATTCCCAAAACATCAGCAAATGGTCATTGATTCCAGTGAGCATCAAAATCACAGCAAATAAAACCATGAAAGGCTCCCATGTAAGTCTCTGATCTCTATATTTTGCAACACTTAAATCTTTCCAGAATATAAAGAAATAGATGAAATTTGTGAATTAGACAATGTTAACATTTTGCAACCATCTATTTTTTCACGACGTCACAAGTGAAATCAAAGAAACATACTGTTGAAGGCATCATATGGTAAGTGATTGTATATCACTTCTGTTTATGCAGTCAATATATTTTTTTCTTAAAAAAAAACAGTAGCAAACAAGTAATTTTTATATAAAAAAAATTCAACGGTAGGTACAACACAAAAAACTTACAAAATGTAGATCAGCAACTATATCCCATCATAAAGTGGTTGAACTCAGATTCTTCAGAAGGGTACGACGTTTATTTTGCCTCTTTAAAGTCACCTGTTTGTCAAATTCTGTTAAAAGACATGATTAGAAAGAATTTGATGGAGGTTGAAGGGAAAAATCAAGAGATACAAGATTTTTAAAGTTTATATTTGTATGGTTGCTAAGATGATATACTGTTTCTATGGTATATTTTACAAAACTGTTATTCAGTATTGAAATATGCATTTTGTCTAAATACTATCCATAAATAAAAAAGAAATTTCATTCATAGATATCTTTATGTATTTTTTTTTTAACTTTTTCATTCATATAGATTGCTTGATTATACAAAAATATATGTTACTACGGTGACAACTTGTTGTTATGCACACACAAATAAAGGCAGTCCTTTCATTTTGATTTTTTCGTAATAAGAATACCACACAGTGTTCCATATTACTACTGATCCTTTTTATGTGCAATTTAAAAACATTTTTTTTTAAATAAAGATCTTGGTTGTATTAGCTAAATTTGACCAAATACCATTTTATGCTATTTTAGCATGATTTTTAATGGGTCATCCATAGAGACCCCACTTATTTTTTTTTAAAATAAATTCATGATATACCTACTTAGTGAACAAAATCTAAATTCTAACTTTTATTAAAGTTAGCTTAAATTAAGCCAAAAAATGCAAAATTTTCAAATTGTAGATTTTCTGAAATTAGCACATGTTCATTCGATTTTTTTGTTGAAAATGAGTTTAACTGGAATAAATGAGATGAAGCAAAAATATTATTAATAAAGTATATTACGCATGAGTGGGAATAAATTTCCTTCAATATATAGTTGTTTGGTTTTATTTGGTACTGGAAAAGGGTCTTTTTCACTTAAAAAAGGCCTAAAACAGAGCCAAAATTGAATGGTTCCCGTAACCATGGTAACGCACAAAGTTTTTCCAATTTTTTTTTCTTCCAGTAATGTTTTATGATGAGATGAATAACTTGACAAAGTATGACTGGATTATAAGAACATGCATTTCCAACCTCCTATTCAAATAGCATGGTTATTACAGAGAATTGGTATTAAGTTGTCAGATAATTTAGTGGAATCACGAACAAAACACGTCAAATCCTATGATGTAACGAATTTTCATTTTTAGTTAAAGACATGCCTTTACAGAGTGAAATTATTAATCGTGTCCCAATTTCTTCAATAGAAAATAATACAATGAGCAACAACAACAATATAACTGGAAATGAACAAAAAACCAATATACAAGTGGATTTTTCAACATCCATATGTAATCCCACAATCTTTGAGAATTTTCGTGGATTCGTTAAAAATATGTCCCCTGTGTCTCGCCTACGATTGCTGCTGGCAGTGTAAAAGTGTAATGTTGACTTAAAAGGTCAGTCCATTTATCAGTAAAATACAGAACTTAAAAAAAGAGTTCAAAGTTTTCTTTAGATGCTATTTCTTGGTCTAGAAGATTAGTTTCTGTCCAAGTTTCATAACAATCCATGAAGGTTTACAAATTTATCATGTCAAAAAAATTTAATCCCAGATTGTCTGTAAATGTTTACTGTAAAAAGCGAAGGTCATCTATACAGAAAAATACTAAAAATGAAAAAAAAAAAAAATATTTAATAGGTTTGCTTCAAACATTATCTCTTAATCTTTAAAAAGCTTCTGCTAAAGTTTCATAAAACTCTATGAATGTTTCACAAAGTAGTTAATGTGTTACACTTTTTAACCCCAGACTGTATCTACTTTTTAACTGTAAAAAAACTGAATGATTTTCTAGTAAAATACGGAAAATGAAAATAAATATTTTCAAAATTTTGCTCTGGATACAGTATTTTGGTCATAAACAAGCTTCTGTCCAAATTTCATAAATTTCAATGAAGGTTTGACAAAGTTATTGATGACTGAAAAACTTTTTGACCTCAGACTGCGCCTGAGTGTTTACTGTAAAAAAACTGAGTCCATCTATCAGTAAAATATGGAAAAATGAAAATAAATATTTTCAAAATTTTGCTCTGGATACTGTCTTTTGGTCATAAACAATCTTCTGTCCTAATTTCATAAAATTCCATGTAGGTTTGACAAATTTATAGATGTCTAAAAAACCTTTAACCACAGACTGAATCTAAATGTTGACGCCACCGACGCGGACGACGGAATCTAGAATCGCTATGTCTCGCTTTCGCGTAATAAATTTCGCAGGCTCGACAAAAACAAGACACTACGGGTATCCAG
Organism: Mytilus coruscus; assembly: GCA_017311375.1. Lineage (NCBI taxonomy): Eukaryota > Metazoa > Mollusca > Bivalvia > Mytilida > Mytilidae > Mytilus > Mytilus coruscus. Next base: position 96,111,199 of record CM029596.1, on the reverse strand, counting down.
ATTTTACGTAGGTGTTATCGACAAACACAACTCATTTGAAGAATCTAAGCGACAATTTCTTGCTGCAAGAGGTGTTCATGTAACACATTTAAGATATTTTGACAAACCAAATCGACGAACAGCTTCTGCACAACTTAATATCGACGCTCACTGTAAAATCTTAATACGGGATCCGTCTTTTTGGCCCAAATGCATTTTTCTGAACGAATGGCTTCCATGGTCAGTTTTTCTATCTATTCAAAGACCGATTATTCATAAATTACTTTAAATATAGCATGGAACTGTCGCGGAATAATATCCGCCGTATCATACATACTTGAATTCTCAAATGATAATAAGATTGATATCATTTGTTTATCAGAGCACTGACTATGAAAATCAAAATTTCACTTCCTAAATACAATCGATAAACATAACTATTTAGCATTTGGAAAATGTGCCAATGAACACTGCAGAAAAATAGTTATAACGCCCGTGGAGGTATTGCGATTTTGGTCTCAAAAACTTCATCTCCGTATGTTTCAGAATTAGTAATCGAAAGCAATTGAATATGTGGTATCGAACTGAAATTTACAAATTTACCTAGTATATTCTTTCTGTGTATATACCTACCAGCAACTACACAATCTAATGAAGCATTCGTAAACGAACTTGAATACTTAATGGACACGTACAATTCATATTCGAACCATGGTACGGTATATTCTTGGAGACTTCAATTGCAAAATTGGTGGACCACGATATTTATTTACTCATGATCGCCGTAGTCAACAATTGAAGGTCTCCTTGTTGACATTAACATTATATATACAACGTTTCTGATCACAAGCCTATGTACTATTTTCATTGAACTATTTCATGTTAATAGGGATAACTTATTATACAAAAGTGATATGCTTGACAAGTCGCGCGGATTCAGTTTCTGATTATTCATTTGCACTTTCCAATTTTTACGGTCTGTTCAAATGCCTTCACTACCAGTGACCAAAGTGGATATTGAGTTCTACTTTAAGACTATTACAGATGCTGTTCAAAAAGCAGACAAGGAAACACTCCTACATAAGCAATTCGTGAAACATATAAAGCCGTATTGAACGAAAGTTGTGGATTTAACACTCACAACAACGTTTGATAAGCGCAGTTTATGGATACAAAACGGGAAAGTTCACGATAGAAGCGATCAATCCTTTACTGATTAAAAACATGCAAAATAGACTTTCTTAAATGAAATGGATAAAGCTTACACTGAACATATTATGAACATTGCCAACAGCATGAAAAGTCTAACGACAACGATTAAAGATATGTATGGTCGGTCTTAAATAGCAGTAGTAAAAAGAAAACATTTTGTCGCCAACTGAATTTAAATGGCAGTACTCATACTAATGAGAGTGAAATATGCGAAGCATAGGCAGAGCATATTGAACAATTTTTCAGGTTGAGAACAAATCAACAAACCCAACAATCATAAATTTTGTAAAAAAAGAAGTCGACAAAATACGAAAAATCGCTAAGGGAAACTTAAGATCTGATAAATCATTTGAGTTTACAGAAATTTTCGATATTTGTAAACATTTATGTAACAACAAATCTACAGGTTTGGACAAAGTTTCATATTGAGGTTTTCTTCCCGAGGGTATCACCAGTCCAGTAGTCAACACTTTTGTGTTGACATAAATTATCATTGATGTGATCATAATTATAAATTAACTGTTTACCAAACTTTGAATTTTAGAATTACTAAGGCTTTTCTACCTCAGGAATAGATTACCCTAGCTGTATTTGGCAAAACTTTTCGAAATTTTGGGTCCTAAATGCTCTTCAACTTCGTACTTTATTTTGCCTTTTTTACTTTTTTTTATTCGAGCGTCACTGATGAGTCTTTTCTAGACAAAACGCGCGTCTGGCGTTTGACATTTTAATCCTGATATCTATGATGAGTTTATTTACAACCACTTGGTTGATGCCACTGCTGGTGGAGTTTTTCTCCCCTAGGATATCACCAACCCAGTAGTCAGCACTACTCTGTTGATATGAATTATCATTTATATGGTCATAATTAAAAATTAACTGTTTACAAAATTTTGCATTTTCGAAATATTTAGGCTTTTCTACCTCAAGAATAGATTACCGAAGCTGTATTTGGCAAAACTTTTAGGAAATTTGGTTCCGCAATGCTCTTCAACTTCGTACTTTATTTTGCCTTTTCTACCTCAAGAATAGATTACCGTAGCTGTATTTGGCAAAACGTTTAGGAAATTTGGTTCCTCTATGCTCATCAACTTCGTACTTTATTTTGCCTTATATTTAATCTTATTTTATTCGAGAGTCACTGATGAGTCTTTTGTAGACGAAACGCGCGTCTGGCGTACAAAATTTCAATCCTGGTATCCATGATGAGTTTATTTATTATAATGTAAAATATGATGGTAAAGTATTGAAATAACACTTATGTAATCTATACAACCTCATCATACAAGCACGTTATACTCCGCTAGATTGTAATCTAGTGTAATCATACAGTTATTCAAAGGTGAAATAAAAACAAAACTGATCTCAAATCGAACCGCTGTATATCGTTAACAAGCTGTATGGCTAAGATATTCGAAAAGTCCCTGTATCCTCGATTTGACTCTTTACACACAAAGTTTGCACATCTATCTCAGATGGCATATCAAAAGGAATTATAAAATGCAACATCTTTATGTTAACATTTATCAGATATATAGTGAGAATATGGCATTCAAATTTTCTCCGACCAAAATCATTATCTTACATTACTCCAAGAAGAAAAAAGTCTGTCAAGCAATTTTACTTTATATGATGACATTATACTACTCGTGACGTCTGCCAAATACGTCGGCATTCTTCTGAACTGTAAGTTTAGATCAATAAACAAGGCATTGAATGCATGAAATGTTGAGAGCAACTGCTCTTTCAGTTATAAAATATGGAATTCGTCCATCAATTTAAAACCCTTTGACATACATATGCTAAGCTTATTCTCCAAATATATTACAGCAAAGCCATATATTGTTATGAGTTATGGAACTATTTGACTCAAACACTTACTAAGGTAGAGAGATCTCATAAATTTGTGTTCAAAATCAACCAAGGACTTCCGATACGAACCCGTTCTGACAAATGTACAAGTCAATTGGTTGGTTTTCAATCTAAAGCTTGATCAACAGATTAAACTTTTATTTTATAGTAGACTATGTAGGTTGAAGTCTTCTGCGTTACCAAAACGAGTTATGATAAGCAGACTAATGGAATTCAAACATAAATGCGTTCCAGAACAACTTGGTTTTATACCTGGAACTTTTAAAATAGCTGCGAAATATAATATTACAGATTAAATAGTGAATTTTGCAAATGCTGGGACTTTTCCACCAAAAAAACTTTGGTTAGCCATTGTAAACCGGAAAATAATAGCAACAGAAGAAACATTGTGGTTATACCGGATTTCATATGACAATAACTTTTATATGTTTAGACACCTTCATTCTGGAATCAAACCACATAAAGCATGGACATTTGCAAAACAGTTACCTGGACGTGCCTCTGCCAATTAATGTTATTGACTTATGCTCTATAGAACGTAATGAAAATGAACTTTTGTTTTCTGACAAATGTGACAAAAGCTTCTTGAATATTTTGAAACATTTACTGGAATCCTGTGATTTTATACAAGACAAAAGAGATGATCTATGTCAGGACATAATCAACGTTAATTCAATTGAGTTCAGTATATTTATGAACAGTCTCTTCGCATCTGAATTCACAACTACAATTCTTTCATGCAGTACATCATTCGAATTAGAAAATGACAAGTTAACATTTTACTCAAAGATTTGTGTTCAGCATGTTGAAAAAATCTGCAGCAGAAGTTTTAACAATCGATAGTATATGTGTCCGTTATCGCCATTATAGACAGTGCTCACGTTTTTTTTCTCTAAAACTTGAAACCGTAACTTTTTTATGTGTTTTCTTATGTTTTGTTTATTGCATGTACACCATGTCCCGGTTGTTCAAAAGACTAGATAAAGTTATCCACTGGATAAGCTTGTCCACTGGATAATTGTTTATCCAGTATATAACTATCCAGTGGATAAATTGTGTTGTTCAAATGTCTGGATAGTGATTGGTCAGCTTCCACTGGACAAATTACTATCCAGTAGATAATTCTCAAAAATGGTGCTCTGTTACACGGCTGCGTTAATGTCTAAAAAAGTATCTATTGAAACCCGTAGAAAATTGCAAGCACAGATCCATTTCAGCTCATTTTAGTGGTATTAACCATATGTGGATTCTAATAAACTCTAAAGAACTTCGATCTTTCTCTGAAATCAATTCTATAAAAACTCTTGCTTTTTCAACCCTGTATACCACCATTCCCCATGTGAAATTGAAAAATTGTTTAAAAAAGAAATAATCCCCAATGTTTTTCAATGTAAAAATGGTAGCATACGCTATAAATTTATTGCTTTGGGATACCATACGGCATATTTTGTTAATAGTGAACAAAAAGGTAAAACATGCTACACAGAGGAACAAGTGATCAATATGCTGTTGAATTTGGAGGTAGACTTTGTCAACGAATTGTCGGCATTCCTATGGGAACGAACTGATCGCCTCTCCTTGCCGACCTCTTCCTTTTTTGATATAAGTTGGAGTTCCTTCAGACACTTATCAACAACAAGAAGCCAGGTAATTTAATTTCACATTCAGATATATTGATGATGTTCTTTCCATTAACAATGCAAACTTTTCTGATTGGGTTCCATTAATATATCCTCCTAAACAAGAAATCAAAGAAACAACAGACACGGCTTCCTCCGCCTCATTTATATACTTTTACCTCGAATTTGACATAAGCAGTCATCTCAGTACCAGAATTTATGACAAACGAGACGATTTTAATTTTTAAATTATCAATTTCCCCACCTTAGCAGCAATATACCAACTTCACCTGCAAATGGGATTTACATTTCCCAAATCATTCGATATTCAAGAGCTTGCAGCTGCTACTCAGACTTCATAAAACTCCACCAGTGTCTGAGCAGAAAGTTGATAAACCAGGGTTATATCAAAGAACGTCTCGTCCTTTTTCTAAAAAAAAATTCATCGGAAGATAACAAGACCTTGTTGATAAATATTCCGTATCAACTTCACCAATAAAACATGATGCTCCTGAAGTATAGATTCTAGGTACTGACGTTGTTTATCATCTTAATTACGTGTAATAGTGTTCTTTTTATTTGTCTTTGCATATTTACAACCTTTACTGTTTAGTCCATTTTTGGTAATATACTTTTGACGTGGCTCGGTATTTATACATCCCGCCAACTTGTTCCATACAGTCGTATTAATTTATCAAAATATTTCCAAATTCAAATTATGTAAATGATAAAGCTTGGCTACTGAACAATTGTATTTATTTGTTAGAATATATTGTTTTATTTTATATAAAAAATTCAGAAAGATTAGGTGAATCAATGAAAAGGAATTGTAAATGGCACTTATTTTACTCTTAAGTTTCATTATTTTACTTTCAATATTTTTTATCAGAATTTTACCAACAACTTAAGAATGTTGTTGATATTTTGTCAAAATAATAAACACGTTTGTATATTTTTTAAAATCATTTGTCAAATTCAATGCATTTTCCTGGTAAATTTACAAGATATTTCCACAAAATTGCACACAATCTGTTAAACATATTTTTTTCATATTTCCCTTAATCTAATAGTACAATTCAGTATCCGTCATAATTTTTTTACAGGTGGAATACAAGTAATAATATGACTTCAATCTATAAAACCAGGTTTAATCCACAATTTTCTACATAAGGAAAAGACAGTTGTTTTCCATTCGTTTGATGTGTTTGAGCTTTTGATTTTTTCCATTTTATAAAGGACTTTCCGTTTTGAATTTCCCTTGGAGTTCGGTATTTTTGTTATTTTACTTCAGAAATAAACTATAATTGTTAAAACAACAAAACACCTAATGTTTTTATAAACTACAATTAAATGTAGTCAAACCAGGATGATACCATTAATAATCAATAATGATAACTAATTTATTTATTAAATAGTTACATTGATTGTCATAAAACATCTACAAGATTTGTAATATTTACACATAAAACTCTCAATATCCAGCCATAAAAATCTGAAACTTGATACAATATTTATCAAAGTTAAAACAACTAAAATTGCTCATCAACAGTGTTTGTTATATTTGTAAACCTGTATAAAAAAAGCTTCATAATTATCGTTTGTAATTAAACATTTCTACTGATAAAAATATTTGCTTTTAAGATAAGTTATAAATTCTAAATAAAATATATACTATGACATTAACTCTTTGCGAATAAAAACTTATGTAATATTTTACAAAAATAATTTTTGATATTTGAACAGGTCATGATTTTTATAAATTTATCCTCAATATTTAGGTTGTTAAAGTGATCAATATATTAAGAGCGTTCGGAAAATAAATCATAACGTAAGACACCATAAAGTTCACATTCAAGAAGGAAATGTTTTTCATTTTCTGCACAACCACGGTTGCAAAATACATACAGTCTTTCCTCTACCGGGATTGGCGGCCTGGAGTACCTGCCAATCTTATAGGTTGCATATTCCCAAGTTATGTCTCTATGAGATGAAACATAGAGATCATATCCGGGAACCAGTACGTAAACAAAATTAATTGTCTATGAATATTAAATATCTCCCAAAAGAGGCGTGGTTTGAAAACAGCTGTGTTTACAAAGTGCAACCTATACTAACATTTATTCCAATAGAAAACTTTCTAAAACACTTTTCTCACAACAATACTTATATCTCAGAAATATAGCCTGAAAGAAATCACTGCATATACTCTTAGTTTTCTTTTACAGTACATTTTATACCCCACCCTGTATCAATTTTATACAGAATTTGAAAACAAGACTTTAATTATTGGCAGCTTACCCTATGAGCATGTTTTCTGACATGAAATGTCTAGAACCTGTTTGAAACTATTTTGATAACAAATTGAAAGCATTTCAGAACACTATAAATGTAATGTTTAGCAGCTAATCATTCCAACATTCAAGATTATATAAAGTGTCCAATCCTGCCTCTGTCTCCAGTCCACATCTTACTGTATGCCTATTTGTCAATGAAAGTTCACAATTACTGCCTCAAATGGTCAGTTAAGAAATCTTAACACAACAGTATCATCTCTTATCATATATCTAACATAATTTAGCTAATATATGAACTAGAAGTGTTTAAACAAAGCCATATTGGCAAAAGTTGTATGTATGAAGATACCAGTCTGATGTATGAATTCACTAAAAGTTTTATAGAAATGACTGCTAACATCTGATTTTGCATAACTTCTAAGTACAGTTATTGGTTTCTATATAAAGACCTTTAAAACAATAAAGTCATAGCATTTACAAGTTAAATTATTTGTTTTATGACCCAGGGGTAGGCATTTTTTCTGTTATTTGCCCTGGGGCCTCAAATTTCCTAAATTATTCTGCTGTTTCTAGCAATATGGAATATTTAGTGCATATTTAGGATAGAACACACTATTGTAAGTTTTACTGAGGTATTTTGTATTTCTAGCTTGTATTTTTTATGCCATGCCAAGGGAATAGTGCACCGGACCGAAACAGAGCCATGGTACGTCTTTCGGGGCCTGACCATATTTTAGCGAACATTCAACCTATGCCTTTAAACAAAATACAATGGGTGTTGTTATAACAATTGATAATTAATTACAGATAAAATACAGTATTTTAAAGCGTTCAAAATTACTCCTGTAGAATTAGAAACAACACTTAAATACTTGCAAATTTATGTTGTAGTAGATATGAAATTAAATAAAAATACAAGCAAAATAGATAATTAAATAAATAGAAAACTGAAAAAATAAAAAAAAAATAAAAAAACCCCATTTTATTTGTGATTTTTATTAATATACGAGATGTGTCCACTTATGACATGTTGTTTAATGTCCAAGCTAAAAAGTATATTAAATCTGATTCATGTTCTAAATTTAATTCTAAATTTTATTTTGAAAAGTTGACTTATTATTTATTTGAAATTGTACATGTATATATATATATTTTCACTTTTTGGAAAATGTTGTTTGTGCTGTATTTAGACCCCTCTGCCAAGAAATTTGTTTTGCATGCATACGTATAAAAATTGCGGTTTTTATCCAACGCAATCATAGGTTTGAACGTTGTTTTCAATTTAGACTTGTTTATATTATTTCGTTTGGGCTTGTATTATATTTGCCTTCGGGTTTATATAATCCGTTCATCATATTTCGACTCTTCAAAATTCAAGAGTCAATCCTAAATTGAGGTAAATTATAAGGCCATAATTACTCTAAATATCAGCACAACAATGTTAAATCTGCAAATTTGCGAAAGCAACTTTTTGTTCTTCCCTCGCCGGGATTCGAACTCATGCTATTGGGATATCGTGACAACACCGCCTGCACTGTGTCCAGCGCTCTAGGCCACACGGCCACCTAGACTGAACTAAAAATTCAGCTTTCGGTGGCCTAGTGTTACCTTTCCTCGTCAGTAGAATCTAGAGTTGTAACACAGTACATGATATATTAGGCTTGAAGATGGAATTGATTGCAGATTAGCTAAATTATCTGTCGTAAAGGATCATAAGATGCAGTCACAGAAATAATTTTTTGGTAAGAACGTCTAAACAAGTGACAACTCAACAACAGATCCATCCATTGGATCACCAGTGAAGGTGATACACGGCTGAAAACACATATTATTTATATATATATATTATAATTACTCTAAATATCAGCACAACAAAGTTAAATCATATTCAACTCTACCATATAAACGATAGGATTTTTTTCTATTTCTTGACTGGTATTTGTTTGCAAATAATCGTAACTTATCAGTGTCATTGCTGTGTTAGCTCAAAAACTTCTCTTATAAAACCTAAAATCTCAGAGCAATTTCGATATGTGTGCCAACTGGAATGGCATCGCTTCTGTGGGTAGATCTTTTTTTTTACTTATCATCAAGCAAGTTTACAACTACAATGCTCTCTTCAGACAAACCTGTACCTGGTCTGAAATTCAGACTTACAAATGTACCGTGAAATGCTCTATACATGTGTGGTTTATAGGTTTGCTGTATACCATACAGCAAACAGGCAGCCATGGATAAGAACTTATCCTAATCCCTAGACACTGGACAAATGTTGTCCATGGATAAGCTTTTGTATCAACTGGACAATTTTTGAACAATCGAATTTCACCAATGGACAGAAGTTATCCAGTGGACAATTTTATCCAGTATTTTGAACAACCGGGCCCATATCTCTATAATTGAGGAAATACTATTATGTAACGTGAGGGTACCCAAAATGCACCTACTTTGACAGTTTTTTCACCTACGTTTATTTATGATCCAAACAAACATTTCTATTCTGTGTTTATTTTGTATCTGATCCTTATTTACCAAATAGTTCCACACATTTAATTTTGAATCCATATCAAATCATAGAAAAATGGATTTGAACCGACCTCCAAACGATCCATGATTCTGTGATGAGGAGTACCAAAATTTCATCCAACTCTATTTTTAAACAATTTATCCTCTTAGTCCTCACAAACTATCTTAGTGCTATTTTATAATCATTCCATCTGCTGAAGTTACATTTAAATATGATTTAAATCATTTAAAGTGAACTCATATAAAGTTTATTTTATTACAAAAAAAAAAAGTAAAATAACAAAAATACCGAACTCAAAGGGAAACGAATGAAACTGTCATATTCCTGACTAGGTACAGGCATTTCCTTATGTAGAAAATGGTGGATTAAACCTCTCACTTGTATGACAGTCGCATAGAATCCATTATATTGATAACAATGTGTGAGCAAAACAAACTGACATAATGGGTAAAAATGTCAAAAAATTGTGTACATCAGTCAACATTGTGTTATAATCTTCATCACTATAAAGCAAATAACTATTACAACAAAGAAAAAAAATGGCATGAAGAGGCTCTATAGACAAAGTACATAAGCAAAAATGAAAGACAAGAATACAACAATGACCATAGCACAATAACACAATGGCGTGATGTATAAATATCGAGCCACGCCAAAAGTATATTATCAAAAATGGACTAAACAGTAAAGGTTAAAAATATACAAAGACAAATAATTAAAACACTGTAACACGTAATTTACAATGGGAAAGGATAGTTTTGTAATATCACTCGAAGGTGTGAATATGTTCTTAATTGGTCAGACAATACTTACAAAAGGTGATTGTACTTTTTAATATTTTAAAATGGACAATCTGTATTTTCATAGTACATATTAAGAAATGTGTGCTCAAATTTTAAAAGCAAAATACCATGGTTGAATTTTTTTCAACAAAAAATCCTTTACATAAATATTTTCCATTCTACGAAATAACTCATCAACCCAGACTGGACATTGTTGGGATGTGTATTGCATGGATGGCAATGAATAGTGTACCTTTTGCATAGGATATATTGCACCAGAGTTCGGAGTAGAGCATAGCTGTTGATTTTGTAATTGAAACATCGGGTTAGGGCTAGGCGAGTAGATTAAGTTTGAGCGAAATGTGCTGGACCATATTGTTCATATTGCTCATTAAACTTGAATTGCGAAATAAAGGGTGTATGTGATTGTTTACATTCGCCATGTCACCTGTGTACAGTTCATCTTCGTTTACTTATATGTCCTTGTTTTTACTTTTCTTTTTGGACGGCTTTTTCTCTATTGAGTCATTTACAGCACTATTGTCACTTGCATTACTTCTGTTATGAGTCGGAGTTCCTTCAGACACTTGTCAAAAACAAGAAGATTAAAGAAGGCAGATCATTTAATTTCACATTCAGATATATTGATGATGTTCTTTCTGATTGGGTTCCATTAATATATCCTCCTGAACTAGAAATTAAAGAAACAACAGACACGGCTTCCTCCGCCTCATTTTTAGACGTATACCTCGAATTTGACATAAGTGGTCACCTCAGTTCCAGAATCTACGACAAACGAGACAATTTTAAGTTTGAATTTATCAATTTCCCCCACCTTAGTAGCAATATACCAACTTCACCTGCATATGGGATATACATTTCCCAACTTATTCGGTATTCAAGAGCTTGCAGCTGCTACTCAGACTTTACAAAACGTCACCAGTGTCTGAGCAGAAAGTTGATGAACCAGGGTAATGTCAAAGAACGTCTCGTCCTTTTTTCTTGAAAAAGTTCATCGGAAGATACCAAGACCTTGTTGATAAATATTCCATATCAACTTCACAAATAATACATGATGGTCTTCAAGTATAGATTCTAAGTACTGACGTTGTTTATCATCTTAATCACGTGTTATAGTCGTCTGGTCTGTTTAGTACCGAACGTGACCTATTCCCGAATATGACTGTTTTGCCGAGTGTGAATTCACATTGCTATACGACGTGTCTCAGTATTTATATACAACATTCATGTATTTATTTATGATGTTTCTTTTGTAAGTCAAGTTGGATATTTTGTTATGTCTTATGTTCGCTGTTGGAGACGACGTGGTTTGATATTTATATATCCCGCTTTCGGGCATTTGGTTGTTACTTTCTTATTCGTGTGGGTCCGGTGGGTAATTTTGTGCTGACTTGTTGTCTGTTAATTTCGTTTGTGGTTTGAATTCTGTATTTTCAGTACATTTCACATTTGTCTTATTTGTCAGTATAGTCGAGTTACTCGTGGTTCGTCTACAGGGTTTTTGTTTTATTTGTTTGTGTTCATGTGTGTTTACTGTTTCGTCTTACATGATCTTGCCTTATATTACAGTTATTTTATTCTTATTTTCTATATGTATGTAAAAGTTAAGATATAAAATCAGCTACTTCATTTATATGATTTTAAGTTTATGCACAGGATTTTTTGTTTATACTCGGTTTTGATTTAGAAGAAAAACCGACATGGTTAGAGAATACAAATCATAACACCATTACAAACACAATTTCATTTTTATATTCTTGTCATGGTTAGAAAATACATAAAATAACACCATTACAAACTCAATTCCAATTTAATATTCTTAGACGTGTCTATAGATAAAACAAATCTATTTTATTTTTAGAAATTTACCTGTTATAATTTGAACGTCACAAAAAATACGTCACTTTTTGTGACGTTGTACCATTCATGTAACGCGCAGTTTATATTTCGTTTGTGGTGTCCTGGTGTGCTGTCGTAAATTCATGGGAGGTGTCCGTTGTTATTCTGCGGTTTACATGTTGTGATGTACTATTATATTATTTATTTATGTATTTCTCAGTGCTGAGTGTTCTTGTGTTTGTTTGTACTGTATTCCTGTCACGTAGTGTTGTCATTTTAGCGGTATTTTTAACATTGCCTTATAAGCGGGAGGTTTGGCTAGCTATAAAACCACGTTCAACCCACCATTTTTTCTTAAAATGTCCTGTACCAAGTCAGAAATATGGCAGTTGTTATCTACAGTCCGTTTCTATGTATGTTGGCGTTTGCTTTTGTTGTAGTTCAGTGTTTCTGTTGTTCCGTTGTTTTCCTCTTATAGTTGATATGTTTCCCTCGGTTATAGATTGTTTTTGCTTAATCGAATTATGACTATTGAACAGCGGTATACTACTGTTGCCTTTATTTATAGTGTTATTCTTTTATTTGTCTATTTAAATTATTAATCTTTACTGTTTAGTCCATTTTTTGTAATATCCTTTTGGCGTGGCTCGGTACTTATACATCCCGCCATTGTGTTATTGTGCTATGGTATTTTTTTTTGTATTCTTGTCTTTCATTTTTGCTTTTGAGCTTTGTCTATATGCCATTTTGTTTTTCTTTGATTGTTTGTTTTTATAGTGATTAAGATTATAACACAATGTTGACTGCTTTTCCCCTATTTTTGACATTTTTACCTATTATGTCTGTTTGTTTTGCTCACACATTGTTGTCAATATAATGGAATTATATGCGACTGTCATACAGTAAGAGGTTTAGCTAGCTATGAAACCAGGTTTAATCCACCATTTTCTACATAAGGAAATGCCTGTACCAAGTCAGGAATATAACAGTTGTTTTCCATTGGTTTGATGTGTTTGAGCTTTTGCTTATGCCATTTGGTAGGGGACTTTCCGTTTTGAATTTTCCTTGGATTTCGGTATTTTTGTTATTTTAGAAAACTAGAAATGTCATTCTCACTAATAATTCACCACTGGCCACTGTAAGCTATGTTTTTTTAAGTTTATGCAACGTATTTTTTTGTCTATACACAGTTTTGATTTAGAAGAAAAACCGACATGGTTAGAAAATACAAAAATTGACACCATTACAAACACAATTCCATTTTAATATTCTTGTCATGGTTAGAAAATACATAAAATAACCCATACAAACTCAATCCCAATTTTATATTCTTGTACGTGTCTATAGATGAAACAAATCTTATAGAATAACATAAACGGTACCAATTTGTCTGCACCAGATGCGCATTTCGACAATCAATGTCTCTTCAGTGATGCTCGAGGCCAAAATATTTGAAAATCCAAAGCTTATTAAAAAGATGAAGAGCTATAAAGATTTACCTGTGATAATATAAACGTCACAAAATTTACGTCACTTTTTGTGACGTTGATTCATTCATGTAACGCGCAGTTTATATTTCGTTTGTGGTGTTTTGGTGTGCTGTCGTAAATTCATGGGTGTGTCCGTTGTTATTCTGCGGTTTACATGTTGTTATGTACTACTGTAAATTCAGAAATTATTGCGTGTATTTATTATTGCGATTTTGTCATTTTAGTCTTAAATGCGATTTTAATTTTTGCGATATTGAGAAAAATCCTGTTTAATTCAAATAAAAAATTTTGAAATGCGAGTTTAAATTATTGCGATTATAACACTGTCGCATTTTTCGCAATAATAAAAACATTGCAATTGTTTCTGAATTTACAGTATAATATTATTTATTTATGTATTTCTCTGTGCTGAGTGTTCTTGCGTTTGTTTGTACTGTATTCCTATCACGTAGTGTTGTCATTTTAGCGGTATTTTTAACATTGCCATATAAGCGGGAGGTTTGGCTAGCTATAACACCAGGTTCAACCCACCATTTTTTCTTAAAATGTCTTGTACCAAGTCAGGAATATGGCAGTTGTTATCTACAGTCCGTATCTATGTATGTTGGCGTTTGTTTGTTTTGTAGTTCAGTGTTTCTGTTGTTCCGTTGTTTTCCTCTTATAGTTGATATGTTTCCCTCGGTTTTCGTTGGTTTTTGCTTAATCAAATTATGACTATTGAACAGCGGTATACTACTGTTGCCTTTATTTATAGTGTTATTCTTTTATTTGTCTTTGTAAATTATTAAACTTTACTGTTTAGTCCATTTTTGGTAATATCCTTTTGGCGTGGCTCGGTACTTATACATCCCGCCATTGTGTTATTGTGCTATGGTAATTTTTTTGTATTCTCGTCTTTCATTTTTGCTTTTGAGCTTTGTCTATATGCCATTTTGTTTTTCTTTGATTGTTTGTTTTTATAGTGATTAAGATTATAACACAATGTTTACTGCTTTACCCCTATTTTTGACATTTTTACCTAATATGTCTGTTTGTTTTGCTCACACATTGTTGTCAATATAATGGAATTATATGCGACTGTCATACAGTAAGAGGTTTAGCTAGCTATGAAACCAGGTTTAATCCACCATTTTCTACATAAGGAAATGCCTGTACCAAGTCAGGAATATGACAGTTGGTTTCCATTCGTTTGATGTGTTTGAGCTTTTGATTATGCCATTTGATAAGGGACTTTCCGTTTTGAATTTTTCTTGGAGTTCGGTGTTTTTGTTATTTGTGAAAACTAGAAATATCATTCTCACTACTAATTCACTACCGACCACTGTCCGCTATGTTTATAACATTGACTGAAAAAGCTAGTTGTAAATGGTCCTTGTCTACAATAAATTCATGTCAAATTCGCGCTACATCTTTTAATGGTGTAGCTTTGCTTTTGGAAAATTGTATGAAGGTAAAACATAAACTTTAATACATGTATGTCAATTTATGGACAAAATGTTAGACAATTTATGACCATGAATATTTTAAGAAACGCTATTAAGTATTTCAAAGTTTTGAAATAGGTCCAAAAGATCTTCCTCCGCCGAAGATAAATTTGAAAGAGTGTCGTCATTAAAGATGCTCTTTCTTCCATTTGTAAAATATGTGTAAAAAGGAGAAATATGATAAAAATATCTCTTAATCTTATTTGAATAAGTTATGAAAATTGCAGTTTTTCGAATATCACATTTTAAAAGTAATTTAAAAATTCATTAAATTTAAGGGTTACTCATATGGTCGTTTTTAGAATGCAATTTACAGTCAGAGAAAGTTCTATCTGGTAAAGATGGCAACACACTCAGAACATATAATTTATTTAAGAACAGTTTTGAAACTGAAACACATTGTAAAATTCCAATATCATTTACACAAAGAAGTTCTTTTCCCAAATTCCGATGTGGAGTGGCACCATTGATAATCGAAACAAGGAGCATTAAAAAAATACTTTTAGAGGAGCGAGTCTGTGATAATTGTAAAAATGTTTTAGAAGTTGAAGCCCATGTTATCTTATCGTTTCCATTTTTCGATATTTGAAAAAAATATTTGATGATGCAAAACATTTTAAAGAGGCATTAGCTATGAGATATGATAAAATCAAAAAATATATTTTTTTGGTGAATCATTAATGAAAGTGAAATAGTGAAATAATAATTCGCTTTAAGCAGCCAGTTTGATTCAATTTTGTTAAATTAAGCTAAGAAACATCGCTAAGGAATTATTCACTTGCAATAACCTTCAATTTCACCCCATAACTGGAGATGAGTTACGGATAAACTAGGCGTGTTCAGTTACTGAAAGGAAAATAATGTCAACATTGAAAGTGAAACAAGGGTAAACCATTAAGTTGACTGATTCGA
Organism: Mytilus coruscus; assembly: GCA_017311375.1. Taxonomy (NCBI): domain Eukaryota; kingdom Metazoa; phylum Mollusca; class Bivalvia; order Mytilida; family Mytilidae; genus Mytilus; species Mytilus coruscus. Next base: position 96,095,168 of record CM029596.1, on the reverse strand, counting down.
TCCACAAAAACTTATTCCTATACAGGTTAAAACGATGATTCACATATTTTGTAACCTATAATATGAAATCAAACAGACCTAGAAAAATCCAATTGCACCTGTTCGCTATCTATTTATATCTATATTTATGTTTATTTCGGGTTATATGACCGTCGGCAGTCTTCGGAGGTCACCTTAATGGTTAATTAGATGGCATCTTAACTTAAATACACACGAAATGCTTATACATATTATCGAGTCCTTGCATCGTAAATTGTTTAGTTTAGACTTTTTATAATTTGGATGCACGTTTTAATATGTTATAAATCAAATATCAGAATTTCAATCAAATCGGTGAACATGAATTTGACAGCTAATGCCCCTTTAATGTAATGTTGTATTATATATTATTGAAAGATGAGACTTAAATAAAATACTGAATTGAATTGAATTATAATGTACCTGTAATTTCTATATATTCGGGTAATTTTCATTATGTAGTTCCATTATTACTAGTGTGAATATATAAATAATAAATAAATCAAATATTTTTTTCCAGTAATCTAATGTCAATTCAAAGGAATCCTATAACATACAAGTAGTAACAAAACAAAATGGTATTCATTAAAAAAAGTGTCGTAATAATTTTTTCATTAACGATTTTCAAACATGGATTTATAAATTTCAGCTCGGAATTTTCTTTTTAGAAAACTCAAGGATTTGTATAGAGAGACTCTGTTTGGATATAGAGATTTTAAAATTTTGAAATCATTTATTTAAGCACAGCACAGCCCAATTCTTAAAACTTTACATTTGTCTTATTATTGCCCAATATTCATTAAAATAACAGATCAAATAGTTAAAAATATATGTGGTGGGGTACACTGTGTCAGACGAACATGGACATTGAAAAGTAGCAATTTTTTTGTGCTCTCAATTGCAAAACCTGAATTTTCTTCTTGAATTCAAGTAAAATATCACTGCATCATCTCAAAAACTCGAGTCAACGGACTAAAAAAAAATATGAAAATCTTTACATTGAAAGAATGCCTGTTATGAGATTGTAATTATTATAATTATTTGCCTTGGCCTAATATGTTTTGTGTGGCCTTATAAGATGTTGACATAATTGGGTTGTTTACTATTTAAAGTTGTTTACAAAATAATGTTTATAAATCACTGGAATAATCATAGATAATGATGGAATGATTAGAACTTTCTAATTGATTTGACTTGCATAATGATTCCAGAATGATCATAATCTACGATGCTTTATTTAAACTGCTACAATGTTCTACAAATTTCCCTTCTACAGTGTACTAGAAGTTTCCCTTTTACAGAGTTCTAGAAGTTTCCTTGGTAATTATATATATAGACGCTGAATTGTACTGATAACAGACATAAATATATACGTATTCTTAGAAGATCTCTGGAGTTGTTGGATTGACACTTAGAATCAACACCGGTCTGATAATAAAGATCCGCAATTCAGAGTTCTTTGTAACCATTTTAATCAACCGGACCATGATCCATCTTTATCTATGAAAGGACGTATCATCGAGAAAATTTATCACCACACCAATAGCCCTATACTAAGTACTCCTTTCCGAAAAGATAGAAAAAAATTCTGGATAAGGGAACAAGGTACTGCAATGCCATATGGTTGCAATGATAACATCAAAGGAGTAGGAAATTTGTAAAGTCCAGCCTGCAGTGATGTAAATGTAATGAGCTTATTTAATACTACTTTATGACACCAGCGTAGTCATGGGCAAAAACATTACTATCGGCCCAATATAAAAAAAAAGTCTTCCAAATCTGGATCGCCCTCGGGAGCTTTGATGACCTTCTTTCACATCTTCATTATCCGCTAGGGTTACATTACATTAGAACTATTCTTTTTTCACTGCCTGTTAATTTTCTCTAAAATGTTTGAGAAATTATGCACTTGACAAGGGATGCATAAATACATTTTCTCCAATATACAGACTGGTCAGTATAATTTGTGATGTAGCTCTTTTCCGCCTTTTTAAACCAGTAAGATCCGAACCTTTACAAGATGAAAAGAGGAGATTCTTTCCAGTTCAGTTTTCAAATAAAGGAATTGATGCAATCAGCATCAGCAACGTTCTTCATCACAAGGAGGTAACATCTAAAATTCCACTTTATTTTCAAAATCAGTCTGTTCCTATTGTATCCTACAGTTACACCAAAACCATTACACCTAAAGTATTTAACTATAAGAAAGCATTGCAGGACCTTGATTTAGAACAATAAAGGCAACAGTCATAAATCGATTAAGCGAAAACAATTCCGGGTTACAAACTAAAACCGAAGGAAACACATCAACTATAAGAGGAAAACAACAGAACAACAGATAGACTGAACTGCAACAAAAACAAACGCCAACATACATAGAAACAACTGCCATATTCCTGACTTGGTACAGGAAATTTTAAGAAAAAATGGTGGGTTGAACCTGGTTTTATGGCTAGCCAAACCTCCCGCTTATATGGCATAATATAATACATAAATAAATAATATAATATACAGCCCTTGGATGGTGTAAACTTCCCAAAAAAACGTGTACGGTGTAATGGTGTATGGCATATGGTGCAATGGTAGAAGGTGTATGGTGCTATGGTGTAAGGGGAATGATGTAATGGTGTAACGTGCGATCGGGAATTGTGTGAACGAATGGTGTACGACATTTTAAACTATGCAAAATATTGATAAGAACTGATTTTTAATTTTATACATTAATTTACAATATTGTGATCAAAATTCGTTTTTTAAAATAAATAAATAATTTTGTAGTCGCACGCTTTCTTTGAAATTAAATTGCATTATGGTGTAATGTGTAAGGTGTATGGTGCAAAGGTGTAACGTGTATGGTGTAATGGCACAGGGTGTATGGTGTAATGGTGTATGGTGAATGGTGTAATGATGTATGGTGTTAGTGGGAAGTTTACACCATCCAATGACTGTAATAGCATGAATAGTACATTACAACACGTAAACCGCAGAATAACAACGGACACCTCCCATGAATTCACGACAGCACACCAGGACACCACAAACGAAGTATAAACTGCGCGTAACATGAACGGATCAACGCCACAAAAAGTGACGTATTTTTTGTGACGTTTATATTATCACAGGTAGATTTCTAAAAATAAAATAGATTTGTTTTATTGACACGTACTACTACTAACTAAAATACCCTCTGACATGTGACTGTTCCCACTCGCCTTATATTTACAGCTCCTCTGGCCATGTTATTACTGGGGATCTAAACATAATTCAACATGAACATCTCCGAAAAGTGATATCTCATGGTCCTAAGTTCAGAGAACCTCAACACATCAATTGGAACCATAATTTCAAAAAAAAGTATGGATTCCATTGAGGACTACGCCAGAGCATGGGCTAAACGAGAAGAAGTTGAACTGGACGCTTTGTCAGAATGGGTCAAAACAATCAGGTCTCTGATAAAACGTCGAATTCATAAGTTGAAAAACTGTGTGAATGATCCGTTTTCAGAGACAAAGAAGCTGTGAGATGTCTATCATCTCTTCACAATAAATATGTTGTTGTTCCTGCGGACAAAGCTTCAAATAATATTGTCCTTGTATGTAAATCGTACTACTACGAGTATCTTGTAAAAGAATTAGGAATAAATGAGCACTCAGGTAATCCCACATACAAAAACATATCATTTTACAAGGATGAGATTTTGGCGAATCATAAGTCCTTCATGGCTTCAATGAGCATTACATTGAACAGCAAATCTGAGGACTTACCTTGTTTGTATTGGATATATAAGCTTCACAAAATCCGTACAAACAACAGTACCGGTTCATCTGCATGTTCTACGAAGGAATTGTCCGTTAGATTGACAAAAATTTTGTCCGCAGTGAAAGAGGGTCTTCAGAAATACTGTGAAACTGTTTACTCGCGTAGTGGTATTAACCATATGCGGATTCTAAAATAACTCTAAAGAACTTCTGGATAATTTTAAATCTCGATCTTTTTCTAAAATTAGTTCTATCAAATCTTTTGATTTTCCAACCCTGTATACCACCATTACCCATGTGTAATTGAAAAATCGTCTAAAAGAAATAATCCACAATGCTTTTCAATATAAAAATGGTAGCATACGCTATAAATTTATTACTTTGGGATACCATACGGCATATTTTGTTAATAGTGAACAAAAACGTAAAACATGCTACACAGAGGAACAAGTAATCAGTGTGCTGGAGTTTTTTTTATTGACAACATATTTGTTGAATTTGGAGGTAGACTTTTTCAACAGATTGTCGGCATGGACACGAACTGTGCGCCTCTCCTTCCCGACCTCTTCTCATTTTCATAGGAGTCGGAGTTCCTTCAGACACTTGTTTAAAAATAAGAAGATCAAAGAAGCCAGATCATTTAATTTCAAATTCAGATATATAGATGATGTTCTTTCTATTAACAATCCAAACTTTTCTGATTGGGTTCCATTAATATATCCTCCAGAATTAGAAATTAAAGAAACAACAGACACGGCTTCCTCCGCCTCATTTTTAGACTTATACCTCGAATTTGACATAAGCGGTCATCTCAGTACCAGAATCTATGACAAACGAGACGATTTTAATTTTGAAATTATCAATTTCCCCACCTTAGCAGCAATATACCAACTTCACCTGCATATGGAATATACATTTCCCAACACATTCGGTATTCAAGAACTTGCAGCTGCTACTCAGACTTTATAAAACGTTACCAGTGTCTGAGCAGAAAGTTGATGAACCAGGGTTATGTCAAAGAACGTCTCGTCCTTTTTCTAAAAAAGTTCATCGGAAGTTACCAAGACCTTGTTGATACATATTTATTATCAACTTCACAAATAATACATGATGGTCTTGAAGTATAAATTCTAGGTACTGACGTTGTTTATCACCTTAATTGCGTGTTATAGTGTTCTTTTATTTGTCTTAGTAAATTATTACCTTTTCTGTTTAGTCCATTTATGGTAATATCCCTTTGGCGTGGCTGGGTACTTATACATCCCGTCATTGTGTTATTGTGCTATGGTCAATTTTTGTATTCTTGTCTTTCATTTTTGCTTATGTGCATTTTTGCTTATGTGCTTTGTCTATGTGCCATTTTGTTTTTCCATGTTGACATATTTGTTTGTTTTTATAGTGATTAAGATTATAACACAGTGTTGACTGCTGTACCCCTATTTTTTTACCTATTATGTCTGTTTGTTTTGTTCACACATTGTTGTCAATATAATGGAATTTTTTGCGACTGCCATGCAAGTGAGAGGTTTAGCTAGCTATAAAACCAGGTTTAATCCACCATTTTCTGCATAACGAAATGCCTGTACCAAGTCAGGAATATGACAGTTGTGTTCCATTCGTTTGATGTATTTGACCTTTTGATTTTGCCATTTGATAAGGGACTTTCCGTTTTGAATTTTCCTTGGAGTTCGGTATTTCTGTTATTTTACTTTTTATTTACGTTAACAACATCATACTAGTTTGTCAACTTATTGGACATAATATTCAGTTTGGATTCCGCAACAGTTAGGAGAAGAATTCCGGATAAAAAACAGACTAGGATCGGACATTCAGATATTTCAACAGTTAAGTTGACATTTCAGTTTGTATATTTCTACAATACTTAAATACTTGCAAATTTATGTCGTAGATATGAAATTAAATAACAAATAAAAATTAAAATAGATAAATAAATAGATAAATAAATAGATGAATAAAAAACAAGCAAAAAATTCCATTTTATTTTGATATTTATTAATATACAAGATGTGTTCACTTATGACATGTTGTTGAGTGTCCAAGCTAAAAGTGTATTAAATCTGATTCATGTTCTAAAGTTAAATCTAAATTTTATTTTGAAAAGTTTTATTATTTTTTTGAAATTGTACATGAAATTGTACATGTATATATATATATATCATTTGGCTTTTACTAGTTGTGACAGAGAATTACAGTTTGCTAAGCACATATATATTAATGTATAGAATATGTATGAGCGGTAACATGTCAGACTGCTTCTGAAATTTACAGATTTGGAAAGGCTAGATATGTACCTTCTAAAAAATATCTTTCTAAAATATGGATACTAGTATCCGTTAATCAGACTATTTAAGCTGCATATACGTATACAGTAGTTTTTATGTAATATACCAATTCTCAATATTACACAGTAATATCTTCTAAAAAAAAAGATATAAATACAATAGTTATTTTGTTAGTTCTTAATATTTTTCACCAGCAGATAGTGGGATAAAAATTAATTATTTATTCTCAGCTTAAAGTAAAAAAAAATAATTACCAACGTTTTGTGTCAAAAGAGCGCATATATAAACACTTTTGATCATTAGACACTTTAGTACCAACATATAAAATTTCAAAAAACATTTCTGTACAATGCTCTGGAAATTTAGTACCTGAACTGTTGCATGATGATGATGATGCTGATGCTGATGCTGATGATGATGATGATGATGATGATGATGATGATGATGATGATGATGATGATGATGATGATAATATAAATATTAACCTAATTTGTACTAAGCCAACACGCTGAGCTAGATTTTTTAACATGCAAGTTCACAAGGTAATAGTTCACAGGAAAACGTGTCACCCAACCTCGACATATTATTCTGACGGGCGCATTACATTTGCGCGCATTACGTTTGAGCGCATTACACTTGAGCACATTTGAGGATTAAAAACTTTTACATTTGCGCGCAACTTTTTATTAATTTGCGCCCATTAATTTTACAGATTATACACGTAAACATAAAGATAACTCAAACTAAATATGTCGATAGTTATCAATTTTGAACCAAACTAAGAGGGCTCGATACATCAGTAGTTTTACGTAGAAGTGAGAAAGAGAAAACAAAGTATATCATGGAACAATTCTGAAAATATCAGAATGGAGAAATTTACAGGATTCATTTTCTAAAAGCAGTGGGCTTTAAATATTCAGCACATACCGAATGTAAAATTGGTACTTTTAGCCCTCAGATTTATTGTTTTTTATCTGTATAAATTTCCAGTACTAAGTATTTGTGCATAAACGATCTTATCCAGCTTGAAACCCAATTCCATCTCCTCGTTGGTGATCAGGGGACTTAGACTAACGGAAGGATTACTATAAATATGTAAATATATAAATATATTAATAAGTACTAAGTAAGTATAATTTACCAGTGTTTGCCTACATTTTCCTGTGTTTACCTGTAAAATGAAAGTGCACAAATGTAATCAAAAGCTGAACGCAAATGAATGATTTTTAAACGCAAATGAAATGGTAATGCGCGCAAATGTAATGCACCAAATTGACTCCGAGCCAACCAGTCTTTACTCTTTCTTCTTAATAATGCGTGCTTAACGAAGAAGTTGCAAATACCAATTTAAAAATCTTTGATTCGACTATTCTTGGGTTCAAACTAACGACGTCCTTCACCCAGGCAAACATGTCACCAAAAGAACACCGAGGCGCTTTAAAAGAGGATTGAACATTCCATGCATATTAATATAATGTCGTAGTGACTCATTCTGTATTCTCGTAATAACTGGTAGATTTGTTGTAGACTTAATTGTACTATTGGAAGTTGACCATGAAATATAAAATGACTGCCAAAAAATATAACAATTTAAGACTAATATAAAACCCATATGATGAGAATGAATGAAAAACTTGACAGCAAAGATGCACAAGAAGAATTAAGACCAGGAACGTTATAAAAAGATGCTGAACAGGCATTTCAAAAGACTGGAAATATAATTTCTCAGAATAATAAAAACATTCATAAAGTGTAATATGTTTATATTACAACATAACTGTTAAAGGATGCTGATACAATTAATGAACAGCTGCAACCCTATCTAGTCACTGAGAAGTGCTAAAGTGTTTATATATAAGCAGCACATAATCAGTAACAAGAAAGGCTGTTAACTTGTCAATTTTAGACAGCAGTAATTTCAGAAGATGAAATGTTAACAGATTTCTGAAGAAAATAGAATGTACATGAAAAAAAGAAAAAACTGCACTTCAATTAGACCAGTACAGCAAGCTCTTACAAAGAAATTAACATTCTCCCACTTTTTTCACTCTTCCCAGACTTACTTCTTTGCATACCACTTTCAATATTACTCATCCTCTCAATTCTTCCTTTTTTCCGCCTCTAGAACATACATCTTAACATACCACTCTCATTATTTACTCTCACCCTCTCAATTTTTCCTATTTCTCCCTCTCTCTATTTTTATCTAATCCATACCAACCTAAACCACATGTATTAGCTTACCCAGTGTTAGCTACCATACGAAAAGTTTCTTAGTTGACAAAAAGATTTTTTAATCATGATGCATGGAAGTATAAAAAAAATCAACATTGAAAAGAAGATCAAAACTTTTCGACATAAAACATGGAATTTTGTTTCACATTGTACCAATTTTAAAGTTGATGTTTTTATTTTTGATATTAAATTGTTATCATAACAATCCTATGAAATCTAAGGTAACAGCCAAAGTTACAATTAGCCAAAATGTGTGATGCAAATTTTTTATTGAAATTATCCTTGGATAACCATTATGTAGCTAAAATGAGTATTTTTAAAACTGAGAAATGTGGATTATCTGGATTTTAAGGTGCGAGTACCTGTTTTTAAGTCTCTGATTTGATTTTGGCATGACTTATGCAGCCATGTTTTAAAAAAGATAAAAAAAGGTAAAATATCCCATTTGAAATTCGGATAACACAAAATAAAATCTTTAATCAATTTTTTTGTAAAACAATGAAAGATATAAAACTAGTAAAACATCTTCAATTCAAACTTTGATAACAAAAGTAAATGACTCCTTTTAAAATTATTATTAAACAATAAAATGACCCTTTCAAAATTTGAATGAAAACAGTAAAATACCCCATTTAAAATGTTGATAAAACAATAAAATGACCCATTTAAAATTTTGATAAAAACAGTAAAACATACCTAATTAAAATTTGATAGAAACAAATGAAATACCCTGTTAAAAACAATAAAATGACCTATTTCAAAATTTTGATTAAAACAGTAAAACATTCCAATTAAAATTTGGACAAGAACAATAAAATATCCGCAATTAAATTTTTGAAAAAAAAACTAAACCATCCCCAATTAAAATTTTTATACAAAAGGTAAAAAATTACTGTACATGTGTGTGTAAAAAAATACAACTGTTTTCCATGTTATTACAGGATATAATTATACATGAAATAAAAGGCTGAAAACGTTGTGATTGGTTAAAAATATCTTAAACAATGAAAATTCAACCAATGACATGCTATATTTAATTTGAGAAGTAAAACCAAACTACCCATCAAAAAAAGGCGTGGGTAGTGGATGGTGGCGGACGTGGTTTTGGGAACGGAGAGAAAACTTGTGTTTTAATTCTTACTGCAGTGTGTTAAAGAGCGTTATGTTATATTTGGTTGACATTTACACGCATCTATCACTGGCGGAGATTCAAATTGACATTGAAAGATAATAGTCGCGTGTGCCCCTTATATCATATACAACTACTGTTTCTTACTATAGTATAAAAATAAGAAGATGTGGTATAATTGCCAATGAGACAACTCCCAAGCAGAGACCAATTGACATAGAAGTTAACAGCTATATATAGGTCACCGTACGGTGTTCAACAATTAGCCAAACCCATACCGCATAGTCAGCTATAAAAGACCCCGAAATGACAAATGTAAAACAATTAAACAGAGAAAACTAACGGCCTGATTTATGAACAAAATAATGAACGAAAAACAAATATGATATACAGCAACATACGACAGGATTGATGACTTAGCATAAGCTTGAAAAATATCTCAAAAAGGAATGTATTCCTCCAACGGGTCCTACTACATTAAACCCAGTAGTTATATTGGACAGTAATGCTAATTACATGGAACAACAGTGTATAACTCCGTTTGAAAAAAGTACAAAATGATGGTATAAACCTGGCCAAACTTCATCTAAATGTCTTGTCTGGCTGAAAAATAATCTAGCTTCTAAAATTGGACATTTGGATAATATCGCTTTTTATGTTTGGCTAGGGACGTGTGACATAACTATTTATGATTGCAGCATCAAATATACAACGCTGAGACCGGCAAATCCTGAGGATGAAGCAAAAAAAGTCATTGATAACTTTAAAGACATAAGAGACCTAAATTCCTAGAAACACTTATTTTTCAATATATTAAAGGAATAAAATTCTTGACCACCCGGATCCGAATCGTTTCAAAGGATCAAGATAATACGTTAATATCATGTGTACTGGATATAAATCACCAATGTAGACAGCTTAACAACCTAGTACAAGTTTTTTTCTACAGGCTTTTCGTTTGATATTTATCGCTCTGTAGCTTGTAAATCTAAAAGACAGTCGAACGCGTGCGAGAGATTTAAATAACTTCAACTTATATTTAGATGACATACATCCTAAATAAAGTCAAAACATGTGGCTGAGGAAAATTCTAGAACTAGAAGTGTTTAAACAAAGCTATATTTGCTTTAGTTGTTTGTATGAAGTTACTAGTTTTATATATAAATTCATTTAAACGTTTTATAGAGCTGACTACTCAAATCTGTTTTTTTTAATAACTTCAAAGCAAGTTTATTGATTTCTATACAAAAGACCTTTATAATAATCAAATCAAATGATTTTATTGTCATTAAACATTTACAGTATGTTTGTGGCAATACATATTTAAACAAACAATAAACAACAAAATAAAAACAAAACAGTATACAAAGAAAAACATAAGTGATAAATTTACAATATTACAATATTAATAGCCATGTTACAATGAGACCTCTGCCCTCAGTTATAATGACCTTTTGAAAAAGAAGCCAATAATTCCAACATGTCTAAAGGAAGCAGGATTTAATATATAAAATATTTTTTGTTCATCAGGGAAATGAATGAAATGTTCATCATCTAATTGTATATCATTAAATAGATTTTGTCTGATATTCTGGTTAACCTTGCAATTCAGAATAAAATGAAACTCATCTTCGATGACTTTGCATGTTTTACACAGTCTTTGTTGTCGAGGAATTTTAATGTAACGACTATTTTCTATTTCAAGACCATGGTCACTTATACGCAGTTTAGTAAAAATATTCCTGATAGAAAAATTCATTAAAAAAGTAAAATTTGCTTTAAGTGAAGGTTTCAGTTTTTTATACAGAAAAAGTTTGCTACTTTCGTCATTTTTTTCTATTTTACTTTTATATAAATATTTATAATAGTCATTTATTTCATTTTAATCACTGATTTTAAATGGTTTACATCTGTAATATTGTTACAGTTGACCACTTTGTCTTTAAGGTAATTTTCTGGTAAGACGTTTTTAGCATATGTATACCAAGAATATACACCTTGTAAATCAAGGGATTTTGAAAGTTCGAAGGCCTCTTTCAATAATGGGTTTAAATGATCAATATTTAGTCTAGCAAGATATAAAATAGATTGGGTTGTAATAAAATTTTCAACTGGAAGTGTACCTAGTTTCAATCTCACATCTATATTTGATGAGGTCTTCTTGGTCATGTTGGTTCCAAGAAGGTATTTACAAAATGTTAGATTGATTTTTTTCAAAGGGTGTTTAATCAATGAAGTTGAGATGGTAAATGTCACAATTTCTTTGGGCAGCTCTATGCTTTACCCTATGGTACACAAGAAAATAATACATAAAGGAAATTTCAGAGTTGTAAGTCAAAATGGGTTTGACCAATTTAACAAAGAGATTTTTTGACACCGAAATAGGTAAAACATTCTGTATTATGTTACCTTTAAATTCTATAAAAAGGGGGAACAAACTGTGTTGTTGGATAACCATAGTTTTTGTCTTTTTAATATTTAAGGTTAGTTGCCACTCATCACAAAAATTGTTAAGTTTATCAAGACTATTTTGTAGGCCTTCCTTACTTTCAGACATAATTAGAAGGTCATCTGCAAATGAAAGTGAACCAACATTAGAGTTTAATAATTTTGCGGGTCTGCACTCCTCAGTGTTAAAGCTTGGACTTAGGTCATTAATAAAGATATTAGATAGAATGGGGCAATCTTTAGAGCTATTTCTGTTTTAGAAAGTATATTTTTTACAACATTATATACATATTTCCCTATACCGATATGAGCTAACTTGTAAAGCAGACCATCTCTCCACACTGAGTCGAAAGCTTTTAGGAAACTCACAACGCATACATATAATTTATTTTAATTTTTATGAAGATATTTATTTATTAAGGTTTTTAATATAAATAAACTATCAGATGTTCTGTGGTTTTCACGGAATCCAAATTGTGAGTTAGAGTACTTATCTCTCATCAACAAGTTCAACCTGTTGTTTAAGATTGCACTGAAAATCTTCGCCGTAGAATTTATTAATGCAATTCCCCTGTAATTTGACGGGTCAAGTTTGTTACGAGACTTATGTAATAAGACTAAATATGATTTGTTCCACTGCCCTGGATAATAGCCAATTTTTGAAATTGAATTTTACAGTTTAGTTAATGCAGTTAGTGTAACATTACTGCCATACTTTAATATTTCATTAATAATGCCATCAGAACCACTTGATTTGCCCGTCTTTAGCTTTTTGAGAACCCCTTTAATTTCACCGCTAGTTATTGGTTTGTCTGTTTCCGGATTAAAAGTTATGTTGTTTTCAATGTTAGAAATTTCTTGTTTAATTTTATTTTCAAAATCTATGTTTGGACTTTTACATTCCTTGTTCTTGAACATGCTTTACAATCTCTCTTCAAAATTTCAAAATCTGAAATTTTCATCTTCCGCCCTCCCCCATCCCTTCCTTGTTGTCAATTGACTTCAGAATTTTCCAAAATTCAGAAGATCATTCAATAAAGAGTCTGAGAGTTTATCATATATTAATTTCTTATAAGTTTTTTTGTTTTTGTTTAAGGTAGATAAACTGTGTACCGCCATCTTGGATTGTAAAATAGCAGTACACAATCGGTCTAGTTCTTTGCTTAAATCTGCGAATGTTAAGACATATTGGCAATGAATGTGTGAAACTGTTCGTTTAAATGAAGAAAAATAAGTGATTTATTGAATTATTTATACTGTTTTAACAAATACTAAATATTTGCTTTTGTTCGATTCAATTTTTCAACTTAGCCATATAAAGGGAGATAACTCTTTTAGTAAAAATTTTATATTGGAATCATAGTGAAATTTTCATTTTTTACTTTTAGCAAGAAAACAAGTTCGGTGACACCATTTTTTATTTTTATTTTCTTAAAGCATATAATGAAACATATTTTCTCATCGTTTATTTCAAAATTTTATCTCAAAGATTTCTTTTTATGCACAAAAAATAATCTATGCAAAATTTGGCAATTTTGGACGACTTGTAGCTTGAAAAATAGCACGGTGACCCATGCTTTTGATTATATTTTTTAAAAATGCATGGCAAAATCTCCAGTTTGGCAAAGTATAAGAAAATTCTATCTGAGGAAATATATACTGATGATCCACCTTAACAGCTTTTCTGAATTGAAAGAAATACTTTTTGCTTAAGTTCATTATTAAAAGGAGTTTTCCTTATCTGGTTACTAATAAAATTTAAAGATTTTTTTATTCATATATTGATATGTCGGACCTCTTTTGTCTTGGTCTTTCTTTTTCTCACCATTCGGCATGATTTGTCTGCTATCTTAAAAAAAGCTGAGTTAAGCTCTTCAGTGGCCAAATTAATTCCATTTTGGTCCTCTGAAAATGTTTTGGTATCAAAATTTATAATATCATTCATAATAGTTTCATCACAGAGAGCATTTATAATTTCAACTCTAGACTCATTTGTCCATCTGTAATTAACAGTATTTTGACAATTTGTAATAATTGATTCTGATGAAACATTCTTTCTCAATTTACATTTGAGAAGTAGTTTAATCTATGAATGATAAGACAAGTAACCAATTTCATGTGTAGAAAAGATAGAACTGAGGACAGAAGACTTTCATTAACTATAGCATAGTCAATACTACTTAATCCATTTGTAGTAATACATGTAAAGTAACCAAGGGAGTGGCCAACGTATCTGCCATTAAGAATCCTTTGAAGAAATACATACATCTGATAAATTTGTGCCTTGGGCATTACTTAAATTGTCTTGGTTGTTTATTTTCTTAGGAATTTCACCCACTGAATCATTTTGTGGTAATATAGTATTGCAACCAAAATTATTAATGATATAATCTGGATTTTGGCCAGTGCGAGAGTTGAAGTCCCCCATTAGTAATATTTTACCTTTGCTAGCAAAAACACTTATTTCATGATCCAATATTTCGTCATCATTATCATAGTGGGTAGAAGTTACTGGCGGAATATGAACAGCACATATATATATACATATATAACTCATTATCAAGGCCAAACACTGTTCTGTCTAATTTAAACCATAATCTATTTACTGATGGGATTCCTTTTTGGTAATAAGTAGTCCCTGCGGCCAAATTCTTTTCGTACAGAACAATTATACCCCCACTATGTTTCCTTGACTTCTTTTTTTCTTTCTACATTTTGATATTGTGAGATAATCTTGTAAATTATCTTTAGGTTTGGCACCTGTCCAAGTTTCTAAAAGAATATTTATATCAGATGAAAGTTTTCGTAAAAATATATCGTCGTTCATTTTATCTCCCAACCCATGAACGATCCAGGCAGATATGGAAAGTTGGCTCATAGTTATACTATTCATTATAGCAGGTATAACAAAAATAAAATTATTTTCAATATCTTGTTTTCATAAACAATAAATTAATATGACTGAAAATCCACAACAGGTTTATACATTACATATTGCACATGTAAATACATGCATATGCATATTTGTTTTGTAAAGTTTGATCATTTCAAAACATTCTTTAAATTTTAAAGATCTAACAAAGTTGTTTTTTCCATGCAATAGTGTAAATAATTTTAATACAAAGAGGAATAACTCTAATAGACATAATGTCTATTACTGCTTAAAATTTCTTCCAAATTCTGAATATGTTTTTCTTTTCATAATAATTCTGTATGTAAAATGATTTTATCTTTTCCATTCAATAGCTTGTGTATATAATTTTCCTACAAAGAGGAATTACTCTTTTAGACAAAATTTTCTTCAGAATTAAAATTTTGTTGTTTTTTTCATAATAATATCTGTGTGCAAAATTTTGTTCCATTCAATAGCTGAATATGGTATATAATTTTCATACAAAGAGGAATAACTCTATAAAACAGTTCTTCACTGATATGATAGATGAGCTAAAAATTTCTTCATTTTTTCAAGCAAAATGGCACTAAATATAATTTTCATTCCTGAAAAATTGAGACATATATATAAGTATATAAAACTATCTAAAATCTTGTTGTATCCCATTTTGTAAAAGCATTTGTAAAACATTGTATATATTGTTATCGTTTTGCAGATTTATTCCTGTATTCCTTTCTGTATCATTTTGGTAACCACGGAATGGCCTGTTCTGGTAAGCCTGTCAATTACTTCTATTTTGGAAGTTTTTGTTTTGTCCGTAACCTCTATTTTGGTTATATGTGTCGCTACCAACATTTCTAGTGTTATAGTAGTTTTTATTTTGTATTGGTTTGGTAGAGTTATGTATATATGATTGCGTGGATTGACCATAACCTTGTTTGATGTGAAGGTTATATTGCGTAACAACATTGACCATTGGATTAACAATGTTTTTAAAATTCCTCACATAATTTTTTACACCTGTAGCATTTAGATGAATTCCGTCGACGTAATCTGTTCTACGCATGTCGTCAAAAGTGACTAGTATAAGACATTTATCTTCACTGAGATCTTTCAATAAAATGTTAAGTTGATATCTTTTGGTTTCGAATTCTTTTTTTTTGAAATGATCATTATAAAAGCGTGGTAAAATCTGTCCTAATACTACTTCTGAATCTGGATAAGTGTTCATAATAAGATCTACTAGTGATTCATATTCATTCATTACATTATCAACTTCACCTTCTTGCAGATCATTTGACCCATCTTGTAACATAATCACTGATGTGTCCCTGTAAATTTTCCTACTTTTAACATATACTTTAAATGGTTTTATCATTGAGAGTTGTTATGGCACCCTCAACGGAGTTGGGGTGACATATTGTTATTCTACATTTCTTTTTATTTTTTTTATTATTATTTTTATTATTATTTTTCTGCCACACTTTTTTGTCCACTCTGGAACTCGGAATTGAATGGACCCAAGGTGATGGAACTATACAATAATGTTAACCACCATGTGAAGATTTGTAATTGAGGGTTGGCACTTTCAAGATGTCCGCCGTTACCATGGAAACAGCAAAAATGTCCAAAAAACCAAAATGCTCAAAAATTATTGAAACTTCACACAAATATTGACTGGCATATGCAGAAATGATATTTGACTTTGGAATTTCCAAAATGGCCACCGTTACCATGGAAACAGCAAAAATGTCCAAAATATCAAAATGCTCCAAACTTAAAGAAACTTTACAAAAATGATTATTTCCATGTGTAGATGCGCTCTTTGACTTGGGAATTTTCAAAATGGCTGCCGTTGCCCTGGCAATGGGGGAAGGGTGCCATCCGTTATTGCTAGCAATTACAAATCTAGTTATTCTTGTATTTCTGTTTCTATATATGTATCTCCCATCAAGATCTTTCACTACTGATGTTCCCACTATCCAGATTTTTTCATTTTGATTCATATTTTGTGTCCCTTGTTGTTTGTTATTTCTCTTAATTCTCACTTCCTTATCTTCACATGATGTTTCTACATGATCAATGATTGGGTCATATCTATTAGTCAATTTAATGTGGTCTCCAGATAAATCATCTTCCTTTTGTAGATTTTTTACAGATCTTATATCTTGTATTACTTCAATTATTTGTGTTCGAATATTTTCGATTTCTTTCAAAATGTGTGCAGGTATTATATTACATTTCTTTTGAAGTTTTTCACATGTCATAATAAGTTTACCTATGTTTTTATCTTTTTCTGCTAGTTTAAGTTCAACTGAATGCATAGTATCTTTTATTGCTTTAAGCTCATTAGCCATTTAATTTAATGAAACATCACACCCACATGCATTTTGCATATCATACTGTTTATTGGCTGAGCTAGCTTTACTCATTTGGTTAATTTTTTCATTCTTATTTTCTTGAACATTTGGGGGTTTGATTCGTGAATCCTTTTTGTCTCCTGTGACTGTACAGCTTCCAATAAGCTTGAATCAGTCAGCGGTTCATTACACACATCCTTCATCTTGTCACAAATTTCTGATGGGATGTTCACATTATTGAATAGTCGGTCTATTTGTACCCCAGAGTTGTTTCCCTTTTCATTCATAATTTTTGCCACAGTGTCTTTTAAACTTTCATATTCGTAGTCAAACCATTTTTGGGAGTTTTTGCTCTGTATTAACATTATGTTTGTAGTGTAAAATAAACTTATAACATATAGTTTTGTTCCGTCAATCTTCACATCAACAGTTGATTTCATAAGATTTTTTCTGAAAGTTTCCATGAAAATGTTTTCTTCTCATCCTTAACAGTTATAATGCTCGATTTATTGTCAAAATCTTTCCATTTAATGTTAGTATTTTGCTCATCACCTAGTTTTTTAAAGTATCTACTCAAAATATTCTCCTCCATATCAATATTGAGAATTTGTCTAATTTTATCGTGTGATGGTTATTGCCCAGCGTGTTGGAGAGGGGGGAACTGTTAGCCATTGCTGTATTATATAGAACTTGCACGGTTTTCAGTTTATACACATGTTTAGTAATATAATAAGGATTCTTCATGAAATTCTTGTATTTTGTTTACTTTTCACTCATATATTCCACTGTGCATGCTCTCATATTTTGGCCCTGGGCGCAGCCATTTTACCGGAAGTCCAATCTTCACAATCAACATATCCCATAACAGTTGTATAATTACAAAAATATTTTCCTCAAAGCTTAAGTCTAAACAAAAGTATTTATAAACAAATATTAACTCACAAAATGTTTCTTCATAGTTCAATAGAGTTCCACTCACTATTCTTTTAAAATTTGTACACCAAATACTGTCTCAGCTATAATATTTGTAAATCTTTCCAACAATGAAGCCTACAAAACTGTCCGCGGCTATATGATCTGTATGACACTTAGCAGACGACATAATGATAAAGTCATAGCCTTTACAGGGTTAAATTATCTGTTTTATGACCCAGGGGTAAGGTTTTTAACTTGTATTTTGCCACTCGATGATTAGAACATTGTTCTTATTAGAGAAGTCAGTTAAAACATTATTTGAAATGACATGTTTTTGAGGTGATGTGTTGTAATCAATCATTTGTACCATGTTTTCCTTGGTGTAACAGGATCGACATGAGTATGGGTGATCTCCTTTTTACTAGTTTATAGATATCTTCTGGAGAAAATCTATCACACCTGTAGTGAACCCAATGATCTTTGACACATTGGACTGCTCTTGTTTTGAAGTTGCGTTTGCATACATAACATTTCTCTTCAGTGCTCATATGGCTTTGATTGTCATCTCTTGGTTTGGGGTTTCCCAAGTTTGTAAGGCTTCCTAGAGTGTTTTAACCAGTTTTTAAAATTTAAATCATGAATATTAATACAAGAGTTATCAAGTTTTGTATTATCTATTATACATTGTAACTGTTAAAAGTCTCATTCTAATAGCATTTTGGTATCTTCACCATTGATAAGTAAGTTACATTTTGTCAAGTAAGCATTAATAGTGTATCCTAGCGATGGAGTATCAGACACACGAAAATGTGCTGTGTTGCATAACCATCGAGCGACCTATTCCTGTTGTTGAGTCTCTCCTTCTTGAGGAAAAATATGAAGACTGTCCTGCTGTAAATAATGAATCCTTGATAATAAGGAATGTGCTTGCATTAAATGTAATGCCATGTTCTTGGTAATTGCATTGACAAAAACATTGATAATTGCTTTAGTTGTATAGACATAGGTAAGATCAAGAAACCAAATAAACAGACAGCAGATTTTTAATCCCCTGAATGACAGACATAATACATATCAATCATACCATTGTCAAAATTACTGCAACCAAGTTAGATATACCAATGATGTTTAGGGAGACGATGGTTGGTCCTACCACAACGTCTCCCCTGAGCATTATTCTTAGACAGAAAGCATTCATAATCCAACTCAAGATTATGAAACTAAACAATTCATGGAGAATGTCTGCTTCTCCAACCTAATTGAGATAGAACCAATACAAAACCCATCTAAAGACCATCCATACTATTTTCACCATCATTACACTGATACAAGACGTAAAAGTCAAAACACAAATAGGACTGGTATGGATCGAAAGAGACCAACAAATACCTTAACAAGACAAACACCAACCTCTTGCATAGTTTCGGAGTTAACGGTAAGGACAACCCTTATTTCATACACCAGCAAAACCTCAACATCATTTTTTAGTCCAGGAAAGCCTCAACCCAGAGAGACACAAAATCATATGCTAAGTGTAATTAAAGAAAATGATCAAATTGTATGTCAAAAAGAAAAGCAACGTAATATCACATCTGACGTAACTGTAAATAATATGCACCATGTTTTTAATATAACCTTTAAAGCTGTATCTGATAAAAACTACAAAAGAGAGGCGAAAGATACCAAAGGGATATTTAAACTCATAAGTCGAAAATAAACTGACAAAGCCATGACAGAAAAAAAAAAAAAAGACCAACAGAAAAACAAGAGAACACAGAACACAACATAGAAAACTAAACGCTGAGCAACACGAACCCCACAAAAAACCGGGGTTGATCTCAGGTGCTCCAAAAGGGTAAGCAGATCCTGCTCCACATGTGGCACCCGTCGTGATGCTCATGTAGTTACAAAACCGGTTATAAGTCTAATTCTGTAGGTCACATTCGGAGAAAAGAGGACAGGATTATGGTTACGACAATTGGAACATATCCGTCGTCATCTGTGAAACAGATATTCCATAACGGTCAACCAACTCGTGAGGGCGTCCGTAAACTGTACGAAGGGATGGTTTCAATTTCACCACTTGGAACTCTTTGTTTAATAGCTTCCTTGTGAGCAGCAACGCTCTATCAAGGAAATCATGATAGGAAATACAAGCCCTGGAATATCGTATCAACTGGGAGATATATAATCCATATGCAGGCGCTGCTGGAATGTAGCCAAATAGAAATGAGAAGTTCACAGTTGGGAAGCTGAAATCATCTCTTTTGTCGTATGTTTTGTTTTCAACCGACCCTCATTGCCAATTTCTAGATGTAATTCAAACTATCAGACATCTTAACTGTATCTCTTGTATCCTTTATCTCAAGTTCGATGGGATAGATGCGTTCAACATAGTCACCAAACTTAGAATCACTTAATGAGAGAACATCATCTATATAGCGGAAAGTGAAGTAAGAGGATAATTCTAACTTCTTTTCATTCTTTCTAAGAAGCTCTTGTATGAAGTCAGCATCATATAAATAAAGGAACAAGTCGGCAAGAAGAGGAACACAGTTAGTTCCCATGGGAATGTCGATTGTTTGTTGAAAAACACGTCCTCCAAACGTAACAAATATGTTGTCAATCAAGCATCTTGATAATGTCAGTTTTAGAGAATTTTTTATCTGAAACAGGGTGATTTTTATAAAGTATGATATACCCTCCCTAAGACTAGATACTTGTATCTACGTTGGCCATTCTTTTTTTATGAAACAAAGAAAGACCAACTCTTTCAAATTGTCGTTTAGTTTGGAATGTTGAATACTTGTGTAAAGTGTAGAAAAGTGTTTTAACACTATTGCAAGATGAAAGAGTCTTAGATTGTATGTAGATCTTTGGACTTTTTAGTATCCACATCTGATTCACGCCACCTCTAGAACAGGTAGTTTCACAATAACTTTAAAGCCCGGTTTTGATTGCTGATAAAATTGATCTTAATAATTTAGAAAGAGGTTTCGTGGAGTACTTGGAATACCCAGTAATATAACATTGTGTGTACGGTTTCTTATGTAATTTAGGTATCCAATACAGTAAAGAAAGATCCAGTTCTTCATCTTTGGTTGAAATTCCAAAGGAACATAAAACAGACCTATGATTATCCAGGATTTCCTCTTTGGTAAGTGTACGGGGGGGGGGGTATATGTTGAATTTCCAAGTGAATTGTTAATATCTAAATTGATTTATCCAGTAGTTTATGAAGTGTGATTTACACACAAAACCGATGTTGTTTGGGTCTTTATCAGCGGGGACAACAACATATTTGTCACCTCTCAGCCTTAATACAAATGTGAATTAACAGAATAGAAAACCCTGTTAAAATTTTAGATTCTAACTGTAAAAATATTCTAACTATTAGGCATCTCGAACATGAGATTGAGGACAAGATCGATATTTTGCTTGTTCAAGAACATTGGCTATTTGATTGCCGACTACATCTATTACAAGAACTACATAAAAATATAAATGGAATTGGTAAAGCGATTGATATGTGTGATCCAATTGCCCAAGTCATATGCCTCGAGGTTACGAAGGGTTGGTCATTTTTTGGAAACGATAACTAGCCAATATAATCACATCACTGCAATTAGATAATGAAAGAATCCAGTGTATTGAAATGCTAGGAACTCCCAATACTATCTTCATATCTGTCAACGTACCATGTAGGGGCTCATAGAACCATTCTACGGAACTCAATGAATGTTCAGATCATCTTCATGAAATCTTTGAAACTGATAAAAATTCTCATCAATTGATAATTGTTGGGAGACCATAACGAAAACATATACAGTTCAACAAATTCTCAACGAAAAACAGCCATATGTAACTTTATGTCAGAACACCAACTTTCAACAGTTGAAAGTGGGATTACCTTTAAACATCCAAGTGGCCATACTATGTCTGCAATTGATTATATACTTATCAAGATCATTACAAGGAATATATTATCAAAATTGAAAAGGAATAACTAGGCAATGTCTCTGACCATACTCCACTTTGGCTATCATTGAAATGTGACATATTCTACAAAAGATCGAAAGAACATACTAAAACAAAGAATTCTTAAAGTAAACTGGAACAACGTAGGATGAATACAAAATTATACTCGATGAGAAATTGGAAAAATTAAACCACAATAAGAAAATCTGAAGAATCTAGATCAAGCCTTTAACGAGCTAAACAATATCATATCAGATACAACCTCAAAAATTGCTCCTAGAAAAAGCAAAAAGAAGAAAAAGTATAAATTATCCATAATGAACGAAAATGTACTTCATACTTTAAACAGAAAGAAAATGGCCTTATTTGAGTGGAAACAACAAGGTCAGCCAAAGGATAGCGGTTGATTTAATCCAAAGAGAGAGAGTTATCCACTACATCCACAAAACAGCAGTTCTGCCAATGTTAACATGTAATAAAATGTTAGACATTGAACAAGGTTTTTGGAAATTTCAAAATACTGATATGCCTTTTCAAGAATTCTCACATATTGGAATAAAAAATGTCGAAAAGACTCCCACTTGAAGCTGAGATCCATATCAAAAGTATTACCTTATTTGGAAACATAAGTAGATCCGAAAGATCTTCTATTGAATGGTAATAAGCGGAGCGACAACTTCAAATTAAAACCTATTCAAGTAATAATTGGTTTATTGAACAGAAGAAGATCTGTGCTAAATATGAAATTTTAGACTACTTCTGGTACCTTGAAAATCCATTACCAATATTGAAATGGAAGAACCACGAAGATCAATAAGTACTGGGAAGATGTCATTACGGCCGAAATGAAAGGATAATCAACACTAAGATATCTTAAAGATGAATATGATATTGGCAAATCCATCCCTAACTAAAAACAACAAGTTCAAATATAACTGCTAATAAAGCTAAATATTCAAGACATGCAACAAGTCCAATATGTAGATTATGTAATAATGCTGATGAAACCATTTAACAATTTATTTTGCTGTGTGAAACAATGACACCAACAATAGAGCCTCTTATAGACAAAATATTAAATGAAAAAAGTCAGGTTTTAGCAAAAGAAAGCCTACAAACATCTATTTGACTTGATAACATAAATTGTGAACCCATATTATGTATCAAAGAAAACGTACAAGAATATAGAAGATAGAATTGTAATCACTTGGTACCATTTTGTCGCCAACTTCTATATACACTTCATTCCAAACGCCATGTCTTGTTGGCAAAACTTGATACAAGAGCAAACAAATGATAATGAACAGTGAATTTATTAAGGTTACAATATGTCTAGGAGTGCACATGGACATCCTCCTTTAAGGTCATTTAAAGCCCTACAGATTTTAAAGATTCCAGAATAATTCGTTTGTAACACTGTTAAAAAAATTAATGTTTTATTTTTATCTTATTTTGTCTTATTCTTAACTTTAATTTTTACGATTTTAAATGTAGATTTTAAATTTGAACACTGTCTTCGCGTAGATATATATATTCAAAAAATATTGTGAATAACATTATGGACGATAAGAAATTTATATAGAACTGTGTAAATAGTGGTAGAGGAATCTCGGTGGTGGAACTACTTTCCTCCCGTGCGGAGGTGTGCTTTGATCTTATCGAAGAACTGTACAGATTTGAGAACGGAAAAACTTTAATTAGAGGCGCATATAGTAACTGCCTTATTTTACTTTATTAATTTCTGTCAAAAGGCCATGCATGCATCAGTTATTTAGCATCAGCCTACTTGATGGTATATTGTATTTTTAAAGAAAAAAAGAAAATGATTTGGAATCTTATTCTTTAAACTATTATGACATCATATTGTACAAATTTGAGTGTTACATATATTGAGACACATCTGCACCATCACGGGTTCAACTGTCACATTAATGTTTATAATAGTTTACAATTTTGATCTAGCCAGGGGGCACCCAAAGACGACTATCAAAAATCGTGCGATTCCCAAAAATGTCCTGCCATAATGCTTACATGTATGTTATCAAGTCAAAGTAAGAACCGATTGTTCGATGACCTTGTTTACGCAGATTGACCCTCCGGTCAACCGGTGTAACTTATTCATAAAATAACAACTCGAGATTGCTGTTGTTGATGTTATCTCTAGTATACTTTATTTTCACAGTGTAGCGCCTCTTTAATTTCTATTCTTTCTTTTTTTTCTCCTCAATTTTTTTGGTCCTAAATTCTTTATTCTAGATTTCCAACAAAAACCAGGAAAAAAGGTTATTTCCTTATTTTTACATTTTAAAAAAGGACTACACTGTCACATGTCTTGTTGTTGGGCTTTTTTCTTCTCTTGACAATGTTTGTAAGGGCCCTTTAATATTAGGAAATATTGATTTGATTTGATTTGATTTGATGGGTCTGCTTTGTTCACAAAATATAATGTCACGTGATTATTCGGCAGGTCTTTTCACCACCGAACTTCTCACACGAGAAATTCTCACTATAATAGGACATTTTCCAGATGAGGTATGTGTAGAAGTCTAGTATGCCTTGTTTTTGACTCGAAAAAAAATAAGCTTTCCAAACGTTTTTGATTTTCGGGGTTGAAAATGAGTATCCTATGCAATGAATATCATAAGCATTAGTAGCAACAGATAAAAGTGAATCGTCAATCCGCAAATAAATCCTCCTGCCCACTAAAATATTAAATGGTCATCTTATCATTTGGACTCGTGGCCTGAGACACCCTGTTTTGGTCATTTTATATATCAATATCGTAGGGTTAATTAGAATAAGAGGTGAGGGGATACCAAAATCTATTTGCTGTTTTCGAGTGACCTATCATATTATTGATTTAATACCTTCGAAACTCAAATACATGTATACGAATAGATGAACCTGTGTGCCTGAAAATAAAGATTTTTAAAATAAAGTCAGTTCAGGTTTAGTAAAAGAAATGGTATCCTGGTTATGAAACAGACATGCAATTTGTAGTATTTTATTTATAACTGAAGAGCTTTTGTGAGCACGCTCACATACCCTGCGGTCCTACATTGTCACCGGAACCTAAGGTTTAAAGTTTTATGAAATTCTGTGGTGTTGTTTTGGAGGAGTTGCGATGACAACGACAGGATTGACGAATGGGTCAAAAACATAATAACTTTGTTGTATGGTGTATAATAATTGACAAAGGGTATTAGAATCAACAAGCAAAGCCTTATATACACCATATAGAGACAGGTAATAGTAAGATACCTTATCAGTCTTTTATAACGGTGGAAGTAAAATAAAATTCTTGAATGAATATATATCGATAGCACAGTATTGTAATATGAATGTGTGAATGGGACTCATCAGTAGGTCTTACACACATTAACATTACAAAAAAACATTTGAACTTGCTTTGGTTCAATTGCAGAAAAGGCTTTTCTGGTGAAAATGTCTTCAAATAAAATGTGATAGCACCTTTAGAAAAAGTAGTACTACTTATACCACCAAGGCCAGGTTGACAAATTTATAAATAGTGACAAGAGTTATTTTGAAGACTTTTTCTATTTAAAAAAAAAACATAAATTTCATTCAACAAATTTTCATTCTGAATATTAATTTGAGCGTCGGTTTGGCCTTGTGAGTTTCGTCCCTTTAGTACATTTTTTTCTGGTAAGATTTAGAAAATCTTGTACAGTTGAAATGTTTTGATGGCATGGATTGTCAGTTTTTATTTTTGCAAATATGTGGTTCGTAAATAAAATATGAAATGAAAAATTGATTGATACAGTTTAATTGGATAATTATATTGCTATCTGTAAATCATTAACAAAAAAGTGTTTTCTAAAGTAATAAGAAATTATTGCGAACAGAATTTGTATGAAATTATTCAAAATTTCTAAGTAGGAATAATATTGATAGATGAACAAAAGGAAGTAATACTTTTTTTTTTCCAAATTTGGAATTTAATGTCCAATTATACACCTTAATCTGTTAGAATTGTTTAATAATGCCTTGCACCTTCTTTGTTGGCATACAATGGATAAGTATTTTGTCAAGAACTGGATAATCTTTATTCACTGGTTTTAATATATATAAATTAAATTCTAAATTCTGCAAAATCATTTATTATTTAAACCTGAAAATGTCGTCTAATTTACAACGTTCAACTATACGCCACTTTTCACGTGCAAGGGGTGGAGTTTTACTTATGACGGCATTATATTTAGTAAAGTACATTAGCAAAAAACTTAGAATTTTAACGCGGGACTTTCTTCAGCGCAGGCCTTCGTCAAATAGACCAGTTACAGTGTTGTGCAATGCCGTCAATCTGAGTAGACGTACATTTTATATTACAGTATAATATCGGCAACAGATCAAGCATAATTTCACCGTAAACGATTAAAACAGCTTAAGTCTGTTTTCAGTCGAAGTCAGAGTCACACTAGCAAAACCATTCCGTGACGTGAAAAAAATGCCGTAAGTCGAAGTTGACGTCAGTATGGTACCAGATGTAACGGAACTGTGCAGAAACAATCCACTTAGTTGACCATGCAGAGAGGAAGTCAATTTGGACAATCGTCTTATGAAAAAAAAATCAGGGAGAGGATCTCAGAAATTGATATACCCTGCAGTGAAGAATCAAATGTTAACACTGACGAAGAAGCAGTTAAAGTGATTACACCAGACATAATATTACTGAAGAAAGACAATTGTATATTGAAAACGGATCTTTCTAGAGTAGCAAAATCATTTCAAAAAGAGTCTGACTGCTGTTGATATAAAAACATATAATCACGAAAGGAGAGTTTTTTTTTTTTGGTTTATTTTTCTCTTCGTTTATTTGTTGCTTATTTCTATTTGTCTCCAGAAAATTAGTAAGACTTACTTAGAGCTGCCGGCTAATTGCCCAAAATTGTGTGTACGTTTATTCCTTTGTTTTTTCGCTTGACACCCAGAAGGTTTATAATTCGGGCCCGGTCACAAAGAACATGCAAGAAAGTAGTACATATGTTAAACAAAATAGTCCCTACGCATAGCTGTAACTTTATCCAAAAGTAAAAGAAAATGGATAATTAATAGATATCAAATGAAGGGCTCCACGTCTTGGGATCACTGTAGAACACCTGATGAAAGTTTCTCATGAATAATAGAATAAATATATGAAATTATGATAGGGGACATATTTGCCCTTTGCTCAGATCAGAAGTACCTGTTTTTATACTACCCAACTTTCGGGAACCAGTGCGCTCTATTGTGCAATTAAAGATATGTTGAGTTTTTCAGCACAGTCAAGTCAGGATAAGGTTGTTTTGCTATGAAATGACTGCCACTTTATTTGAACCTAAGACAAAATAGTTGTAAATGCTTAAAATTGCGTAGTGGTTTTATTCCAGAAAACACATTTGAAGCACGTGCGTGTCTGCGTTTCTGTAGAATTCTTTCTTTCTTCACTCCGAAAATACCAAAAAAGCACATGTTTAAGTAGACTAGACACATATGCAATATCTTTACGATTTGATTTTATGACACTATCGCTTTAATATGCATGGAATATTTGCCACTGGACGTTAAGCAGAAAACAATCAAATCAATCCACTATACTTGATACAAAGAAAAACTGACAGTGCTTGGCTTATCAGATTGATATGATATTTTTTTTTATTTCAGCCATGTGCTGGCTCGACCAGTCAGTTTAAACCAGGTGATTGGGTTTACTAAGAGATAAAACAATCAGGTGCTGACTTTTATTCTATCACCAATCCAAAAATGGTAAATAACTGAAAATACAAAATAAAGTACAATTTTACAATGTATTAAATAAAATTATTAAAGTTAATGTTTCATCCGGTATGGAGTAGCGGCGTAGTCCAGGATGTAGCAATTCAGTGCTCCGACACGGCGTAGTCCAGAATGTAGAAATGAAATACTTCCAATATAAAAATAGTTAAATTTACTTTGTTACACAGTTAATTATATCACGGAGAGTTTGAAGGCATCAACTATAATATTTCAAATGTTACTCACGCCGTGGTTAGCCACAAATTGTGTTCAAGAATGAATCCTGCGACAGTCCTTTGTCCAGTGATACGACGTAGCAAGGTTGATTTGCAAAAGACGGATGCGAGGCTACGGTAACAATAGAATGTTGTACGGTGAAGTCCAGATTTAAATCCGGAAAAATATAAACTAATCGTGAATATAATTACACAAAATATATAGATAAATAAGGGGATCCAAGGCAACACAAGCCATCAGTGCACACGGACAATTAAGTTCTGCATGAATAAAAGGAGATGTGAGGTAAACGTCATTGAGACAGCAACCCAACTACAGAAATAACCAAAAAGATATCTAGAGGGAGACGTGTAATCTTCAACAACAAAAAGGTGTTCTAACAAGAAGTCACATAAGTGCGATTAGATTTACATTTTTTTTTCATCCAGCAGTATACAATGAAATAACATAAACGGTACCAATTTTTCTGCACCAGATGCGCATTTCGACAATCAATGTCTCTTCAGTGATGCTCGAGGCCAAAATATTTGAAAATCCAAAGCTTATTAAAAATATGAAGAGCTATAAATCAGAAAGGACCAATAAGTATAGCCAAAGCTGGGCAAGGAATCAGAGCTTTGCATGAGGGAGATACATTCCTTAACTTTAAATAATTTCCAAAATTTTGTAACAGCAAATTTTAATAACACAAAATCCAGATTTTCATGCCAGTACCAAAGTACTGGCTACTGGGCTGGTGATACCCTCGGGTACTATCAGTCCACCAGCAGAGGCATCGACCAAGTGGTAATAATAACATAAATGGTACCAATTTTTCTGCACCAGATGCGCATTTCGACAATTCATGCCTCTTCAGTGATGCTCGATGCCAAAATATTTGAAAATCCAAAGCTTATTAAAAATATGAAGAGCTATAAACAAGAAAGGACCAAAAGTATAGCCAAAGCTTGGCAAGGAATCAGAGCTTTGCATGAGGGAGATACATTCCTTAACTTTAAATAATTTCCAAAATTTTGTAACAGCAAATTTTAATAACACAAAATCCGTATTTTCATGCCAGTACCAAAGTACTGGCTACTGGACTGGTGATACCCTCGGGGACTATCAGTCCACCAGCAAAGGCATCGATCCAGTGGTAGTAATAACATAAACGGTACCAATTTTTCTGCACCAGATGCGCATTTCGACAATCAATGTCTCTTCAGTGATGCTCGAGGCCAAAATATTTGAAAATCCAAAGCTTATTAAAAATATGAAAGAGCTATAAACCAGAAAGGACCAAAAGTATAGCCAAAGCTGGGCAAGGAATCAGAGCTTTGCATGAGGGAGATACATTCCTTAACTTTAAATAATTTCCAAAATTTTGTAACAGCAAATTTTAATAACACAAAATCCGTATTTTCATGCCAATACCAAAGTACTGGCTACTGGGCTGGTCATACCCTCTGGGACTATCAGTCCACCAGCAGAGGCATCGACCCAGTGGTAGTAATAACATAAACGGTACCAATTTTTCTGCACCAGATGCGCATTTCGACAATCAATGTCTCTTCAGTGATGCTCGAGGCCAAATATTTGAAAATCCAAAGCTTATTAAAAATATGAAGAGCTATAAACCAGAAAGGACCAAAAAGTATAGCTAAAGCTGGGCAAGGAATCAGAGCTTTGCATGAGGGAGATACATTCCTTAACTTTAAATAATTTCCAAAATTTTGTAACAGCAAATTTTAATAACACAATATCCGTATTTTCATGCCAGTACCAAAGTACTGGCTACTGGGCTGGTGAAAACTAAGGGTCAAATAGAAGGAGAATCAGATGTGGGTTATACTTTTATGGAACAGCAGCCCAACGACAGAAATAAAAAAAAAACATATTAATGCAAACATATAGTCTTCGATAAATAGACAGGTGACCATACATTGTCAATATGTTCTGAAGCGTACAAAAAGTTTTGAAATGTCTGATGTCAAAGTTTCAGCAGGACAACAGGAAGCGTCAGAGTAAGGATTTCGGTGCTCATTGATACGGTTCACTAAACGACGTAGTCAACACGTAATGGCGGCCATTGTTTGACGTTGATTTTGGCATTTCACGCTGTAAAGTTGCATTTGTGACATTTTTGTATGCTTTATCTTTATGCCACACAACATACAAGGCAAAGGCTCATTTCAGATATTCAACTTATTATTTTCAAATAAGTGTGCTTTCAGGAAATGATTTTAACGGCAAAAATGAAGTGTAAAATTATTTTTAAATATGAAATACCATTCATCATCATTTCCCATTCATTTGTGATGGTGGTCTGTACTGGCCGGACCAGCGAGTTTAACCAAGATGACTGGGTTTATGTAAAGATAAAACAATCAGGAGCTGACTTTTATTTCACTACCAATCCAAATGGTGAAAAACTGAAAATACAAATATAAATACAATTTTACAATGTGTTCAATGATAATTAAAAGTCCATTAAAAATACGGATAAACAGTTCGTAGATATATAAAGCTGTTAATGTTCTTTATAATAATAAATAGATGAATATTCTTGCACACGTCGGGTTCTGTCTGAATTAAATTGTGTAATCGCAGATACGAACAGTTTGAACGGTTAAATGTTCATAGTTTCTTTATAACATAGGAAAATATATTAAAACAGTTCATCGCTGATGTAAAGACATAATTTGTAATGTTTTAAAGGTAACTCACGCTGTGGTTAGCCACGAATTGTTCCTTTGGACAACGTGTCCGCTGAATGTTCCTTGCAGTTGTGCACACGGCCTGCTGAGCAGTTTTCGTCACTCAGAAGAGAGGGGAAAGTAACACGGGTTCCTACACTGTCCTGTAAAAACTCCTAAACTGGAGCACATAAAGTGATGTACACAATGAAACATAAACAATATAAAATGATGATCACATGAAGAACAAATGATGAATGAGTTGCAGAACATGGTCACTTTGTTTACTTGTTACGTTTATTATATTGGGGAAATTGGTTAAAGTTAGCATTATTTATAGTTCCACAAATATTTGTCCCGAGACCGGCCACGTAAATTCTCATCGGGTTACTTCCTGTTCTTGCACGTGCCTGATGTCCCGACCGGGCTCGTTGTCCCTAGGAACTATAAATATGACGTCACTCACCGGGTCTTAGGGCAGTCTACGAGAGGATTTGAAATGAGCAGACGCTCATACTTTGGCTCGTACATTTTAGGCAACATGTAGACTAGCAACCACCGTACTTTTGTATCTTTTTATATGTCATTATTGTATGACTTGTATATTTCAACCATGTATTTATTCAAATAAACATTCTGTTTATATCGTAGTTTGTCCAATATCCCAGAACTTGGGTTAGCCTAGTCCAAATAATTATGACGTCTTGAAAGGCTATTTTATTTTTTGCTTTGACGCCTTACAGCGACGTCATAACGCTGAAGCCATCTTTTTTGGTTGGATTTTGAGAGGGAATTTTGCTCTCAACTTTGAGACCCAATTTAGCAAAAAACATTTCATTGGAGGCTTAAAATGTTTGCATATATAAAAAGTCTTACCTTTTATATGTTTGTTTGTGCAAAATATTTCCAATAAATCCCTAAAGTAATAATAAAATAAGTTACAATTCCATCCGAGGCGTACGATTATCTACTGCTTTTTTTAAACGTTTATCTGATCTCTTTTTAGGAGAGTATAAAATAAATTTTTGCACCAAACTCGGTAAAATTTGACAGACCCGAATTTCCGGAACCTTTGTTTTTTATATTATCCGGAAATTCAGGTCCGTCAAATTTTACCGAGTTTGGTTCAAAAATATATTTTATACTCTTAAAGTGAAGCATCTTAAGGAGAAATCAGCTAAATGATTTAATAAAGCAGTAAATTCCCTCTCAAAGTCCAACTGCATATATGAGTTCGGCGTTATGACGTCGATGTAAGGCGTCAAAGAAAAAAAATATAATAGCCTTTCAAGATGTCATAATTATTTGGACTAGGGTTAGCCAACGGGAAGACACATTGTCAAGAATCAGTCCGGTCAATATTGCGCATGCGTGAATTCTGATACCCTACATGGATAATATCGTTATATAGAAGTTATATGGAAAATAATCTTTACAAGACTATATTCAATTTTCTTCTCAGTGGTTTTCTTAGCTGCTGCAATCCCCAGAATCCTTAATGTGTCTTCTTTTTAATGATATAAATTATTCTAAAATAAAGTTTGAACATCTTGCAACAAATTTGGATTTTTTACAGTGATGTCAAATGGCTTACTTTTGCCGTTATTCTTATAGGAAAATGTCATTATTCGGATGAGTGGTCAGCTTTGAAAAAATAATTAAAATACTTTTACTTATGATATACCTTAGCTGCTGCAACCAAGAAAAGATGAAAAGTTAAAGCTTAACGTGGTGTAGTTTATTTTCAAATTGGTTATTTTCTTCTTGCTCCAAATTTGATTTAAAAGTATGCGATTTTTGTTTTTTTTATCAATTTTCTATCAACAGGATACATCGTGTGTGTAAACAGATAAAAAATTGTTATACAATCGTGTTTATACAGTCATGCTGAGACATAATATATTCCCAGAGTCATGTAATATAATGTAAACGACATTTTGTATGAACTTGATTTCGGGTTGAAGGAATAGCAAAACACTATATAATTATAATTAAAGACAAGGATTTGTATATCTCACAATACAAATCCTTGTTGAAGATGATTAGATTTTAAGTTATTTTTTGTTTCTGTTTTCACGTGGTTATAACCGAAAATT
Organism: Mytilus coruscus; assembly: GCA_017311375.1. Classification (NCBI taxonomy): domain Eukaryota; kingdom Metazoa; phylum Mollusca; class Bivalvia; order Mytilida; family Mytilidae; genus Mytilus; species Mytilus coruscus. The sequence continues at coordinate 96,062,348 of CM029596.1, read as the reverse complement.
AATTAATATATCATTAGAATGAAATCAAAATCTAAAACGCATTATTTTAAATAAATGCTTGTTCATCTGGATGTTTTATCAATACACAATCATATTTTTTTTCAATGGCATGAAATGGTTTCTATTCACATTTAATTTTAAAAAGAAAGAAGAAGATGTTGTATGATTGTCAATTAGACAACTGGCTCGTTTTCTTGACAATCCATAGATAATTTTTTTTGAGACAATTTTAACACGATTTGAATACACAATTATATAGAACAATTCCATTTCGTCGCAATTTAAAGAGTGCATAAATTCAACATTTAAAATACTCCACGAATTCGACCACTTGATACGGCAAGATGAAATCTAATAATATATTTTACATCAAACCGAGTTTCTGTTATTTAATTTCTTGAAACTAAATACACGAATAATAATATGTGCGCACAATAAATTGGAAAGTTTGCACCTTTCAAGACCCGTTAAATAGTTTTGAAATACATTCATTACTTAAATTATACATGCGCCGTCAAAAAGAAACTTGTTGATGACAAAAACAATCAAAACGAAAAGTTTATAAAATGAAAAAAACAAAAACAAAAACAAAAAACTACTTTTTATTAAATTCCCTTTGTCAATTTTTTTATCACTAGCTTTTCATCTCAACTAGAATTAATTGAATCGAAACAATATTAAATAAAAAATCAATAATTTCTTCACAAAACGATAATTATAGATAATCGTTGGTTATCTCAACGAGATTGATTTTCTCGCTTGAGCCGGGACGGCGAAAGCGAGAAAAGCAATCAAGTTGAGATGACCAATGATAATCTGTTTATCGCTATTTTACCTATGACGACGTTGTCAATTTCGTGTCAATTTCATTAGCAACGCCACGTGCCTCCTTAGTTTCTAGCGATAATTTTCCATCTCAAGCGAGTAGCATGATATGAAAAATTATCACAAAAAAAGATCAAAGGAAAAATGCACAAAATAGCGATAAAGATTGTTAGCTTTGAACAGGTACTTATATGACAATTAACATGTCAGCTTCAGGGTATATACCTGTGGATATATGGTGGAAACGATGCTGGAAGCTTGTATGTTTTCTGTTTCTTGTTTAACTTCTCTATTGTTTGCGTCGTAGATGTTGGTATAATGTGAGATATTATAGGTAAATATCCACGAGATGACCTACCCTCAACCCACAAAATTCACAAGATAATAGAGGGTTCTGTAAGCTTTAACTGAATAAATTGGCTATCATAATGTATGAAAAGCTTTAAACCTCCCGTTTCTTCATAAATAATGGTTTAACCAGAGCCATATATATATATGGTTTAACTTAGAAGTAAATACAATAATTTACAAAATAAGACGATGTGGTAAAATTGGCAATGAGACAACTTGTCACCATAGACCACAGAACGTGGTTGAAAGCAACTATGAGTTACTGTACGGCCTTTATCAATGAGCTAAACCCATATCGTACATTAAGCTTTGTAGGATAGAATTGAGAATGAAAACGGGAAATGTGTTAAAAGAGAACAACCCGACCAAAGAGCAGAAAACAGCCCAAAGCCACCAATGGGTCTTCAACGCAGCGCAAGAATATTCCGCACCCGCAGGCGGACTTCAGCTGGCCCCTACACAATAATGTATACTAGTTCAGCAAAAGAACTCCACATCAAACTCCGAAACATATAAATGAACCAAAATTTAAAAAAAAAAAAAGACCAACAAAGGCTAGAGGTTTCTGACCTGGGACAGGCGCAAAAATGCGGCATGTTAATCGTCGAAATAATTAAAACGGGAAAAAACCAACGAACTTGTTTATGCTAAAACAATAACAACAAGAAAATAAATATTTCAGACAGCAAGAAACGACAACCACATAATTACAAGTAATTTGTTTCTGACTTAAAACAGAACTATAAACCGTGGCATGCGGCGGGGTTAAACATGTTTGTGAGTGCTCAAATCTATCTTAATCCCACTGAACCTGAGGCAGTGGTATAAAAGCACAACACAAGACCAAACTGTTGAAATAAGTAGGAAAAGGCTTCCTTGTCAGATGGGCACGAAACTTGAAAAACTATCTACAGAAGACAAAAGATCTAAAGTTCCGATCTGAAGATAAGTTACCTACCAGTACACATCCTACATAAATATAATAATAAAGAGATGTGGTATGATTGCCAATAAGACAACTATCCACCAAAGTTCAAATGAAGTGGACGTAATCAATTATAGGCAACCGTACGGCCTTCAACAATGAGGAAATACATACCGTATAGTCGGCTATAAAAGGCCCCAACATGAAAAATATGAAACTATTCAACTGAGAAAACTAACGACCTAATTCATAACAAAACAGTTTACGAAAAACAAATATGACAGACATTAACCAACAACAGTTCATTTAACTCGAGGAATTGTGCTGTTATCCTCACTCATTGAGTCAATGTATACTGTTAAATTCAATAATTATGAACTGTCAATGGATGTTTAAAATCAAATAAAATGACAGACATTCCGAATTCTCGAGGTACCCGTTATATATATATATATATATATATATATATATATATATATATATATAAAAGAACCGTAAGACAACGGCTTTTCGGTCAATTATATGTGAAATAGTTAAACAAAAATTTCAATTACATTTCAGTCAGTTTGATGCTCAATTCATTTTGAATAAGAATATCTATTTTTATTTATCTGCATTTTTCATTTACCAATTTGGGTAAAACATCTCGCGCCGTTTCAATGTTTCAACTGGAACTAATACACTAATTCAGTAGTCCCAGGTTTCAACAAAGATCGAATAGGAACTCCGGCCTTCAATTAATTTTACAAACTACACCAAAATACAGAAAACATGAATCAAAATTATTTTATCGATAACATCTGGTATCGGTTTTCACTGAAGTTATCTTTACAGACCAGCGGGTGTTTAACCCCTTAATTATGCGTCTTATCGCATGTGTCAAATTAGCAAGTGACCCCATATGGAGCGAGAACGGGTTATCGTCCTTGTCGATACAAATAATTGTTTTCAAATTGGGTTATCTCCCTTAAACCGGACAGATTCTTGGCAACGGCGAAGCCAGAAGGAAACTTCACACCCGTTACATTGGGGGCTCGTCCGATGGATATTTCAGGACAACATTTTATACAAACATTGTGTTTGTGCAGAAATTTCCACAATATGGTTGGAATTAAATGGATTTTTGAATCCCTAGGGTAGCTATGTCAGGAAAAAAAATAAAGTTCACTTTCCATATATTTTTTCTAAATATTCAATAATTTATGACCTTCACCTGTCTCAAAACACAAAGCAATTTTATTGGTTGTCTGTTTAAACTATGCAATTCCCCTTTCCAAAAATATGATTACATAGGGATTTTCCATTCACAGTGTTTTAGCCAAGAGAGGTAACTCTAATTTATTTTTGTTCCTATCATGGAATAAATGACACTTTGCTTTTATAGTCTGTTTCTTCAAACAAGTTTCTGCAAGGATTAAAGGAAAGTAACATTTTATTGATATTTATATATAATAAATTGTTTTATATATTCAAGAAATATTAAAACATGATTTAAAAATCTTAATTATGTTTTAATAGTTGAAAAAATATGTAATCTAAATTTTATCACATGATTGAAACCTAACTGTCTTGTTTTTTTGTATAATATATTATGTTATAATGCACCTTGTATAAACAAACATCAGAAGCATGTAATTGAGTAAGTGTCGTTTCTTGCTGTATATCATATCTGCTTTTCATTTATTATTTTGTACATAAATTAGGCCAGTTAGTTTTTTTTTTTTCATTTTAATTGCTTTACAATTATCAATTCATGGCCTTTTATCGCTTACTATGCAGTATGGGTTTTGTTCATTGTTGAATGCCGTATGGTGACCTATTATTGTTGTTAACTTTACGTCCTTTTGTCTCTGGTGAAGAGAGTTGTTTCATTGCAATCCTTTATTACTGTTTTAACAAAATGGTTTGTTATTCAAAGATTAAACAGACCTACACTGATATCCTTATAAATAAATATGAATTGCGTGAAATTTATCGATGGATGCATAAGTACAAGCTAGGTTGGTTTTTTTTTTTGAACGACACTGACTATCCATGTATAACTGATTGAGGGTGGTTTTTAACGATCTTGACCACCCATGAGGGTCTTGCACAGTCGGTAAATTGTATACAACGGCGGGGGGATTTTTAACAATCTTGACTACACATGAGGGTCTTGCACGGTTGAAAAATGATTTGTATTGACCGTGACTATACCCTTGACAGACGAAAAATTGTCTAGGTAGTTTGAACTAGGTAGTTTGAACCTACCTTGACTACCTATGAAGGTTTTGCACAGTCATGAATTCATTCTTACTTATGAGGGTTTATAACGACCTTGACAGGTTATAAAGCCCTCATACGGAAGGTGAATTGTTTGAGGATTCAATCAAGAACTATATGAAAATATCAAAAGTTCTAAGTTTTGGTAAACAAAAATCAAAACATTTCAAAACAGACAATAAATAACTGAATGTTGATAAATATTTATATAACTAAAATTATAAATTCTACTATTTATTAATTGTTGTGTAATTTATAATGATTAGACATCAAATTAAATAATTATTAGTAAATTGAAATAACAAGCTTGTTCAAGGAGACAACAACCACAGTTCTGGTTCATTATTGTAAAATTTTTCATTCACAATAAATCTATTCATTCATTAATCTTTACATCAGTTACTATTGTAAAGCAATTAAAATGAAAAAAACTAACTGGCCTAATTTATGTACAAAATAATAAATGAAAAGCAGATATGATATACAGCAAGAAACGACACTTACTCAATTACATGCTTCTGATGTTTGTTTATACAAGGTGCATTATAACATAATATATTATACAAAAAACAAGACAGTTAGGTTTCAATCATGTGATAAAATTTAGATTACATATTTTTTCAACTATTAAAACATAATTAAGATTTTAAAATCATGTTTTAATATTTCTTGAATATATAAACAATTTATTATATATAAATATCAATAAAATGTTACTTTCCTTTAATCTTTGCAGAAACTTGTTTGAAGAAACAGACTATAAAAGCAAAGTGTCATTTATTCTATGATAGGAACAAAATAAATTAGAGTTACCTCTCTGGCTAAAACACTGTGAATGGAAAATCCTATGTAATCATATTTTGGAAAGGGAATTGCATAGTTTAAACAGACAACCAATAAAATTGCTTTGTGTTTTGAGACAGGTGAAGGTCATAAATTATTGAATATTTAGAAAAAATATATGGAAAGTGAACTTTATTTTTTTTCCTGACATAGCTACCTTCACATTATCCAAGATCATTTTCAATGGTGGAATCCGACATTGTTATTACCGGAAGTGTTGCTGTGGAGTTTCACGTTCAGTCAATTTGCATATTTCTAGGGACCACTCGGATCTTTTCATCATTTTTAAGGTAAGTCGAGAGAAATATTTTATAGCAGACGATAGACGACCATAAACAAAGAAGAAACATATAAATATTACTGAATTTATCGTACTATAATTATTCCAAACTAAAAATGCCACCTAAAACCAAAAATGTAGTCAGAAACCTACAGGTAAATACTTGTAAACAAAAGAAATAAAAAGAAATACGAAATTTAAACACAAAACAAATAAAAAAAGCAGACAAATTATCTGGAAAGGAACTGTTCATAGCACAGGCACTTGCTTCTTTCCGAAGGTCGACTATCCATATAAATATTACTGAACCTAAAAATTTAAATGCATAGAATTGCACAAATGGTGCAGGTTTTTTTCTCTCCAACAACGAAGTGCTTGACAGTAAAGTCCTAGAATCTCTGTTCCTTTACCTATGGCTATGTCCACTCCTATCAATCAGAACTTGAAAATTTTAAACCTACCTTATTCACATACGTTTAGTTGACGCAATGTCAACCAGTCCAGTCTTGAACCCTAATCATTAATGCTGATCGACACGATTAAATTTATAAGCTGCAAATTAAATTTTTCAATTATGCAGTAAAAATCAAAATGAGATCAAACCCACAACCTATTGAGAAATCATACTTCACAGATCATTAATATCAGTGACACAAAAGCAAACTGTCATGAAATTGGGAATGATACAGAGAATGTGTGAAAGAGACAACAACCCAATCAAAGAGCTGAAAACAGCCCAATGCCACCAAGCACAACAGTTACTTTTTCTGGTTACACTAGGGGAGTAACCATGTCACTTCAAAAGGGGTAGGGATATAGTTTTTTGTCTGAGTTAGAAATTTTTTTCATGAACATTCTTTTTAGTTTTTCGACAATGACAATCAAATTATTGTTATTATTTTTTCTGAATTGAACACTATATAGGTATGGGGAAATCTCATTCTGGATTCAGAATTTTTTCTCTGCTTGTCCACAATATTTTTTTTCTTCATCAAATTTGGAATCAGAATACATTTGTAAGAAATAAACATAAACCTCCTTTTTAATTTAAATATTTATATAGTGTTGAGAAACAGGCCTCTAATTTTAATATTTCTAGCTTCATGGTCACCTTAAACTAGAGGCTCTCAAGAGCTTGTGTCGCTCACCTGACTCTACTTTGGTTTTTAGAAATCATGTAAAAATAGATAAAAATCATAATAGATACCCAAATAATGATTGAGGCCGAATTTGGTTTAATATTGGTCCAGTTATTTAATAAAATATCCTGGTGGCCATCTTGAACAGTAAATCGGCAACAAAGTAGCAACACTTGGTCAGCACCTCATAAGGAACATTCATGCCATATTTAGTTTCATTCCATTCAGTGGTACTCTTAAAAGAAGACATTTGAAGACCGTACTTTGACCTATAATGGTTTACTTTTATAAATTTTGACTTGGATGGAGAGTTGTCTCATTGGCACTCATACCACATCTTCTTATATCTATTTGTATGTATTTCCCATAGGGTCCTATGTTAAACTGAGTCCCCCGCTGGCAGCCATCTTGGATGATGGATCAGCTGCAAAGTAACAACACTTGGTCAGCACCTCATAAGGAAAATTCATGCCATGTTTGGTTCCATTCCATGCAGTGGTTTTCTAAAGAAGACATTTGTATGTACTTCCCATAGGGTCCTATGTTAAACTAAGTCCCCCTGGCGGCCATCTTGGATGATGGACCGACTGCAAAGTAACAACACTTGGTCAGCACCTCATAAGGAACATTCATGCCATGTTTGGTTTCATTCCATTCAGTGGTTCTCTAAAAGAAGACATTTGTATGTATTTCCCATAAGGTCCTATGTTAAACTAAGTCCCCCACTAGCAGCCATCTTGGATGATGGATCGGCTGCAAAGAAACAACTCTTGGTCAACACCTCATAAGGAGCATTCATGCCAAGTTTGGTTCCATCCCATTCAGTGGTTCTCTAAAAGAAGACATTTGTATGTATTTCCCATAGGGTCCTATGTTAAACTAAGTCCCCCGTTGGCGGCCATCTTGGATGACTGATTGACTGCAAAGAAACAACACTTGGTCAACACCTCATAAGGAACATCCATGCCATGTTTGGTTCTATTCCATTCAGTGGTTCTCTAAAAGAAGACATTTGTATGTATTTCCCATAGGGTCCTATGTTAAACTAAGTCCCCCGCTGGCGGCCATCTTGGATGATGGATCGACTGCAAAGTAACAACACTTGGTCAGCACCTCATAAGGTACATTCATGCCATGTTTGGTTTCAATCCATTCACTGGTTCTCTAAAAGAAGACATTTGTATGTATTTCCCATAGGGTCCTATGTTAAACTAAGTCACCCACTGGCGGCCATCTTGGATGATGGATCGGCTGCAAAGTAACAACACTTGGTCAGCACCTCATAAGGAACATTAATGCCATGTTTGGTTTCATTCCATTCACTGACTCTCTAAAATAAGACGTGTATGTATTTCCCATAGGGTCCTATGTTAAGTCCCCTGCTGTCGGCCATTTTGGATGACTGATTGACTGCAAAGAAACAACACTTGGTCAGCACCTCATAAGGAACATTTATGCCATGTTTGGTTTCATTCCATTCACTGGTTTTCTAAGAGAAGACATTTGTATGTATTATCCATAGGGTCCTATGTTAAACTAAGTCCCCTGCTGTCGGCCATCTTGGATGATTGACCGACTGCAAAGTAACAACACTTGGTCAGCACCTCCTATGGAACATTCATGCCATGTTTGGTTTCATTCCATTCGGTGGTTCTCTAAGAGAAGACATTTGTATCTATTTCCCATAAGGTCCTATGTTAAACTAAGTCCCCAGCTGGCGGCCATCTTGGATGATGGATCGGCTGCAAAGTAACAACACTTGGTCAGCACCTCATAAGGAACATTCATGCCATGTGTGGTTTCATTCCATTCAGTGGTTCTCTAAAAGAAGTCATTTGTATGCATTTCCCATAGGGTCTTATGTTAAACTAAGTCCCCCGCTGGCGGCCATCTTGGAAGATGGATCGGCTGCAAAGTAACAACACTTGGTCAGCACCTCATAAGGAACACTCATGCTATGTTTTGTTACATTCCATTCAGTGGTTCTCTAAAAGAAGTCATTTGTATGCATTTCCCATAGGGTCCAATGTTAAACTTAGTCCCCCGCTGGTGGCCATCTTGGATGATGGATCGGCTACAAAGTAACAACACTTGGTCAGCACCTCATAAGGAATATTCATGCCATGTTTGGTTTCATTCCATTAAGTGGGTCACTAAAAGTAGTCATTTGTATGCATTTCCCATAGGGTTCTATGTTAAACTAAGTCCCCCTCTGGCGGCCATCTTGGATGATGGATCGGCTACAAAGTAACAACACTTGGTCAGCACCTCATAAGGAACATTCATGCCATGTTTGGTTTCATTCCATTCAGTGGTTCTCTAGAAGAAGTTCAAAATGTAAAATGTTAACGACGACAACGGACGACGGACGCCAAGTGATGAGAAAAGCTCACTTGGCCCTTCGGGTGAGCTAAAAAAGAAGTAATTAAATTCAAATTATCATGATTATAGTAATCTGTTATACTATATAAAAATTAACAACTATATGCCACTGTACGGCCTTCAACAATGAACAAAGCACATACCGCTTAGTCAAATATAAAAGGCCCTGAAATGACAATTGTAAAACAATTCAAACCAGAAAACTTAATGCCTAATTAATCTACAAACAAAGGAATGAAAAAAACGAATATGTAACACAGCAACAAACAGCAACCACTGAATAACAGGCTCCTGACATTGGATAGGCACATACATACAGAATGTGGTACAGTTAAACATGTAAGTGGGATCCCAACCCTCCCCTGACCTTGGACAGTGGTGTAGCAGCACAATATAAAAGAACTATAAAATCATGAAAAAAAGGCTTAATTCATTAGATGGATACAAATAGAAATACATCTAACAAAACATACAGTAAACATGGCAGTGTACTTGTACATCCCAACAACCAAAAAGACACTAAGTACAGATCTGAGAGTACTAGCAGTTAATGACAGCTAGTTCAAAGCCAATAACAACTATTATTACATTGGTTGCAATGAATTACATTGATTTTCCCAGTGAAATAAAACCGATAATTTCACATCACGTTTATTTCATCCTCTGACGTCATACAACAATAGGCGTTGTCATGACGTCGGATCAAAACAAATTGTGATTGCTTAAAAAAATATAGTTCCTTACATTTTATACTTTGATTTCAGAAAAAAAGCCATTTGCCAATGTAATAAAAAGAATAACTAATCAAAGAATTCAAATATCGAAAAATATTTAACTCGTGACCGAACAACACTGATAATTAACTCATGCGCTACGGCGCATTCGTGAATTAATGTGTTGTTCGGTCACTGCTGAATATTTTCTCTATTTGAATTCTTCGATTAGTTATTCTATAAATATCAATAAATACAAGAGTGCACATTGAAATGTCTCTCCTTCTTTACTAACCACTGATATTATGTTGATAGTTCTAATTATTAAGCTTTACTACAACTATCACATAAACTTAACATAATCCAAGAAAATGAGGTCAAAAGTCAGATAAACCAAACTTGAAATACATGTTCACCTTACAATCATTCCATTTCCATATACCAAATATGCTTTAAATATACATGTAGTCGACCTATTGCAAATACAAGAAACAAACTTATCCAGGAAAACTGATCATTGATCAATGAACCATGAATATGAGGTAAAGGTCAGATGACACCTGTCTGTTGGACATGTACACCTTACAATCATTCCATACACCAAATATAGTTGACCTATTGCTTATAATATCTGAGATATGTACTTGACCATCAGAACTTAAACTTGTTCACTGATCTATTAAATGACGTCACGGTCAAAACTGTCTGATTGGCATAAGGACCTTGCAAGGTATGCACATACCAAACAAAGTTATTATTTTACTCATAATAAGAAAGAAATTAAGAATACTAAAAATCTTAATTTTTTTTTCAAGTAGTCAAGTAGTCACTGAACCAAAAAAATGAGGTCAAGGTCAATGGACATATGACATACTGAAACTCCATAACATAAGGCATTTATATACAAAGTATGAAAGATCCAGGTATTCTACCTTCTTAAATATAAAGCTTTTAAGAAATTAGTTAGTACCACCGCCATATCACTATCCCTGTGTCAAGCTTTCTGCAACAAAATTCAGAATTTAATAACCACTCCCCCCCGACCCAAAGAAAAATCAAAACAAAACAACATTAATTCTCCTGTTACAGTCTGTGCCAAACTATTTCATGGTTTGTCTGACCGAAAAGAAATTTGAACTTTTCTTCTATATATTCAACAAAAAATCTTAAAAGTTCTGTCTGACCGAATGATTTTTTGTCTGACTTTTTGTCGGTCAGACAGAGTTTGGGATACACTGCTGTTAAATATGTTTGAGTGTTGGAGTTGAATTTCAAGCTCTAGTCTCCCACCTTCATCCATTTCTGTTAATTTTATTATTGTGCAGTGTTAAGAATCCATATAGTATTGGTTTAAATTTAAGAACTGGTAAAGGCCAGAACATTTCCCTATAAATGGTATTTCATAATAAGAAAAAAATAAACAGGGAATGTGTCCATGGGACACAGATGATGCCCCCCCACTTGCATATAAAGTTAAGGGCTATAATTCAAGAACTGTAAAAGTGACCCTACCAAAATTTCTACTTGATCTGAGTTTTGCGGTAATAATCATTGTGTCAAAGTTTAATAACATTTGGTTGAGGCAAACTTTAGTTAGAAAACGGAAACATAAAATTCAGCAATTTTTCCATATGTAAAGGGGCATAACTCTAGAAAAGTAAAAGTGACGCCACCAAAATTCAACCTCGATCTGTGTTTTGTGGTAATAAGCATTGCGGATAAGTTTCATAAAATTTGGTTTAGGCAAACTAAATTTAGAGAATGGAAACCTTTTTTTGGGATGTACGGAGGGACGAACGTACAGATGGACAAGGGTAAAACTTAATGCCCCCTCCTCTACGGGCATTAAAAGACTTAGAAAACAAGAACTACTTTTTGCTCATAATTTTTAAACAGTAAAGATAGCACTATAGGCAACACTCCTACATAGTTTGGGTTACCAGTTATATGAGGGTCTGAATAGGAAGGTGTTCATTTATATGCATTTTAATTTCATGCCATTGTTATATATTCTTTAATTTTTAACACCTAATTATTTTTTTATCTTTTATCAAAAAAAAAGTTTTTCTATTTTCCTTTCTTGTTCTTAATCACTATGCTTTTCCATTATTTTTTAATTTGTAAAGCCCGTCCAGACAGCCTGATATGACTGATGGTATTGAAAGAATAAACAGCTACCATAATATGATTAATAATGTACTCACAAAATTACAACAAAAGAAAAATATAAATATCACCAAGAAATGCTTAGAACAAATTAAAATCTTTCAAATTATTTAAATTTTACTACAAATGTAGTACCTTAAATCAATTTCACAGCTACATACTTGATATACTAGTATACAACAATTATATATAAATGATAACTGTTGATTAATAAAGCCATACAACATGTCAGTGTCTTGTAATTATAAATAACCTTAAAAATTGGTTTCATTAGTGACAACACTTATACAAAATTCATTACACGATAACAAAAATTTAAATTTTAATCTTTATACATAACTACATAATTTAATCTATGTGCACAGTCATTTTTAAAAATACCCTCTGCATTTTGAAAATTGAAACTTAACAAGAATCTTAAGTAGAAAAATCACATCCCATTCTTACTATGGATTACCTCCCTTTGGTCATACATTCATGTTTGTTGGGTTTTTTCAGACAAAAGAATTATTGAGAAAAATTTACCAGTTTTTTGTGACAGAGAAGGAGAAAAATAAGCCATGGGCACTGCAAAATCCAATTAAAAGACTAGTTAAGGCAACAGGTAAAATTAACTTTTTAATTTTTTTATTTTTTCAGTTACATAAATAAATAAAATTATTTGCATAAAATCAACAATTATTATTTTAAAGCAGACAAACTTTGTTTGAGACCTGAATTATTGGGGTCTAGTTATTTTTAATAAAATATAATTGTGCAAACCAAATGATGTCTATAGATAAAACTTGATGAAAGATATTTTCAACCTCATAAGTATCAATTCATAAGGTTAAGGCATCAATAGCAAAATTTGCAGGTATTACAGTTCGCTATAAATAAACATCAACAATTAAACATGAAAATGAAACAAGAATCAGATGTACCCTTGGACATGAGTTCCATTCCAATCCTTCCACATACACCAAATATAGTAATTTTAAATGAATTACGTGTATATTAGGATGATAAGATTCAGATAATGTAATTGGGGCAAATCTATAAATTTTTTAAGTGGTGATAAGAAAACTTGAAATATATTGTCAAGCTATGCAAGTGGAACAACAATTTTTTATGATTATGCAAACAAGAAGATATATAAATGCCCCCAACCACCTTGAATCCACTATATACAAGTTTTTTCTATCATTTTTATGTTATATGCTGAAATACATGGACAATTGAAATTTCAGGGATTAAACCAACAACATTGCGATGTTATGTCCATACAGATGACAGTGATGATGCTGTGCAGGATGTGGTGAAGGCAGTTCATAAGGCTGCTGTCCAGAAAACTGTCAAGAAGAACCAGAAGTTGGATGATTTCGACAAAGGTGTGGTGAAAAGGACCATCTATGATCTGCACAAGAAATCCCAGTCAGTGACCATGCCAAGTCTGCAGCAAGCTCTGAAAAAGAAAGACATCGACGTTTCCATATCAACAGTGTCGAGAACAGTGCATTTACTGGGGTTTCGGTAATTAACTTCATTCATAATGTTTGGACTTAATCCTTTGTTTTGTAGTACATGTATCTTAAATCATCTCTTTTAACATGTTTAATTATCAATTATATATACACACAAGTCTAAATTGAAAACAACATTCAAATATAATAAAGAAGATGTGGTATGATTGCCAATGAGACAACTCTCCACAAGAGACCAAAATGACACAGAAATTAACAACTATGGGTCCAGGGCCTAATCTAGGATTTTGAAGAGGGAGAAGTGACTTCTCCTTCCAAGAGCGAGAAGGGAGAAGTGAGATTCCATTACCGTTTCGGTTGCATCGTGTTTTCATGCTTATCACTAAGGAAATTGTTTTATATATATATTCAATAAAAGATATACTTGCAGTTTTTTCATGTGTTTTTGTACACAATGTATATAAAGAAAGTTCTAAATAAAAAGGTTTAGACAATATATAGTTGTTATTTATTTATTGATACCATTGTGTTCTAAATAAAATTTGTTGATTGGGACATGAGGGAGTAGCCTAGTAATATTATCATGATTATGATGGATTGAATTCATGTGCATCTGCCTCAATTTATTTTTAAAAGTTTAGAAAAAATATAACTCCCAATTTACCTGATGAATTTCACATGACTGGGAATTTAATTTAGATCACCACTTGTCATTATTTTGTAAAACAGTATTGAATGTCCAGGACATTAGGTTAGTTGTAAATTGAGATTATCGTTGAAGATTGCAAGTCTATAAATGAAAATATCTTTCAATCGCATATTAATTATCCGACAAAGAGCTAATTTCTATCATTTTTAAAATATCATCCATATCAACGAAATGGTCGTGAGAAAAAATCCACTGCTGATCACAACCGGTCGAGTGTCGACGTTTGCAATCACATTATCCATCAGCAGTCTTTCTACCTTTTATATTTCAATTTTATTCAATCAATATAATAAATCTACCCTTAATTCCCACCTTTACCTACCGAATAGTAAAATTTATCGACTCGTGTAAGTTATAAAATAAAACAAATCGGCTGGGTGATTACGCAACATCCTCAGATGAAAATCATCGTAAATTGATAACTTAAACAGACGGTAAGTTTTCTGTTTGAATAGTTTTGAAAGTTATATCCAAGGATGTTCAAAGTCGCCGTTGTATTTATTAATTTGATCGTTGACAGTATTAGTTCTGGGTCGTTTAAAATCTCGATTTTCCGTGTCAGCCGCCATTTTTTACCTGTGAGACTTGTCAATCACAAGTTATCTCCCTTTTACCGATTTTGATAGCGATTTGACTTCGCTATGAAGTCAGTCGGCTGGCGAGATTTAGCGATTTTCAAAATTCTTTGGCGACTTAAATCGTCATTTCGCCGGCAAGATTATGGCCTGTATGGGTCACCGTATGGCCTTCAACAATGAGCAAAGCCCATACCGCATAATAAGCTATAAAAGGCCCCGAAATGACAATGTAAAACAATTCAAACGAGAAAACTAACGGCCTAAATCAAACCTATGACTGCGTTGGATAAAAACCTCTTTTTTTGTACGTGTGCATGCAAAACAAATTTCTTGGTAGAGGTGTCTAAATACAGCACAAACAACATAAAAATCATTGATGAAATATTTACCTGCATTAAATACACATTTCAGTATTGAAGGACATCATCTATACATCTTGGAAATATTTATTTGCTCTGTAGTCATCAGCAAAAGAGTCTGAAAATAAATAAACCACAATAAAATTTATAGCAACAAATTATTAAACGTGAAAAATTAATCACATGCATCAATCACTATTATAATGTCCCATTTAAACATAAACCTGCTGAAGTCTCTTTCAAAATGTGATATTCTCTTTAATAAAGCGACAAATATAGAATGTTATTAACACCCACCTTTAGTTGAGATTTAAAAGTACGTTCTCTGCGACCCATGTATGTTTTAGTGTAATAACCCTTAAATGTTATGCAATTGTGAATGTATATATTTATATAAATTTTTTTTTTTCAGGTTCTACAAGAATGCGTCAAGCCGAAGATTTGTGTCGGAGAGGGAGGACATCGGTCTCATGAGAATGACATATCTTTGTAAGATACGTAAGTTTAGGCAGCAGGGGCGTCATATTGTATATCTAGATGAGACTTGGTTGAACACTAATCATGTAGTAAAGGGTGACTGGCTGGATGTTCCCAGCACGTCCATGTCTGTCTTTGAGCCCCACTGTAAAGGTACCCATCGGAAAGTACCTTCTGGCAAGGGTACTAGATTGATAATCCTAGATGTTGGCTCCTCTCAACAAGGCCTAATCCCCGGATGTCGTCTTATATTTGAGTCGAAAACCAACAGCTCTGATCATCATGACGAGATGAATAAAGAGCACTTTACAGAGTGGTTCAGAGATACACTTCTCCCTAAACTGCCTCCTCGGTCTGTAATCATAATGGACAATGCTCCGTATCACAGTCACTTAGATCCTGACTCAAAGGTACCAAACACTAGCAGCAACAAGTCAAAGATCTCGGCATGGCTGGAGAAGAGCATTGTTCAGTATGATAAGAAAATGAAAAAGACCGAGCTGCTTGATTTGGTGAAGCAAAAAAAGCCTCAACCTAGGTATATAATAGATGACCTTGCATCAGCTAATGGCCATGAGATTTTACGCACACCTCCTTATCATTGTGAGCTCAATCCCATCGAAATGGTTTGGTCTTACTTAAAAGGCTATGTAGCTAGACATAATTCTAGCTGCAAGAAAAAAGACATTATCAAGCTTTTTGAGGAGGCCAAGTCCCATATCGATGCGGAGCGCTGGGCTAAATTTGAGACTCACGTGGAAAGGGAGTTTGAGGAAAAGCTCAGGCAACTTGATGGCATCAGAGACGAAGACGTCAATCCAGTGGTGATTGACATGACGGACGATGACAGCCAAGACAGTCCAAGGACAATTCCTTACATGTTTTCAGAGGGGGAGGAGGAGGGGAATGACGATGAAAATGACAATGACTTTGAGGGCAGTGTCTCTGATACCATCAATGATGCTGATGAAATTTTGTGCAATACCTGTGGTAGCATTGAACCACCCAAGCCTATTCAAAAGGACTGGTTTCAGTGTGATGCTTGTGATCAGTGGGTACACAACAGGTGTTGCACAAAACCTGCTCTTGCGAAGAATGTCTGTCTTCGGTGCTTCTCCATTTTTAACCACCGGAACCTCAGTGAACCACTGATTTCGCCACTTGAAGAGATGGAACAGTGATGTCTTTCTTTCATGCCAGTAAAATAGTTACATGAACACCCCATAATTTTTATTTATTAAAGATATTTTTAAATGTAGATTAATCAAACATACTTATAGCAATGTATACAATTGATTTTTATTCAAAGTATGTTAAGAAAAATGATAAACAGAAAAACTCCCATCTTTTCTATAAAAAGTGATTTCCTTTTTTTAATACCTGTAACTTTTTAAAACCTAAAAAAAAATGTCTTCCATTAAAATTTAAAAAAATACAAAACCTGATGGCTAACTGGCTTAGTTGATCTGTGATTAGTGATGGAGAATGGGAAAATATAATATTTTTTTAATTTGAATTTAACAAAAAAAATGTTTCCTCCCTACACTTGCACGTTAAAACTTATTTTACTGTCAAAAAGTTATTTCCAATCATTAACATAAGCAAAGATTATCAGTTATGTTTTTTAAATTTTTTTTAAAGAAAGTGTAGGTACATGTACATGCAACTATTTTACTGGCAGTTTCAGAACTGATACAGCTTTATACATGGGAACTGTCTACATTTCTTTACAGCTCAGGAGGACTTTCTTAACATACCTTTGTTTAATCTTCATGAGATCAGTTACTGATTCTTTGATAACAGTTTCTGGACAGTTAGTTGAGTGATTGCCTTTAACCCATCCTGTATACATTAATATAGCAAAACATTACATCAACATCTGTGATATACCTAGTTTCAACATCTGTGATATACCTTAGTTTCAACATCTGTGATATACCTTAGTTTCAACATCTGTGATATACCTTAGTTTCAACATCTGTGATATACCGTAGTTTCAACATTTGTGATATATAGTTCCAACAACTGTGATATGTATAATTTATTCTGATTGTAAATAGTTCATTTATGTTCAAGATATCTATTTCTAATTATGTTTATAAAAAGTAATTGAATTTTAATGATAATGTTGGTTAAGTTTTAATTATTACTTGTTGTTCATGTTGTTACTCCAATTTAAAAAAATTGCATATGTACATTGTATTAAGTTATTAAATCATAAATTTTGTTTAAATACACTTATATTGTTTTATTGAAAATGCTTTTAATATATACAGCTATAGATTATAAGATATAGCTATTACAATATGTAGATGTTTAACTATACATAAGAATTCTGCAAGTTAAAAGAAAACGAAGGTTGAGATGAGGAACTGCTTTAACTTTTGATCAATGCATTAAGGGACTTAAATGAAAAAATGTATTAAGGTATAAATTTGGATTAGAAGTGCATCAATTCTGAAAGGTGTCACAAATGTTCAAAATTTGAGAGAACACCCTTGGAGAAAATTTTCACAATGGAAAACCTATTTCACACTTTCTCTCATTTTTATATGACCGCAAAAAAAATTTGCGGTCGTATATTGGTATGACGTTGCCGTTGGCGTCGTCGTCCGAAGACACATTGGTTTTCGCACAATAACTTTTGTTTAAGTGAATGGATCTCTATGAAATTTTACCATAAGGTTCAATACCACAAAAGGAAGGTTGGGATTGATTTTGGGGGTTATGGTACCAACAGTTAAGGAATTAGGGGCCAAAAATAAGCATTTTTGTAACTTCCAGACAATAACTTGTGTGTTAGTGTATGGATCTCTCTGACATTGTACCACAAGGTTCCATATCACAAAGGGAATGCTGGAATTGAGTTTGGGGGTAATTGCCCAAAACGTTTAGGAATTAGGGGCCAAAAATAAGCATTTTTCTAGTTTCCAGACAATAACTTGTGTTCAAGTGTATGGATTTCTCTGAAATTGTACTGCAAGGTACCATACCACAAAGGGAATGCTGGGATTGATTTTGGGGGTAATTGCCTCAAAATTTTAGGAATTAGGGGCAAAAAACAAGCATTTTTCTAGTTTCAGGACAATACCTTGTGTGTAAATGTATGGATCTTTATAAAATTGTACTACAAGGTTCCATATCACAAAGGGAAAGCTGGGTTTGAGTTTGGGGGTAATTGCCCTAAACGTTTAGGAATTTGGGGCCAAAAAGGGGCCAAAAAACAAGCATTTTTCTAGTTTCCAGACAATGACTTGTGTTCTAGTGTATGGATCTCTCTGAAATTGTACTGCAAGGTACCATACCACAAGGGGAAGGCTGGGATAACCATGTATTTAGATTTTTGATTTTTGGGCCCCGTTATCAAATTGGTCCAAAATTAAACTTTGTTTGATTTCATCAAAAACTGAATTCTTGGGATTCTTTGATATGCTGAATCTAACCGTGTATTTAGATTTTTAATTTTGGGTCCCGTTTTTATACGCCCGTTTACGGGACGTATTATGGTATACCGTTGTCCGTCTGTCTGTCCGTCCGTCTGTCGTCAACATGTCGGACATTAACTCAAAAACGCTTTTACCAATTTGTATAAAACTTTGGTGAATTCTTTATATTTATTGACGTGAGCTCCCTTTCGTTTTTTATAAATTATAGATTTTACGTTTCCGAGTTATGGGGTTTTATTCATTAAAAAAGGGGGGATTTTCCAGTTTTCAGACAATAACTCAAGAATGCTTTCACCAACTTGCAAGAAATTGTGGTGAATTGTATATATCTATTGACCTGAGCTCCCTTTTGATTTTTATAAATTTTACTTTTTACATTTCTGAGTTATGGGGTTTTTTTTTATTCATTAAAAAAGGGGGATTTTCCAGTTTTCGGACAATAACTCAAAAATGCTGTCAGCAAATCTTATGAAATTTTGGTGAATTGTTGGATGTAAGCTCCCTTTTGATTTTCATAAATTTCTAATATGACATTGAGAATAAATTGAACTTTATTTGTTTATAGTCTGACAACAGATTTACTAAGTATTGCGCAACAGCACAGTGTAACAGATAGTATTACTAAGTATTGCGCAACAGCACAGTGTATTGCACAACAGCAAGAAATCTTTGATTGAATATAAATTCAATTCATTTAACCAATTTCAAGTTCTTTGACTACATTTATTCAGAAACCTATAATATGTCAAATATTTAATTACAATCCAAATTCAGACCTGTATCAAGCTTGAATATTGTGTCCATTTTTGCCCAAACTGTTCAAAAATTGAATTCTTGGGATTCATTGATATGCTGAATCTGACCATGTATTTAGATTTAGGATATTTGACTATAATAGGTAAATTAAAATTTTAAGTTCTTAGACCACATTCATTCTGTGTCAGAAACCTATGCTGTGTCAAATATTTAATCACAATCCAAATTCAGAGCTGTATCAAGCTTGAATGTTGTGTCCATACTTGCCCCAACTGTTCAGGGTTTGACCTCTGCGGTCGTATCATGCTGCACCCAGCGGAGCATTTTATTTAATCTGGTATCATGATTTGTAATGTTTAAATATATATGTATATGAATGAAACAAAAACTCAGCAAAAAGAATATCAAAGATTGATTAGTGTTTGCTTTACTCTCCAGTCTGCATTAAAAAGTCAACATACTGTCTTTAACAATAGACAAATAGATACATGGCGTAACAATACGTCAATTACAGGCAACTCTTGCAATCAACATCAAGATGAACACATTCAGTATTCAGTCATCAAAGTTGTAAGCTGAGTACGTTTAATACATTTGTAACGGAGAAATTGCCAAAAAAACATGCCAGTACAGCATATCAAATCAACCACTCTACTTTATTCTGTGTGTGTATCCCCAAAAGTCAAGAGTATCATGGAACTTAGTGAGTTTTTTGTTGCTGTATAGAATAGAATATTTAGTCCCCGACCGACTGTCCGTCAGTATGGCAAATCAGTTTTCCACACTTTTTTCTTCATGATTGAAAATATTGATTTAATATTTGGTATATAGTTTAATCATGGCAAGTTAAAGATCAAATTCGAATTATATTATGGTCTGATGATTTTGCACAGAGTTATGGTCCTTGGACTTATAAAATTAAATAATCTGTTTTCCACACTTATCTTCGCCATGCTGGAGTATATTGACTTTATATTTGATATATAGTTTACACCATGACAAGTTATAGATCAAGTCAGCATTTTGTTCCAGTACAATGAATTCTTAACCGGTAGGGGACTATGTATTGGCATAGTTGACATGCAATACTCTCAGAAATGCTTGTTTTATTTAAAATTCCCAAACTTCAGGGCTCATAAATTACAGGTACATGTATAAGATATGTGTTTTGTGTTTGTTGGTTTGTACATTAATAAGGTCCATAGATTTATCATTTGCATGGTTTACACTTTGTCATGTCAGGGCCTTTTATACATTTGTAACTGGCAATGCAGTATGATAACACACAGTTGTGAATGTCTGTACATCAGAGGAGGACAGTGTACATTGATGATAAATGCATGGACTTTTTACAAGTATCACTAGTACTAATAATGACTGAAAACCTGTTTTAAGAGGCTTCAAAGAAGCCCTTTTACCTTTCTGGAACATACATTGTAACAATGAACTTGCATAGGGCAGATTCAAAAACAACAGATATAGTGAATGTGGACTTGGGAATCCTTTAAATGTATGTGCAATGAAAAGAATATTATACACACAAAAAATGAAAGTCAATTATTAAAGGATCAATACGGAAAATAAATAAGAACTAATGTTTACTTGTGAACTCTAAAAGGGTAAGCGTTTCCATTTGACATTAAAAGAATTTTCAAGGGAACTTGTCATTTTTTTTTAGAAATTCCAAAATATCCCATTGGAATTAACTGTGGCACCCTAGTCCAGTTTACTACATGTAGTTTTGTTGAATTCATAGTACATATATAGCAATGATGTTGTATTGACATGTACAGAAATTGATGTTAACAAGATAACATTAAACCTGAGGAGTGTGTGTCTGCTGTTTCTGTATAATCTACTATTTTCATGAGCTGAAAGGCTAAATTTGTAC
Organism: Mytilus coruscus; assembly: GCA_017311375.1. Classification (NCBI taxonomy): domain Eukaryota; kingdom Metazoa; phylum Mollusca; class Bivalvia; order Mytilida; family Mytilidae; genus Mytilus; species Mytilus coruscus. Next base: position 96,040,783 of record CM029596.1, on the reverse strand, counting down.
AATCAATGTCTGTTTTTTTTAAACCAGAAAACATCTCAACAGATATTTGACACAGGTATCATCATTATTTTTTCTGTGCATATTTCATTAATTTTTTTTATAGGAATCTCAAATGAAAATCAGTAAAATAGCCATTTCCCAGATTATCCTAATTTTCACCCCCTCCCATTCTGACTCCTACTGCACTTCTGAGACTACTGCTAACCCTCCCCTTGACTCCTGCTTACCAACTTCTCATTCTCATGTTCCCTAGTTCTATATTGCTTTGGCGTCCGACGGCTGTTTTGTCCGAAAAGCATGTTCTCTTGCCCCAGTTACCCCTCAAATATGTTAAGCAGTTGTTGTGATTGGATATGTTGCCGGTTTTTTTGGGGGTTTTTTTTGTTTTTTTTTTTAAATACATTACCTTTTTATTTCATTGTTTCTTCGTGTAAAACACCATTCTGTCCATTCTCCGGGTCATATTCAGGTAACATATTTATCTTGTCGATTACACAATTCGTGTTATTGTTTACAAGGAAAAAGCGCGGGAAACTGTATCATATCAATGACACGGATATTGCCGGAGAGTAACGAATGTTATGTAAATAAAGGATCCTCGTAGAAACCAAGATGGCGGATTGACAATGTAAATGTGAAGGTCAGGATTATACAGTGCAAACACAATAAAAGGTAGTACAGTAGTGGATATATGGAAAGGATTTTTCTTCCGCTAATTGAAAAACATCATCTCGAGTGAACGCGGCTGATATTTAAAAAAATTTCGACAAAAATAACGGTGCCAATTTTACGTGACGGCGACTAATCTATATATTCTTGTCATTTCTCAAATTGCTGCCGTTCCTGTAAGAATCAGTACGGAATTAAATATTGTTTCATACAATAAAATGAATGAATATCACTTACCTTCATATTATGTTTATGTAAATCCAGATGGAAAAATTGAATTTGGACCACAAAGTGAACATTTTGTTCACGTTCCCGGTATCACACGTTATGTGCATTTCAAAGGAAAACAAACACCACACGTGTTTAGAGATGAACAAAGAAAATTCACTAATTCAAGTGTATTTGATCGTCATCAAAAGCCAAATACATCTTTGCTAAATTCAGGAAGTCGGCGATGCATTTTTACGCCATGTTTACAAAATGACGTCATATTTAAGACATCAAAGCACATGACATCTCTGGAATGTTAATTGGAAGTACAATGTAATCATTGTCATTTCAATGTCATAATTAAAACACTGTTTTGTAGAGTTTTAATATTGGATCTGCTGATTTTAACTGTTACCATTTTGGATTATTGAAGTAAGTTTTGTACTTGTATTCTGTCCGTTTTGTTAGTTTTGTCTGTTATTCCTGTCTTCACATATTGTGGATTTAAAAAGCATATCTTGTGCTTGTTTCTCAAAGTTCGAAAGGAAAGGGGTACGGTTTCTCATGTTTTCAGTCGTTGTTGTACGTGGAATTGTGGTCATGGATATACATTTTACACTGGAAATTTGTCCGGTTTATATATATTCTGTTTATTGCAAATAATTCTGTTTGCTTTGACTGTTTGTGGAGAGAATACTGAACATTTTCAGTTTTTAGCTAATTAAATGCCTTCAGAGGTAGAAATTGTGGAGTTAGTCAGTATTTAGGATAAATGTATGACAATTTTGTCATACAGCTGGAATAGGGTAGTCTTATACGAGTTGTGACTAGAATAAAGATAATAGAAGAACGTACACTCATTATCTTAGCTGTTGTTGGATGCTGCTTTCGGTGGTGTATACATAGAGGCAATTTTGGAAATACCTTAAGTGCTAGAGAATGGCGCGAGAATAGGTATATATGTTGCGTATACATTTTTATTGTAAACCTTAATTGGTTCACCATGCAGGGGCGGATCCAGGATTTTGGAAAGGGGGGCGTAGTATTAAAGTTCGCCGAGCGGAGCGAGGCGAAAATTTTTGGACTTTTTTGGTTAAAAAACATAAAATAAGTGTAAAATGCATTTTATAGTTAAAGTGTAGGGGTTGGACATTTTTGGTGCCGTATTCTCTCCATTAATTGTCTATTATAAAATGATTGGATGGATCCAAAGCTATGTACTAATTAATATATTTGATGTGGGATTTGTCAGTAAAAAATGGACATGGAAAATTCTCGTTTGTTGTATGGTTAGTTAGCATAACCTCACAGATTTCTTGTTGTAAACAAGATATACGGCTGTTCAATGAAATTTACAATACGACCGACACGAAGAAAGACTAACAAGTAATTTTTATCCACATGTTTGGTTGAAATGTTTCAACCAACAAGTGAAGTGATGGGTTCCAAATCAACCAAAGGCTACAAATGAGTCGGAAATGACAATAACGTTGTGAATGACGGTCGACACATGAAGACATATAGGCCACACCCAGCAGGCAGGTTGCAGTCGGGCCCTGAAAAAAGTAATCAGTTTATCAGTTCGGCGAAACAGACATTCCGGTCAGATATGGGATTCACATGCACCCCCGCCAAAAAAAAATTACGACCGTTTTTTATTCATCATGTTCTGACATTTAATGCTAAATAATTTTGTTGAAAATATTTTTTTCTAATAGCAAAAAAGTGGACAAGATTATTGTTTTCAATCCAGATACGGCCAGAATTTTTGTTTAAGGCAAAAATCAGGGTCAGATTTTTTTCTCTAAAATATCTCTGACTGCCCCCATGTTATTAATGGGCTGGGGCGTGTGGGGTTAGACATGTTTTCGTAGGTAAATAATATAGCTGTGGAACTTTTTTTTCATGAGAGTGTAATAGAGTATTACTTTCTGTTGGGTGGAATTGTGAAATAGAAGTCAATACGTTCTTGCTCAATACTTTGTCGCTTTGAAGGCGTCATGCTTGTCATCCTCAGCCTAAGCAATGTGTTACTGTAATTTGAATTTCAAAATGACTGAGTGACGTTTTTTTCGACGTACTGGTCAACTCCACCGTAGCGAATCACATGACTTTGACAAAATCAATAATATATTACAGTAAATACGAGCGAAAAATATCTTTATAAGTAAAGAATTGTCGCATAAAAATTAAATACACGGGAAATGGCAAAGTTCGCGAAGTCTATAGATATAGGAAGATGTGGTGTGAGTGCCAATGAGACAACTCTCCATCCAAATAACAATTTATAAAAGTTAATCATTTTACAAAAAAAAAAAAAGTGCAAGCAAAGGGGGTGTGTACGCCCTCTACGCCCCCCCTCTGGATCCGCCACTGGTAGAACCTGTATGGAATCAATGAGACAAAATTTACTATTAAATTAAGTTTAATTATAGTACACAGATTGCAAACCAATTTCCTTTTATTTCAAATTATGAAGAATTTCCATTGAGAATACTTTGATTATTATTTCTTTTAAATGTATATGAAAAAGGTAGGATCAGGTATACATCAGTACTGCAAGGGAATTCAACATTTTAACCCTGTCTAGATCCAGTATTTATGCATATTCTGGCTGCCGTGAAATTTATTTCTGTGTTGGTATTATTTAGTTACAGCAGTAAAAATATATACCAAAATATCAAAGTAACTCTTGGAATAATATATTATGGCCCAGAGTAACATTTACTGTAATATTAAAGCCCTATTTTAGTTCTGAAACTGTTTTAAAAATGATAAAATATGTTTACCTAATTGTTTTACATATGTCTGTAGTATAAAAATATATTTAGTAAAAAGATAATAAATAATTTTAATAATATTCACTTGTAAATAACATCATATGGTGCTAAATATATATAATAGTACAAATAAGTTTGTTCATGAAAAGTGTCAACAAAGGGACGTAACTCGTAAATTACTATCGGAACCGCTTCGTCAGAAATTTCGACACATCGAAGTGGCACATTTGCGTATTACAGCGTATTAAGTGGCACAAATTTGACACAGGCAAGTTCATAAAAAGCCTCATCACATATTTTAAATTCAGCATAGGTTCCCCCAGAAGTTAAGAAAGAAATTTCAACTGATGTGACGACCTGGGGTTTGAAAGCTTCGTATTCTAATTCAGTACGCTTAATCAAAACAATTTGTATGCTAGAACTTCTAAACAGTATACATAATTGGCATTTGTAACGTACAGCATGCTTTGATTTCATTTAAGGTAGTTCAGGGGTATACCGCCATCTTGAATTGTAAAATCACAGTACATAATTGGTCTAGTTCTTTGCCCAAATCTGCAAATTTGCACACAGATTTGCAATTTTACTGGTAACACTGTTTATTTATATAAAGAAAACTTAGTGATTCATTGCATTATCGAAAATGTTTCAACAAATACCAAATATTTGTGTTTTTAGAATCAATTTTTCAAATAAGCCATTTAAGGGGAGATAACTCTTTCAGTACAAAATTTATACTGGACGTATAGGGAAATTTTCTTTTCTTACTTGTAGCAAGAAAACAAGTACGGTGACACCATTTTTTCTTTCTATTTTCTTAAAATATATTATAAAACCTATCTTCTCATATTTTATTTCAAAATTCTGTCTTATAGATTTCTTTTTATGCACAAAAATGTGTTTTTTCATGAACAATCTAAGCAAATTTTGGCAATTTTGAACGACGTGTACCTTGAAAAATAGCGCGGTGACCCATACTTTTTATTATTTTTTTGAAAAAGGTGTAGTAAAATCTTCATTTTGGCAAAGTATAAGAAAATTCTGTCATTTTTTTTCTATACCCCTGAACTACCTTAATATGATTTTTTGGAGGAAACAGACTCGTTTCAGTTGAAGAAAAAATGACCCAAAAAATGCCCAAATATGGTAGTCACATGACTTCCATTGTTGCTTCAAGAAATGGGGTCAAACCGGGGTCAGCTTTCCGACTGTATCAGAGTTACTTCTTATAATATGTGAAGTAATTTATTCTCAAGCTGGTAAACTATTGGATTTGATTTTATTAACAACAGATTCGATATTTGCTTTTGAATATTTCCCGGTACATAATGTTTACAAAATTAAAAATATTGAAAAGTTTTGTACTAAGTTTTTAGCGTTTCGTGACGTCAACGAAATTCATCTAAATGACGTCAAATATTACGTCGGAAATTAATGTCGGGCACTCACCGTCGACTTCATTTATTTGACAGCTGCAAAATGCTTATTAAGAATAAATAAGCTTTTTAATAAATAACCAACACAATCTTAAGAGACATATTTCGTACCTATTCATGACATGAATAAGTGAGGGTCTGGGTGGGGGGTCCTTCAGTTCTGTATTCTTTAATTTTTTATGCCATTTTTCTCTATTCTTTATATTTTTTGCCCATTATTCTCTATTCTTTATATTTTAGCACCTCATTATTCTCTATTCTTTATTTTTGTTGTCCATTTTTCTCTATTCTTTATATTTTTTGCCCATTATTCTCTATTCTGTAAACCCCCATCCACACCCTCATAAGTTGACAAAAAACATGCTTTTTGAATAATCTGAAATATCAAATCTTTTAACACCACAGTGACTGTGACTTAACATATATATCTTTTAATTTGCCAAACTGGTTCCAAAGAGGTTTAGATGTTTAAATATGCCAAACTTTCCATTTCGAATTCTGAAATGTGAAAGACCACACAGAAAAATATAAAATATTATCGTTTATCGACGAAAATTCAATGTCAGGAGATCGTCAGAACTTCGAAAAAAATATGTGTGTAGGCCAACATATAGATATCTAAATTCAGTATTTACTTCTTCTATAGAAAAAAAGAATAAAACCTAACAGTAGAATGTAGCAGTTAATTTCAGAACAGGCTATATCATAAGAAAGAAAAACAGCGTTCAGATATACTAGTAGTTTGTATCTCTATGATTTGAGTAAACAAAAATACTAGTAACTTATCAGTACAGGCTGCATATTTATGTATAATAACACATTTTCATGTTTTGAATTTGATTTGCTTTTTGTTACTTTTTGCTTGTTAATGCTCTTCAATTTCGTTACTATTTGGGTTTGCAACTTTTCAATTGAGTACACCGATGAGTATCATGTAGACGAAACGGGCGTCTTGTAGACTTAATTATAATAAAAATTAGAAAAAGTGGTGTGATTATCAATGAGACAGCTCTCAACCAGAGACCAAATGACGTAGAAGTTAGGTCACCGTATGGCCTTCAACCTGATACCTTTTTTTACAATTTTCAAACATCATGACGATTTATCAAACTCTAAATAGCCCCTAGTATAGACAAATTGTAAGCAACTATCAGTAAGGGGGTGTGGAGTTATACATATACTAGTTCCTCGTCCTTTCTACATCGATTAATAAAATATTACAACTCTGTAACCGCTGTTGAAGAATATATGATTTTACTTGACCATTTTAAATAAAAGAAATTTGAAATAAAAATCTTCTATAAATTATTATGTTGCAATCTAATCGTTTATCAAGCAACAATTAATCAAAATACAAAGTGACAATAGTATTAATATAATATTCTCCCCTTTCTTGTAAGATCATAATGGGGACAACACTATTTGCTCTATAAGAGTAAGCTAATTACAAAAGATCTTCATTTTAATCAGATTGATGAAAACTTATTTGGGGCATAACATATTGTGTTAATACCAAAGATGTCTTCTAGATGTCTTTTCATTATTTTGTTGTTTGCTTGCTGTCTTATTGACGTATATTCTGCATCTCCTTTTATTCATATTTGCTAGAAGTTTTCACAAAATAAAAAAAAAAAATAATAATGAAAAATTTATACTAAATTGAAATCAGAAAAAAAGAATTCAATTTATATTGCATGGTTCTTTGAATTATTTAGATAGTTGAATAGTTTTTGATACTTGAAGTATCACCTAGTCTGACAACGCATTAACGATTATACATAAATAATCATATATCCTGCTCTTTTAAAACGGAGTATAGAAATGTATGCCTTAGTTAAGTACATGTATTTTAATCAATTCGGAGTATGATATTCTTAGTAGAATGTTTCTTTTTTCTTTTTTCTCTCGTTGGTTAGCGGAACGTCCGCTCCGGTCTGTCTTTTCCCACTGACGACCGGCGGCCTGAATAATTGTCCCCCGCCTACAAGCCGTAGATAAAAATATCTTGTTTGTTGGAACGGACCAAGTATTAGTTCATTAAACAAACAAAATATTTCTATCTACATCGGTAATTTTCATGAAAAAGTTCGATAAATTCTTTGACTTTTTATAATTGATTCGAAAACGTTTGGAATGGGGAAATAAATACTTCTGTTTTTAAACATCTTCATTCTATACTATGACCTACTATGGAATGCACGTATATTATATTTCCTTATCCTTCTCCTTTTTTTCTTGGTCAAAATGTTGGTGAGGCAATTGCTTACCTGCCTGAATGGAAGCTACGTCACTGGAAAAGATCTTACGTAGGACTGCGAGATTTATCTCAGGAGACTTCAAATTAAGAGAAGAGGAATCGGCAAGTCACCAAAATGCTAGCCGACTTGCAATTAGACACCCTGTAGTTCCGAAGTCCTGCATAGTTTAGGAGCTTCGGTCATTGCTTGAAAGTTAAGTTGCGACATGTCAACTGTGGATTTTTCGTTTGTTTTTTTGCACATAAATAAGTTGGTTTTATCATATGAATTATTTAAAAAAATCATTCATGTCGGGGCCTTTTATAGCTTACTATATGGTTTTTACTCATTCACGAAGACCGCACATTACCTATAGATGAATTTGCTTACATCTTTACGTCTTTTGGTCTTTAGTGGATAGTAGTCTCATTATCAACATCTCCTTATTTTTGGATTACTGGTCAATGTTATGACTTAGTCCTGATACACGCAACTAGTTTGCATTAGATATGCTTTTACTTCATTTTATTGACATCAACCCTAAAAACAAATACCTTATATGTTTATAATCAACTGTAACTACATGTGAAAGCAACCCAGCCATAGGTCGTGCACAAAAAACGATGACTCCTAACCCCCTTTTCAGCCAAAATATTTTGAAACACGATAAAAGGGCTAAAACACTTATTTTAACATCCCCAAAAAAAAAAAATCAAGCAAAAAAAAAAAAAGCATGCAGTGACGCCACTCTTATCCATACTGGCACCGCAACAAAGATGCAATCAACCCATTCGTCACTTTTTTAAAACAATATCAAAAGTGACTCTCAAATCTTCCACTACCAACTACAACGAAGTCCAACGTCACAAATCACAAAAATAACCAGAAAAGACAGCCGGGGCTATCATATGGTCCTAACATTTGACAAAATGGCTAATACAGCATGCCAAGCTCAATATCATCAATATTCTATACAAACTGTTTTATTTCAAAGTTGAAGTTAAAATGGCAGTATTTTAACATGCAAATTATGTAACCTTTAAAGTCAATGAACCATGAATGAAGGTGCAGGGCCGAATTGTCTCTGTGGAAGTGAGAAATGCCAATGCAAAGATACTTCCAAAATATGCCATCAACCCCAAATTCTTAAAAGCCACTTTTATAAAGGCGTCAACTTGGGGAGACACGTTGTTTGTTTGTTGTTTTTTTTTTTTTTTTTTTTTGGGGGGGGGGAGTTTATTGCAGAAGTCAAGATCAAAGTTATTTGAGTGGGGGTTTGTAACAGTGGTTTCTAAACAGAACTTGTACAGAGAATGAAGTTTTGAAGGAGGTAATGAATAAGCTTCGTGCGAATGTGATGAATACCCAAAGGCTTTTGTATAAATGGCAGCAGGTCATTAATAGAAACATTTGAAATGATCATTTTACTTCCCGTTGGTCCGTGCACAAGGTCGTTTCCTCCTTTTACGATTCTCATTCAAGCCCTTGCTTACACTTTCATCGTGTAGTTTCCGACATTATGTTTACAAAATTTGCACACCCGCAAATTAAAATTTCATACTTTTTCAATATTTAAAATATAAATCAAGTTACAATTGTTAATCCTTTATTTTTTACACTTGGTTCTTAAAAATTTCCACTTCTATGTAAAGTTCAGTCACATCTCGTCTTTAAACCTATATAGTTATTTAATGTTAGGAATTCTCATCTGAAGTAGATTTAATTTTAATAAAATAATGAAAAGTGTCAAATTCTAAACAAACAAATGAATTAAAGCTATGTAGTTTATTGTATAGACTGATGCTTGGCTTAAAGCCTAAAACTCAATACACCTTTAAATGGGCTAATTTTATAGAAGCAATATTAAACAGTACTGGCATTGGATATATTTTTGCCCATCAAACGGGCTACTGTGATAAAATGTACTTAAAACAAATACTTTGTGACCAGTTTGTACAACATTGGTCTAGTGATATTGCAAACTCATCACGAGGACAAGTTTACTCGATATTTAAAAAAAGAGTTCACTTTAGAAACATACCTTCTAAAACTTCCTGAATATTGCAGGCTTTCGATCACATATTTTAGGTGTTCAAATTTGCGTAAAAAAAACCCGAGGCATGATAGAATATGTACTTTGTGTAGGAGTAATATTGGTGATGAATTTCATTTGTTATTCAAATCATGGAAGTATTATATTGACAGGAACTCCAACAAGCGGACTTCAAACGTTTAAAGTGCGATGCCGCAAAATCGTTAAGTATTTGTTAATTAACTCGACATTTCTTATGGATGCATGGGTTCCGATCAAATTTTTTGAACCTCGTGACTGATCGTAATTACGGAACATACTGAAATAACCGGATGTGTACTTAATTGTCAAGGAAATGACATTTACCGACCATGTGAATGACAAATATAATGTCAGTTTTTACGGGTTTTGCTGCTTAAAAACAAATAAAAAGAAAAGAAACGAAATCCCCGCGACTGTTTTCACCGATTAAAACAAACAAAAAAAAAAAAACTGAAGAGTAAAAATACTCACAAGCCATAAACATTTCAGTTTTAATTTATCAATTTTAAAATAGTATGATTTTTATTCATGAGAGGGCCGTTGGCTAAACACGCATAACTGTTATATATATACATGTTAGGCTTGAAAATCATAAAATTCTCATGTAAAGTAAACGGAAAAGTTTTTATCAGTGATTATTATCGCGTTTTACTGCTAACTTTGACAAATATTTTACTGAAGTGTATAATGAAAGAATTTCCAACAAAAATTTAATCCAAAAGTTGGCGGGGGGGTTAAAGAGCTTTGATCCGAAAGTCCAATGGCAAATATTCCATGCAATTAATTAAACAAGAAACAAAAACATAAATTGCTTAGGATACGGTGTAAGATGTTTCAGAACTGTTAACATGGTTAAGCTTTTAAACACATAAATAAATTCTAATTTGGTTTCCATGATAAAAAATTAAACTGCTTAGGGCCCATCATGGTGATCGTTCTTTAAATGTATCCAGAAATATTTAAAGCCATCCGTAAAAATAAATCTGTCAGACGTCAGAGAGTAATCTCGGACTACAACTTATGCCCCTTAAATAATTCCAGGCCAAAATCGTTTGAAAGACACACGTTTTGGTGTTTAATAATGATATATTTTGATGTTTCACTTCTTTATTCAAAAGCAATATTTTCGACTGAAATACAACTTGGAGATTAAGGAAGACCTTTTTTTACATGTTACTATTAGAAAATGGGTGACTAGAAAATGATGTTTAAGGTTGTTTACAACTTTGGAATTATTATAAAAGGTGTAACAATTCATCTGCATGTCTCGTAACCTGATATTGCTATGTAGAGGTCATCACATGCGTGTAATTATTAACCTCTTTTAGTCTTTAAAACATATTTGATAAATAAGTTAATAATAACATTTTACTATATTTTACGATAGAGAAAACCATAAATATTTGTGTTACACTCGATAAAAGTTTACAATCTTTAACTTAAAATTTGAGTTATCCGGCACCATCCGGCACACTACACGCGCATCACATTATTTTCTGCAAACACTCTACTTCAGAATCATGTAATTTTCATAACCGGATATTTCCCGATTTCCAAGTTCCAATGATTAAAACATACTCAACAAAACTAAAAATAAGCTTGCCCTCTTTCCGAATGCAGTTAATTTTCTTATGTCATTCTGTTAAATATGGACCGATTTTTTCGATCTTTTCAGCTTTGTTCTTCATTTTTTGAACGGAAACAGGTGTTGTTATTCATGTGGCGATTCACAAATAACCACGGGAGTTTCCGTGTTTATTTACATTGGTAAGTAGATAAGACAATCGATACCAAATCACGTGATAAGACCAGCTTCAGTTAAAAGAACAGGCGAAGGCGGCATCACAGATACCCCACAAAGGAGTTATCACGTACTTGACAAACTGAGTCGGAACCTTTTATTTTCTTAAAGAAATCAGTGGGATGGGAATGTGCTAATTGTTCGTTGGAGTTCCTGTCAATATAATACTTCCATGTTCAAATGTACTGACCAAAATATTGTTGATTTTAGGGAAAAGATTCTACCAAGCTACTACACAGTGAATCCTAATTATAAAAAAATGAAAGGTCTTCTTTCAATATGTAATGTACGACTGTATAAACGACTTTCTGTATGTATCAAAAACATTGCTAATATGTTTTGAAATGTTGGAAAACATATTTGTATATTATTGTTATATCTACATGCTATATCTATATTATCGATACCACATGTTTACTTCGTCATGTTTATGTAATGCTATTATTAATGACCTCATGTTACACATGTATCTGTGTCTGAGTGTTCAAATAAAATCTTGAAATCTTGAACAAAATTATAGTTTAGAGTATAATTTTAAACTTAATAGAAATTTTAAAAATAACTATGTGCATTATTTTGTGTGTAAATCCTTTTGTTTAATTACATGCATTTAACCTCGTATTAATACACATATATAGTTTAAATGGACACTAAACTGAATGGAGATATTATTACAATCGTTTCTTATTTGGTAAGTTACATTTAATTCTTTCGACAAAAACATTGTTTTGTTATATTGAAAACCCTGATGTTATCAATTAAAAAACTTTAGTATAATATTGTTTCATTTGATTTAACCGAATTTGTACATGGTAGTATTATAAATAAAAATACTATATAATAACACTATTTTTGAAATGATTCGAATTTGAAAATATCGTAGGCATTATAAATACACAATTAATTATTTTTATATTTTAAAGTCACAAGTGTTTTACACCTCGACAACTACTAGTCTAAGAATGCTATATATTTCAGATAAAGACACAATCATACAAAAATTTCCTTACATTATTTCTTGTCCGATTTGAATGATTTTTTATCTTTAAAGACAACAACATCTGCTGTTTCTTGAAATATTTGCATGAATTATACCTTAAAGAAATAGGTGTATTATATACGTCTGGGCGCTTTACCATTACATTTGCGCGCAAAAATCATTACGTTTGCGAGTAGTTTTTTAATATTTGCGCGCATTCATTTTACATGTAAAACAAGTGAACTTAGATAATACACAGGTAAAATGTACTTATTTTATCATTTATCTCTTTACAGTATTTATATTCTGCCTTTACAGTTCTTAACGGTATATCACCATTTACATCAAGATGTTGTCAAATGAAATTGGATACCCTGCATTTATCATGCTTTTCAATAACATATGGTCAAATGGCTGAAAGACCCCCTCCTAAATTATTGAAAACTATCATTCTGCATAGACAATAATATCTTGGTGTAAATTAGATACACCCATTCGGGCACACGCCCTCAAGGTGTATCTTATACAAATATAGGGGATAGTTCATCCGTGTATACAAAGTGCGAATCCAGCTAGTTCATTTTAACTGTCATACGCGAGTATATTATTGTAGAATACAGGATGATGGAAAAAAATATGTTTGTTTACGTTTTGACAATACAAAATAATTGATTTTAATGAATGTTTAAACACAATTTCTTAAAAATATGACCTTACGATGCACACCAACAGGATTAAAGTCCAAAAATGTGTTATTAAAGCACTAAAATATATATAGAAGACCGTTTATTGGTAGCGATACATTTTTAAAACCATACGTGCGATCATTTCTGATGTGGGTTTTGTTTGGAGGTGAGAAGATTTTTTTTGTGGTTTTATGTGATAATTGGACATGCAAAAACTGACAATATTCGTTTGATGACTTTTAGATCCCGTTCACACTTGGACATTTAAATCGTTTTAAACTAGATCTGTTAACTTTAAAATATATCGATTTAAGTGAAGTGTCGATCTTGAATCGGCCTAAACTAAAACCCTAAAAGAGCTGTAGTTTAGTTTGAATCGCCCTAACCTTAAATGTCAACGCAGAGATCGATCAAAACTAGTACGAATACATCCGGAAAATAAATTGTGCGCAGGTATTGCGGCAACAGAACATGTGCAATTTATCACAAAAACTTTAAGAACAACAGTATCAACATTTGAACTTGTAATTCAAGTGAAGTAATATTAGTAACTTCTGTTCATCCAATATTTTGACCCTCTTATGTATGGTGGCCGGTTATGGCCATTTTTACGTTTTCGCGATTTCGCCTTTTCGCCTTTGTTATTTTATAGGGTGAAAACACGAAGTCGAAAATGCGAAAAACACGAAGTCGAAAACGCGAAAACGCGAAATGGTTTCACTTCTCGTTTTCGACTTCGCGATTTCGCGATTTTGCGTTTGTCAATTACTGCCCACTTCTGTCAATCATCTTGTATCTTTGATCTGATTGGATAATGATTAAAAGTTTGAAGATAACCTAACTGGATAGTATTATTTTCAAGTACTATTGATTGTTACAACGAGTACTTATGTATGTAATAATAATAATAATAATAATAACAATAACAGTAATAATAATAATTAAAAACCAAAGGTCTTTCCGCCCAATTTCACTTAAGATAAGATAACTTTGGATAAAAATATGTATGTTCGGTTTTGAATGATAGCTTATCACACACTGAATATGAAAATAAAATGTTTAAGGCACTTTTTTCATCAATTAAGGGAGATAATAAGCCACTTCCGGTTAAATCAAAGTCACTTCCGGTGTCATATGATAGCTTACTTTACGCTGATTCCAAAAATATATAGTTTCTATATACTTTTGCATTAAACAAGGGAGATAAGTTGCTACTTCCGTTTCTAAAGGCCACTTTTGATTGACATTTTCAAGGCCATATGTCTAAAAACCTAATGCAAAAGACCCCATGGCTTTATCATGTATAGATATGAATCTATAGCAAAGGTCAAAATCTAGAACGTCAAAATTTACCTTTGACCTTAAACTAAATTTCAAGGTCATAAAGCAAGGACCTCAAATCAAATGACCCTAAGTCTCCACTATATATGGTAAATGAGTTCTATCCCAATACAGTTAATTTTAAGTATTAGAGGGGAGGAAACTCCAATCAAATGTCAATGCACCCTTTTAACCAAAATATATATGTTACGACATGTCGCAACTAACAGTTTAGTAAAAATATTTTGTCGATATCTTATACTGTGTCTGAAAAGAAGCAATAAGAAGCAAAAATCTAAATTTAGAACCTGTCTTTGACCTTGACCTCATTTTCATTTTGATGGACCAAGGACCTCAATTCAAAAGACCCTAGGTCCCAATAACTTATGGGTAACCAGTTACAATTACATTTCACCTATTTTAAATACAGAAGGGGAAATAACTCTCATATGGAGTCTCCTGATGCTTCGGTCAAAATTATTCTTAAGATCCTGAGGATATAATGAGCAAATTGGTGAAATAATTTTATCGTAATCTTTTTACGGTTGCGAAGGAGATGTGCACACAAGATAAACAGTGTTTGGGGAGATAACTCTTACAAAAAAAAAGTGTTCTGTTAAACAGGGTCAGTGTCAAAAGCGCAATAACTGTTCGATATCATATGCCAAAAATCTAAGCGACATCTTGCGAAACCAACTACACCGCTAGAAAAAAATGATAATAAATATAAATCAATTGCTTTAAAAACAATTGTTAACGGTCTTTCCCCTCCGAAACATGATTGATTACTTGATTTTTTTTATTGATTGATTAATTGGTTGGTTGGTTGGTTGGTTGGTTGGTTGGTTGGTTGGCTAGTTGGTTGGACTGATAAACTAATTAAACACATGGGATAGGGTCTCTTGGAACAAGCGAAAAAGAAACAAATGAGATCTTGGACCCCATATTAAACAGATTGATTGATTGATTGGTTGGTTGGTTGATTGACTGATTGATTGATTGATTGATCGAAAGTTTGCATGGCACTCTCTCTATGCAAGACATCTGACTTAACGTCCATATTCTGACCGAACGTGGCTGCGTACTTATTCATTCCGGACAGCCAAACGGACGGCCTGGATTTCCTAATGAATAAAAATCCTTACATCTTCCTTTTATAAATTGTCTCTATTTTCTACGGGAATTCGGACTTCATGTTTTTTTTATTTGTTGTGTGTGCATTTTGTTTGAACTTGTAGGGAAAAACTGAGTAACATTTTGTCTTGGAAGTTTCACTTTCTATATTTGGATATGGAATGTTTTATTCTAAATTTAGGTCCGCGCGATGGTGTTGTGAAGTCACGTGACGCTCAAATATATATATATATATATATATGTCTGGAGTATGAATATCTTTTCAAGGGAGACCGTTGAACAGAGCACATGTGTATTGATAAGAGTAACACGATAACTATTGATTTTATTTTTCACAGGTCATTGATGTCGGATCATGCATGCATTTTCGTACACATATTTACGGGAGCACGGATTTGTATTTCAATGCATGTTTAGAAATTTGACTGTAGGATTTCAGTAATGTTTACGAACTTGGGAGCGATTTCTACGTCATTGATTTTAATTTCTCAATCCAGGTCAGGAAGTCAAGCGGACCTCACGTGTATTTATAGTACTAACGGGAATAATTTTCTTGATTCATTTTACAAGTAAACTATTGTCTAATCGCTGATCAATTCACGAGTTTTCATACATTACATGCACACAAAAATAATGCTGTTGTTATAGTACTAACTTTAACAAAACGTTATCGATTAATTTCAGAAAATACATGAATTGGAGCAGATTGTTTTTTGCAGGGAGGGATTTCTATTTCAGAAATAAGTTTGTACATAAGAAGGATTAACATTTTTACAGTTAAATGTACGGGACTGAAGGCGATTTTCTTTTCATAGAAATGGGATAACTAAAAAAATCAGTTGGAAAAAGGGGGTGTAGTGGTAGACTGTGGTTGATAATTGAGATAAGATGATAGCTGCAAAGTTTGAAATTTTAATTACTAATTTATTGATTTGACCATTTCAGGGACATTGACCCTGCAATAAAATGACGCGTACCATTTTGACAAAAAATTTCCAGTAAGGACATGTCGCGACAAACATTTTGGTTAAATTGTTTTGTCGATATCTATAACTCTTTCTGGGAAGAAGCTATATGAACTTAATGTAAAAAATCACAACGTGACCTTGACCTTTGACCTTGACCTCATTTTCTAAGCAAGGACCCAAAGACCTCAAACAAAAAGACTAGGTTTATACGGCTTACGGTTTATGAGTAACAAAAACTTTACAACAAATTTATTTGATAAAGGTAGATAACTCCTATAAAATTTCACCAGATCGCTTCGATCCAAATCAGCCAAAAGTTCCTTAGGATGTAAAGAACAAATATGAAAAAGAATTTTGTGGTTATCGTTTTTGGTTACGGAGGAGATACACTAACAAGAAAATCAGTGTTTGGGGAGATAACTCTTACAATAAAAAAGTCTTTGGCTTTACAGGATGAGTTTTAAAAGCGCAATAACTTGTCAATATAATATCCAAAATATCTAAGCGACATATTGCAAAATAACTTTAAACCGCAAGAAAAGGAAGAAGAAAATATAAAAATAATAAATATGGTTTATATATACTTTTGCCGGTAAAAAGGGAGAAAATTAGCTACTTCTGGTGTAGAAAATGTCACTTCCGGTTTCATATGATAGCTTTATTCACTGATTCCAAAAATATATAGTTTGTTGATACTTATGCCTGTGATAAGGAAGATAATTTGCTGCTTCTGGTTATAGAATATCTCTTACAGTCTCAAATGATAGGTTTACGTATGCCCATTTAATATATATATATACATTCTAGGTACTTTTCCATGAAATAAGTGCAAAAATGACTACTTCCGGTTCACTGAAGGTCACTTTCGGTTGACATTTTTCAAGGTCATATGTCACCAAACATTTTGCAATGACCTGATGGCTTTATCATGTACCAATCTAAAGTAATAATCAATTTACCTTAAAATAAAACATTACAGGGGCAATAACTACTATAAGATGCCATTGGATTGTTTCAGACCAAATATATCATATCTTCATCACTGTGAAGCAAACATTTTACACTAGTTCTTTTGTATATAACTTTAAAAGAGTTAGAGAAAATGTAAAAACAAGCAAAAGTCAAAATTTAGAACATGACCTTGATCGTTGACCTTGACCTCATTTTCTAAGTTAGGACCCAAGTACTCCAGGTTTATACAGCTCACGGTTTATGAGTTACAAAATCATAACGACAAAATTATTTGGTAGAGGTAGATAACTCCAAATCAGCCAAAAATTCCTGAGGATGTAATGAACAAATATGAAAAAAAGATTTGTCGTTATCTTTTTTGGTTACGAAGGAAATACACTCACAAGAATAACAGTGTTTGAGGAGATAACTCTTACAATAAAAAAGTCTTTGGCTTTACAGGATGAGTTTTAAAAGCGCAATAACTGTTCAATATAATATCCAAAATATCTAAGCGACATATTGTAAAACAACTTTATACCGCAACAAAAGGGTTTGGCGGAAGAAGAAAAAAAAAAAACAATTGTTCAGAGAACAATTGAAGGTCTTTCCACATCAATTTTCTAAATTATTGATGAGAAGCCACTTCCTGTTTACTCAAAGTTACTATTGGCGTCCAAGTATTGATTCAATACAAATATGTTTCTATATATTTTTGCCTGAAATAAGGGAGATAATTGTCAACTTCCGGTTTAAAAAATGTCACTTCCGGTCTCACATGATAGCTTTATTCACAGTGATTCCAAAAATATATGGTTTCTATATACTTTTGCCTGTAATAAGGGTGATATAAGGTACTTCCGGTTTATTGAAGGTCACTTCCGGTCTCAAATGATAGGTTTATGTATGCGTATTTAAAAAATATATATTTTATAGGTACTTTTCCATGAAATAATTGCAAAATGGCTACTTCCGGTTTACTCCAAGTAACTTCCGGTTGAAAATTTTCAAGGTCATATGCCAACCAACAGTTTGCAAAAGACCCTATGGCTTTATCTTGTACCAAGTTGGAGTAATAATCAATTAACCTTAAATTTAATCATTTCAAGGACAATAACTCCTATAAGATGTCATTGGATTGTTTCAGAACAATTGTATCATATCTTCATCACAATCAGGCAAACATTTTGCACTAGTTTTTTTATATATATCTTTAAAAGTGACAAAGAAGATCATAAAACAAGGAAAAGTCAAAATTTAGAATATGACCTTTACCTTTGACCTTGATCTCAATTTCATTTTTGTAAACCAAGGACCCCAAATCAATATACCTAAGGTCTTTATCACTTGGTATCTATGATGAGTTTATTTTACCACCACTGGGTCGATGCCACTGCTGGTGGAGTTTTTATTCCCCGAGGGTATCACCAGCCCAGTAGTCAGCACTTCTGTGATGACATGAATTATCATTGATATGGTCATAATTATAAAAAAACTTTACATTTTTGAAATACTAAGGCTTTTCTAACTCAGGAATAGATTACCTTAGCTGTATTTGGCAAAACTTTTAGGGATTTTTGGTCCTCAATGCTCTTCAACTTCGTACTTTATTTGGCCTATTTAACTTTTTTTGATTCGAGCGTCACTGATGAGTCTTTTGTTGACGAAACGCGCGTCTGGCGCAAATACAAAATTTCAATCCTGGTATCTATGATGAGTTTATTTACCATTCATGCTATACATTAATGTATTACTTATGTCAAATACAGAAGGGGAAATAACTCTCATATGGACTCTTCTTATCGCTTCAGTCAAAATTGGACAAAACATTCTTAGGATACAACGAGCAATTTGGTAAAATAAATTTGTCGCTTTCTTTTACGGTTACGGAGGAGATGCACTCACAAGGAAAACAGTGTTATGGGAGATAACTCTTACAAAGAAAAGTATTCGGTTAAGCAGGTTCAATTTCAAAGGCGCATAAACTGTGTCATATACCAAACATCGAAGCGACATCTTGCGAAACAAAAATTATATGCAAGAAATAAAAGTGGCGGAAGAAGAAAAAAAAATAATAATCAGAAGAAAATCAATAGGTCTTTCCACAGAAAATTGTGTGGAAGACCTAATAATATTAAAATAATAATAATGATAATAATAATAATAATAATAATAATAATAATTTGGATTAAACCAATTTTCAATAAGGCTCTCTACATACAATATTAACTACATTAATAAAACATAATCTATCTAGCAATATGCAAAGATAAACAATATATATATATATAAAACGTATAGAAAATAGTCAACGATCTTTCTTACGAAGGTGCTGGATCGTTACGAGTAACGATACCTGTACACAATAAATAAATAATATAAACGCCTAAAAGAGTACAAAACAACACCAATATTAAAAAAAGGAAACATTAAATCTAAGTATCTATAAATATTTCGGATAACAGATATCCTTCATCAGTATGATTATGATGTAAAATGAATCATATCAATCTTCTGATTTAACTATAACAATCTTTAAATTTATACAATTAAAACCGAACAATAAAAAGCAAATAAGATGTTTGAATCTCTATTGTAAGTCAAACGATGTACATCGAAATTGTTGTTTTTAAGAACTTACCGCAGGATAAGCAAAATGTCGAAAATGATATGGTTTGGTTTAGCGATTGACATGGTTCAGTTAAGAGTCTAGAAATTCGTCATGGTTTTGATCAAATTTGTCATGGTTTAGATCCAATTAATACATATTTGTTTCACCTTAATATATTGTTAGTTTGTTTGAAGGCGCTAGTGAAAAAACGAAGTTACACAATTTATTAACTGACTAAAAAGAAAAGAAACTTTTTAAACCAAATTTGGTGGGCGTAATATGCAAACAATACTTTTTTGTTGGTTTCCTAAGAATTAATGTATATACCATAGTTCTTTTGAACTGGCATTCAGTAAAAAAAAATTACAAAAACAGAAAGCGTTGCTTCTATTTCACCTAGAATCTTTTCTCCATATGTCAATGATGGACTCTGTCGAAGAGTTACAGATATCGTGAGCGGCATCACCAGTCAAATGGTTAAAGACGTCTATTCAAAGTTGCAAAACGTAGCAGCTAGTCAGTTGTTTTTTACATTGTGTTCTATCAAACTATTCATCTGTTGTTTTCATTTTGAACAAGATTATGTCTATGATGAATAAAAGGAGATGTTGGGATTTTATGGTGATACAGTAATCAAACTACAACTAACTAAACGATATCGAAATGGCGCCGTACAGTCTATACATGTCAATCTCTAAATCGCCCCAAGTTTAGAATAAATTAAACACGTACAATCAAAATGGTTTAGGACAAACATAAGACTAAGGTGAAGTTTCCCTGAAAATACTTATTTCGTGAATACCAAAAAAAAACAAAATTGAATTATTTTTGTGACTCGTCCGTGGTGCCCGCATCTAAATATTTGGAAGTCTAAAAACTTATTAAGATGAAGAGCAATGAAAACCAGATATTCCATAAAGTTGTGCATGGGAGCAGAAATTTATTAATGGTAAATGTATAGAACATGAATGATATTTAATGTCAGTACTACTGGGCTCGTAATACCTCGTGATGAAACGTCAAACAGCATAAAACCTATGAGCCAGCGGACGCGAAACAAAGCCACGGTTTTCACCTGATGTGACGTCAAAAAAAAAGTAATGACATTCAAGTTATTCAACCGTCGCTGCACGGGACAAAATTTAAACATGGACAACAGTTACAACTTTTTTTTTAACAAACTATAAATAAAATTTAGTTGAAAGAGTACCTCAGATTTCCGAAAAACTATAAATTATCACATGTACTTACAACGTTCCTAATTTAAATATACGACAGACCACTATTTAGCAGTAGAATAAGGTCTATATTAAGTCCATTTCTATCAATTATATTTACAAATGAATGAAAACGATTATGTGTTTTTTCATATTGTATAAATGTATTGTTTAGTATCACTTAATCCGTTGGGCTTTTTTTGTGCAATACGGTTTCGATAATAAGAAAAAGCTCAGTCGATCTAGTATTTAGTACACGTAGTATGAGAAAAATTGTACATACTAAATACGATTGAAAAAATATTTCTAATTCCAAGATAGACGTTTTATAAAGATAGCCTGTAATGTTTGGGTGGCTGTCATTTGTTACTGTATATCATGTTTGTTATTCGTTCGTTGTTTTGTACATAAATCAGGCGTTTGGTTTTCTTATTTGAATTGTTAATTTCTTTGTTCCTTTTTTTATTCCAAAATGAAACAATTTTTAAAGACAATTACCATTTAAACGCAGTAATATATTATCCTCGTGATCTCGATTCTTTATTAATGTGTATTCTATGACCGTTACTCTAATATCTTAAATTTACTGTTAACCCCTTATTTTCTAGAGCGATTTATTTTTCGCGAGTAGAAAATTAATGTTAAGATGTGAAACTTGGATCTGGTTGTATAGGAACAAAACAAGAACATTAGAAAATGGCGACAATATACATTGCCGCGAAATAGGGTAGAAAAGGTTAAACGCGACAAAAAAGGATCGAGATATAAATTTTATCCTCAGTTTTTCAATAGTTGTATAATGTATGTTTACTTTCATTGTTACTTTTCCTTCATACACGATAAGAATCACATAACTGAACCATGTCGAACATGAACCAAACCATGACACTACTGAACCAAAACATGACACTGAATTGAGAGTAATCTGTAATTATGTGCAAAATAAGCTATTTTTTCGGAAAAATAGACGACAATTATTTATTATAGCGAAATATGTGATGAAGCAAACAGTAAACAAGTCTTATGAAATATATATATATGATACAAATCCGAATTTACCAACATATTAGCTATACGTAAAGATATTTACCAGCTTGGATTCATGTTCAGAAGTTCCTTTAGCAAAAAATCAGAATGTTTAAATGTCATTAAAACATTTAACAAAATCATGTCCAACTTAACCAAACTATGACAAAATCACTGTACTAAACTCTCCTCGATATGACGACGTTACTACTCGAGAACCAACTGTTGTTCAATGATAAAAATCCGGCATCGTGACATATACATTTTTTTTCTTTACTTGTCTCTATAACTATATACTCTATGTTTAAAACTGTGTCAATGTGATCTAACTAACGACAAATACAAGCTGAATTTATTTTAGTAACTCATTAAAATTACAGGTAGGCGACTAAAGGTAAAAAGCGCAAATGTCAAGTCAATTTATTACAGGTGTATCAAAATTTAATGCGCAAATGTCCATAGTGTTTGGAGCGCAAATGTCCTACCGTGTTACAGGTAAAAAAGCGCAAACGTCCTGTGCCCGCGATATGAACTGGTACATTTCAGTGACGAAAGTTGAGTTATTACAAGGAAGACTGCGTAGAACTACATTCCCAATGAATAGCGTTGACCGATTTGAGCTGTTATAATACTCAAATTTAAATTTGACGAAGGTAAAGTAATTACAACAGAGGCTGCGTATTTCTCTCCCGAGTGAGTCTATCCTCACTAGACCAAACAGTGTTGTGGTCCATGATTGTAATGGTCAGTCGATTGAGATCTGCCTTAGTGCGGCCAGGGGATCTCAAATGTCGACTGAGAGGAAGGTCTGGCTTGCATTCATAGTCGCTACGATGGCCGTTCATACGTTTGTGAAATGGCTGTTCTGACTCGCCAACATAACCGTATTTACACTGTAGAAGATACACAGCATTTGAGGTCTTGCAATTAACATTGACAACCCAAAGGAGAAAGATATTGATGTTTGTCTGTGGGCTTGCAATACAGATCTGTAAATACGATTCCATCCTTCACTTGCGTAGCAGTGTCAAGAAATGTGATCTTAGAGTCAGAGATTTCATAAGTGAATTTTATTGAGGGATAGGCATCGTTGGCATGTTGAATGAACACATCGAGTTCTTGTTTAGTACTAGTATGTCAATATCGTCGATGAATCGGAACCAAGAGAGAGGTTTATAAAGAGAAGAATTGAGAATTTGCTGTTCTAATTTGCCTATAAAAATATTGGCATAAGACGGGGCCATCTTTGTTCCCATTGCTGTTCCATTAACCTGGAGGAATTGTTCAACATTGAATGTGAAGTTATTGCATTTCAATACCAAAGTTAGAAGCTGGACTAGACATTCAGTTGGTGGGTGTAAGGTGTTGCGAGAGATCCAGACTTCCCTACAGGCTTCAATACCATCGTCATGGGGGATGTTAGTATAGAGAGAGGTAACATCAAGCGAGACAAGGATTGTTTCAGGTGGGAGGGAGTTCAAGGAATTCATTTTCTTATTAATAAGATAGTGTGTTGTATCTTGTATATATGATGGTTTATTTTCTACACGTGGTCTTAAATGAAAGTCAATAAATTCTGATATTTTCTCTGTAGGGTGGTCATTGGCAGAAACAATTGGTCTACCTGGATTATTGACTTTGTGTATTTTGGGCAGAAGATAGAAACGCCCCGGCTTTGATTTTTCTTTTTTTTTTAGATATTTAAATGTGTCTTCATCAATATGACCCTGTTCACACATGATTTTCAAGTTTGTGGTGAACTCTTTGTTGAATTGAGGGGTTGGGTCAGAGTCTAATTTCTTATAAAATCTCTCATCAGACAGTTGACGTTCTGCCTCTTGAATGTAATCACATTTGTCCATGACGACAACAGCGCTGCCTTTATCTGATGCTTTTATTATGATGTCGTCTCTGCTTTTAAGCAACCGCACAGCTTCATTTTCTTCAGACGATAAATTGTTGAATGTTTGGGAAGTTGCGGTGGACAGATGTGTTACGTCGGATTTAATTTTGTCAATAATATGTTCTTAAGTGGCACATTTACTGGGTTTAGGAATCCATGAACTTTTTT
This sequence comes from Mytilus coruscus, assembly GCA_017311375.1. Classification (NCBI taxonomy): domain Eukaryota; kingdom Metazoa; phylum Mollusca; class Bivalvia; order Mytilida; family Mytilidae; genus Mytilus; species Mytilus coruscus. Next base: position 96,016,613 of record CM029596.1, on the reverse strand, counting down.
TCCTGAATCTTGGAATATCGACATTTTCTTGCTCTTCATCCGAGTCGAGATCACTTATGTCCCCTTCAGTGTTAGTTTAAGTGGTGTCCTTAGAAGTGTTCCTTGATTCTGAGAGATCTTGCTAATTTGTCTAGGTCATCTTCCAATAGTAAAGTATCAATTTTGCCCGCTGTGGGACAGAAATTAAGACCTTTTGACAATACATGTACTGTAGTCTCGGTCTCCGACAAAGCAACTGAAGACAAGTTGACTATGTTACACAGCAACAAACGACAACCACTGAATTACAGGCTCCTGACTTGGGACAGGCACATGCAGAATGTGAAGGGGTTAAACTCGTTTGAAGGCGCCAACCCTCCCCCTAACTTGGGACAGTGGTGTAACAGTACAACATAAGAACAAACTATAAAAATCAGTTGAAAAAGGCTTATCTCCTCAGATGGATACAAATAGAAATACATCTAACAAAAAACAGTGGACGTGGACGTGGACGGGTACTTATACATCCACACAACAGAAAAACACTAATTACAGATCTGAGAGTACTCGCAGTTACTGACAGCTAGTTCAAAGCCAATAACAACTAATAAACAAAATCATGCATCTAAGACTAAAATATCAATCAGTACACATCCAATCTCCAATGGATTTTGTGTAAAGACGTCATAACAGTCAGAGAAAAACAATGCCAAGATGCAGGTATCGACAGATTGTAGAGCCATGAATGTGCATATGTATATACTAATAATATATCAACAAAATCAATATTGATACCAATAAAAACAATATTCAAAGATCTAATTACAGTGTTGAATTGGTCACCTTTTAGAATAAGTTTATTTAAAAGATCGATAAGTTTACCCGGATCGTTTCCAAATTTCCGGGCTCGGTAAGCAACATCTCCGTAAAAATGAAGATGTGCTATTCCGTTTGAAATAAGTTTTAAACATGTACAACCAAACTTAGTACATTTTTAAGACAATAAATTCAAATAAAAAAATCGTACTCCTCTATCTCAAAAAGATTTTTACAGTGTAGTGTACTACTTTTGAGACGAATTATATCAAAATTATAGAAAAGTCTACCAGCTCTATTATATCACTAGTTTACCTAAAAATTCATCACCCAAATTTTTTAGACATGTGATTTCCTCCCCTTACTTAATATTTTATGCATAAAATATCAACAAATAAATTGAGAAGGGGTAAGAAAAAATTTGGAACTTATACACTGTACACTGTCCACACTAGGGACTATATTGAGACAACGAAAATCAAAGGACTATAACTGTGTCCTCGGACCATCTGGAAAATTCGAGATATACCAAGGTAAGGTAATATTAATTAGAATATCAAAACATCTGGAATCAACTGTAAGACTTATCAATGTCGGTTCATCAACCTACAAAAAATATATAAACTTCAGCATAATGATATAGTAAAATCAGTTTAAATGTAGAAGGTAGGAAGCTGTATCTCAGTAGTTGATAACATCTATCTGGCCTTGCCGGTATCTGTCTTTGAGTAGCTGTAGTCTTGTGTTGAGAACTCTGTACTTGCGTCTGATTGGTTGACGGGCACCTCCTGCAGCATACATGATTAAAATGCATTCTGTGTACGCATGAGTCTTCTGTAGGACTTCGATTAGGTTGTACAGGTTCTTTATTTTGTTGTGCCATCCTTCCATGTGGTTGGTTGTACGTGTTCCTTCAGTCTGGAAGTGGTTCCATAAGAATCTGGGACGTTGTCTGCTTCCATGTCTTCCAATGCGTTGAGCCAAACATCTTCAACCTGTTGCTATAGGACGAGTGGTAGTAGTGTTGCTCTTCCACCTAGAGTGGTATAGGTTTGAAGTCCGCATTTCTGTGCCTTTCTCAAAATACATTGGATGAAGTGGAAGAAACAACCCTTAACTGCTACCCCTGGAAAAACTGTACATGGTGCATTCTTGGTAGCTGTCTCGTAATCGATAAAAAAAACTGTGTCAGGTTGGAATTGAAGTTGGTGCTGTTCCTTATCCTTATTTTATTAAAATTATTGAGCATTTCACAAATGTATTTTACTAAATACCTCTTTTAACTGCATTGATTGTTTTATGTTAAGCGCTTAGAGTAATTTAATTAGATAATGCGCTATATAAATATTGTAAATAATCATAATAAATATTATAACATGAAAACATAAAGACTTAAGGTTGCACACCTCTGTAGTCAGAGTAGCCAAAAATTTCTAGAATTAAACTTTTTTTCTTAACCTGATTTTTGGGTTTATACGACTGTAAGAAAGTAATTGATGAAGAAAAAATCATATGGTGGTGCACTTTTTTTTTTACTACAGCCATTTGAAAGTACCCATTTTTAATGATTTTCATATTTTTCATCAATTTTTACCCTTTTTTGGGCTATTATCGTGAAAAAATCACAGTTTTACAATTAAACTTTTTTTCTTACTTTCACTACAGTTTATTTCCGATTGTCCCACTTTTTAAAATTTTAGAGTTCTGATTGTCCCACATGAAAAGTTCTGATTGTCCCACATTATTTTATGTTCCTAAATAAACAAGAGACTTGATGTTTGTTTTGTTAAAATAACAAGAATTAATTATTGTCTGTTCAAACTATTATTTGATATCAATTTTATTTATGTATAAAATATGATTTTTTTTTTTGTAAATCACCAAATTAATGCACTTTTCAGTGATAAATATATAACATTTCTGAGTTATAAAATCATCTGATTACTACACTTTTCATTGAATGATACAACATTTCTTTTAATTATTTAATTTGATTTGATTATCTATTCAAAGTTAGTAATTAATGTTTGTATGAGCAGAAGATGCTCTGAGAACATTGTTCATTTTCCACTATACACAGTGTATTTGGCGTAAAGTGCAGTCAACAGGACTCGTCACCAACTATAAAGGAGAACCAGACATTCATCAACTAATAAACAGGGCAGCAGTTCTTCCTCTCGTACCACATGAAGAAGTAGAAGACGTCTGGTTCCATGCACTGGAAGAGCAGGAAAATTCGGACTCAACCGCAATTACCACCACATTTACAGACTTCGTCACAACATACTGGGTTGAAGGCAACAGACAGTTATAGAACCATTACCGAACCGAAGGAACAAGGACGGCAAATCACTTAGAAGGATGTCACAGCGGCTTGAAGAAGATGATCCAAGTGCCACACCTAAACATCCATAGGTTACTGAACTACCTAAAAGAAGAACAAGAAGCAAACGAGGCGACTATTATCCAGTACCATGCCGGGGGAGTACGACCAACAAAGAGAAGGAAATACACCCAAGTCGCCTTTTAATTGTAGCCAACAAAAGACACAAATCAATAATAAAATTTAACAAGATTTATTATACACAAGTTTACAAGAAGTATTACACAAAAAGAAATATCAACTTAACTGTCAAAATATATGTCTGATCTTTTGTCTTTTCCTTATCCGGAAATCTTCTCGGGAATCCACGCAGAATATTACGTCCAATAGGTCACAATCAAGTACTAGTATGTTGTAGTTTGTAAATAAAAGTGTCAATCCAACTGCTGAGATATTAATTTCTATCGATGTCTAAGTCTATCTATGTCTGTGTCAATCATGTCTATCTTTAGGGTCTGCATTTAAATTCTTGTAAAGGAAAGTTCTAGATAATTGTAGATGTTTAAATTACGCATCTCTTGTTATGATCATTCTGGAAACGTTATGTAAGTGAAATAGAAAGTTCTAACCATTCCATGAGTATCAATGATTGTTCCAGTGATTTCTAAACTGCATAGTTCTAACACAATCTGTATTATTTTGTATACAATGTAAAAATATATAATAGACCACACGAAACAAATAAAGCCAACTAAATAAATATAATAGTTACAATATCATAACACCTCCCCCCTTAAAAAAAGTTTGAGTGTAACAAAAACTTTTCATGAATAATATGTACAAAAATACATAGTATATACACAGTGTTTAAATAAGTTCTAGATAAAGCATCTGCTATTACATTATCTTTACCTTTAATATGTTTTACAATAACATCATATTCACGTAACAATGAACTCCACCCAGTCAATCTCTGGTTCTTGTTTCTCATTTTATGTATGAAGGTGAGAGGATTATGATCAGTATAAACAAGAATAGGATGGACAGTGGGATTTAAATATCATCAAAATGTTGAAATGCAGACAACAGTGCAAAACACTCTTTTTCAATAGTTGAATAATTTTTCTGATGTTTATCTAATTTCTTAGAAAAAATATGATATAGGTTTCTCAACATTATCATCTGTCTCTTGATATAAAACAGCTCCAACTCCTACATCGCTTGCATCAACGGCAAGTTTGAATTGTTTTTCAAAGTCTGGAGTGATCAGAACTGGACTATTAATTAAAAGTGATTTGCTATTTTCAAAAGCGTTTTGACAATTTTCACTCCAGATGAATTTAGAATCTTTCCGTAAAAGATGAGTCAATGGTTGAACAACAGTAGCAAAATTTGAACAGAATTTTCTGTAAAAACCAATCATGCCTAAATATCTCATAAGTTGTTTTTTATTTGAAGGAGGAGGAAATTTAGTAATTGCGTCCACTTTAGCCGTAATACGTTTCACTTGACCTTGGCAAACTGTATGCCCTAAATAATCAACAGTGGCCTGGCAAAATTCACTTTTACCAAGATTAAAAGTCAAATTTGATTGTGACAATCTATCAAAAGTATCATATAAATGTGTTAAATGCTCTTCCCAGCTATCACTACATACAATAAGATCATCAATATAAGCATAACAACAGTCTAAATCTTTTATGACATTATTGATCATTCTTTGAAATGTAGCTGGAGCACTTTTCATGCCAAACGGCATTACAGTATATTGAAATAAGCCATCTGGTATGACAAAAGCTGATATTTCTCGAGCTCTCTTTGTCAATGGGACTTGCCAGTAACCTTTCAATAAATCAAATTTGCTCACAAATTTTTCTTTTCCAATATTATCAATGCAATCGTCTATCCTTGGAATCGGATAGGAATCAGATTTTGAAACAGAATTTACTTTTCTGAAATCAGTTACGAAACGATAGGTTTAATCTGGTTTGGGCAAAGGAGACAAGGAGAGCTCCATTCACTGTTACTCGGCTCAATAATATCATTGTCAAGCATATATTTAATTTTTTGTCTCATAAATTCAAGTTTGAGTGGATTGAGCCGGTAAGGATGTTGCTTAATTGGAGAAGCATCACCTACATCGACATCATGACAAACAGTAGTGGTTTTGTTTGGCACATCTGGAAAAAGATTTTTAAAAGAAAATACCAAAGCTTTTAATTTTTTTCTACGATCAAAAGACAGATGTGCAAGTTTTGAATCTAAATTTGACAAAATTTCTGAATTTTTCAATCTAACTGTCTCTTCCATAGTTTTAGAACTAAAAGGTGGTTCAATTATATCTGTTTTGTCATGATTGTTCTCCAATTTAACCATGGCTAAAGTGGCAACTGGTTTACTCTCACCTTCATTAGTACGCTCAAATTATGGTTTTAACATATTAATGTGACAGACTCTATTTTGTTTACGCCGATCTGGTGTTTTTACAATATAATTCAAATCATTGATTTTACTCTCTATGGTATATGGACCATAATATTTAGCTTGTAATGGATGTCCAGGGACTGGCGAAAATACAAGTACCTTATCACCAGGCTCAAAAAATCTGTCCCTGGCATCTTTGTCATACCATATTTTCATCTTATTCTGAACAGTTTTTAAATTGTTCTGAGCAATTTGACAAGCAGTATATATTTTTTCTTTAAATCTAGATACATAGTCTAGAAGATTCAAGTCAGTGTGTTCAGTAAGCCACTTTTCCTAAATCAATTTTAAAGGTCCCCTTACAGTATGACCAAATACCAACTCAAAGGGACTAAAACCAAGAGATTCTTGAACAGCCTCTCAGACCGCAAAAAGTAAGAAGTGAACACCATCATCCCAGTCCCTATCAAGTTCTACTCATGTTCTTCAATGTTTGATGAAAACGTTCTAAGGCACCTTGAGATTCTGGATGATAAGCACTTGACCTATACTGAGTAATCCCTAACTGGTACACGACTTGCTGAAATAAACCTGACATGAAATTTGAACCCTGGTCGGACTGTATAGACTTTGGAAGTCCTACTAGCGTGAAAAATTTGATCAGAGCTTTCACAATACTAGGTGTCTTGATATTCCTTAACGGAATAGCCTCTGGAAAGCGAATGGAGGTACACATGATTGTCAATAAATACGCATTTCCGGTCTTGGTCTTCGTTAAAGGTCCAACGCAATCAATTAGTACTCTGCTGAAAGGTTCTTCAAAGGCTGGAATAGGCAGAAGTGGTGCTGGTGGTATTTTCTGGTTGGGCTGACCAACAACCTGGCATATATGGCATGATTTGCAGTATTCTGCGACATCACTTCTTAGTCTTGGCCAGTAGAAATGCTGTAAGATCTTAAGGCAAGTCTTCCTTATACTTAAGTGTCCAGCCAAGGGGGTGTCATGGGCAAGACCAATAATGTCTTGCCCATAGACTTTAGGCACCACCACTTGGTATACCACTCTCCATTCCTCCTCTGGGGTAGCATCAGGGGGCCTCCACTTTCTCATTCAAATGCCGTCTTGATGGTAATAGCATTCGGCCACTTTGTCTGCTTCCTCTTGTGGTTGAGCCCTCTTGCAGAGCTGAAGAACCTCAGGGTCTTTATTTTGTTCTTCGACAAATTTCCTTCGGTCTAATAAATGGCTGTTTACGTCTGGCCATGGCATAATTACATTCTTGCTAATACTAGGTGTTCTTTTACGGCCTTGTCTGAGCTATCGGGACCTTCAATGTCGGCTAGAAAGGTGTCAGAAAGGTCCATGTAATCAAACTGGTCTTCTTGCAAATCCTCATTTTGTTGTTTTCTAGCCATCGCCCTAGTAACGACACAAGCTGGATACAGTTCAGCATCATCTTCAGGTGATTTAACATCCACCACCGGTTCACTGGTAGCAATTGGTTCAGCAACCACTTTGTTCCTAGCTAGATCATTTCCTACCAATAATGAAACATCCTCAACAGGGAGATTAGGACGAACACCCACAACAACTGGTCCAGTTATCAAATCTGACTTCAGATAAATACGATGGAGGGGAACATCTATACAACCTAACTCCACACCTTGTAACAAAACGGAGGCACCAACAGAAGTCTCCTCGGACAAAGGCAACACACCTTCTAACAATAAAGACTGAGAAGCTCCAGTGTCCCGTAAAATCTTAATAGGCTGAAGAGTAGTTTTATCAACAATAGAAACAAACCCATCAGACATATATGGTTTATAATCCTCCATGTAATCACAAAAACTGGACTTAAAAGCCTGACTCGCAGGACATTCCAACGTATTGGTAACACGGGGTGTCGTACAAGCACTGGTCTTGGGATAATTATCTCTTTCATTCTTCTTCTGGAGTCTTAAACAATCAGCCATCAGGTGACCATTCTTCTTACAATAAGCACAAGTCAGTGACTTCTCAAAAGTATCAAATTTTGGACTAGACATATTATAACTAGACTAACTCTTATTCTGTGCAACAGGCTTACTATCAATACGCTCAGTGCTTTGATTCTTGTAATTTCCACTCGAAGTATTAAAATTTTGACCTTTGAAACTTCTCTTAAGTGAAAGGGTATAATTATCGGATATAACAGCTGCATCTTGTAATGTCTCAACAGTTTTGTCATCTAAATGTGTTTTAAAGTCGAAATGAACACACTGCTTGAACTCTTCTTATAACATCAATTGTCTTAAATTATCAAAATTTTTATCTATTTTCTTTGACGTAAGCCATTTATCAAATAGATCTTCTTTTTCCCTAGCAAATTCAACATAGGTTTGTGAATCAAACTTTTTATAAGACCTAAATTTCTGTCTATATGTTTCTGGCACTAGCTCATAAGCTTTCAAAACTTCTTTTTTAACCGTGTCATAATCAGAACTATTTTCTGATAAAAGTGCTGAGTAAATTTCAGCGGCCTTGCCCTCAAAAACACTTTGCAGCATTGTAGTCCAAAAAGGCTTCGGCCATTTCAAATTTTGAGCAATTTTCTCAAACTGTGGAAAAAATTTGTCAACTGTTTTTTCACAAAATTTGGGAACCAAACGTTTATTTTTTGCTGCATCAAAATTAAAATGTTCTGATTTTGATTGGAATTAAGTGTTGCTTTCTTCTTTTGCCATTCCAATTTTTATTTTCTCAATCTCTAACCTTTCCCTCATTTCAAGTTCTGCCTGTTTTAATTTCAATTCATCTTGTTTTAATTTTAAATTCATCTTCTTTTTCTTTTTTCACCATTTCTAACCTTTCTTCTTTTTCTTTTTTCTCCATTTCTAACCTTTCTTCTTTTTCTTTTTTCTCCATCTCTAACCTTTCCTTCATTTCGAGTTCTACCTGTCTTTCTTCTTTTTCCAATTGTTTTATTTTGAGTTCATGTGCTAATTCAAGCTGTTTTAATTCGATAGCGTCAACATTTTCGACCTTAAGTTCAAGAGCCTCTTCACCTAAAATTTCTGCGTCAACTAATTTGTCTATTACCAAATTTTTTATAATTTGTTTTCTCATAGATACTCTAAAGTCTAATTACAGATGTTTAGCAAGCAACACTAATTCCTCTTTCTTTAAATTATCAAACCCCTCCAGGTCTGGCGTTTTCAAAAATTTACCGGCATCAAATGCCATTTTGTAGAATTTTGTTGGCTAGTTCTAATAAAATACTAAAAAAAATTTTTAATAAGATATTTAACGTTATCCCGGACACGAGCCCCCAATCTCTGTTACGCCAGAAAATCGCCTTTTAATTGTAGCCAACAAAAGACACAAATCAATAATAAAATTTAACAAGATTTATTATACACAAGTTTACAAGAAGTATTACACAAAAAGAAATATCAACTTAACTGTCAAAATATATATCTGATCTTTTGTCTTTTCTTTATCCGGAAATCTTCTCGGGAATCCACGCAGAATATTACGTCCAATAGGTCACAATCTAGTATGTTGTAGTTTGTAAATTAAAGTGTCAATCCAACTGCTGAGAATATTAATGTCTATCGATGTCTAAGTCTATCTATGTCTGTGTCTATCTATGTCTATCTTTAGGGTCTGCATTTAAATTCGTGTAAAGGAAAGTTCTAGATAATTGTAGATGTTTAAATTACGCATCTTTTGTTATGATCATTCTGGAAACGTTATGTAAGTGAAATAGAAAGTTCTAATCATTCCATGAGTATCAATGATTGTTCCAGTGATTTCTAAACTGCATAGTTGTAACACAATGTGTATTATTTTGTACACAATGTAAAATATATAATAGGCCACACAAAACAAATAAGGCCAACTGAATAAATATAATAGTTACAATATCATAACAAAAGTAAAATCACAAAATACTGAACTCCGAGGAAAATTCAAAAGGAAAGTCCCCAATCAAATGGCAAATTCAAAAGTTCAAATACATCAAACGAATGGATAACAACATTGCCTCTTATTTGTTACAATTGGACTAAATATGTTGCAATTATATGATGTGTTGGGATGTTTATGTTATGTGTTATGTGTGCTTTATTGATGTACTTATATATTATGTGCGCTTTGTTGTTGTACTTATGTATTACGTGTGCTTTGGTGTTGTACTTATGTATTATGTGTGCTTTATTGTTGTTCCTTCTGCATTGTATGTGCTTTATATTATTATATATTTGTCGTGTGTGTTCTTAAATGCTTAATTGTAACTCTTTATCATACATTTATGTAGAATTGAGTAGTGCTTGATATCTGATATTTTATGACTTTATATTATATTTTATGTTTGATGATATTTCAGTTGTACTTTATATGCGCAAAATAAAATATGTAAAAATTATTTTATGTTCGTGTTTGTTTCATATTTTATAAGTTACAATGATAAGTTACCTGTAATTACCTGCTACACACTATATAAACAAATTATTAACTATCAAAACAATTCCCGATTGTCCCACAATTAAACTTCCAAATTGTCCCACAAACATCTTCCCGATTGTCCAACAAAATTTCACTACCTTTTACCTGTAATTTCAAAAGTGGGACAATCGGAAGACACCAGTTGAAGTGGACCAATCTGAATACATTTTACTTAAATAAAACTATAGGTTGGTGTTGATATAAGAAAGTTTTATAAAATTTGTTGTTTTTCGTGTCAAATTGACCGTGCTGTCAATTTGGTAAATTTGGGATTTTTCACTTTTTTTAGAAAAAGCATGTTATATCAAATTCTTTGTTATAAATGATTGAAAAATTCATATCTAAGAATTTTGAAAACAAAAAAATTGATATGGGATGTACATATTTTTGGTAAAGTCATTTCTTTGTTATTACCAAATTTTTATAATTTGTTTTCTCATAGATACTCTAAAGTCTAATTACAGATGTTTAGCAAGCAACACTAATTCCTCTTTCTTTAAATTATTAAACCCCTCCAGGTTTGGCGTTTTCAAAATTTTACCGGCATCAAATGCCATTTTGTAGACTTTTGTTGGCTAGTTCTAATAAAATACTAAAAAAAATTTTTAATAAGATATTTAACGTTATCCCGGACACGAGCCCCCAATCTCTGTTACGCCAGAAAATCGCCTTTTAATTGTAGCCAACAAAAGACACAAATCAATAATAAAATTTAACAAGATTTATTATACACAAGTTTACAAGAAGTATTACACAAAAAGAAATATCAACTTAACTGTCAAAATATATATCTGATCTTTTGTCTTTTCTTTATCCGGAAATCTTCTCGGGAATCCACGCAGAATATTACGTCCAATAGGTCACAATCTAGTATGTTGTAGTTTGTAAATTAAAGTGTCAATCCAACTGCTGAGAATATTAATGTCTATCGATGTCTAAGTCTATCTATGTCTGTGTCTATCTATGTCTATCTTTAGGGTCTGCATTTAAATTCGTGTAAAGGAAAGTTCTAGATAATTGTAGATGTTTAAATTACGCATCTTTTGTTATGATCATTCTGGAAACGTTATGTAAGTGAAATAGAAAGTTCTAATCATTCCATGAGTATCAATGATTGTTCCAGTGATTTCTAAACTGCATAGTTGTAACACAATGTGTATTATTTTGTACACAATGTAAAAATATATAATAGGCCACACAAAACAAATAAGGCCAACTAAATAAATATAATAGTTACAATATCATAACAAAAAGTAAAATCACAAAAATACTGAACTCCGAGGAAAATTCAAAAAGGAAAGTCCCCAATCAAATGGCAAATTCAAAAGTTCAAATACATCAAACGAATGGATAACAACATTGCCTCTTATTTGTTACAATTGGACTAAATATGTTGCAATTATATGATGTGTTGGGATGTTTATGTTATGTGTTATGTGTGCTTTATTGATGTACTTATATATTATGTGCGCTTTGTTGTTGTACTTATGTATTATGTGTGCTTTATTGTTGTTCCTTCTGCATTGTCTTCTGCATTGTATGTGCTTTATATTATTATATATTTGTCGTGTGTGTTCTTAAATGCTTAATTGTAACTCTTTATCATACATTTATGTAGAATTGAGTAGTGCTTGATATCTGATATTTTATGACTTTATATTATATTTTATGTTTGATGATATTTCAGTTGTACTTTATATGCGCAAAATAAAATATGTAAAAATTATTTTATGTTCGTGTTTGTTTCATATTTTATAAGTTACAATGATTAGTTACCTGTAATTACCTGCTACACACTATATAAACAAATTATTAACTATCAAAACAATTCCCGATTGTCCCACAATTAAACTTCCAAATTGTCCCACAAACATCTTCCCGATTGTCCAACAAAATTTCACTACCTTTTTACCTGTAATTTCAAAAAGTGGGACAATCGGGAAGACACCAGTTGAAGTGGACCAATCTGAATACATTTTACTTAAATAAAACTATAGGTTGGTGTTGATATAAGAAAGTTTTATAAAAATTTGTTGCTTTTTCGTGTCAAATTGACCGTGCTGTCAATTTGGTAAATTTGGGATTTTTCACTTTTTTTAGAAAAAGCATGTTATATCAAATTCTTTGTTATAAATGATTGAAAAAATTCATATCTAAGAATTTTGAAAACAAAAAAAATTGATATGGGATGTACATATTTTTGGTAAAATCATTTCTTTGTACCACTTACCCATTTTCTGAATATTTTGGCTGATGACACTGACCGGATTGGTTATAAAATTTCAAATGTTATTACTCAAAAACTACTTATTGTAAGTATCCATTTTTTTAACAGAGTTTAATTTAATTATGACATTTCATTAATATTTTCCACTTGTATCACATGTTTTTGGAAATAATCCCCGAACGAGATTTCAACGAGACTGAAACATCAGAATACAACCTTATGTCGAAAGTCTTTGCAATTTTTTTTTATGTATTATTCTACAAGAAAATAAATACAACAGAATCATTATTTTATTATCAAAACATTTCACAAATGTATTTTACTAAATAATTTAAGCACATGTATTTGATAACTTCTATTTTTTTTTCTAAAACAATAATTTGTACTATTATAACATAAAGACACAAAGACTTAAGCCAAAAGTCTTTGCAATTTTTTATGTATTATTCCACAAGAAAATAAATATAACAAAATCCTTATTTTATTATTAAAACATTTCAAAAAATGTATTTTACTAAATAATTTATGCACATGTATTTAATAACTTCTATTTTTTTTTCTAAGAAAAAAGCATTTTTAATATTATAACATGCGAGTTACAACACAAGAATAATTTAGAAACAAACTTTAATTACTAAAACAACAAATACCCCATGTTTTATAGGCACGTAATTAAAAGTGGGAGAAACAGGATGTCACCATTCGGGCTTCATAAGTATGGTTTACTTATGTCCATGATATTTATATCTTTGTTATATGATTTGATAAATATTTGAGTGCCAATTTATGTTTTGATTTATACATTAATAATGACTTGTGGTTTAGTATTACCGACCGTGCAAGGACTGTATAGCCAGTCAAGGTCGTTAAAAACTCCCATTTGTTGTTTAGTATTCTTTTAGTAAATTGAATAATTTCAAATTCCTTAAATAGTTCAATAGATTGTTTTCGAATATCGTGTTCGTTTAAAAAAATTCTAGCTGTCATTTTTGTAATTTTAGTAAACCGTCAATTAAAAACTAGTGTGTTTTTATATGAAATATATAGCGCAATTTTCGAGTTGTAAAACACTTCTGATCTCCGACTGTTGACTGGTGTGTGTATGTTACAAAATAAGTTCATTTTGTATATACTGTGACATTGTATTTGCTTAACATTATACTTTTATATAACATAAGCTTGCCGAGTAAACTGTATTACATAATGTAAGTGTATATTTTGCTGAAATTATAGTTATCTGAGGACAAGACTTACGACAGTTTTACACATTGAAATAGGCAAATGGGAAATGGAACCAGCTCTAAATCAGGTATTTACAAAAGATATAGAAATAGGTCTTTAACATGCCATCATGTATATTTGCTTTGATATGATTTGTTATTAAATGATATGAGCAAATCAGCCCTAATACGGATAAATCAGCATGTCCAATACAGATGACGTTGCCCTGTCGATATAAGGTAGCAATGTACAGTTAGGAAAAAAATTTAAAATTTACCCTCATAAATTTTACCATCCCCTTTTCCTTGCTTTCTTACAAATTAAGCTTACTGTTTGTGTCATATATGTGCATATGTATGTAATCAGTATCTTCCATAGATTTGATATCCAGTAGTTGAAATGGTTAAAGATAATTTCTTTTTGGTGTATCCATGGCAACAACCTGCACGTATTTGCTATAAAATATTGTAAAAAGGGGGATAAAGATGTCACATATTTCCCCAAAATTTGGCCAAAAGTAGAATTTCAATCCCTTAGAGTGATACCTTTTCTGAAACTGTGTACATATATCTACCAAGAGATCAAAAACAAATCATATGTCATTCGTCTCATTTTTTTGTAAAATTGCGTCAAAAAGTACGTGTAAAAAAAAGAGTTTGTAAACATTACAAAAATTTCTGGACCTATGGCTGGTCTGGCTATGAAAATACGGTCAGTCAAACAGAGAATAGCCCATAAAACATGCAAAAAAATAATCTTGATGTTCTTATAAACCCACTTTGAAGGCTAAATTAGTCATCAGCTGTCCAAAAATGAATTTTATTGCTAAATAACTTTCATATTTAAAAAATCCACAGGGGCCAAAATGCGAAACTACAGCCTAACTGTGTATTGCTACCTTAATCAAGAGTGAATAACACTGGACACTTTTAATTTGCAAATCTGCCGCCGCCTCTCCTTAGACCTACAGTGTCGTGTATATAACCAAAATGTGCGAAATTACATGGGATTCAATAATTTCATTGCTTTTCTGCTGTTATTATTATATATATTTTGTAATTTGATTTAGAAAAACATGGGATTTTCAATATCCCATGGGATAGGTCAAATCCCATGGGACTGACCATTATCCCATGGGATTTTGGTTAAATCCCATAGGATTTTTTTGGGTCCCATGGGATAATTGTAGTCCCATGGGATATTTGTTGTCCCATGGGACAAAAAAAATCCCATGGGATTTTAAATATCCCATGGGACAAAATAAAATCCTATGGAATTCAAATTATAAATATACAGTAATGTGTATGTTACAATGAATTCTGTTTGGTGGTAAAAAGTTTATAATATATATATGAGTGTATTTTGGTTTTTTTCATTTTGTCACAAACATGTTTTTAATTTGTTTATATGACAATAAAGATTATTATTATTTTGGAAAGTATAATAATATTTAAAGTCAAAAAATAAAATCCTTTAACTGAAATAAAATGATGACATGTCTTAATAAAAGAAAAAAATATTGATTTGAAATCTTTGTCTTGTTTGTTTTATTATGAAAAATAGAACTGAAAAAAATATTTTAATTTCTGACTGAATAAATTGACAAAGCACAGTTAATAGTTTACTCTTTTCATGCCGAGGTAAAGTTTTCTTTGTTATAGTTCCATTGCAATACATGAATATGCAAACGATTTGAATCTTATACCTTTGTGGTGTTCATAATATTACGTTTATATTTGCAAATTTATAAAATAAACACTTTTCCTGTTAAGTTTTAGTTTTCTTGTTTCAGCTTGCTATGAACAATTATTCAGTCCACTATATAAGAGTCAAGTAAATAAATTATTTCATCCACTAGAATATTCCTACAATTCTTAGACAAAACATTTTGGCAATCTGTTCTTCAAAAATCTTCCTCCGTAAATCTTTATTGGATGGAGCGATTTAAATGAGTGGACAAAGCAAGTTCATTTGGACAATAAAATACTAATATATTTATTCATTCCTCCCTTCTTTCAATTGATAATTATGTTGTTGCATTTACATGATTAAGTTCTTGTGCATCTATGATCATGATGATATGGCTCCTTTTTGTTTATAGTCATTATGTTGAAATTTCCTCTTTCTTATGTAGGAAAAAAACACATTCCATTTCAAATTAATAAAAAAGTCACACTATGTAGAAAAATATCAACTTTAAGTTTGGTGTTCAGTATTGACCTGTTGAATGATGATCATGAAAACCAAGACGTCTGACCTACAAATACACAAAACTCAAAAATTATAAATGAAGAGAAATACAGCAATAAAATGGCTATTTTATCATGTTTATGTACATTTTGATAAAAATTTCATTTGAATATTTAAAATTGTAAGAACTCTTATTTCAGTGCTTTGTGTCTGTGGTTTTCATATTAGTTGTTTTTTGTGCCTTGTTGCAGTCTTTTGAGCTAAGCCAATTGCAACAAATGTTTACAGTTTGTTCAAATGTTGTGCTGTTATTAAAACCACTGTCCCAGGTTTAGGGGTGGGTTGGGTGCTCACTAAATGTTTATTTTATTAGTTGATATTTGCTTTGAATTATCTGTCAGTAACTGTGAGTACTAATAAATCTGTATGTTGAGTCATTTTTGTTAAAGGGAAAGAATAAATTTCCAGCCACATCCGGTCTGTGTTTTTGGTAGCTGTTTTTCTGCTTTATTGCATTCTAATGAGTTAATAAAATTGAGAATGAAAACGGGAATGTATCAAAATAACCTGACCCAAGAGCAGAAAAAAGCCCTTTTCAACTGATTTTATAGTTTTTATATTGAACTGACACTTACACCACTGTCCTTAATTAGAGGAGGATTTGGCGCCAGCAAACATGTTAAACCATGCCACATTTTGTAAGTGTCTGTCCCAAGTCAGGGGCCTATTATTCAGTGGTTGTCAATTGTTGCTATATATCATATTTGTTTTTTGTTTATTGTTTTGTGCAAAAATCAGGCACTTAGCTTTCACCTTTGTGGTATTTCCCCCAAGCATGTTTAGCATGGATAGACACCATGCCCTTTTTAAATGACGCCATGCCCTTTTTTAATTGTTTTACATTTGTTATTTCATGGCCTTTTATAGATTACTATGCAGTACAGGGTTTGCTCATTGTCGAAGGCTGTACAGTGAACTAATTTTGTTAAATTTAATGTCATTTGATCTCTATTGGAGAAAAGTCTCATTGGCAATCATACCGCTTCTTATTTTTATATCAACCCTGCCATATTTTGCCTGTCCAAAATCAGGAGCCTGTGGCTGTACATAGTTCAGTGGTTGATATTGGTTCACGTCCGTCATATTTGTTTTTTCATAACTTGTTTTTTTTATAAATTAGTCTGGTATATTTGAAGTTTGAATTGATTTTTTTTTTCCAAATTTTGTTTGTGGTGTCTTTTATAGATGACTATATCATGTACAGTACAACCTGTGACTTCCTCTTAGTAATGTCAACCCTCTTGTATGGTCACCATCGAATGGTGGCCATTTATTGGGGTATTCAATCTTGAAATGTTGGCCATTTATTGGGGTCATAAAACATAGGTTGATGTTTTATCTAATCATGTTACCTGTTGAAATCAATCAGGGTTGAAGTTTTCAGCTTGTATGTTTCATTAAAATTTACCTGTACAGGTACCTCAGGTTTCTTCTCAAATTGACATTTCACCTTTTCTTGAAAATGTAAAATAGAATGTTGTTTTAGTCTTTGTTAATTCATATCATTTGTTGATTTTTCTGTCTTTAAATTTACATATTTTCCTTTTTTCTAATGTTTTATTTTTTATGTTATTTTTTATTTTTTATTTGTTTTTTTGCTTCTATTCTTTTAATTTCTTCTAGGAAATAATCTTGAGTAGAAATGACAAAATTCAAAGATGAGTTATTGACTAGCATTTGAAAACAAAACAGAGAATCCTTTAAATAATTATTTTTCAGTAAAAAAGTTATTGTACATGATGTACATGGTATTCAATTGTCTGTGTGTATTATTTAATGAATTATTATTAAATATAACTTATAATCATGCAAAAGATATGTTTAAAGGAACCATGAAGCAAGTAATTTAACAAGCCTGTTTTTAACAATTAAAATTATCAATATCATGAATATCAAGCCTTTACAATAAATTTTGTTAACAAAGTTGTACAATCTATTATCATGATTATTATTCAGGAAAACTACAAATATCATTATATGGTATAGGAATAAACTATTTTTGTTTATCTTTTATATTTTTCAAATCTCAAAACTGGAGTTGTGCATGAAGAATCACTAAAGAGACTTTATTTTCCAAATGGCTACCTAGTTATCAACTTTGATAAATGCTAATCATAATGAAAAATGTTCTTATCTCTGAATTAAATAAATCTTATGAAAAGAAATTATTTAAAGAAAAAATTGTCTTGCTTTTTGAAACAATTGTAAACTTATCAAATATGTTATCTTCAGTTTGGCTATTTTTGTCAGTTAACAGGCAAAATTTGTCTCCAGAAAAAATAAAGTACACTTCTATATAGATTGTGACATTTTATGGTCTATTAATTAAATCATTTTTGTTCTGTGTATTATATTGTCAAAACTGCAAGACTGGCATATGCATGATACATATTCTTGGTATACATCTGCAAAGAATATTTCACTCAACTCAGGCCTTTTAGATAAAGCTAATAATTGCAGGGACTTGAATGAATTAGATTCTTTAAAGCCCTTGATTAAAATGAATTTTAAGAACAAAAATAAGAATATTTTTAAAATAAAATAAAACTTCTGATGAAAACAGTAAACTCAAATGCTTCACTTAGTAAAGAATTAGTGGTCATAATTTAGAAATAGAAAATGGTAGATAAAAATTCCTATAAAGGATAGAATTGTTTGTAAAATTAACATAACAACTTAGAGATAATCTATTTGAAAATTGTTTACCTTCTCATAATAATGTCTCTGACCAGTTTGTGAATAAAATCTTGAATCTTATGAATAAAATCTTAACCAAAAACAAAAAGTAAACGAAATGCCAAACCTCTATAACATGGAACATGTTTAAAATATTAGCTCCTTTATAAAAAAGTCATTAGAACTGAGGGCAGAAACCTAATAATTTTTTTCCATGTGTTTTGATTTTTATAAATTTGTTATTTCTTTTATAATTATAATGTTTGTTTTGGTTTTTTTGTCAGAAACTTGATTAAATTGTAATATGTTTATATGACAATAAAAATATTATCAAATTTTTCTGTAATGAATATTTTGAATATACATGTATTTATTCAATAGAGAAATAATGAATTGCCTAAATTTTATTTAGAATAAGTCCTAAAGATAATCTTAAAGATTTGTTAAACAATGTTAAATGCAGTTAGTATAAACAATTTTGATTTTAGATAATTAATTTGAGAAACACCTTTTCGATGGAAAAAGGCAGGCGTTGTGAAAGTTTGCATTATATTAGAAGATGATATTCATTTATTATTCACTTGCCTAAATATACATGTAAAAATAACTTAAATTGATAGAATTATTTAAAAGGTATAACATCAAAACAAACAGTCATGAGAAAATGTTTACAAAAGTTAGTAAGCTATTTGTTCAACTAGTTTTATTATTTCATTTTATTTTAGAATTTTCTTGTCATAATAACAGTTATTAAATTTGACAAACACATATATTTTACCTGAGACACTTTACCTGTAAGTTATATAATTTTAACACTTCAATGCAGTCATGATTTCCTTTATACTTGACTAGTTCTTGATTAATACCTTGTGTATTAATTAAGCAACAGGAGGTATAATGATGGACATTTAGGGCCATCATGGTGATCATATTTTATGGCCACCATTAGTAAGATAATGTCACAGGTAGTACTGTATAGGGTATGGGTTTTCTCATTATTTACAGGTCATCATTGGCCTCTAATAAGTAATTGCATTGCTTACATTCACTTAATTGAACTCTGGTGGATAGTTTTCTCATTTATCATACCACATCTTATTTTCATAATAATTATTATTCAAGGGCAATAACTTTTATAGAAGTGGACTTACCATTAAGGCTTTGTTGACGTCTGTAAATCTATTTTTGTTGATAATTTCATATGTTTGTAGTTTCCCTTTATCTTTAATGTTCTTGCCCTACACATAAAAGGGTAAACATTATCATTTAATGACAATAACTACTATTATATAATTAGTAGGCAACTGACAATTTTGGATCATTTGTATATCTTGTCTTGCTCATCATTTTGCTGTTTAATATTATCAATATTCTCCCAAACAGAAAAATAAATGAACAAATTGCTTTCAAATCGTATTCAAATCTCTTTCAAATCATGATTCTGCGATTTGTTAGTACCATTTGCTTGCGATTCATTAAACAAATCATAAACAAATCAGAATTTTCCAAATTCCCTTAAACTGATTTCTTTGTGATTTCTTTCTATTGTATGATTTGTAAGCAATTTGTTTCTGTTTTGTGTGATTTCTTTATGATTTGTTTACTTAGAATATCGTATGAAATGATTTGAAAGAGATTTGTTAACTTTGTTAGCTAGAATGGTGTGATTTCGTTATGATTTGTTAACTTTGAATATCATATAAAATGATTTGAAAATGATTTGTTAACTTTGTTAGCTATCTTGGTGTGATTCATTGATGATTTGCTACAATGAATAAAATATTAATGCATTCAAACTTTCTTTGTTTATCTATCTCTGACTTCCGGTTGAGGTCAAATTCAAATTTCAAATACTGTTCTATAATAACTGAACAAAGAAGGTTGCAAGATGATGAGTTTTATTCAGTCTATGAAAGATGATGGTGGTAAGGAATCTCAGTTATCTATTTATAATTTCACATATTCAACTAATACTATTCAAACGTTAATTAACCTTTAAAATTCAGAAACTGTGCATTTCAGTATCTCGTTATAATCATGATATTTTGTGCTGTAAGGATTAGTTTAAAAAAAAAAATGTGTAAAAGATGTGTAAACAGATCAAAGCATTCATTTCAAGACTAGCTTCCCGTGCCAGCAGACAAAATTCACTGGCAAGTTCAATGTTTTAATTGTTGTTTACTGACCAGGTCCCGGGCAAAATGGACAAAGCTATAATACAATATAGCAGATTTGGACCAAGACTAAGACCCATCACCTATTCGACATCATTCTACTAAGTACACGTGGTTGCCTATGTTTTTTTTCAAATTTCGTTATAGTCAAATTCGGGAGAAAAGTAAGAGAAACCTACAGAGGAACAATTCGTCTCTAGTCGCAACCAAAGATAGTATTCCTTTTACAATTAGAGGAGTTGCTATTAAAGGTAAAATGAAGACAATTGCGCTTCAAAGTTTGGGGTTTTCAGGGGCAGAACATATTTTTGATCTGGATGTAAATGATTTAATCTGTGAATTGATGATTGATGCCAATTTATTTACGATTTGCTTGTGATTTGCTTGGGGTAGGAATATATGATTTTCTTCTGATTTGTTAAAGATTTGATAACAATTTGTTAATAATTTCTTCATAATTTGAAAACAATTTGTTTATGATTTGCTTGAGGTATGATTTACTTCTGATTTGTTAAAGATTTGATAACAATTTCTTTACAATTTCTTTACGATTTGAAAACAATTTGTTTGTGATTTGCTTGAAGTAGGAAAGCAATTACTTCTGATTTGTTAATGATTTCAAAACAATTTCTTCACAATTTGTTAATGATTTGCTTATGAATTGTAAGCAATTTGTTCGTGATTTGTTATTGTGATTTGTTAGCTCATTTGCATGTGAAATTTTATCACTTTCAAATCACAAAGAAATCATACGATTTGTTTATCATTTGTTACCATGATTTGTTCCTCAATTTTTTTCTTTGGGCTATGAAAATGAGGTCACAGTAATATTAACCTTGGCAGACAGACATCTTCTTATTTTTATATGACACCTTACAGTCATTCCATACACTAACAAGTAGACATATGCTTATAATATCTGATAAAATGAAAAAACCAAGAAAGCTTAGCATTGACCAAAGAACCATAAAATGCAATCATGGTTATATGAATCTGCCAGACAGACATGCACACCTTCCAATCGTTACATCTGCCAAATATAATTTACCTGTTGCTTAAAGCATATGATAAACTGACAAAACAATGCAAACTTTTCATTGACCAATGAACCATGAAAATGAGGTCAAGGTCATATAAAACATGCCAGACAGACATGTGCATCTCACAATCATTCCATTCACCAAATATAGGGGCCTTATTCATGTTATTGCTTACAGTATCCGAAAAAACCACAAAAACTAAACATTGTCCAATGTACTATGATAATAAAGTCAAGGTAAGATGAAACTTCTCAGTCAGACATATGCACCTTACAATCATTCCATACACCAAATATTGTTGACCTATTGCTAATTTGAAAATATGAAAATAGAAAAACTGACCAAAAAACAAAAAATAACATTGAGCAATGAACCATAAAAATGAGGTCAAGGTCGAATAAAACATGCCAGACTAACATGTACATCCTTAACAATTTTCATACACCAAATATACTTGACATGTTGCATACAGTATTAGAAAAACTGGACATTTTTACCTAGGAATAGTGATGTTATGGACTAGGAAAGTTAGTCTGGGGACATAAATTACTGACATCGGACTAAATATACTAGTAAATTCTGTATCCATGGACTTTTTATACTAGTTATATTTGTCTGACCAGACAATTTTTACCAGGACTAATTTATCTCTTACACTAGTTCTCAGAGAGACATGTCACCTTACCTTGACACATTATTCTGACTCTGAACAAACCAGTATTTGCTCTTACTCCTAATAATACTGTGTGCTTAGGGGAGAAGCAGCAAATACCAACTTTAACGTCTTTGGTTTTACCCGGTTGGGTTCAAAATAAACAACCTTCTGCACTTGAGGTGAACACGCTACCACTAGACCAGGCAGTATAATAAAGGAGTTTACCCAAGATTTAAAGTTTCCAAGTTTTTGCAAAAACTGGATCAAAATCATCATTGAAAAGCAATAACTTTTTAATAAGATTTAAGTTTCTCTTTAATTATTACAGTTTTCCAGATAAAAAGGCAAATTCAAGAAATATGAAGAAAAAAAATATGGTTCAAATCTGTATTTAAGGCAACAACTCCTTTTGATGCAAATGGACAGTAGATTTTTTTTTCAACATTCTGAACATTTCTGCCCTTGTCAGATATTGTCTATTTATTTTGGCCTTTTCTAGCTTATTACGCAGTTTGGCTTTTTAGCCCATTGTTGAAATCTGTATGGTGACCTATATAGTTGTTAACTTCTACGTTTTTAGTTTCTGTTGAAGAGCCGTCACATTGGCAATGATACCATATTTGTACATGTTTTTGTCATGTAGGTGTAAGGAGACAACCTTTTGATTTTCTGGTGGGATAAAAAGGGAGACAGATTTTCTATCACCTGGCCTGGTAAGTTTTTCAGGGTTCGTAAGGTTAGAAAACCGGGCAAATTGTAACAAACCCCTGTGGTACGACCATATTTACCAAAAGATTAGTCCAAATAATTATGACGTCTTGCAAGGCTATTTTAACTTTTTTCTGGGCACGTAATAGTCAAAGTTGTGACTGAGTGCGGAAATATGAAGATAGATAGATAGAAAAAAAATAAAACAGCCTTGCTAGACGTCATAATTATTTGGACTACCAAGATTGGTCACTTCCTCGATGTAACCTAATTCTTTCTTGTTTGGGACGTGTAGCAAAACAATGTAACTGTAAGAGAGGATTAACCGAACCACTATTCAATCTAAATCAGTGAACTGAATTATTGTCTTTTGCAGTAGTCCGAGTCGACATCTGTAACTAATCATGCAAATTGATAGTCAACAGTATACCTTTTAATCATGCAAATTGATAGTCAGAATGTCAGCTTACAATAAAGAATCACTGGTGACAGGGGAGTGTAACCGATAAATTGATCCTGAATCAGATAAGATTTTCCCAGTAACGGAGAACCCCTTTCTTTGAGTGAATATAAAAAGTAACGGGTCTCACAAATAAATTTAAATCTGAATTACAGGAACATCGTTATTCGATTAGCAAAGTAAACTTACATATTAATCTCGAAGTTATTTACGGTAAAGACAGACTGTGCTCCTGAATTAAGGTATTATACATTTGTGTATTTTACTCGGGTGGGGGTGGGGGGGGGGGGAGGACACTTCCTATATACAAGGTGATAGGACATGCCGCTGGAATAGGTCACTTTTTCCAGCTTGAAAATATGGGAATAGGTGGGGAAAACTATCAGAAATATATGATAAGGTCGATAAAGTTTCAATTACTTGTATATGAAAAGCCCTGTCATTTTTTCACAGCCGAAAGTCTCGCCGTAAGTAAACATTACACACAGAATCTTAGCCACTTTTCCAACACACCCCACGAAAACCAACCAATATGGGAAAAGGTTACAATTTTACCCACGCAATATATGAAAAGGTATACATTTTTAAGATCTAAATTATATGAATTGGGTGGGGTAACAGAACCCCAGCGACACCCCTATCAATTAAGTATTGAAGTGCCCTGACCTGACCTGCAAAAATATAATTCGACTAAAAACAATGCCAGTCAAAATTGCTTTTTGAGACTGGGCGACTGAAAAAGTTTTTAAATGTGACCTTGTGACCCTACTTGGAATTCTTCATTCATTGGCGTGTGTCGGTGTGGCTAAAAAGGGGGCATTGTTTTTTTTTCTTGGGACAAACAATTGTTTCTATCTTTATTAAAAAGAAAAATTAAGACCAATCATAAACTTTTTTTTCAAAACTCAGTGTCGTATTTTATTGTTTTCCCAACAATTTTTAATAAAAGCATAAAATGTTTGTTTCACTTCCCTCTGAATTCCCTCCTGATTTTTTTCTCAAGAAATTATAGAATCAGTAAATGGATATATATATATATATATATGTCTGTGGTCACCGTCATGAATTTAGATAAGAAATTCCAGCATGCTTCATCAAATAATTCATGTGTATTTGTGACATCAACATAACTGAAACATGATATCATTTCCCAGTAATTATGTAAATCATTTTGATTTACAATTATATATGTCTGGGACTTATGCATGTATATATCTCACAGGCAATTGTCTCAGAAAAAAAATCCTATATACTTTAATAAAAGTATATAGGAAAAAAATTCTGAGACAAGTGCCTGTGATATATCTGTCAGTCCCAAAATAATAAATATAATTGTATCTTAATCTTTGGAAAAATCCGATTATTAAATTGTTAAATTCTTTTACTTCATAATTATGTCAAAGTATACTTTTTAAAGTTTTAAATCTTAAAGTTAAAATGAATATTCCGTTTTGATCTGAGGAAAAACTTTTTAAACTGTAATGACATGGTCAGTCAACTGATTTGTTGCATGGCTGATTACAGGTAATATTTGATTTTTGATTTTTGGTGTTTTAACGCCACTTTTAAGCACCGCTTTTGGGCTATTTCGTGGCGGCCAGTTTTTATTGGTGGAGGAAGCCGGAGTGCCCGGAGAAAACCACCGACCTTCGATAGGAAAACTGACAATCCTAGTCAATTAAGATTGAGTCGAGTGCACCTGCACGAGCGGGGTTCGAACTCACAACCTCAGTGTTGACTGGCTAGTGATTACAGTAGTAACTACTTAGACCACTCGGCCACCGAGGCCCCGATTACAGGTAATAAAGCATGCAGTAATTTTCCATTACGACAGTGCGTGTACCCTGGGGTGTGTATAACGTATTAGAAATACCATAGTTTTCTAGAGAACATCCTGTCTATGTGTAATACAGATTGATGACATTACACAAAATTTCTTTCGTTAAATGTAGTTAAGTATCTGTGTCCATTCCCTATTGCAACACTACAATTTTTTCGAAGAAAAAATGTTAAAATTAAAAAAAAAAATCATTTATATAAAATAAAGAAGAAAAAAGTAGCAAATAAACTTATGTAACTACGCATTGAGTAAACATAATTTCACTTTACATGTACAAACCCTTGAGAAAACGTATATATAGATGTGTTTAAAAAGGCCAATTCCCAGTGGATTTATTTCACACTAGGACCACAGGCACTTGTCTCAGAATTTTGTTTCCTATATACCTTAATACAGGGACTTTCTATACAAACTTAGTATAGAAAGTCCCTGCTTAATATAACATTAAAAGTATATAGGAAATTTTTTTTCTGAGACAAGTGCCTGTGACTAGGAACTAAGATAACTAGAACTAAGTTCATTGGAAGTTTTTTTGTCTGATACATGTATACCTATAGATAATGTACATAATTAAGAACAGCTTCAAATATATGCCTATAAATTAACGGTACGTCTAAAAACCGTTCAGGACCTCCTGAGTGCAGACTGAGACTACTATAACACATGTTATAGTAGTCTCAGGTGCAGGCAGGACATAAAAAGTCACTCAGGACATGTATATATGTTTTAGTGAGCGTTGAGGGTATACATTCGATAGATAATTTAATATTTGATCTTATAATTTTGGTTTTGATAAAATCAAACCAACATTAAAGAAGTTATTTGGGATACGTCATGCATGACCGATGATCATAATACCAATCATCATTTTGATTATATATAAGACGTTTGATCTTTAATAATTAGGACTGTTTGGTGATGGTTATAAACACAACTTTGCAAACAAAGAAAAAAAAAAAACGTTTCCTTGGAAAAATTATAAAAATACATGAATATTGTTTTTACAAAAAAAGTTAAATAAATTTTTCGTTTTGTATGTAATAATTGAAGCCATTTAGAAATATAAGAAATCTTCACATAGTCGGAAAATTTTCAATTCAAGTTATTTCATTTGAAAACGTTAACAAATATAGATCTTATTCGATGTAAAATGTGGCGTCCTTGGAGATCAAAACCCCGTTTAAATAGGGTTTAAAAGGAGTTATTGCCCTTTATAGTAAATTTTAACAATTATTCGTAAATTTTTGTAATCTTTACAAAATCTTCTCCTCTGAAACTAATAAGACAAATTTAACCAAACTTGTCCACAATCATCATTAGGGTAACTAGTTTAAAAATGTGTCCGATGACCCCGCCAACGAACCAAGATGGCCGCCATGGCTAAAAATAGTACATAGGGTAAAATGCAGTTTTTGGCTCATATCTCTGAAACCAAAGCATTTAGAGCAAATCTGACGGGATAAAATTGTTCATTAGGTCAAGATCTATCTGCCCTGAAATTTTCAGACCAATCAGGCAACACGTTGTTGGGTTGCTGCCCCTGAATTGGTAATTTTAAGAAAACTTTGCACCTTTTGGTTATTATCTTGAATATTATTATAGATAGAAATAAACTGTAAACAGCAATAATGTACAGCAAAGTAAGATCTACAAATAAGTCAACATGACCAAAATTGTCAATTGACCCCTTAAGGAGTTATTGCCCTTTATAGTCAATTTTTTACAATTTTCATAAATTTTGTAAATTTTTGTAAATTTTTACAAAATATTTTCCACTGTAACTACTGGGCCAAGTTCATTATAGATAGAGATAATTGTAAGCAGCAAGAATGTTCAGTAAAGTAAGATCTACAAACACATCACCATCACCAAAGCACAATTTTGTCATGAATCCATCTGTGTCCTTTGTTTAATATGCACATAGACCAAGGTGAGCGACACAGGCTCTTTAGAGCCTCTAGTTTGTAGTAGTAGGCGTCGAAAACTATAAAAAAGAAGATGTGGTATGATTGCCAATGAGACAACTGTCCACAAGAGACCAAAATGACACAGAAATTAACAACTATAGGTCACCGTACGGCCTTCAACAATGAGCAAAGCCCATACCGCATAGTCAGCTATAAAAGGCCCTGAAATGACAATGTAAAACAATTCAAACGAGAAAACTAACGGCCTTATTTATGTACAAAAAATGAACGAAAAACAAATATGTAACACATAAACAAACGACAACCACTGAACTACAGGCTCCTGACTTGGGACAGGCACATACATACATAATGTGGCGGGGTTAAACATGTTAGCGGGATCCCAACCTCCCTAACCTGGGACAGTGATATAACAGTACAACATAAGAACGAACTATAAAAATCAGTTGAAAAAGGCTTAACTCATCAGATGGATAAAAATGCAAGTGGACGTGGCAGGGTACTTGTACATCCAAACAACAAAAGACACTAGGAACAGATCTGAGAGTACTCGCAGTTATCTGACAGCTAGTTCAAAGCCACAAACAACTAATAAAAAATCATGCATCTAAGACTAAATTATCAATCCGTACACATCCAACATCCAATGGATTTAGTGTAAAGACGTCATAAACAGTCAGAGAAAACATGACCTTGTGCAATGCCAAGATACAGGTATCGACAGATTGTAGATCCATGAATGTGTATATGTATAAAACATACTAGTAATATTTAGTTTGCTTTTAATTTACAGATAACAAAATCAATATTTATACCAATAAAACAATATTCAATGATCTTATTACAGTGTTGAATTGGTAACCTTTAGAATAAGTTTATTTAAAGGAGCGATAAGTTTACAAGGATCATTTCTAAATTTCCGGGCACGGTTAACAACATTTCCGTAAAATGAGGATGTGCTATCCCGTTTGAAATAAGTTTTCTACAGGTACAACCAAACTTCAAAACCAAATCTTTATATCTATGGAAAAATTTAGTAAAGGTTTTAAGTAATTTATGGTAACGATATCCCTGGTTTAATAATTTACCAGTAATACATAGATTACGTTCGTTAAAATCAAAACGTCACAACAGACACGGGAATAGCGAACGAGCTGTGAAATATAAACACCGTAAGATGGTGCCAAAGGAACATCACCATCTAAAATGGAAAATTAACAATAGGGAACGAAAAATCGTCCCTTTGTCGTAAATTTTAGTGTGGAGTTTCCGTTTAAAACCGAAATATCTAAATCTAGGAAAGGACAGTTATTACCGTTTAAATTTGATTTATTTAAAGTAAGTTCCTTGGGGTAAATTTCAGCAGTATATTGAGAAAATTCTTGATTATTTAACGAAAAATATCATCAAGATAACGGTAAGTGTTGTTGAATTTATCAATTAAATGCAATTTCGACGGGTCTTTACTGAGTTTGGTCATAAAATGTGGTTGATAACAAGTCTGATATAAAAGGGGCGCAATGAGTGCCCATAGGAATACCTACAACCTGTTGATAAACTTTGTTGCCGAAACGTACATAAATATCATCAAGGAGAAAATTAACAGCTTCAAGCATCTCATCACACTTCCAGTAAGTACATCTAGCATATTTTCCTTTCTCATTAGAGAAGAAGGCTTTTAAATGAGTTACAACAAATATATTTACATTCAGCTTTACCAAACGACCATTTAATTAAATAAGAAAACTTTTGTTTGATAAGATAGTGTGGGAGTGTAGTGTAAAGAGTAGAAAAATCAAAACTGTCAACAGAATCAAAAGGACCATCAAAAACCAAAGAATTTTTACACTCAAAAATAGTTTATACCACTATGTTCATATATTTTATTACAATAGTTTATGATAAGCTCTTTAATAGTAGTTAATGAACTTGTTAAAAGCACTGAAAGATTAAACTGTTTATAATCTTTTTTCTCCTAAATTAATTGAAACTCCTGAAATAATGTAACATTATCTATAGACAGCTTACATATGCAAATCTTTTTAGAAGTATGTGAGTGTATAGTAATAATTTGTTCATTAATCCCTCTTTTTCCTTCTATAAAATTACATTGTAACCGATTTTATGATTTTATTTCCAAATTTGTGTTTGCTAGGATTGACACTTAGAACGTACAACAAAAAGTAACAAGTAAAAAGTCACGATTCAGTTTTGGGATATTTTTTTCTTTGAATAAACTTAATTTTAAAAACGTTTCAGTATTTTTCTGAAACATTTTTAAAAGGAAACGGACTTATAGACAAAATTTATTTTTGAATATTAATATTGAACAATGATTGTTAAGAAAACAATCTGCCAAAGTGGTTTGGTAATTAACTGGCTTCATGCTGTCAAAAATGTCTCCTTTTTTATAAGTTATTGATAAAAAAAACTATTTGAAGGCGAATTAATTATTTCCTCAACTAAATACATTTATCTATAAATAAAGTCAATTCGTCAAGAACTTTCTCTCATATATTTAAACAATTGTAAAATAATTAATTTAAACTTTTGTACTGCGACTTTCTGTCCGTTTACCAATACTTATTCCTTGTTAAGTTTTTTCATATCCATTTACGAATACTTACATGTATAATGTGATAATTAATTTTTCCGGATGCTTTTTATCCTATTTTCATATCAAACAACCATGTTACCCGTAGAACGGAGTTAAGTACAAATTTAGGAATTTAGTACTTAAAATTTTCAACAACAAAATTTTACACTTTCATTTACCTGGATTTTTTTCTACGCTTCGGTGATATTGGCGACGAGTTCCATTATATTTTAGAATGTTAATCGAATTCCTGGCTAATTAAATGGTAAATTTCAAAAAAAGGCAAAAAATTAATCATAATTGCGTTTTTGAAATCATTTAAAAAATTGCAAAAAAAAAAAATTTTAATTAATTTCATTTGTTTAAAATAAATTTAAAAAAATTTTAAAGAAAAATTTTTTTAAAATATAATTTTGGGTTTGAAAAACCAATTTTAATTTGATAAAAAAATATATTTTAATCAATAACGCTTTTAAAGTTCTAATTTCCCAGCATGTTTTTATAAAATATTAAAACATATAAAACATTTAAAATCTTTAAGCCTTTACATTTTAACACAAAAATATATTTATTTTCTCCGTTAGGCTTTAAACATATTTAATTTTCAAAGTTAAAATAGTTATTTGGTCTCTGTTTTACATTATAAATCATTAGATTTAAGTTTAACCTTTATTTCAAGGTGGAAGTTATTACAAAAAAACTATAATTAAATACAATTTAATTAAAACCATTTACAAATTAATTATTCCCCAAAACTTTTTAATATATTTTTCATTTTACATGCAAATTAAATTTATTTCCCGGG
Organism: Mytilus coruscus; assembly: GCA_017311375.1. NCBI lineage: Eukaryota > Metazoa > Mollusca > Bivalvia > Mytilida > Mytilidae > Mytilus > Mytilus coruscus. Next base: position 95,986,005 of record CM029596.1, on the reverse strand, counting down.
TCAAATGCTCTTTCTTAGAATTATTTTTTATCAACCCTTCATTTATTTCAGGTCAAGCCTCTTTGAATAATATTTTGCAATATATTTCCCTACAGAACAAATCATGCAAGAATCTGCTGCTCGGCAAAACATGACTGTCCAAATTTCCTTTTAAACTATTAAATTTGGAGGAAATGGATATTGTAAAGTGATGGATGGGCCATTAAATTTTTTTAAGACATAAGAAAATGGTTTTTGGGAATCAGGTGTGGGCATCCAAATTTTCTTTGAAGTTGAAAAACGTTTTTGTTTAAGGTTCCTTGGTGGAATCGAACAATTTGTCTTTGGTTCAAGTTTAAAAAGTTCTTGTTTGCAACATGTGAAACGAATTTGTTTTGGTAAACTTAATGTTTTCTTACAACATTGGAAAATCAATCTTTTCAAATTGGGATTTTAAACCATTAAAGATTTCTTTCAAGGGAATACAGTTGAAAACCAATATAGCGGAATGGTATTACCTTAAACATCCCTAAGGAGAATGTTACCCGTAAAAAAATTTTTTCCATGGAAAAGAACCTTAATCCCAAGAGAAAGGAACCGTCAAAACCACTTTTTATTCGCCAAAATTAAATTGAAAAGAAATTGTATAACATTAAACATTTTGTTCCCTTTTTCAACGGAAAAGGTTTTAAGAGGATTAACATAAGAAGATTTTGTCGCTTTTCGTGGAAGAAAAGGCGGGAGATAAATTAATCTCTTGAAATTTCGCATATTTCAGGATTGAAAATCACCGGAAAGAATAAACTTTTTTTTCCTTGGAAATAAGAAAATTTCGCTCAGTTCACCAGAATAATAAACTTGCTTTTTGTTGCCGATGAAATTTTTCATTGGAAAGTTCGGCCTTACCGATTGAAACTTTCATTTGTTCCTGTTATGAGCCCTTTGATTTTATGGAATGTTAAGTTTCCAAGCGTCCAAAATTACAACCTTTTCTAATCGAAATGATTGCCTCTTAATTGTAAGGTTTGGCCAAGTTCCAAATGGGAATTTTTAAAAATGACTACTAAATTCCATCTCATTAGGACGGTAGACTTGGTCTTTAAGGAATGTTAGAAATAATCCTTAATTTCAATTCATGGGAAGAAACATTTTCCCAATAGTTCCATCTCATTTAAATTAAGATGGAAGGGCAAAATAGGAAAAATTTACAAACTTCCCTTTCATTTAGTTGATTTGGGGTTAAACCAAAGGTTCAAATGCCTTTACCTTTGGATTTGGGATTTAGGTACTTTGGGGTTATAATCAAATCTTCAGTTCTGTCTTTATGGGATTAAAGTACCTTCCTTGTCTGTTGATGGAGACCAAAAATTTATTTAGTTCCCGGGGTTTCAACGTTTAAATGGAATTTTCAATTTCTGTTATTAACCAATTAAATTTTAAGTTTCTTTTTCAATTAAATGGTTTTGCTTTTTCTGATATTCAATTAACCTTGGACAGCACCCTTCATTGCCGTGGTTTTGCTTCACTGCCTTGGATCAACTTACAAAAGCAGCCTTCTTCCTTGTTATCCAACTAGCACTCCTTTAGATTCCTTTTATCAATGGTTTTCTTCCTTGTTTCCAAAGCCATTCCCTCCAACTTTTAACCTTTCCACGCTTCGCCATTAGGCCAATTTTGACAAAGGAGAAGGAAACATTGGAAAAAGTTTGGCCTCAGTTGGAAGTTTAGAAAATTAAAAGGAGAAGGAGCCAAAGGAAATTTTTTGTTGGTACAAAAAAAGCTTGAGAAAATAATCAAATGAAGGAGAAAAGGCCACCCTTTCGCTCGTTATTTTTACCCAATCTAAATTAGAGCTTTTCTAATTTAGAGAAATGACCCATTCTTAAACTTTTGACCTCTGTTGGCTCAAAACTTTGTTTCTAAACTTTTATGTCTGATCAAACAAAACAAAATCCAAAACTTTAATCCTAATGTAGCCTCAACTGCAGGTTAACCTTTTTCAAATTTGGTTCAAAAACGAACGGAATCAAAAGGTGCAACCCATCTCCCCAATCTAATTGTAAAAACATTAATGAACCCAAATAAATTTGATTTAAACTAAAGGTCTACCATTTCCGTTGCCCTTCCAATGAAATCAAATTTGTAAAAGGTTCGCGGAACACAACCTTTATTTTTAAATGCCAATTGGAAGGTTTGGTCAAATGGGAACAACATAAAAGTGTATAAATTCAGATTGGTGTCCAGTCCAATTTTGTTGTCCCAATTGTAGGAAAAAATGTCTTGAAAATTTTAGGACCCGAAATGGTTTCGGCATCACAACTTTAAAAGTACCGGGCCCTGGTTCGTTTGCTTTGCTAAAGGGACTGGTAGGAAACTTTTCGCTTTCAGGTTTTAGGCCTGCCGTTTTGGGTTCCAGTGAGTTTAATTTTTCCTTCAATCCGGAAACGCTTGTTGAAGGAAGCCTTCCTCAATTTTATTATGCGAATATTTCTCAAGAGCTACTGTATATGGGAATTTCCAAGGGAATGTAAAGTAAAGTTTTGAATGAAAATCACCCAAGGCTTGTAAGGTTCCTTATCTTTAAAGAGCAAAATTGAAAATGTTTAACTTACCTGTTGGAGTTTATGCGGCCAAAATATAAAGCTTTTCCAAGAAACTTGTTAGATAAACAATTTTCCTTTACTTTCGGAATCGATAATGGTTTAATATCCTTTTTAAGGTTCTAGAATTAAAGCCAGTAAAAAAGCCGTCTTAGATTTGGATGGCTTTATTCAATGAAGGAAATTCATGGGAAATTTTTTCGCTTGAGAATTGAGCAGCTAAAATTTATTTTGGGTTGGTTTTCAATTACCCTATTTGTAATTTTTGCCTAAACAATGGTCAATGCTGGAATGTGGAACTATATAAAGTTACTCCCTGGTGAATACCAATATGTTGAAAGATTTTAAATGAAACTAAGGTTGTAAAACCTCTATCAGTTGTCATACTGAGAGTCTCTTGTGTAATATTTTGACATATTATACAGCGTTGCCAATTTATGGACATGCGACCGCGCTTCATTGGAGGTGGCGCACATTTCACAGGACTTAGACACTCATCCATGATGAGTAATTATGATAATATTTAAGAATATACTATTCTACAAAATGCAGTCTGCTGCTTACATATCACATGCCAATATCGTTAGTAATGCTTAAAATGGTCTTTCGTTAACACATATACGAATATTTATTTAGTAATATGTTAAAACACGACTTGTGTTTTGGCAACTCAAATGTTACCTGTGCATATTAGATACTCGATTTATATAAATTTTGAGCGTCTGGGATGAACACGATACAGATCCGGAATACCGTTTATAATGCAGATTTTAGAGAAGTCGTCAAACATTTATTATCCATCATTGAGCTTCGATGTGTGTCGCAATCTTTTCAAGGTATATGGAATTTATAAAACAAAACATGAGAGTTTTAATAAGTCATTGACACTGACAATCTTAAAAATATGGTCTTTTTTACATTTTAGGGTTGGTCTGACAGATGCTTCTGAATTAACTAATTTTTCATACAATCTTCTTTTTTTTGGATTCGATGTCTTTTAGAATGTAGTCAAAGCTATCTTAGATAAAATGAATAATATATTTACAACAATGCCGATATATTCAATGTTAAATGTCACCGTATAATCCAAAGTATTTCGACATGTCTGTGTTCTCGTGAGATTTGCAAGAAACGTGACCATAGGGAACTTTGACGACCACCAAATCGTATGCTCTAGAAGTTTTTCTTTCAATTGATACCAAAATTAGCTGTGTGTTAGATAGGTGCATTAAAACCTTAACGAGAGGCTTTTTCTCAAATCGGCGCTCGCCTATAAAACTCTTACTGGACTTGACTGAAGTATATAGTTAATAGCAATTGGGCCTAGAAAAGAAAAAGCTCATGTACATTTGTAATGCACAGGTTTAAACAAAATTAGACATCTTGGCGTCGTGCTATTTTAATTTTTGCTTTGACGCCTTTTCAGGAAGACACCTTGCAAGGCTATTTTGATTTTTGCTTTGACATCGTTGCAGGAAAACATCTTGCAAGTCTATTTTGATTTTTTCTTTAACGCCGTTGCAGGAAAAATCTTGCAAGGCTATTTTGATTTTGCTTGGACACCGTTGCAGGAAAACATCTTGCAAGGCCTAAAAAATAAAAAATAATTTAGCCTTGTAAAACGCCATAATTTAACAGGCATAATTAATTGGACTTGTAATGCATGTGATATGTGGTATAAACAGATAGAGAAGAAGGAGTCCATAACAATAACATGCATAATAAAGCCGGGTGGCAATGATTTATAATGAAGACAAAACAGCACTTTGAGCTGTGTTGGTGTATTAACGTCAGTAAAAGTACATTCATTTGTACACAATGTACTTTCACAATACTAGATCATACTTGGAAAGTCAGCTGCCGGGCTGAACTGGTAAACATTGGACTGAACATTTGAAAAGATTACCATCCATGCATTGTCCCTTTCCACATCGGCAAAGGCAAATCTATGGTGTTTTCTATGGAACATGGCTTGTTAAAATTGATGCAAAACTATTTCAAAACACATGGTTTAACGATTTCACTTCGGTAGAAACAGGAAGAAAGTATCAGATGATTATGACAACTGGATCCCTCCCAATTTAGGCCTGGTAAATTGCGATTCATCTGAGAACCACATTGATTTTAAAGACAGAAAAGTATCACAATTCCCTTATTTAGCGATTTGAGCTTTCTTCTATACACTTAATCACCAATGTTTTACGTTTGTAAACATGTTTGAACAATAATCTAGGCCCATTGTAGAACTTTATTGATTTTCCTAAGCCACCCCATTTTCATTCCAGAACGCCATTTTGTTGTAATCAACTCAAAGAAACAGACAAATTAGGAAAACTAATGCATAAACCACTACGAAATTTACTCAATACATGAAGAAATCATATATCTATCAGATAATATAAATTTTATCACTCATCTCCGTTTTTGAGGAAGAAGTGTCAAAATAAAAATGATGTTAGGACCGCCCAATAGGCGGGATAGGGTAGGGTCACTTCGGTCAATATGCAAATTCATTCTATGGAGCCGTGTATTCGTACTGCAATCGTAAAAGTCATTAATTACACCAGAACCATTTTAAACTTCTTATTTCAATTATAACATTTGATAAATATGGATTGTAATACTTACATATCGTATGTCTATTTGTTTAGGTGATGCAAATGTCCGCCATTAATCAAGGCACGTTGAGCATCTTCCAGATGCATCACGGTAATCACACAAAATCTCGCGCTGCATAAGACATTATACTACAGTCTATGCAAAAGTCCACGAGATTCCAATCCTTCTTACTATACAAATCCTTGATGACACTGATATATTATGGCAGCTATAGGATCTGTTAATCATTAACACGTCGATGGTCAAACATTATTTTCATATGTGTGCTAATTAAGTTATAGGGTGTTTTGCATAAATTATCTCTACCAAGAATGCATCACAAAAAATTTGGCCATTGACTTTTGTTACTATTAATAGCAATCTCGCTCAAATCCCGTTTCAATCACAGTTGGAAGTACGGGGACAACGTGATCGCCTTACTATATAGCGGGTTACACACTTCGTCTAGTAATGGACTTCTGATAAAACTTATCGAAACTGCTGGCTACAGGCGTATACAGGTGGACACAGTGCAATTTCTATATAAAAATTACAGAAACATGGGGCTACAGGCGGACACAAGTGGACACAACGTTATTTCTAAATAAAATTTATAGAATCTGCTGGCTACAGGCGGACACAGCTGGACACAGTGCTATTTCTATATAAAACTTTAAGAAACATGGGGCTACAGGCGGACACAAGTGGACACAACGTAATTTCTAAATTAAACTCATAGAAACTGCTGGCTACAGGTGGACACAGCTGTACACAGTGCTATTTGTATATAAAAATATAAAAACTTGTGGCTACAGGCGGACACAGCTGGACTAGGTGCAATTTCTATATAAAAATTACAGGAACAGGGGGCTACTGGCGGACACAAGTTGACACAACGTTATTTTTATATAAAATTTATAGAATATGATAAAATGATTCCTTTTTGTTGGTTTGTAATTCTAAGACATCCATGGTGTTGTGATCCTCATCTCTTGACTTTGGTAGAGTTGGGTATTCCTTGCGCCTTTCTCGGTATATAGCCATGGTCAAACTCTTCAGGTCTTTCTCAATAAGTGTTTCTTCTTCTTTAATTCCCTTATTCACAACGGACTAATTTCATAGGCCTAGAAGTTATGTCTTTTGTCGTTGTTTTTTTCTTTATCTGCCTCTCAAGTTTTCGAGCACCGGACTCGTGTTTATGTTCTCAGTAACCATTTAGAATGGCTGTTGAATGTTCGTCAGTTTTTATTCTGCCTTTGCAATACTTGACAGTGTAAGGCCAAGAAATATACCCTGACTTCAGTGTTCTATCAATACGGAAAGTAAATCCATCGTATACTATTGATTTTTTCCAGGATTTGTTTCAGAAAAAAACGAAACTCCATGTTTGTGCCTTGACGCAACTATACAAACTAACTTTAATTATTTACATGTATGTCTTACGCTATAACGGGATTTATCATGATCACTTTATATTTCATTTTAGAATTCAATATAAACAATATATAATTTGAATTGAAAAATATTTTCAAAATTAATAATTTATAGTCATATTTATTAAGAAAACTAACAAATAATAGTCATTTATATCTTTATATTATTTTAATTTATATTACTTTTATTTTACCTGAGTTTACCTGTAAAATAAATGCGCGCAAATGTAATAAAAAAACTGCGCGCAAACGTAAAAAAATGAATCCACAAATGCGCGCAAACGTAATGCGCCCCTAGCAAAGATGGTGTAAATGTTCCAGACCATATGAGTATTTGGACCGTACGCGTACGGTCTGCCCAATTTTAAGAAATTGATCAAGTTTATTAGATACAAATGTATATTACAGATCAACATAACTGAAATTTTGAATTAATATAAAAAGTTTAATTGTAATGGAAATAAAAACTTAATATTTTAACTATATAAAAAAGTCACGTTAATTTAATCTGTTTAGCATGTCAGTAATACATGAGACTGAATTATATAATAAAAAAGTGTCGAAAATTTATGCAAAGATGGAAAAAGTAGCTTTGTTACTGTAAGAATACCAGTTGCTGATAAGGCATCAGGGGATTTTCCCCGATTATTATATAGATTTGATGATATAATTGATAAAGATGCAAGTTTGTACAAACCATCAAGTGAATTTGGCATATTAAACCCTTTTTATGATATGGGTGATATAGAACTTTTGACATGCAAAATTGAAAATGCACATAGGAAAACAGAAGGAATTTCATTGTATGCTGCTGCAATACAAGCAAGATTTTCTCTTGCAAGCAAGAGATGCAAATGCAAAGGAACATGCATGAACAAAACTGACGTTCCTTGTGGTAGCAAATGTCACCATGGGCGAGAGTGCCAAAATAGAATTCAGATAGACAATTAAATAAACATTTAATTTCAATTGATTGAATGTTCACTTACTCACTTTATTCATCTAATTGTAGTAATAACAATTTGTAAAACTCAATAAAAGATTTTGATAAATGTTTTGTCTAAAATTAACCCAATATGATCCAAATACATGTATGGTCCGACTCGTACTAGACCGTATGAGTGTACGCGTATGGTAGGACCGTACGAGTATACGCATACGGTCCAAATACTCATATGGTCTGGAACATAAACATAACATCAGTATATTGAAGCTGTCTGAATATCCTGGATATTGTCTTGTTGATTGTCAAAACAAATACAGTACTATAATGCCTTAGGGTGTATTCCTTAAATGACTTCATCCTTTGATATGCCGACAAAGTACAAATAAAAATCTTGTGGCAATGACGGAATAGTGTCTGATTAAATTTAACAAACAATAATTATAATTTGTGCATCCAATTAGAAGTCAAGGTATTATATATTACCCTTTTTCTGTTTGTTTGCGATAAATAAATATTTTTGTATAATTATTTTTTTGTGTTTTTTTTTATAAGTCAGGAAATTGATTTTGTTTTGAAGCAATGTTATAAAAAATCTTTTAGATCTGACATTTCATTGAAATTATATCTGCATGAGACTACTATAACACATGTGTTATAGCTACTAGTAGCCTAAGCATATATTAAAGATAAATAAACGAAAATAAGGAATATACCTGTACATCATATCAAGGACGTATATTAGATATGTTAGTTATACGTCCTTGATCACATTAAGTAACTCATAAACTGTTAAGGATACCAATAATCATGTAATTAAGAATATTAACGATAAAAGCCTAAAGAACTATAAAAACACATAAATATCAAAGCACGTGTCACAAATGTCAATCACATTCAAATTAAACAGCGATATATATTTACAATTTCAACAGTCATATTAAAAAAAAAAAATTTCCTATTAAAGTTTTTACCCTCATGTCGGTGATAAGAGACTACCCGTGCAACAACGAACTAGTAAAACTTGTAGCAACATTGTTGAAACTGAGGAACATGTACTGTTATAGTGTCCATTGTAAATTGGCGAAAATGAATTCCGAACATTGAAACATTTGAAAGAAAAAAGATTGGCGCAAATGATACCCCTGAAAAACAATAATTGGCGCAAATGATACCCCTGCAAAACAATAATTGGCGCAAAAGGACTCCTGCAGTACAATGACCTGCGAACTGAACTTTTTAGAATCATTTTTGTCAGAACATTCAATTTTTAAATTTTTTCTAATTTAAAGAAATTGTCTATTGCCAGTGACTGTGATAGTATCATTACAAATAGTGCCAATATCTGCCAAATTTATTTTAGATTGAAGACGTCGTTCTTTATATCGTTAAACTTTTTGTCCTAACTGTATATATTTATCTTTCGAAATTTGAAAATTTAGCTGTAGATTGATATTAATTTTTGTTTAAACCCGTCTCTCATAATTCTGTTTAGAATGTCATTATTATTTTAAATTATTTTATGTATTCATGTGTTATGTTATGTTTTGGTAATATTAATGGTAAATAAACAAATTGTATTGTATTGTATATTTGGAATATTTTTATCAGCTGTATTTGTACGAGGCTAAGACCCAGGTGTAATGCGAGCTTCAGCGAGCTATTACTCCTGTTGAGTGCCGAGTACAAATACAGCTGATATTTAAAGACAATCCTGCAATAAATTTTAAACATTTTGTTTCCATCCCAATCGTTGAATTTGTTTTTGAATGAAATCGACATGACTTAAACGCGGACCGCAATGAGGACCCCAAAAGGAACTGTGATGTAAACGGTAATTTGACATAACCGTTCGCTCGCAACAGAAGCAGGATACCAGGAGACTATAAACGTCTAGTATATGTTTATCGCTTCGTGTTATCTGTACATCTGTATAAGTATAGTAGTAAGGTCTACTGAAAGATAAATTGTAATCAGGTGACTTATTGAAATTAACATTCCCCAAAAACAGAGGAATCCTGTGGGATATTGGTCAGCGGAAAAGAAACCCAACAACTAAAGACAGAAAAGGACAACTTTAAGTTTTATATAAATAAATAATTGTGCTGTTTTTTTTTTTTTTTTTTTTTAATTATTATTTAATGATTTTTAAACTTTAAGCCATAACTGAAATGTTATGTTTATTAAGCTCAAATGTCATATAAAAAAAGGGCAAATAACCTGTAGAAAAAAAGCAAATGTCCAGCGCATGTAAGCGGGCGCAGGACTTTGCGCTTTTTTACCTTTATGACAACAGGACTGTTTCTTTTCTTTTGTGGGGGGCGCGTGTTGTTTTGTACAAACAATTTATTTTCATCGTTAAACAATCCCCCCACCAACCCCCATGATTTCAATAGATTAAAAGAACAAAAAATTAAAAAATGAATACTTTTTATAGTGAAAATATTAACATTTAAAATCCTTGTTTTGAATTTCCGGTAAAATGTTTTTTTCACTGATTTTCATTCTGAAACCTTTTTTTCGTTCATGAAATAACATAAAACATTTTTTTAAAAAGAAATATGCCTGCCCTCAGCACAAAGACGAACAGACAGAGAATTCCTTCCTTTTAAGGCCTGAATACGAAGAAGACCCAATACAGAAAACGCTACTAGTATATAATATATAAACCTAGATTGCAGAAAAAAATCATAAAATTATCTTTTTTTCAACTTATTGATTTTTTTTGTTTTAAAACGTATACTAAAAGCTTTTTTTTTTAAATTTTATTAAATATTGGGGTATTATGGAATATTTTGGGTATTTCTGTGTTTTTTGTATAATCTTTGATCTAGCTGGTTCATTATAATCATGAAGGCAAAACCTTTATTATTTTATATTTATTGTACTATATAATAAAATATTATTTTTACTGAGCCAGATGGGTTGGACACTATCCCCAATATATTTGCCAATAATATAGTACAGAGAAATGAATGAATAATAAGTATAATACCAAAGGCGAATTCTATCAATCACGTTGTTACACAGCCTTAATTAATTCTGACAGCATTTGATTTTTGTTTTCATTTTGACCCCGAAATCCTTATCCGTATAAACAAATATAGAAATACACTAAGCTATTTTGTATTCATCACTAAAAAAGAATGTTAAGATAACATTAAAATATAGTAATGCTTTTTAGAAGTACTTTCAGTATCCAGTGGCACGGCTTCATGTCCCGTATATTTGGGGGTGAAAAACTACGGCTATTTTGTAGTATCAGAATTACACACATAATTTGCTTTTATTTGAAACAATAGCATGTTGCTCATGTTAGTACACCGGGTTTGTACTAACATGAGCAACACGATGGGTGCCAAATGTGGAGCAGGATATGCAGTTCCCTCCGGAGCACCTGAGATCACCCCAGTTTTTGGTGGGGTTCGTGTTGATCAGTCTTTGGTTTCTATGTTGTGTTTTGTGCATTGTTGTTTGTCTGTTTATCTTTCAGTTTTTAGCCATGGCGTCGTCCGTTTATTTTTGACTTATGAGTTTGAATGTCCCTTTAAATTACTGAAACCGGCGTCGCACTATTACAGATACAAAAGCTGAACTTTTTTTATACAGGTTTGGTCGATTGGTAAACGTCTTGTGGCAATACTGCATGTATAGTTAGGACAGAAGCAAATTTATTAAACAACAATCGAATAGATATGTTCTTCGGAGTGGGTAGACCATGAGGAAGGACAGGAAATTCTACTGCAACTGGAATAGATCGAATTCCTACAGCGACAGACTCTCTACACAAAGCACACGATCAAACGTCTCCATTCCGACCGGACTGGGGTTTATTTTCCAGGGATAACAATATTTCACAGGGTCTCTCTTGTGACTTATAAAGAAAGATTATAAATCAACAATGAATCTATTAACTGGGTCGACCAGAATGAAGGGTGAAACATTTGGATCGCCACTGATAACGATGAGTATTCCTAATTCTTAAATTTGGAAGTGCTGTGTTGTTTCTCTCATTCATTCTATTTCCTACGTTTTTTTATTATGAGGAAGAAAGTGGCTTTTGATGGCCAAACACTTAATTCAATCGGGGTACTGAAATGCATGTCTATCCTGTAAAGAGGGTCTGGTCGGCTTAACAGAATGGAGATAATGGGTCATTGCCTACAGAAAAAAACGGCAAAAAGAATAAATAAAAAGAAACATGAATAGGTCACAAATGTATAGGAATAGGGAAAAAATGCTTAAAAAGGGAAAAATGCTTAAAAAGTAAAGAATACATGTAAATAAGGAAAATGAATAAAATAAATCAAATGAATAAAACAAATAAATGAAATAAATGAAATAAATGAATAGATAAATAAATAAATAAATAAATAAATAAATAAATAAATAAATAAATAAATAAATAAATAAATAAATAAATTGCAATGAACGTTTTGCACTCAAAGGGTAAAAAGAAATCCAAAATCTAATAAAAACTAATGATATATAAAGTCTTATTGGTTGTTTTTTTTACAATGATAGATTTAATTGTATTCTTAATTAAATTCAATTCTGGTATATCGCACAGTAACAGGTTTGAACTATTAATAGCCAGTCAAGGTCGTTAAAAACCCCTTAAGGAATTATTAATGCATTTAAATCTGGTGTGACAACAATTTATTTCAATAAATGATACTTTAGTTTTCCAATAATTTTTTTCTAAATTTAATCAGCTAAAACCTGATTTTTTTTTATAATGGTTACTGTTTAGGTTTATTTTTTTTAGCGTGCCTGACCATACTAGAAACAATGAGAACATATAAATGTGGTTTTAACATATTTATAACACTGAACAATAATTGCTACAGAAAATGCCACTATGTCAGCGTAATGCTTTTTCAAGATTTAAATGTGATGCAGCACCGTTAGAAATTGAAACTGGTCGATATGAAAGGGAAAATCTTGACGATATAGAGTTTGTTTTAACTGCAATATTTTAGAGGATGATAATCATGTACTTTTAAATTGTCCATTATGATGAGGATCTAAGACAAGAAATGTTTATTGATATATTGTATCTCAATTATATGGTTTGAAATTGGTCTGATGAAGAAAAATTTATATATCTTTTTAAAAATATCCATATTTGTTACATTGTTGCCGAAACCTGCAAACAACATTTTAACAAGGAGAAACAGTACTTTATATCATTAATTGCTCTTTGTAGTATTTTATAATATATAAATTGGTATAGATATGTTTTAAATAGTCTCTCTCATTCTTTTAAGAATGGCACATACATAAATTTTACTTGTTTTATATATGTTTACTTTATATTTTATATATATGTCACCAAGAGCCAGTGCACGTCGAATTTAAGGGGGACTATCAAACATGCACAACCCAAGGGACAGGAGGTCAGTCTTTCGCAAGACTTAAGCAATGGCAGGCAAAACTATAAAGCAAGCAGCAAATTGTAACAGTTTTATATAATAACAGATCTAAATGATGATAATAATTTCAAAACAATAAACAAATAATTAAAATCCAAATGTTCTAAATTATATAGTCATTAATCTAAAATCACAGTTAAAGTTGAAAGTTCTAAATGTCTAAAGTTAAAGTTCAATTAAAATATTTCCACTAAATGTTTCACTTGAAGTCCAAAGAATGGTTGAGTTGAGTTGATCGAGTTTGAGTCTTTTGAGTTGATGATTTTCCTCAGAGTAACCGAGCCTGGTTGGCTTTGGAAGCACTCCTTTCTGGATGACACCAACGAGACTAGACTGACGAATAACTGTTCGACTCCGATATTTAAGGCAATGCTGAAAACTACTCATAAAATGACATACATTGATAATTTTGATAATTGAGATAATTTGAGTATTAATACTATTGTTTACAATGTCCAAAAGTGAAATATGAATAATGTCAATTACAGAGATACAAGTTAATTACATTTATAATACTAATTAAAACATAATATTGCTCAGATTAATTAATGACAATTGACAAGATATCAAAGTGTTGCTATGAGCAATTATTAACGCGACATGTTTCATAAAATTTACCTGAGTAATTAAATTAAAATTTGTCAAACAATTATTTCATAATTTCATATTTTCTAAAATAATATATTTTCTCAATAAAATTCAATTTAAAACTTTTACATAAAAGAACACCTATGACAAATTCCCCCTCCAATATGTTTGTCCTCAAACATGAGAAAATATACATATGTACAAAAACATTAAACATAAGAGAAAATATATACAATAATCACGAAGAATGAAATGATAAACACAATAAAATGCATATATAAAGAAAACATATTTTGCAAGACAAGATGAAAAAATGCAATTTGAGACAAAATTGCTATATAAAGAAAATTGCCAGATAAGATATGAAAAGCCAGACTAATGAAAATCAAAATAAGACAAGACATATGCTAAAAGAATTTTAGACTGAAACTTACATAAAACAAACAAAATTTTAGGCTGTATGCTCCTTGTATAAGGTGGTCAGCCCTATACAAGTGCAGGATGTGGAGTTGAATGACCAGTCCAACTCCAAATGGTTTTAATCATAGATCATTAATATACTTTAAAAAATTGTAACATACAAAAAGAATACATACTATGCTAGTATTACAATAAAATACAAGACATACACTCTATTTACAATACCGGTATCTATCTTTTACAATAACTATATTCTATAATTCATTATTTGCCAATCTATGTGGCTATACTCTATAATATTCTTTATACCAATCTATGTGGCTTTATTCCAAAATCTATTCTTTGCCAATCTTTGTGGCTTTATTCAATTAAGTAGCTACTTTTCATTATTTTCATTCTATAAAACACTATCATATTTAACAATTGTACATGTACTAATAATTCACAAATTTATGTTCTCCTCATACTTATTTCTATTTTGTATTGGGTTCCTAACACATTTATAAAGTTATTAATTGACGCATTTGACAGACTATCAAATGTATCCCACTCTGGTGCAATGACTGGATTTCTGTATCCTGATAAATATTCCTTTGTGCCATCTATGTTGTATCGAATTTCATGTATTTTTCCATCGGAGGCTATTTGAAAACTGCAGTCGCGTTGATTTTCCTTTCCTAATCTTTTCTCCATAGTATATTGAATGTCTTGTTGTAAAAGGGCTTGTTTGAAATGTTCCTTATGATCTATTAAAACTTGTCGTGCAGTATTTGGTACTGAAGTCATTGATTCGTATTTTGTAGTATTTCCAGATTTAATTAAAAAGTATGGTCGGTTGTTAACAATTCTTACGGCTAATAATTGTTGATGTTCATTTCCTTGATCTTGTTCATTTATGGTTTCAGTTTGTGTGCTTACATCAGCTGTGACTTTACTTGAGATATATTGTACACTATTAACAGCTGGATCCGGTTTTGTGAAAATTTATGTTTATTTTGCTGTAATGGACGTTTTCTTTTCTTACCACTCATTGTACGTTGCACATGAAATTCTCTAATTAATTTTGCTGGGACTTTGCATGGAAAATACCATTCTGTGTTTCTTGATTTATCGGTAAACTTAAGTTTATAATACAATGTACCATTACCTCTGACTGATGATAAAACTTGTTGAATCTCCTCTTCTTTGAAAGCTTTGCACTTATTGTTCTTACAATCCTGACAAGATGGCTTGTTGTCTTTTACTGGTGCATTTACGGTTGAATCTCCTGAAGGCCAGCATTTCTCTTATTTGTTTCACTATTTTGTGCTGGTTGTTGATTTTGTTGTCTGTTGTTGATTCTATCAACAGGAAGTTGTTGTTGGTTCTGAGTTGGCCTTTTATTATTAATTACAGGAATGGGTGGTTGTTGTCTATTTATTCCATTGTTGATTGGTGGCACAGGATGCTGTTGATTGTTGTTTGGTAAAGTTGATCATTATCATTGATGTTGTCATCTTGTATTTCTTCTGTATTCAGTTCTTCGTTGTCATTTTGAAACTCATCTGGTAAATTAGTCGGTCTGTCTTTTGGATCGTAATATGGCTTCATTCGTTGCGCGTTTACCATTGACTTAACCTCTTTGTTTGTTGCACAATTTCTAAGTTTGTAAGTACTATTGGGTCCAATACGGGTAATATAATAAGGTCCAGACCATTTTCTATGTAATTTTGGTGCTTTTCCGACAGGAACTTTGGTACAATAAAGCCAAACACGTTGAGCTGGTTGAAATTCAGGTTCTTTTGATTTTTTGTCGTATTGTTATTTATATATTTCTTGTGCTTGCTTGATGTTCTTGGCAGCTATTTTTCTTGAAGTTTCTAAATTTTGAAGAATTCTGCTTAAAATATTTTGTGGTCTTGTGCCAAACGATCTTTGGGTATAAGTGCAGTGTCAATGGGTAATGTCATTTCTCGTCCATAAAGTAAAAAGAATGGTGAATAATCAGTTGATTGAGTGGCGGGCGTAGCACGATAGGCCATTAAAATTCCTGGTAGTAAATCATACCAATCATCTTGTTGATCCCTTGTATAGGCTCTTAAAGCTTGTAAAATGACAGAGTTCATTCTTTCACATGCACCGTTTGTCTGTGGATGGTATGAGCTAGTAAGGTGTCTTTTAATATTAAACAGTTCTGAAAGCGCTTTAACTAAATTTGAAACAAAATTACGTCCGCGGTCAGATAATAGAGTCCTAGGAGCACCATAACGGGATATTATTTCTCTATATAAAACATTTGCAACTTCACCTGCTTCCTCAGATCTTAACGGAAAAGCTTCGCACCATTTCGAATAACTGTCAACTACGAGTAACACATGCTTATATTTGTCTTTTGTTGTTGGAAGTCCACTTAAAATATCCATATGCCATCGGCCGAAAATGTCATTTGTTGGTTGTGGTTGTAAAGGTGGTGGTTTTGAATTGAAAGCACGTTTGGACTGCTGGCACACTTCACATGTTTTTACATATTGATTAATGTCACTATACATCGATGGCCAGAAATATTTGTTTCGAATTGCAGCATATGTTCGTTCAAATCCTTGATGTCCTCCTCCCAGAATGCAGTCATGATAGGCTTTGAGTATTGAGTCACGGAGATTCCTTGGAACTGCAATCTGTTTGACAAGTCGTTCATCTTTTGGCACTTTCTTACAACGTTTTGAGTAGAAGTGTTTTAAAATTCCATCTTCTAACTCAAAGTTGAATGATTCGGCTACGACTGCCCTTGCAAGTTCTGGATTCTGTGGTACTCTTCCTAACTGTTTGTATTTAATAATATCGGTAAAGTCTTTACATGTCTCTTGTTCTTCGGCTAGATTTGTTAATTGAATATCATTGATTGTCACGGTTTGTAAACTGGAAATAACTGCATCTTCATTTTCACCCTTATATATAAATGTCACTTCGGTATATTCTTTCGGTATATCTATGGAGCCTAAATGGTCTGCAAGTTCACTTGAGTCATAAGAAGCACTATTGTTAATTTCTAAATGTTTTTGTCTTGATAAGCAGTCTGCTGGGTTTTAGATCCTGCACGATGTTGAATTTTAAAATTATATCCTTGTAATAGCAAACTCCACCTACCAAGTCTTCCTGACAATCTTTAATTTTCTGAAGGTATTTAACTGAGATATTGTCTGTATATACTGTGAACTCTTGATTTGTCAAATAATGTTTAAAATGTTGAACTCCTTCTACTAATGCTAGAGCCTCTTTGTCAGTAATATGCCACTTAAGTTCTGAACCCTTAATTGTCTACCGCCATAAGCAATCACATGTTCTAATCCATTTTGAATCTGACTTAAAATATATCCATTTGAAAACTCTGAAGAATCTGTTGCTAAGATGAAAGGTTTGTCTAAATGAGGAAACGATAAAATTGGAGCTGATGTCAAACAGTCTTTTAAATTTTCAAACGCAATATCACATTCTGGAGTCCACCTGAATCTTTGATCTTTCTTTAGAAGCTTTGTTAATGGAGCTGCTATGTGGGCATAGTCCTTTACAAATTTCCTATAGTAGTTTGCCATTCCTAAAAAACTTTTAACTTGCTTTGCAGTAGTTGGTCTGGAGAAGTCCTTAACCTTTTCTGTATTTTCAGGATTGACGCGGATGCCATCTTTTGATATTACATGTCCGAGATACTTGATTGTTCTTGTCGCGAATTTACATTTTTCAGGATTAAGTTTCAGGTTTGCTTCGCGTAGGTTGGAAAACACTTGTTGAAGGTGATTAAGGTGGTCTTCAAAGTTCTTTGAGAAAATTAGAATGTCATCTATGTAAACTAACGCAATTTTGAAATTTAAGTCCTTTAGCACTTTTGTCATCAAACACTGAAAAGTCAATGGAGAGTTCATCATTCCGAATGGAAGTCTGTTAAATTCATATACACCTTTATGTGTAATGAATGCACTCTTATGCTTCGTTGCTGGGTCTAGCGGGACCTGCCAGAATCCTGACGTTAAATCGAGAGATGAAAATATTTCTGCTTTTGAATCTGCCAAAGTGTCAAATATATCTGTCATAGTTGGAATTACTGCTGACATGGGTTCTGTTATACGGTTTAAAGCCCTAAAATCTACACATACGCGTATACTTCCATTTCTTTTCTTAACATTGTCATAGGTGTTCTTTTATGTAAAGTTTTAATTGAATTTTATTGAGAAAATATATTATTTTCTCAATAAAATTCAATTTAAAACTTTACATAAAAGAACACCTATGACATATATGTATCTGGTTTTATATGTATGTTGTATGTGGTGAGACTTTAATTAACTATTGAATATGAATCTGAATCATGTGATCTATTGCTATAACTTGTTTGTTGAAGCGGTCATAAACTTTTTAAAAATTTAAATCCACTTGTCAGGTCCTATTTCAACCAAACTTGGGATGAAAGATCCTTAGAATGATCCAGGATAAGAATATATGTTATTTTGTGTTCCTGTCTATGAAAATAACAATAACTGAACATTTTATTTTGCTCATATCTTAATTAATATAATTCATCATAGTTGAGATACCAAGTTTACTATACTATCTACTATGTGGTGTGGGCTTTGGTCATTGTTGAAGGCTGTACGGTGACCTATGGTTGTTAATTTCTGTGTCATTTGGTCTCTTGTGGAGAGTTGTCTCATTTGCAATCATACCACATCTTCTTATTTTTATATCTAAAAGATTTTCAATAAAAATAAGGCATATTGGCATTCTTAATTAATACGGAAAAAAAAAGTTTAGATCTTGACATATTATACAAATATCTAAAATATAACATAAGAAATACAATTGATCCTCAGAAATCCTCTATTTTAAAGTTCATTGGTTTTTAAATAGTACTAGTACACCATTTCAATAAAAAGAAAGAATTTAGTCCTTTTTAATTAATGGAGTCAACAATGTTAAAGCACCTGTTCAGCTATTAGCATATTTATGAGAAAAGAAAATAACTTTTTAATAAATAAGTTTTAAAATGTTCTGAACATAAGGTACCGTTTAGTGATCATATATTCAATGTAACAATAGAAAAATAATCATTTGATGTATAAGATTTCTTAAAGTCAGTTAACCTATATGAGTCTGTGTCTGAAAATAAGAGTTAATTATAAAATAATGCAAGGGCTTGTATAAAACTGTAAATATTTTGTACAAATAAAAATTTATGAAGTTTTTTGTTGAAAATAATCCTTCTGCATATATTAAATGTACTTTCAACAGAAAGAAAAGGAACAAATAGCATACTAGATTAGTATAAAATGGTCTTAAGCCTTATAATGCTGGAAATAATTGTGGGTCAATTTAAGTGATAGCACATACTTACTTATAAAAATGCATACAGATGCCATAGAAGTAGAAATTTGTTATTTTTTCACTCATTTCTATGCTTAGATGTCTTAATACAAGGAGCCTGAATGGAAAGAACTCTTGCTTTATACTTTTCTTCCAGACAATATGGTCTGAGGCAATGTTTCACTTTGTGGATAACTGATTGAAAGCATATATTTGAGCCGCTAGTTATCCTACAGAAGTTAGATGTGAAATAGATCAGGCAAAACAATTATTCTTAAATTTTTATAAAGATTTTGGGAAAATTTTATGAAGGACTTCATCTTTTTATGTAAATTAAGCACCTCACATTTGAATAACTTTAAACACACCAGGACCAGGACCATAAATACATTTTTCTCAATGTTAATCTACTTTTCTCTGGATTTCACAAATGATCAATAAAACTTGACACCAGCCTAGACACATAAATATCAGAACATTAAAACATTTCAGATAGAAAGTCAGCATTGTAGATTTGGATAAAAACTTGAAATGGAAAATTTTCGAGGCTGTATTTTGGGCATATAATTCTAAAATTATATACTTTTCTACAATTTTCTATAAAAAAGTGGAATCCATTACATATTTTTTTTGTTTAACAAATTGATACCAGTAGTTGTCAAAACCAGTTTCATGTTTAATTAACGCAATTCTTAAGCCTAAGAACACAATAGATTAAGCACAAAATGCAGTGAATTTCTTTATATTAATGCAAATTAATTTAGAATAAAAACTATTTTCTTCAATATCAAAGATAGACAGGAACAAGATTGATTTTAAAACTAAATGTTGTTTTTATTTTATCATAATTTTCAAAGAAAACAAACTATTTTTTTTCACTTCCCTGTATAAATTAACTTATTTTTTTCAGAAATTAAGGATCAAATAATTTACCCCGCCCCTCCCCCCCCCCCTCTTTCGGACCCCTCTGTGTTTTCTCAATAATCTTTAGACTAATAAGACCTTAACAGTGCGTGTGGTGAATCCTTTTAGGATATATACTCAAAGAAACATCTACCTGCTCAAACCCAAGTCATGGATAAATTGTATGTCATATAACTGACGGGACTATTTAATTCAGTTTGACGTACAGCTCCGTAAACTTATACCCTGGGAACAGTATATCAATTATATATGTTCCTGTTATACTGAACCATATCCAAATGAATATGATTTCATCTTTAAGGCATAAACACATATAAATATTGGGAATGCGTAAGAAAAATAGGAAGACATCAGTGAAGAAATACATTGTTCACACTATATGAAAATCAAAGACTATACGCAAAGCTCCCGCTGCGAATCAGGAAGATAGGGAAAGAAAAGTCTGATAATAAAATTGAGAATGGAAATGGGGAATGTGTCAAAGAGACAACAACCCGACCACAGAACAGACAACAACAGAAGGTCACCAATAGGTCTTCAATGCAGCGAGAAATTCCCGCACCCGGAGGCGATAAGCCTACATCTGATAATTATCAAGGAATATATATCTTCTTACTTTGATATAATTGCATTGCCATTCGATTTTATTATTTATAGTAGGCCCAATTTAAAATCGGCTCTACACGTACGTTTGGATGACTGCATGTGCGGATCCAGAACTTTTCATGTGGAAGAATATGTCACATTTCCAAGCGAGATAACCCAATCTGTTTATATTGGACAGTAGATAATTAACGATAACTCTTAACTCCTTCCAATAGATGTCGTTGCATTTACTAATCTTGTTAAATACAACAGAGACATGTCTCTGATAAAAAAAAAATCCCGACCGTGCAAGGGCTGTATAGCCAGTCAAGGTCGTTAAAAACTCCCATTTGTTGTCTGATAAAAATTAATTAGCGTCTTCACGGGAGTTATAAATTACGATACTTGAGTTAGTGGTCTTTAAAAGGACTATGATATTGAGATCAAAACCGCGTCGAGATTATAAATCAATGTACGAAGGGGAAATTATTTTGAAAAATTAGGGGAAAAATCCATAATTTTTGTTAATTGATCTTGAATGACATTTTTTAACAAACAGTCATAAAACGTATCTCATGAGTTTTGATGTTCATATATCTTTAAAAATACCATCTAGGAGGTTATATGACATCCTTGTTACCAAGAAATTTAAATATTTTCATTTGTCCTTATGCAACAGAGCTGACGACGAAATTGATACCGAACCGTAGCTTATTACAGTTGCACCAAGGAGGTTATATCAAGTGGGTGATAAGCAAGTCGGTTTCTTTATATTTTCATCATTTTCCTCTGATCGAATTGCTATCCTGGGGATGCTAATTTTACATCAAGCAGAGTGTTCACTGTCCTTCTCATATAACCTCCTTGGTTGCACGATTAGTCATGAAATTATATTAAAATCAGCTGTGTTTTTTATAAACATATTAACACCAGCAAACACAAGTTTGTCCAGCTTTCTAACAATAGGCTATATATATTCATTCATTTCAGTACAATCATTCATTTATGCCTTGGACAAATAAGTTTGCTTTAAAATGATGCTATATATGTCTTTGAAGAAATAACTTACAAGCTAGATGTTTTTCATTTTTTAAATATTTTATGTAAAAACGGCTATTCATATCTCAACAATCTTCAATTAGGTAAGGCGTAAGCAGACAAAAGGTTCAATAAATCAAATTTAGACAATTGGTGAAAATTAAAGATATAAATTCTAAGACTAAATAATTGGAGAATAAGTCATTCAACAGTTAAAAATATATTTTTGCGTAAACCCCTGAGGGTTTACGCAGTATATATTGGACGACCTCTGTAGTCTTTCGGAACACCGGAAGTCTTTTCGGAATACGTCTGTTCTTTTCTATGACCACCTGCGTAATAGCCTCGGGCAATTAATTGATCTAATGAATATTCATTACCGTTATACCGTTGTTGAAGAGATAAGTGTTTATCGAGATTATATATATAATTGATATCCCCTGGGACTATTATACTAATATATTTTGTCACAGATATCCTACATCAGTAGTTAATTTATAGAAGATGATGTGTGAAGTTTTCTGAAGCACAAGCTGTGCTTCCATATGGGATAGGATTTTAAGCCAAAAAGTGACTGTCAGTAATTAGATAGGGCGTTTTTATGATTTTAAAATCTGGCCATTTTATCGAAATAAAAAAAAAGAGCGCAGTTCATTCAATCTTATATGAAAACAATGCCAGGTAACCTTGGAAATTAAGACGAAATTTAAAAGGCACCTTTTGGGTGTGTTAAATCAGAGACATGTATACACATTATGCGGTTTTGAAATGCTTGATGTAAAATAAAAATCGAAGTGAGGTGGTGAACTTGTCGTTAGAGATACAAAATGGCGATCGCGTTAAAGTCTCGTGTGATGCGCGTTTTTGATTGGATTTCGCTGACCACTGTTACAGTTGCCAATCTCCGTGTATATATGTCTCTGGTTAAATCAGTGAAATATAATACAGTATTATAAGTGTGTGGTCAATTTAATGCAAAATTATGTCATATCAAAACAGTTGATTGATGAATACGTGTTAGACTAAGTCCTTAAAATTATTCTATACATCTATATAAAACGATTCACGAACACTGACTTCCTAATTCTTTAAAACTTATGGTCATTGCGATAAACAAAAATGGGTTTTAATACATTCCTCTATGTTTGCCATCGAAAACTATTGTAAATTACTACCGGTATGTGGTTTTCGAGAAAATATAAGCAATATTGTTTACGTACTTATTTAGTGATGATTATCTTATCAAGTCAGATATCCGTTTGTCTTCTCTTTCGTTGATGGGGGAGGGGGAGAGGGGGGAGTTTTCAAAGGGACACTGACCTGTGTCGACTACCCTCTCCAAAAAATATAGTTATACATGGAAAAATCCATTCTTTTGTTTTTGTCATGTGAAACCCTTCCCCAAATAAACATAGTTAAGGAATTCCGTCAATTCATTTACAAGGAGTTGCGGCAATCTGTATTCATAATTCAAGTTAGAGGGTCTAGTTAATAGAGCGTGTTTGGCGAAAAATTAGGACGGTATGTTATAAGCAAAATAAAAACACACATAAAAAACAGCTTAGTACAAATTATTTTTCTTAAAATGAAAATCAATATCCGTATTCAACGGACAGGCGATTGCAAAAATAACATTTTTTTTAAATTGCGTACTGGACATGAACTACATGTATACTGCATTGGTCTTTAATTCCTGCTTCCTACTCAGTTTATATCACACAGCCGTATAAAACAACAAAGCTACAGCTTCTTTTATTTGGGCTAAATTACAAAAGGACAAGCTAGAAATAAAAAGTGAGATTCTTTTGAAAAATATAAAGTTTCGGTTTCAAACTGTTTCACTCCAAAAGCTTGGTTTGACTTTGTTGCCCGTGCATGGTATTTATAAATTGATAAAAATATCGTGAATATGACCAAACAACAAAACAACACCAATATTAAAAAAGAAAACATTAATTGCAATTTGCAGATTTAACATTGTTGTTATGATAATTAGAGTAGTTATATGTATATAAACCA
The DNA here is from genome assembly GCA_017311375.1 of Mytilus coruscus. Classification (NCBI taxonomy): domain Eukaryota; kingdom Metazoa; phylum Mollusca; class Bivalvia; order Mytilida; family Mytilidae; genus Mytilus; species Mytilus coruscus. The sequence goes on along the minus strand of CM029596.1, from coordinate 95,962,112 downwards.
TTAAAACAAACCATTAATACATATATATATATAAACCATTAATACTACATATATATATATATATATATATATATAAAAATAAAATGGTTTTAGTTTGGGATTATCAAAAAGAATGCAGCTTAGAATTTTAAATATTTTAAACTGGCTACAAAAACAAATAATCATGATTAATTGATTAAATTTCTTCACAGTTGCTTTTAAACTTTAGCCTGAAAACTAACTCTTATCTGAAAAAAAACAGCACCTCAGAAGGAACATCCAGTGGATGACTTAGCATGTTGTCTTTCGGGAGAGAGGAGATAAAACAAATGATTCCTTTAACAAGAATATTTCACCCCACATTGAACAGTGGTTACATTAACAATCAATGTCAGTTTCTAATTCTTATACAACAAAAATAATGTAAAACAATGCATCTTTATTAAACAATTATCTGATATGTAATGCCAAACAAGCATTTGGGTTTACGATTGCATTTCTTTTTTAAAGAAAGCAACTTGTTATTGATATTGATAAGTAGAGCTCTCTCTCTCTGATTGATAAGTGAAGATTTATCAATTGTAATAACTAAAGACATCATCATGAAGCGAGTTAGGTCGCAAGCGCTTTTATAGTGGGTCTCCCTTTTTATGTGTGTTTAGGAGTAATTATTATTTAAAAGTTTTCTTTCATATTTCAACTTATTTTCACTTATCTAAAATTTTCTAACTGCTATCAGTGCGATTTAATACTAACAGTATTTATATCTGATGTCCCTCTGTCCTTATTTTCAACAGTGCAAGAAAGGTAGAAAATTTGCCTGAATTAAGTCACGGATAAAAATTCACAGGACAATAAGGGACGACATCAAAAGTTCAATGTAGGATAAACAAACTTAATTTCCATAGTTTTTTCACTGACCCCCACCCCCTCTTAACTTAATTTTGGGAAAAATTGATTGACTAATACAGATATATGTAAATTCGATGTCAAATAAACAAAACTTGCAGCAATTTTTACCCCACCCCCAAACTATTTGAATTAAGTTTTTTATCCTACATTGATCTTTTTATGTCGTCCCTATATCAAAGCTCATTTATGCGATTCATAGTTAGTCTTTGATAAATAAATCGCCTTTAAAAAAAGCAATTTACATAGTTCATGAACAATTGCTTATAAAAACTTGGGAAACATTTTTCTTGTTTGAGATTTTTTTCCACACAGCAAGAAAGATCGAAAATTTAAAGTAAAAAAATCAGGGACACAAATTCGTCGGACAAAACTAAATTAATAAATATAAGTTAGTTTTTATGAGTCGTGGCATATGCACCAGACAAAAGGTGTTTTGAAATACAAGGAAAACTCAACATATCAACGAAGAAGGGCCTCTTTTACTGTGCATAAGATTAAAACTTGTCACCAGGTCTTCAGCAATCGGCTTTTTAATATTCATTTACAATGACAACACATTCATCATTATAACAGAAAGCAACATTCAATGTGTTGTAAGTGTTATATACTTGATTTGTATATGGTTGTTGGAAACGTAGTTCAGTACATATCATACCGGAATCACAGGGGTGCTCCGGGATGATGTTTGTAAATAGTATAAGCATCTATATCCTATGTATCATATTTCATTAGCATGCCTTCTCTCTCTCTCTTTCCCATCGCATGTTAAGGTAGTCACACACAAATATATTGAGAGCAGTAAAATTAGATTTTAGAAACGATTTCGTCCTTTATTAGTCCCCCAAGGACGTTGAATGGTGGAGGACCTCAAATACTTCCCGCTGACGTTATGAACATTTTATATTTTGTTTGCATTCCGTCTTTATAAACGAATTAATTAACATTTTGATTGTGTGAATTTGACCCAAATTGCTGAATCAGCGTAGTGTGTGTATCGTCTGCACGAATTCACCATGCAGATAAGGAATGTATTTTAGACTGCAGTGACCAACTATATTATAATGAGCAATCGCTACATATTAAACAGTTGAATTGGTGTTTTGGAAATACCTGTTTATTCCATTGTATGTTGGAATAAATACCAAGGCCACCTCCGTTAGTTTAGTTTAACGTCGTCGTTGCTTAGAGAAAGGACAAACGCCTTGTGTAAATATTTTGTATATATATAGTTTCTGTAAGATGATTATTCGGTGAGAATTGTCTCGCCAAGTTCTAGTTTTGGAATTTTGTGTCACCACAAAGCAGAATACAGGAGAAGTTAATTTGTTGTCGGTGATGATTGCATCGCCAGTACGGTTTTCAAGGACAGGGACCAGTTATCGTTGATAACAGTAGACATAATTGAGACTTGTTTAACGTGAAAAGATTTGGTTTGTTTGTTAATGTATATTGAGATTTATGATTTTGAATGTACTGTGTGACTGCCACCTTTCTCTTATCATTGTATTATTATTACTAGTTGTTATTGGTCGTTTCATGAGTAGACTTTGTGTCAAATGAGGTTGAATGGCATGTTCTAGATATAAAACCTGTGTATGTTTCATATAATATTTTCGTATTTTTATGTAAGTGAGAGTGCCAGTGTTAACCAAATCTGTGTGTACAAGTTGATATTATTTATGAATGCATTATCTGAAATATTAGGAGTTTCAGGTCTCTGCTAGACTTATCAAATAGACTGATTCCTCAATTGCATAACTGAAATTGTGATTCATTTGAATGTTTCATGCGCAAGACCAGAACTGTAATGAGAAAATATTACATTGTAAGAGATTTGTGTGGTAGTCGGCGTCAGAGATTTGATACCTTGAAGTTTAGTGAGAAACTTATATTTTTTTTTAATTATCATTGTGATTATGGTCGAATATAATGTTTGTTTTCTTATTTTAGTTTTATATTCTCTGACCTACGTTTACCAACAACCATCTCGAAATTTTATGAATTTCTTTTCTTTCAGGGCAGGGATGTTATATACTTTGTTGGAAACGTAGTTCAGTACATATCATACCGGAATCACAGGGTGCTCCGGGATGATGTTTGTAAATAGTATAAGCATCTATCTATATCCTATGTATCATATTTCATTAGCATGCCTTCTCTCTCTCTTTCCCATCGCATGTTAAGGTAGTCACACACAAATATATTGAGAGCAGTAAAATTAGATTTTAGAAACGATTTCGTCCTTTATTAGTCCCCCAAGGACGTTGAATAAGCGTTACATTTTTTCACACAAGAACATTTTGAAGTGTATTTCTAAAATGACCGAGAGACAACTTACATATGTTTTGTATTGCACCATTAAGTAATTAAAAAAAAAACAAATATATAGACAAATTAAAAGAAGAAATAAAAAAAAATAAAAGCAGCAAATTAAACTATCTATACATAGATAACACTAATCAATTTACTTCCATGGTCAAACTAAAGAGCGAGGAACACGATTCCCTAAAAAGAGTGATTTGAAAGATTTTTTGCATTTAGTTTTCGCGAGTTCTCAAATTTGTTTTAATAGTTCCACCACATTGATGTAATGTCATTACAGGATGATACTTCCACAACAAACCGTGCATACATTCATTACATGTACATTTGTCACCAATTAACACAAGTTGTATTGTATCAGATTCAATTTTAACCCGAATAATTCAGTCGTTATATTCCGCTGATCTACGAAGGCTACATTAACGCCTGAACGTCTTCGATAAAGACCGTCAACCGGAAAATTCACACCGCTATGCAATATGGGAATTTTGATTTAAGTTGGCAGCTAAAGAAGGAGGAGTTCCGGATGTTAATTGATGTTAAATGATGTAAACTGATGTTAAATGATGTTAATTAATTATTATCGGATTTGTGTTAATTGAACACACGTGTTTGGTAAGACAATTACAAGGCAGTTGCGCAGACTCATTATTCTGATCGCCGCCGATTGGCTCTCTCTCACAGAGAGCAGGCGACGCGGCCAATGATCATAAGGAGTTCAAGCCCTCGTGTGGCAGAAAATCGGACACGGAAAGGGCTTGAATTATTCGAGTTAATTCAATTTAATAAAACAAACAGTGGCATCCTGTTGAGCATATACAAGACATCGTAATTGGAGATAGGAAAGACAATCAAGCGACAGGGTGCCTGCTGATAATAAAATTCATTTGACAATATATCAATTTCGAACTTTTTTTATATACCACCTTTTCATTTTCTTTAAATATTATCGAAATACAAATGATGGAAAAATATTTTACGGGTGAAACAAAATTGAACAGCGAATCGTTTATTTTATTTAAATGTAAATGTATACTTTATCATTTATCATTAAATACGTTTCACCAAATATGAATAAAAATATCTTTATAGTCTCTATTATATAAAATTATACGAAATATGAACTATCATGAACAAGAACCCTTATAGTAAAACTCCATTATGTCCTTTGAACAGATGAATTATCCCGACGAATACAATTTAATAGAATAAAATATAATTTTATTTTGTATTCAATATTTATCGTTTCTATTTGAACAATAAAAAATAGCCGCAGTGAACACTTTGAATTTGAACTTATTATGTATTATTTCATTTATTTAAGAATAACCGGAATTTATTTCACATGTATAACAGTATGATCTCGCTAATGTACGTTGTTTTCGTATATTACATTTGTGTTGGTTATTTTTTTTCAAAGACAACTTTTCAAAACGCCGGAGACCTAAGAATTTCTTAATTTAAACTGACTTTTCTGACATCAAAATATAGCTTATTGACAGGAGTATTCAACAGTATGTGTTAATAGTATTTCCTCCGCATATTAAGTGTGCTTCAATTTTTTTAGTTACTACTGTCTCGTTTCTTTTGAGGTAATTCATTGATATTTACTGATGTGAGTAAGGGAATTTAGATAATGAAATTTCAAAAAATCGGAGACCTAACAATGAGATAAGATAAACTGGATTTTTTAATACCACCAGAAAGGTAAATCTATGTAGAATTCGGTCGTATGTGTTAATAAGAATTCAGATGATTAATAAAAATAATATGAAGAATTAATGAAGGGTACCCATTTCTTTTCCCATTACTTTCTATGTTAATCGAACATCATTAGAAACATTGCACCTTGGATGTCGCTGATAAGGGTAATCGACCATTAGTGTCCTTCGTTCTTGGGTATGCATAAGGGGGCCCGCTCCAGTCATGCTTCAGTGATTCCCTATATGTATATAATCAACCAAATTTTTCCCACAAAAGGGGGCTGGAAACTCCTTTTGATGTACGCTTGATTAGTATAACAATCGATTTTGCATGCGCCTGCGCAATGCGAATATTGAAAGTACAATACAGTAAAAGTTGCAAGAGTTTTGTCAAAGCAAGTGTCCTTTTATAAGGGTATAAAATTGTATAGACGATTAATTAACTCTATTTCTTTAATAACACACAGCATTACACTGGAACTATTTGAATATTAAATATTAGTATTGTTGTTCTAGATGGATGTGTCCGGTGCCTACGCAATACACCTTATCGCTATTCCCGCTTGACCCGAGAATCTATCCCGCTTGAACTTTTGACGTCATACAACAATCACTTTTCCATTGTGGCGTCAGGTATTTTCTATTATGACGTCAAAATTTTACGGGAACTTTTGTGATGTCCAGTAATGGCGGCCAAATAGCGATAAGGTGTATGCCAATACGAATTTACAGTATAATTTGTGTTCCAGAAAATTGTATCCAATTAAAATTTACATTTGTGGCATTTTACATTAGAACACGGTCATTTGTATTAAATTAAGCCTTTAAACTGAATTAGTATATTCAATATTTATAATTTATCGTTGTGTCCGTGTGTCCGGCTACAAAATGCATGTCAACTATTTTTTGCACCGGAACCTTGCCACTAATGGGGATTTGGTTGATTATATAGGGATCACTAAAGCATGACTGGAGCCGGCCCTCCCTTATGAAAAGTTCTGGATCCGCCACTGTATATTCATAAAATAAACCAACAAATTATCCAAAAGATGAATAATACTTAATACTTACGACTAAGATTGATTAAAAGTATACTTGAGTCGGTTTTACAAAAAAAAACTTACAAGTAATTGTAAGTATACTGTATTGTACATGACTTAATTACTATCAATATTATTTGTAAGTTTTTTTGTGAAACTGACTGCTGAATTGTTTTTCCATCCTTATGGTACATCTAAGTCGTATGCTTTTTTTAAAACCACCTCCAGGGTATAATGTCTGCTCGCCCATAGAATCTGTTTGTAGATATAGGAAGATGTGGTATGAGTGCCAATGAGACAACTCTCCATCCAAGTCACAATTTATAAAAGTAAACCATTATAGGTCAAGGTACGGTCTTCAACACAGAGCCTAGTTTTTATCAAAAATGAAATATATTGATATTAATAGTATATATAGGTTAAATAATTTATTCATACATTTTTAATTGACTGACTAGAATTATCATGATTATTGAGGAATTCAAACCATTCCTATTTTTAAAAAGTGACAAAAATAAAATTTATATATAATAACAGGGTGATACAAATGAGAAAAACTCAAGAAATTGTTTTCAATTAAGATAAATACATGCAGTTAATAATGGTTTTCAGTTGTTTTTTAAAGCAGAGGTAGATTTAGTGGAGGGGGGGACAGGATTTCGGGGCCCCCTTTTCTTGAAAAAAATTTGGTTGATTATATAGGGAATCACTGAAGCATGACAGGAGCAGGACCCCTCTTATAGGCAGTCACTTATGAAAATTTCTGGATCCGCCACTGTAAAATCTTCTTCAGTTGTATTATATTAAAAACTTTATACCTGTATTCTATAGTGGAAATCAAAGGAAAATAATGTAAATTATCTGGTAGTAGCAATACAATATAAATATTGAGCAAAAATTCTACAAACTTTATCATACTCTATTAAAAAATAAGCATCATACATCAAGATTTTAAATCAGGGTGAATGGACGCAGGGCAAACAGATATTAACTTATTCAGGCTAACAAGTATTTAAGGTTGAATGTGAATCAGGGCGAACGGACCTGGATCCAAACTCCAGTAGGGTAACTCCTATAGGTCAAAAGTTCATGTTTATAAATTTTGTCAGGTCACCAGTACCTCACTAATCAAAATGAAACAACATGTTACAGACAATTTACATCTTTAATTTCAACATAATTTTGGTTTTGGTTATGAATATCTTTCTTCTACATTTTTGGATAAATACTCATTATCCGGCAAATTCCAAGTTGAACCTTCTTCAGTAGGCCTATCCCCACCAGAGACCAAATGATGCACAAGTTAGGTATAGGTAACGATATGAATGCAACAATGAGCAAAAGCCATACCATCTAGCTAGCTATAAAAGGCTTTGAATAATATAAAATAAATCAAACAAGGAATTTAATGGTTTTGGACAACTGTTTTGAATTTAAAAAAAAGCTTTAACAATGTTAATTTTTGTGTGCATTTATTTTTGCTAATTTTGAATAATGGACAAAAATGTGAGATTGATTATTGTGATTTAAGAAAAATCTGCATACATAAAATTGAAAATGGAAATAGGGAATATGTCACAGAGACAACAACCCAACCAAAGAGCAGACAACAGCCGAAGTCCACCAACGGGTCTTCAACGCGGAGAGAAAATCCCACACACGGAGGTGGTCTTCAGCTCATAAATATGTATCAGATATAAGAATGCAATACAGCTCTCAGTCGCATTAATAAAAACCTCACAATAAGTTCTGAAAATCAGAATAAACAGTATTGTAAGATTCTCAAAGTGTACAAATGGAGTTATGAAACTTAAATTAATCATGCTAATTAAACATGTTAAAGATTGGCATACAACTTGGAGTAGCCTTATGGCATTGTATAGTGTAATGAATTCAGGGGATAATGGCACTACCTCTTTTATTTTAAAGTCCTCAGAATCAATCTTTTATATTAATATGCATACTCTTGTACAAAGGAATATAAGTATGCAATAAACATATGGTCTTCAAAACAAGAGGTATCCATGCTATACATTTATGACAAGATCTTAATCAAGTATTAATTTTGGTTTGTTTAAATATTTCGGAGGTTAGTATGACGTCCTTTTTTGTGATGATGTTTTCGTTTAAAGTTGGAAAAAATTGTTTGTACCAACAAAAATAAATACACGAAGTTAATCCAGAATTATGTGTTTATCATTTTTCTTATGTTTAGGTTGCCAGCAAGATGAAAAGAACAATGCAGTTCAAAAGTCAAAATGTGGATAAGCTGCGGTACAAGGTCCTACTTTTGCAGATTTTCATATTTTGCATGAATGAATTTGAAGTTTATATCATGGAGGGCAGAGAAAGAAAAGAAACACTTCAATTTTCCTGCTTCTGAAGGATAAATGTAAAACATCTTGTTCGGTAAGTTTTATGCTCTGTTTTGATAGTGTTTGTGCATCCATCTGTCTTTCTCTAAATTGTATTCACTTAAAGTTTTTGGTTACAGTTCACCATGAACTTCAGTTAGTAATTTGTGGTTTTACATGTATATACTCAAAATTTAGTACTTTAAAATGTTCATGTATTTTTGTCGAGCAACTTTTGTCGCAGAAAGCTCGACATAGGGATAGTGATCCGGTGGCGGCTACGGCGGCGGCGTTAGCTAACTTCCTAAAAGCTTTGTATTTTAGAAGGTGGAAGACCTGGATGCTTCATACTTTGTATATAGATGCCTCATGATACGAATTCTGTCTGAAACATGTCCATTGTCCTTGACCTCATTTTCATGGTTCAGTGACTACTTGAAAAAAGTTCAGATTTTTTGTAATGTTAATTTCTCTCATATTATGAGTAATAGGATAACTATATTTGGTATGTGCGTACCTTGCAAGGTCCTCATGCTCGTCAGAGAGTTTTCACTTGACCTAGACCTCATTTCATGGATCAGTGAACAAGAACTTAGTCTTAGATGCATGATTTTTTTTATTAGTTGTAAGTGGCTTTGTACTAGCTGTCAGTAACTGCGAGTACTCTCAGATCTGTACTTAGTGTCTTTTTGTTGTTTGGATGTACAAGTACCCGGCCACGTCCACTTGTATTTGTAGTATTTGTATTTTTATCCATCTGATGAGTTAAGCCTCTTTCAACTGATTTTTATAGTTCGTTCTTATGTTGTACTGTTACACCACTGTCCCAGGTTAGGGGGAGGGTTGGGATCCCGCTTACATGTTTAACCCCGCCACATTCTGTATGTATGTGCCTGTCCCAAGTCAGAAGCCTGTAATTCAGTGGTTGTCGTTTGTTTATGTGTTACATATTTGTTTTTCGTTCATTTTTTGTACATAAATTAGGCCGTTAGTTTTTCGTTTGAATTGTTTTACATTGTCATTGCGGGGCGTTTTATAGCTGACTGTGCGGTATGGGCTTTGCTCATTGTTGAAGGCCGTACGGTGACCTATAGTTGTTGATTTCGGTGTCATTTGGTCTCTTGTGGAGAGTTGATGTCTCATTGGCAATCATACCACATCTTCTTTTTTATATTTAAGGTTAAGTTTTGGTGGTCAAGTCCATATCTCAGTTACTATAAGCAATAGGTCTAATATATTCGGTGTATGGAAGGACTGTAAGGTGTACATGACCAACTGGCAGGTGTCATCTGACCTTGACCTCATTTTCATGGTTCAGTGGTTATAGTTAAGTTTTTGTGTTTTGGTCTGTTTTTCTTATACTGTATGCAATAGGTCTACTATATTTGGTGTATGGAATGATTGTAAGGTGTACATGTCTAGCTGGCAGGTGTCATCTGACCTTGACCTCATTTTCATGGTTCAGTAGTCAAAGTTAAATTTTTGAGTTTTGGTCTTTTTTTCTAATACTAAATGCAATAGGTCAACTATATTTGGTGTATGGAAACATTTTATGATGTACATGTCAGTCTCGCAGGTTTTATTTGACCTTGACCTCATTTTCACGGTTCATTGCTCAGTGTTAAGTTTTTGTGTTTTGGTCTGTTTTTCTTAATCTATAAGCAATAGGTCAACTATATGTGTTGTATGGAAGGATTGTAAGCTGTACATGTCTGCCTGGCATGGTTCATCTGACCTTCACCTCATTTCCATGGTTCATTGGTCAATGTTTAGTTTTCTTGGTTAAGTCTGCTTCTTAGAAACTATAAGCAATAGGTCAACTGTATTTAGTATATTGAATGATTGTAAGGTGTACATATATTTCTTGTCAGGTTTATATGACCTTGAATTCATTTTCTTGGATCATGTTGAGTTTATGTGATAGTTGTAGTAAAGCTTTATATTTAGGACTGTCAACATGATATCAATGATTAGTAAAGAAGGCGCAACATTTCAGCATGTGCACTCTTGTTTATACATTATACACCACATTTACTGTTTTTACCCTGATTTTATGGATCACTGAACATAGAAATGTCATAATGTGAAATTATAGTACATTCTTAGGTTAAAGTTTTAGGTTAAGGTACATAGCTTACCATGAAGTTCAACTTCATACACATGTTCATTATTTGGTGAATTTTTTAAATTCAGTGCCAAACTAAGATTTTGAGCCTGATTACATGATTGACTAGACATTGACACATGCTAGTGTTTGCCAGGCATGGTGTCCTGTACTGGGAATTTGTCCTGTACTAAGAACTTTAATAGTACTCGCTGACTGAGTATGGAGTTTTTGTGAAAGTTTAATATTAGTGAGATTTTTGCATGACATCCTGTCAACTGCTTGTTGATCATGTTTATACATGTCTTAAAATTAATATCTGACACATTGGTGTTTTGTGAACTTGGAAATAAGTTATTTGATAGAATAATAATGTTTTGAGATTATCAAAATAAAAAATATCCCATTTTTACTATTAATGATTAAGTATTTAAAAAAAGAAGATTTAGGATATATGTATAACCATATATAAAAATGAGACAGCAACCGAACAACACAAAAATAAGAAAAAATATATATTTTTTGTATCAATGTTATAATTTCCAACATGTCCAAAGAGTTCAATGTATTTTCTAATTGAAATAAAACACAAGTGGAACTCTTTCAGAACTTCAGAAGCTTAAAGAAGTGCTGTTTCTATTGTTGGCGTTTTGTATAATAAACAACATTTTCCAAAAGACCAAAAGAGTGAAAAAGTATATTTTAACAAAACGCATTTGACTAACAGGTCGAACAACGGATGTTCTTAAACCCTGCTGACTGCCATTGGCGATTGCCAAATAAATTGATCACCAGATTTAACGAAATGGATCTTAATATAATTTAATACCAACAGAAAACAATTAACTTGCGGAAAGATGGTATTCCACAAACTTGAGGTGCAAAAATGTGTACACCATATCCGGATTTCGACAATTAATGTCTCTTCAGTGATGTTAGGGATCGAAACGGTATTTGGAAGGCCATATAATTTACCTCAATTTAGGATAGACTCTTGAATTTTAAAGAGTCGAAATAGGATGAACGGATCATATATACCTAAGGAAAATATAATACAAGCCCAAACGAAAAAATATAAACAAGTCTAAATTGAAAACAACGTTCAAACCTATGATTGCGTTGGATAAAAACCGCAATTTTTATACGTGTGCATGTAAAACAAATTTCTTGGTAGAGGGGTCTAAATACAGCACAAACAACATTTTCCAAAAGACCAAAAGAGTGAAAAAGTATATTTTAACAAAACGCATTTGACTAACAGGTCGAACAACGGATGTTCTTAAACCCTGCTGACTGCCATTGGCGATTGCCAAATAAATTGATCACCAGATTTAACGAAATGGATCTTAATATAATTTAATACCAAACAGAAAACAATTAACTTGCGGAAAGATGGTATTCCACAAACTTGAGGTGCAAAAATTTGTACACCATATCCGGATTTCGACAATTAATGTCTCTTCAGTGATGTTAGGGATCGAAACGGTATTTGGAAGGCCATATAATTTACATATATATATATATAACTGGGGAAAATACCCAAATGTTATAAAGAAGAATACATAAATTGATTGTTATATAGTATTAGAATAGGAAGATGTGGTATATTGCTAATTTGACAACTCTCCATCAGAGACCAAAGGATGTAGAAGGTTAGCAACTGATGACACTGGACAACCTTCAACAATCATTAAAATCCATACCGCATAGCTATTTTTATTGAAAATCATATGTTATTGCTACATGTATGCAAACAATTTTTTATTATCCATAACTTCGGATTTTATTGGCTCTTTTTCAGAAGGATTAAAATTCATCACTTAGAATAAAAGGAGAAAACACAGAAACAAGACCAAAATAAATTCAAAGACAAAAGTCAGATCAGTTATTATTTTCATCACTCAGTCAATGAATTGAAGTTCTATTAAATATCTAAAGATATTAAAACCACAATAATGACAATGTTCTGTGCTGAATGGCTAAAAAGTGGACTATACATTACGATCACACAATGCTGGATGATAAGAAACTATTTATTTTTTGGGTGGAGGGATATCCTGAAAAAAAATAGATTTATGTAAAAAGCTACTAGTATGTTAAGCCTATTAATAGAGTTTTCATTGATTTCAAATGGGAAAAATTGTGTTTCAAAAAAGTATTCTAGAATTCATAAATAAACATATATTGATACTTACATTATCTGCTTTGTTGTTTAAAAGTTTAGTTTTGAACAGTTATAGAACAATATAATTGCATTAACATTTCCAAGGAAAGAAAGATATTCAACTAAAAAGATTCATCTTAAAACAATTTACTACCAAACAGAATTCATTGTAACATACACATTTATTTACTGTATATTAATAATTTGAATCCCATAGGATTTTATTTTGTCCCATGGGATATTAAAAATCCCATGGGATAATTATAGTCCCATGGGACTACAAATATCCCAAGGGACCCAAAAAAATCCTATGGGATTTAACCAAAATCCCATGGGATAATGGTCAATCCCATGGGATTTGCCATATCCCATGGGATATTGAAAATCCCATGTTTTTCTAAATCAAATTACAAAATGTATATAATAATAACAGCAGAAAAGCAATGAATTTATTGAATCCCATGTAATTCCGCACATTTTGGTTATATACACGACACTGTAGCTCTAAGGAGAGGCGGCGGCGGATTTGCAAATGAGTGTTTTGCAAATTAAAAGTGTCCAGTGTTTAAGATTGCTTTTTGGACAGGGCCAATACGGAAAAAAAGCCGTATTGGCCCATGGGCTAATACGGGACGTTCACTTCCAGTTTCAAATTTCTTACGCCTTTGGACGTATCGTCATGCATAAAATACATTTGTATCATATTTTTTAACTTAATATCATACAAAAAGTTTAAATGATGTTCAGTGTTTTGTAACGTCTTGAAATGGAAATATTTCCCAGTCTTTTCGAGTACGACTTTCGATTATTATCACTGTTTCATTTCCGTTGATCAATCATCAGAACGCAGACGATTCAAGAGTAAGAATAGTTAAACTATCTGATTTATTCTTCCCAGCTACTTTAGATTTGCTAGATTAAATGAATTGTACTAGCTTAAGTACTTGGACGAGAAATTAGAAATAACATCTGACAATGTTGACAAAAAAAATTTCGTGAATACGAAAAGACAAGTTCAGATATGAATTTCTGTATCTTCTTCACGGTAAGTTTCTTAGTTTAATCGAAGAATTAATATCATTTAATAAAAGTGCTATGAACTGGCTGTTTCTGTATTGGCCCTGTTATAGATTCTCGGTCAGCTGTACTGGCCCTCGACTTTTCGAGTCTCGGGTCCAATACAGCTAACCTCGAATCTATAACAGGGCCAATACAGAAACAGCCAGTTAATAACACTATATTATGGGTCTTCCCTTCGGCTGTATCGCTCTTCCTAAAATATCATATATCACGCCTTTGTGGCGTTAAATATGCTTGACCCGGCCTTCATAAATCTAAATTCTAGACAAAACTTTTATTTTTCGTTGAAATTGATATTCAAACTGTCTCGTTTTCCACACCTGTTTTCAATTATTATCAGTTTTTAACTTTTTAGATTGATTAATTGATGGTTGCATGCAAGGTATGTTGAACAGGATGAGGGGTGAGAAATTTGGACTATTACTGGAAAATAATGAAATGTTGAATAGGGTCAGAAATTTTGCCTTGAAACATGTCACCTACGGTTGAAAAGATTCTCTAACGTATAGAAAACGTGACACTCACCTTACACGAGGTATCGGATTTAACTTCCAAATTCCGACCGAACGTGGCTGTGTATACATATTCATACATTCCGCACAGCTAAACTGACGCCCCACTCTAGCATTGGTACTAGTATTACTGCCGGACGGGAGAAGTCCAGGGTTGACCTAATAAACACCAGTTAACCCTTAGAATGTCAAGTTATGATAATTATACCGTTTTATGAATATCTGAATACAACACTGCTGATACAATATCATTAACTATTTCATTCGAAATTAAAGAAAACATGTATAGAAGCAGGGGTGTTTCTAAGGAGACGGGAACCCTGACATTTTGAAAACTGAAAAAAAGTGACTGAGTATAATTTGAGTCTACGAAAACCAAATAAAGTGAAGTGATCATTGTGTCCGTTCTTGTGTTTTTTTTTGTTTATCCACTAGCCCACACCATATATATATATATATATATATATATTATAACGATTCGTCTAATACCAGTAAATAGATTGCATTTAAACTTTCAGATATATAATCTTTAGTAATTTGTGGTATTGTACACTTCTTAATTCTGATTGAATTTCAAAGAAACTGTCAGAAAATCCTAAAACTACCTCGTGGAATCTTAAATATACCTCATGACATTTTGAATATACCTCATGGTATCTTAAATATACCCAATGACATCCTAAATATACCTCATTACATCTGAAATATACCTCACTACATCTTAAATATATCTCATGACATCTTGAATGTACCTCATGACATCTTAAATATACCTCATGACATCTTGAATATACATCATGGCATCTGAAATATATCTCATGACATCTTAAACTTAGTACCTCATGATATCTTGAATACACCTCATGGTATTTTAAATATACCTCATGACATCTTGAAAAACCTTATAACATCATAAATATACCTCTCGCCAACTTAAATATATCTCATGACATCTTGAATGTACCTCATGACATCTTGAATGTACCGCATGACACCTTCAATATACCTCATGACATCTTAAATATACACCATGACATCTTGAATATACATCATGAAATCTTGAATGTACCTCATGACATCTTAAAAATACCCCATGAGATCTTAAATATAGATCATGACAATTTAAATCTCATGACGTCTTAAATTTACTTCATAGTATCTTAAATACACTTCATGATCTTAAATATACCTCATACCATCTTGAATATACCTCATGACATCTTAAATCAACACCATAGCATTATAGATCTCTTATCATCTTTTTTTTATCGAATATTTGTATATAAGTACTAGAACACACCCGCGACATTGCGGATCTGTGGCTAAAATAAAGTACCTATGCCCTATTTTCAGCCTGGATCTTTAGTATTCGTATTGTCAGCTAATAAAGTCATGCTGATTGTAAAGTGCACAGTTTTCTCTGCTTTAAAAAATCTTTGTTTGAACCCGTCCTGGTTTTCTTACCACAATAAACTTACTATGAACTCAATTTAATTTTTAACTAATTAACCAAAATTAATAGTGGTATTGAGGTGGAAGAAAACAGACTTGTTAAATAGTGTACTATATTGTAACATAGATTGAAACAACTACTGGAAGATTTCCAGGTTGTCCTGATAGAGGAGGGATTTACAGAAGGTTACAGGTGATATATACTATTGGTATCGGTATCGGATTTGACCCAGAACTTGTTAATTATTGGTAATATTAATTACAAGGAAAGCAAAAGGGCCTGGAATTGTGTAATTTTTAAACAACACCATTGTCCTATTTAGTTAAATATAGTTTAATTCTTTGATTCGTCGTTTTTACGTCATGCCGGCTAACAAATTGGACCTCGTTATTTTAGTAGTATAGATATCATATAAAACACATGGGACATTACCATGTCTATACACATTGGACTATATGTGAATAAGGAGTTGTGTTATGACTGCAAATGAGACAACTATCCAAATGACGTAGATGTTATAAACTATAGACATTCAACAATGAGCAAAATCCATACTGTATAGACAGCCATATAAAAGGTCCCAGAAATGAAAATGTGAAACAGTTCAAGAGCGAAAACCAATGGTCTTATTTATAAGAAAAAAATTAACGAAAAACAAATATGATGGACATGAACCGACGACAGGCCAAGATATATGAAAATTTATGAACTCTGCTGGCAGTTATTTTTTAACGTTTATGTATATTTGAATAATTGTATGTATTTTTCAGTCTTGAGTTTAATTCCACCTCCCTGGATCCACACAATTAGACCTAACATACAACGCAATAGAGATGGTTTTGGATCTAAATCTCAAGGGTTTAGAAATGTGACAATAAATACTATCATAAGGCGACGAAAAGGTAGACAGGTTTTGTATATCTTATAGCGTTGTTTAAAGGAATCATCTGCTGTCGCAAATACTGGCAGTAATTATCTATCCTAATAAGATCTAAAAGTGCTTAATCAGAATAGACTTGCAACAGGCAGATGATTGTTAAAAAATTGAAAGACTAGAATTTTGCTAATTTTATGTCAATTATTTAAAGGAACGGTTTTTGATATATTTAAGAAAAATCATTGAACTGAGCACTGAACTTTAGTCTATATACTTTATCTCTTTTCGAATACTGTGTCCGGAACGATTGTCTGATTTGGCCGCCCTCAGGAATATTTTCCAAAATTTTCCGTAATGAAGTTAATAGGGCTTGAAACCTTTTCTATATTCTTCCATAGATACAAAGATTTAGTTTGGAAGTTTGATTGCCTGTGGAAGATTTATTACAAACGGCATAGCATATCATAATTTTTACTGTAAAATTGTTTACCGAGCCCGTAAAATTAGATTCGATTCGGATAAACTTATCGATCCTTTAAATAAACTTATTCTTAAGGGTACCAATTGAACACTGTAATTAGATTTTTGAATATTGTTTTATCGGTATAAATATTGATTTTGTTAAAACCAAATTGAATATTATTGTTATACACATATGCACAATCACGGTTCTACAATCTGTCGATACCTATATTGCAAAAGGTCATGTTTTTTTTTCTGACTATTGATGACGTCTTTAAACTTAATCTATTGGATGTTTGGTGTGTACTCATTGATATTTTAGTCTTAGACACGTGATTTTTTATAAGTTATTATTGGCTTTAAACTAATCCCTAAGGCGAGTGCGCATGACAAGATGGACGTGCATAATTTCCCTCGTCTGAAATCCTCGAGAATATAGGGAATAACATAGATTATCTAGAAATTTATAGAACTGTATGTATATTATGCTGTGTTATTTTGGGGGTCCTAATCCACCTCCAATCCCATTCGTACAGCTAATATAGTTTGATGAAGTTCACCCGTCCTATATTCCTTTCCGATTTGATCGTCGTTAGATATATAAAGTTCAGTTTTTGAATTGAGGGTCTAAACGAAAACCTCCATAATGGCCAGCAGAAAAGATAGAATATAAAAAAATCGGAAGAAAACTTCTAAATCAAATGAACGACAAACTCACATTCATAACAGCTCAGGTTATAACGACCGAAAAAGATATCTTTGATGTTAAAACAAGAGTATCAAGGCACCAGCAATATCTTTGATGAAGTTGAAAAAACCCAGAGTATTTGAAATAGGGTTTTGAAATGAAAACCTTCATATCAGAGCTGGAACAAAGACATTAAGTGGTGATATTATGGAACGGCGTTGGAGATGGATTGGCTATGTATTAAGAATGGGTACCAACAGTATATGTGCAGTGGCACTGACATGGAAACCAGAGGGAAAAGGAAGGTTGGAAGTCCTAAAACTACATGGAGGCGGACTGTCGAGACAGAGAGAACGACACTTGGATGGAACAGCTAGGCAAGCTACAGCAAGGAAAACAGCTTAAGACCGTGTAAAATGGAAAGAATGATCCGGGCCTTAAATGCCGATCGGCAGAAAGAGGATAGGTTGGGGTGAGATGAATTGGCTTTCAACTAGCTTTCAGTAACTGCGAGTACTCTCAGAGATGTGTACTTTGTGTCTTTTGTGTTTTTGTTAGTGGTTTTATGTGCTTTGTATCGATCTGATGAGTTATGCCCTTATCAACTGATTTTTGTAGTTTTTTTTTATGTTGTACTGCTACACCACTATCCCAGGTTAGGGGGAGGGTTTGGCGCCAGCAAACATGTTTAACCCCGACACATTCTGTATTATGCCTATCCAAATTTAGGAGCCTGTAATTCAGTGATTGTCGATTGTTGCTTTATATCATATTTGTTTTTCGTTTGAATTGTTTTGCATTAGTCATTTCGTGGCCTTTTATAGCTTACTGTGTGGTATGGGGTTTGCTCATTGTTGAAGGTTGTACGGTGACCTATAGCTGTTAACTTCTGTGTAATTTGGTCTCTCGCGGAGAGTTGTCTCATTGGCAATCATACCACATCTTCCTATTTATATTGATAAGTGATTCTGAGGGCGGCCAAATCATAAAATTGCTCCATACACAAAATACCAAATATGGACTACATTATACCCCCAAACATTAATTAAGTAGACTACCAATACAAATAAATAGAAAATGCAGGTGTTCAATTTTCTTTCAGGCTTTCCTTGTGCAGTTGTTGTATCTGTCATCACTGCATGTTTTCTGTTAACATAGTATATGTTTTGGATTGATTGATTGTTGGTTGCTTAACGTCCAGTGGCAAATATTTCATGCATGTTTGAATATGAACAACGGTAGCATATAGATTTTAAAATAAACATGGTCATAAGGGTTGAAAAACAGGCATACTTTTGGAACGAACCTTTATCCGAAACGATTCCATATTGATGCTTTCAAAACACATGCATACTAGTATTATATTTGAATGAGTAATGTCATTGGAATGTTTGTCTGACTTCCGTTTATTTGTAAGTTTTTTGATATATAAATTTCAGTTCTCGGCTGATTTTAACTCAATGACAGTATATTTTTTTACTAGAAACATGTTCATTAATGTTATCTTTTCAACAATAATATTATTTATGTTCATTCCAGGAAACAAACAAACTGACGGTGCTAAATGGATAGAAGGGTACAACTCTGGAAAACATGTCTTTGAAATCGTGTTCCCTAGTAAAATGAGAGGAAAACATTCATCTATTGGCGTTGGAACGAAAGATTCTGAGCTAGACCATAAAAGCTCAACATCTTTGGTTGGAAAAGCTGCCGTTTCATGGGGTATTGACCTTTCCACACAAAAAGTTTTTGTGAACGGCCGACTAACAAGACGATATCCAAGAAAATTGTTTTCCAAACTTCCAGATGTTTTCTTTATGTATTTAGACATGGATAAAGGGAAGATTATGTTTGGGAGTGAAGAGGGATATTTTGGTCCTGCCATTCAGGACGAAGATATGAGACGTTATACAGTCTATCCGATGGTGAGCGCCACTCAGGAGGGCGCTGTAATAACAATGGCATACAAAGGAAAAGGTACAATAACGAAATTATTAACACGTGAAAGGATTGATGGATGGATGGAGAGAGGGAGAGAGGGAGGTTCGAAAATGATTGTACAAGTTCATTTTCAAGCGAGAAAAGTTGATTGGCAATTAATATATGGTAGTTGAACAAATTGACAGTACTGTGAACAAACCGCCAAAATATAGAAACACAGGATGACGAAAAACAACCATCCGGGGAATGAAGCTGATAAAAAGGCTATGTTTTCTCAATAAACATTGGGTGTAAATGAAATAACCAAACCAAAATGATATAGTGGGAGGAGACAAAAACTTAAGTCTCGAAAGAAAGAGAAAAAAAAAATAAAACATTTACCTTCTGTTTTCAAAAGACCTTTCGTCAATGTCATGTGTCTGCTTACACATGTGCTACATGCTGAGGAAATCTTTATACTTTCAATACAACTAATATCATCCAGATTCGGGGGTTAATTCAAATCCTTTTTTGATAGAAATTGAAATTGTTTTCACGAGATCAATCTTTTCAAATTGAGAAAGCGCTTAAAAGTAAAAATTAGGAAAAATTATATGAATAAAAGGAGATTCGGTGTATTCGTCTATGAGAAGGCAAACAAAGGCAACCAAAATACATATAGAGGGACCATGCATGCCTTCAACAATAGACAAGACTGGTACGTGTCTACACAATATGTCATCTTTAAAATGCCTTCAGTATTTCGAGTAATCTGATAACGGTACTTTCTGTCTTTTGTCTACATGTTAGTTGTTTTTCTTGTGTTTCGAACCTATCTGATAGGTCACTCGATTTCCAACTGATTTTTACAGACTTTTGTAGTTGATTGTATGGTATGGGTTTTGTTCATTGTTAAAAGCCGTAGGGACCTATAGTTGCTTTTGGACTCTTGTGGGTTGTTGTCTCATTGGCAATCATACCACATCTCCTTATCCTATATTAGTCGAAAAGTGTATATTATACATTAAACCGAAACTATCAGAGATCTGCTATCAACAACAAATTCCCCAAATTACCAAAAAAAAAAAAAAACAACGTTAAGATGTAACAAGACATTCTTGTCTATATATTTTGTTTCTTTTTTTCGAGCAGGCATCGTCTTGTCCTCGGCTGGAATTCTCGGAAAAGATGGACATTACAGAGCGTGGAAATCAATTGCATCTTTTTGATCTGTGAAAAATATGATGCTCATCACAAGATTGACCAGTTGTGCTTTCGCATTCCGTTTTGGTGCACAGGAGTTTAGGACCTGATGCTAAATAAGGCGTGAAATACAACAACAAAAAAAACGTTGGATTCCAAATTTCACTAAGCTGAACGATATTAATCAAAATGATTGTTGAAACTCTTTTTAATGAGTCTGGTGGTAATCTCTGTATAACTGGTCAATTATTTGGTCAAGGGTTTCGCTACCACAATTACATAAAACTTTTACTATATTCTTTCAAAGATGAAACGATTTGGTTTGGAACTTTGGCTGTACCTGTAGAATTCTGGTTAAAAACGGGATATCACACCCTAATGTTTACGGTGATGTTGTTTATATTAAAATTATATTTAAATACGATTTATGTAAACTCATTGACCATTTGAATAAACTTATTCCTAAAGGTAATACATTTTAACAGCGTAGTAAAATCATATAATATTGTTTTTATTGGTACTAACATTGATTTTGTTTTTGATCAATAAAATCATAATCATGCACTACTATAAGTCACGAATGCTTATGATCCTGCGTTTACTTATGTTTTGACATTGCATGTATACGGTTATGCTTTTCACAGACTGTGTGTGTATAACGTCTTTACACTAATCCGTTCAATGTGTACTGATTGATACCTGCTATAACTGCGATTACTATTAGATCAGTTCTTTGTGTCTTTCGTTTTTAAGATAGTTGTTTTTTTCTGCTTCGTATCAATCTACTGAGCCAATATCAGCTGATTTTTACAATTTGTTCTTGTCTTGTGCTGTTACACCACTGTCCAAGGTTAGTATAGCTGGTTTGAGCGCGCATAAAAATGTTTAACTCGCCATATTCTGCATGTTCCTAGCCCAAGTCAGGAGCCTGTAAATATTTGGTGATCGTCGGTTTATGTCTGTCATGTTTGTTGTTCGTAATGTTTTTTAAATCAATCTGACCATTAGTTTTTCTCGTTTGAATTGTTTCACATTTTGTCATGTCGGGGCCTTTAATAACCAACTATATATATATACGGTATGAGTTTTTATCGTTGCTGAAGGCCGTACGGGGATCTATAGTTGCTTACATCCACGTCATTTGGACTCTTGTGGATAGTTGTTTCATTGGCATTCATACCACATCATTTATTTTGACATTTTTATATGAAAAATATTAAAACTCGCAGCAGCATTTCTCTCTGTCATGATCCTACATGTCGATTATTAATAATCTAAATTCGTTATAAATTTTGAGAAGTTCATGTCTCGTTACTTAATTGTTAGCGGAAATGAATGCGTAGCAGAAGATGCATATCCTGGCCTTACAGTCATAGAAATTTCGAGCACAATTATGGTACTCAGATTCAGAAATCAACTGATCAAAATACTAGATTTGGTGTTTCGAGCTCAAATCTTGTACTCCGAGTACTGAGGAAAGTTTTATGCCCGAGAGTTCTGGTCTTGAGGTCATAACACTTTGGAGTAAGATTATCGTACTCAGACTCAGAATTCAATCAATCAAATTACTGGATTTGTTGTTTAGAGCAACAAATTCTGTACTTTAAGTACTGAGTAAAGTCTTATAGATCCTTTACTTTTGGAAAACTACCGTTCTATTTCACTTCTTAATACAGATTTTTTCATATGTTCTGGCTCAAAGATTAAAAAAGATACTTCCAAAAATTATTAATGAAGATCAAACCGGTTATGTTAAAAATATATTTATTGGGTTTAATTAGAGACAAATTCAAGATGTAATAGACTATGCAGACACATACAATATTGAGGGGGCACTAGTTTTTGTAGATTTTACAAAAGCGTTTGATTCATTGGAATGGGGTTTTATGTTTGGGACATTGAAACATTTTGGTATTAACGAATCATTTATTAACTGGGTTAAAACAATGTACACAGATATACAAACATGTGTTATGAACAATGGGTTGGTATCAGAAACTTTCAAAAATTCACATGGAATAAGGCAAGGCTGTCCTTTATCGGCTCTTTTATTTGTTTTGGCTGTTGAAATTATGGCCCAGAGATTAAGGAATAATAAAAATGTAAAAGGAATAAATATAAAACTAGATGGGAAAAGTCATAGTATTAAGATTTCACAATTAGCAGACGACACAACACTTTTTGCAAGGATAAAAACGATGTGGTAACTGCAATGAACGAAATAGAAATTGTTGGTTCTTTTTCAGGTTTGCTATTAAATAGAAATAAAACAGAGGGATTATGGATTAGGAAATTGAAATCGTGTAAAGATAAAATTGTCGGGATTAAGTGGGGAGATAAACCTATTAAAGCTTTAGGGGTGTTTTTCGGACATGATAAAGAAGAATGCCAAAAATTAAACTGGAATGGTAAAAAAGAAAACATGAATAAATTATTTGTCATATGGAAAAAACGAAATCTTTCAATTTTAGGAAAAATCCTAATTATAAAGACTTTAATATTGCCTTTGTTTACTTTCTTGGGAAGCGTCTGTCTAACTCCAGAAAATTATCTAAAAGAAATAGAAAACAGTAGCTATAAATATATTTGGGATGGGAAACCTGACAAGGTTAAAAGAAACATGATGATAGGTCCATATGAAAAGGGGGGTTTAAAAATGGTAGACTTTAAAAGTTATTTTGTGGCTTTAAAAGCATCATGGGTAAACTTGCGACTTGGAAGTTTATACCATTTAAATACTTAAATGTTTCAAACAGAATTTTGTCAATATTTAACATGAATTTTAGTGATATAAAATCTTTAAAATATTTTAAAGATATTCCTGCGTTTTATAAAGAAGTAATACAGTCTTGCAATTTGACTGGCGGGGGGCAAACAAAACAACCAGACACATTTGTCGATATTAGAAAACAAGTAATATGGGAAATAAATTTATAAAATTTGGTAATAAACCAATTATATTTGAGAACTGGATTAGGAGTGATCTGATTTACATAAATGATATCTTAGATGTTAAAATGTCATTATCGGAAATCTACATTCTAAACAAATTAAAGTTCAAAATAAACTGGATAGCTGAATTTCACAAATTAAAAAAATCTATCCCAGAAGAATGGATCCAAGTTGTTCAAAAAGAAAATTCTGTCAAAACTACAGTTAATATTCAGAGAAATAAGATCATATGGAAAAATCATTATACCGAGACTACATTATTAACAAATAAAATGTTATATAACTCTTTAATAAGTATGAAACTAGAGTCGTCAATAGGGATAAACAGATGGCTTAGAATCCTACAAATACAAGAAACTCTTAATATGAATTCATAGTACCAATTTATTTTTGAATATATGACTGAAAATAAATTAAGAATATTTAGATGGAAATTATTACATTATATTGTTCCAACGAAAAAACTTTTATTGCAGTGGAAAGTAACTAAGACAGATAAGTGTAATTTTTGTAACCAAGAAGAAGATTATGTTCACTACTTTCTGAATTGTACATATTTGAATAGATTTTGGCAAACAATCTATGACCTCTTTAAAAGAAGTAAAATAGATTTTGTTATTAAATTGCAACATCTTGTAGTTGGATATAAAATCACAGATAGTAAATATTACTTTTTGAATTATCTAATAACAGTACTAAGTTTTTTCTATTTATAAGTCATATTATGTATCCGAGCAGAGAACAAAACATGTTGATGTCTTCAGTATTTTTGAAAATGAATTTAATAAAAGGGTCGATACATATAAATCAAGATGTCCAATGTTATTGTCAATTAAAAAGAATTTTTAGCATTAATTAGTCTCTGTATAGGACAATTGTACATCCTTCATATTATTTTTATAAGTTAATAAGTTGAATCAGCTGTTTATTCCCCTGGATAATCAGTGGAGTGTAACAGGGTAAATCAAGAGAAGCTTGGACTCTTGGTGAAATTTGTAACAAGCAAGATTTGATGAATAAATATTATTATGTTGTTAAAAAAAAAAAAAGTCTTATACCCGAGGGCCCTAGTCTCGTGCCATTCTCGATGTTCCCACTTTTTTCACTTTCAGTATGTTTGTCTGCTTGTACGTGGACTTTGCAGAGAGTTAAATAGACTTTGTTATTTTACCTCAGTATGCATGTTCTATATAAAATCAAATACGGATAAAATGAATATTTTCCCTAGGGAAATAGTTTCAACGACTATTTTCCCTAGTTTACCGGAAGCAAACGTTTTCCCGAACTTTTTTTTATTCTTCGGGTGTTTCTAGTTTTCACGTTCAGTTACTTCGATATCAGAGAGTTACAAATAACATATTATCAGACGCCACAGCTGATATAGTTTTTGTCTTGCCTTGACGGAGTCAAAAAGTGAGACTTAGGTATGCTGTTTCCGACGGTGTCGTCGTCGGCGGCGTTTATAATGTATTAGTTTGTGATTAGGTCAGTTTCTGGGGAACCACTATTGGTCGGTCAAAGATAGTTGGTATGCAGTTGTATTAGCAATGACACATCTCATTTTCATGGAGATAATTTGGCCCCGCCCCCTATAGTAAGGACTATGAAAAAATTGATAATGTTACAGAATATAAATTTCTGGGCACCTTAATAAAAAATAATGGAAATTTGAGTGCGAGCTTAACAGATTTAGCAAAAAAGCTAGGAAAGCTTTTATTCAATAAAATCACATGCAGCCTTTTGGGGAAATTTCCCTGTTAGAGTATCCTGTAATCTATTTGATTCTCTTATCAAGCCAACTTTGACATATAATGCAGAAATATCATACATGGATAAGGTGTCTTCCCAATCGTCCCACCTTTTTAAAATTACAGGTAAGAAAGTAGAGGGACAATAGGGAATTTAAAATGTTGGACAATCGGGAGTTGTTTTGATAGCGATTTTTATTTTGTTATGTGATATTTCATTTAACTACTGTCCAAATAAAAAACAATATAGTAAAATAAAGAGCTGCACCATGAGCGCATGATACGCCCGTCGCCCTTTTAGCTCGTCTTTATGCTTTGAATGAATTGATATGATCAACTAAAAATACTGTGAGCACTGCTCAAATAGACCCCCTAAAAAATCCGTTTTAACGAATAAAGTTCCATAACTCCGTAATATCATGTCAGTAATTTATGGGAAAAAACCAACAGGGAGCTTATTTAAATAACAAGTCACCAAAGTTTTATGAAAACTGCTCAAAGCATTTTTGAGTTATTGTCCGAAAACTGGAAATTCCCTCTTCTTTATGAATAAAATCCCAATACTTCAAAACCTAAAATCAGAAATTTTTTAAAAATCGAAAGGGAACTTATGTCAATGTGTATAAACAATTCACCAACGTTTCATGAAATTTGCTCAAAGCATTTTTGAGTTATAGTCAGAAGTGTTGAAGACAGACGGACGGAGTATAACGGTATACCATAATACGTCCCGTCTTTAAAGACGGGCGTATACAAATATATTTTAACTTTATAAAAGATTAAATAGACTCCAATAACATGAATTGTAAATTGAACATATATATAATCGAGAAAAAAAATTAGTAATAAAAAAAGTATCAATGAAGAAATAAAAATAAAAGATATGTTTTAAGAGAAATACAAAGTTAAAGAATAATTTTACATGTTACAAAATTTCAGGGATTTGTTTTCAAACTGATAGGTTTAAGGCTGATAGTAAATTTATTCATAAAACAAAGAAATAATATATATTCCATTTAAACAGACTGATCATACAAATTTTCCAGTAAACTTTCAATTCAAGCGAACATAAAAGGGGGAGGTTTTTTTGAAAGAATATTTATAAGAAAATCCTTCGATTAAGATATTGTGTTTAATGCAAATGCATCAGATATTCACAATTTAGAAAGGGGGTCTGGGTCGATCAGCAATTTATCTTGTCTTATGGTGAAGCATACATAATATAGTATGCAGAAAACCTAAATACTTTAAATGACATCTTTTTGTAAGAACTTGAACAAAATAAAAGATACTTTATATATTTGTTATTTCTTCATGAAGTAAATTTTCACATATCTGTATAGTTTGGCATTTGATTACATACTATTAATGAACAGTTCTGTTATAAATATATTTTTTGGTGTCCGAACATTCACGTTAATAGGAAGAAAAATGATAATAAATGTGAAAATGATATTGTTTTATTTTAATTTATTTAGAAAAAAGTACCCCTTCCCCCCAAAAAAAAATGGTTGTCGTCTTGTCGATAGCACGAAGATCTTCAGGATTTATGAGTGAAATATCTGTTTGTTTGGTTCTTTTGACATACACATCCTTCTTTTCTTACCATAAAGGAGTAATTGACAATTTAACTGTTAATACTCAGTTTAAGTGAGAATTTCTGTCTTTTAGAGATGGAATCTTTTATATATATTATGTCAGACATACGTTAACTGGTCCTTGTAGCCATAACACATTACTGAAAATCGCTTCACCAGTAACCGACTTTGAGTTGTTTATAATGGATGTCATGTTACACAATATTTGAAAAGAAATGCGAATTTCTAGCGATTAGGGGTTACTGTTAGATAAATTGATGGTTTGATTGCGTCCAGTGGCAAGTTAAATGCATATCCAGTTCAAGATCATGATAATGATAACATGAATGTTGAAACTGTTTGATTTTGTTCTAGATTGAGCTGGACTTTTCACATGTTAATTCAAAATGCGACAGTCCGAGTAAAGACATTTTATAGCTTATTGGTGGGTGTGGCTTTTTTGCTAAGCGTTTAATTCCATACGGCGACCTGTAGCTCTCTGTTTTTTATGTGAATGTTTCTTTTATGGGTTAAACGATCAGACTATTTATACAATATTGAAAACATAACATTTATGAAGCCATGATTATATTTTATTGAAAACTTCGCATAATGTCCTCGAGGGGTCCACTTCAATACCTTATTGATAGAGGGTGTCGATGGTGTTCTATTACCCTACTCTTATCATATGATTTAGATTTTAAAAATGTACACCTTTTCCCGTATTGGTTGAGTTTCGTATATTGTGTTGGAAAAGTGGAATAGCAAAGTGTCAAAAGAGGGAAATTTTGTGGATAAAACACAGCTGGGAACACCAAGATTGATGACAGACGAAGAAGAATTAACAAATTCAACAAATAATACAAAATTTTATTGACCTTATCATATATTTCTGATAGTTGTCTCCACCTATTCACATATTTTCGAGCTGGAAAATGTTACCTATTCCAGCGCACGTCCTGTCACCTTGTATATATAGGAAGTGCCTTCGGCTCAGGGGATATAAACTCTAAGCCGGGAATGTCACAGTATATACCCTGTCTGAGACCTGAATAACATATAACGTATAATACTTTTTAATGACATCGCAATAAATAATCCTATATTTCTAAATCTTTCTGATACTGAAAAACTAGTAAGATAAGAAAAGATACGATAAGATATTCTTTTTTCCAAATTAGGTCGCCAGGGGGGTTTACACATATAACAAATATAATCTTTACAACATACAGTATTTTACATGACATTCATATACTAGTAATACACCTAAAATATTGATATAGAGTGATACAGGCTATTCAGAGACATGTCTCTGGGCTATTATATGTTAAATTAAAAAAAAGTATTTAAGAATTGCTACTTCAGAGATGTGGCAAATGTCCTCTCACTGGTGATTTTATTACAGTTATTTTTATCTTATTTTTCGTATCTGATGCAGAGAAACAAACATAAATGTAACAAAAGTTCAAGTTTATTCACAGCAAATAACATATACTGCAGTAATAGGTTTTGAGAATAGTGTCTATAGGTTTCCCTACTGCAACAGACACCAAAGGGGCGGTGCTCATGGAGCTGTGTTATTTACACAGTCCCCCTCGTGTCTGAAGCAGAGAAGAAAGCAACACCATTAACAATTTTTAGAAATAAATTTACCAGCGCAGCAGCAGTCTGCTGCTGGTAAATTAATTTCTAAAAATTGTTATGCCAGTGAGAATTGACTTATCTTCTGTGTTCATAAGCCATATCAGTTTATCCCTTGAGTTAAGACTTAGAAAATTGGGGCAACTTTTAGTTATTTCTTGAAATAGACGAATGCAGCCATCATTAAATTTAACACATTGAAATAGAAAATGATATTCATCCTCCACATCTCCAGAGTTACAACGAGTACAAGTTCTGTCATTTAGGAGAGTACCCTGATACCTTCCTGACTCAATTCTTAAGTGGTGTGATGAAATTCTGAGCTTTGTTAAGCTTCGTCTCTGTTAAAAATTCCCCATAATGAAAAGATAGTTTTCTCTTCCAAAATGTGATTTAAATGTAACATAACTTCTAAGTTTACCATCTGAATACTTTATTCGTTCAGTGTGCCATTAATCTATTAAATATGATATTAATTTTTTATTCATATTAGCTTTGAAGCTATTAATTTTTGGTGATGATAAAGCTATATGATCGATGTCTGGGATAATTTCAAGAACTGACTTCATAGAGCCATACCAAGATGGTTTTTTTGAATGGAAAAGAATTTGTGATGTTACATAAGCATCTTTGAGAAGAGAAAATCTGGAATCAAGATTTTCCAAACGATACCAATAATTCAACATATCATAATTAAATGGGAATCGCCCTAGCTCGGATAAAATTCCAAAATTTGTGGATTTTTTATGAACACTTCAAACAAGTTTACTAAATTTGATGTATAGTCGCTCACATTTTAAACTGATATAGATTTTATCAAATGGTAAAGTTCCATTTCTGAATCTTGCTGAAAATGGTTAAAAGTTCCCCATATTTCAGACCCATATAGGAGTATTGGTTTTATGGTATGACCAAATACATGTAAACTGGTACTTATGCTTGGATTAAGTGATAACAAATTCTTATATAATTTATAATAAGCCTTCAAAGACTTTTTATACAATTCAGTCTGAGCAAATGAAAATGACCCTGATGCACTTAAGTGCAAACCAAGATATTTATAATTATTAACACAATCAACCAACTTATTTTCATAAGTAAATTTTTCACAAATGTGTCTGCCTGTTTTGTTGAATATCAGAACCTTTGTTTTGTTGGGATTAACACTTTAACAACAATCTTTGCAATATTTTTCCAGGATATTCAGTTTTGGTTGCAGTCCATTAGCAGATGTTGATAAAAGGACCAAATCGTCTGCATACAATAAGCAATTCACTGGTTTATCATTAAGTGTAATAGGGTCTTCACTTTCGTGTAAATACTCTGGCAAGTCATTTATAAATAAGTTAAATAGATTGGGACTTAAATTGTCCCCTTGTTTAACTCCAAGTTTTACAGGGAAAAAATCTGTTACTCTGGACTGAATCTTAACACAAGATATACTTGATTCATACATGTGTTTAATAACATTATAAAATGAAGTACCTACTCCGGCAGATAGTAATTCTAACTTGATACCGGTATGAATGACGCAAACGCTTTCTGAATATTCACAAAGCAAGCACAAACCTTTCCATCCAATAAAAAAAATCATCAAACCTACTATTTAGTACACTATTAAACACTTTCCCAATGGCACTGGTCACTGCGATTCCTCTGTAATTGTTAGGATTTGTAATATCACTGGATTTGTGAATTGTTGGGATAACACTATCACTCCATGACTTAGGGTAAAATCAAGAGAAAAAGACGTGTTAAAAAGTAAAATAACAAAAATACCGAACTCCAAGGAAAATTCAAAACGGAAAGTCCCTTATCAAATGGCAAAATTAAAAGCTCAAACACATAAAAAAAAGTTTTCTAAGAACAGGTAATAAAATTGATTGCCCATGATTTAACATATTATTTGAGATGTTATCCAACCCTGGGATTTTGTTAGGTTTTATAAAAATAAGAAGATGTGGTATGATTGCCAATGAGACAACTCTCCACAAGAGACTAAATGACACAGAAATTAACAACTTTGGTCACCGTACGGCCTTCAACAATGAGCAAAACCCATACCGCATAGTCAGCTATAAAAGGCCACGAAATGAAACGAGAAAACAAACGGCTTAATTTATGTACAAAATGAACGCAAAACAAATATGATACAAAGAAACAAACGACAACTACTGAATTACAGGTTCCTAACTTGGGACAGGCACATACAGAATGTAGCGGGGTTAAACATGTTAGCGGGCGCCCAACCCTCCCCCTAACCTAAGAACAGTGGTGTAACAATACAATATAAGAACAAACTATAGAAATCAGTTGAAAAAGGCTTAACTCATCAGATGAATACAAATAGAAATTTTTGGTTTGGCTAAAGCTTTTGATATTTCAGTGTCTTTTATGGACATATCAAGGTCGTTAAAACATTTTATTGTCTCTAATTTATCTAGCTATTTTTGTAATTCTTCCAGGCTTGCCTTGAATTTGTCGTGTAAAGCATTCAGGTTTTAAAAATGGGAAAACCATGTAGATGAATCAATTGTAGAACAATTGTCATCATGTTTTTTGGTTTCCTTTAAGTCATTATAAGGTTCAAGTATAGTTTTGGATTGTCTGTGCGTAAATTTTCTTATTGATTTAGCAAGGATTGTTTGTATTGTCAATATGTTTGTTTCCTTGTTTTGTTGTATTCACGATAAAGTTTGTAAAAATTATTTTTAACAAGTGGGTCTTTTGGATGCTTTGAATATATTTACCATAATTTAACAGATGTGTTCTCAACTTTTTATGGTCCGTATTAAACCACTTTTTGTGCTTTTTATATTTCTTACTGTTTACATTTTGTCTCTTTAAAGATTTGCATGCAGCTATGTGTATAATATAACTAAGATCTTTGCATGTGTCATCAACTGAGATTTGTGAGTTGGGTGTTGTCTTATTGTTTAACTTGTGTAATTGATTTTGAAAGTCAGCAGAGCCCAGTGCCATTAGAAAGTTAGTAGCCGAGTCATTATCCCATGTAAAATTAGGTGACTAGGGATGTGTAATATTGTCTTGAGATACACTGTCTTGCTTATATGTAGCAAGTAATTCCCATTCTAGTTTACAATGAGTATCTGACAATGTTGGTATAAAATTTGAGACCTTAAAATATAATATTTGGTCCAGTATACTCTCCGACAGAATAACATAATCAACAGTACTAGACCCATTCGGTGTATGACATGTATAGGTGTCAAACATATCACCCAGCACTCTTCCATTTAGAAATCTTAGTTGATTACTTAAACATAAATCTAATAGGGCCTTTCCCTGGAATCTAAAACTTTATCTTGATCTTTTTCTGAGGAGAAGTTCTTTACCTATTATGTAATCAGTATTTACTGGGATAAATTTACTACTGCCATTAACAATGTAGTCAGGTTCCGTTCAAACTCTAGCATTAAATCTCCACCGAGTAAAATTTACCATGTTTTTGAAAGGTCCGGTAAGGGCTTATTTTGGCCTAAAATTTGAAGTTCATCTAATGAAAGATTTTTGACATTTTTTTAACACTTAAGTGTCTCCTTCAGTCGTTTCAATTAGTTTATGTAAACGATTTAAACTGATTTGGTCATTAAAGACACCTAAATTCAAGCATAGATATAAAAAAAATCTATCAAATATGCCACAAAACGTCACTTTTAAGATAGTTTTTGTCTAAAATGGAAGTGGCCGCATTCGTGTTCAGTCTCAGTCTTTATATATGTTATGTATCATCATCATCAAATACAACATATATTTAAATATTAAGACTGAACAAAAAAACTGTCTAAAAATAAAAACAAATGCTAAAATTGTGAAGATCTCAGTAATTTTGCATGAATTAATGATGCTTGTACCTGATGCATGTGCATTGTATTGTCAAAAACAGCCAATATTTATGTAAAAAAAAAGTATTCTTCTTTCCAATATATAGCTAAAAGTTTACGTTTTTAACAAATTTTTGAATTGCTATATTTGGGGGCCAAAAAGGGGACTTACTGGGCCTACTCCTTTGGAGATATCTTTTTCAATGCAATCTAGAATGTCTTGGTCGAGTCGCTGGGTGTATGCTGAACAACTAGGTGGAAAATATACTAAACATATATACAGATCTTCTGTAAAACTAAAATAATTATTTGGAAGAAGTACCCATTGATAATCAGGGTTAGTATTATTTAAGATTTTAATATATAGTTTTAATTTGTCTTTAACTAAAACTGCTAAGCCTCCAAAATATCTGTTATTATGCTTTGATTGTTTTCTGCAAATTGCATGATAGTGAAAAGATCCCATTCTGTTCATGTTTATGTAGTTCTACTAAATCCTTCAAATATAATCCAAGTGAAAAAAAAACAGATTCCTTTATAAAACAGACTTTGGAGCTTAGCACAGGGGCTCTTAGCTATTTTTGCTTAGTATATATATGCATTCAAAGCAGTTTAATTTTTTGTTGATATCGATAGTATTTGTATTTGTCACAAGTATCTTGTTTACGTATATGACAATAAAGAATTCAGTTAAAATCATTAAAACGAAGCATATGTTGTTGTAGATGTAAATATTTCAACAGTAAGGACTTCTTACAGTTAAATGAACATTTAAATTCGATTGAAAGTTGGTCAAATTATATACCATTCACAAATTCAATACTTGCCCTTTAAATATATTTATCGGCAGGTAACACAAAAGATAATTCATACCCTATCTACAATTTATTTACATTTCCATTGATCGCTCTGACAGATTTTTTCGTGATTATTTGAAGGAAATAGATCATGTACACATTAACAAAACCAACACGAGAATGTCAATTTTGTGTATTTGGTTTCACTGGAAAGACACCTGAATGTAAGGATTTAGCTACGGTATGTAAATTGACGTATATTTATCTAAAATGTAAACTTTCAACAAAGTTTTAGCCAAGTTTCCTTTTTCTTATGAATAAAACACTGACCCAACGACAAATAACCAAAGACTATATTATATAGTCTACTGTAACGCGTTTCCCTACACAATTATATTTACCTGGTCATTAGATCCACATGAACAAAACTAATGCTAGTACAACAATGACATTTTTGTGTAATTCGCAAAAACACGCTTTATAAGTTTTAAACACTTTTTGTAGATTTAATTTATTTCAAATTATAAACATACTTCCTTTTTCATGTTTACTTTCACAATTATAATATTTTTCTTTCACAATATTATTCAATATAAACTCATTGCACATACTGAAGCTGCATCCGTCTATGTACATGATGGAGGGAAGGTCAATAGCGCTTCGTACTTGGTTTAATTAAAAAAGAAGTGATATGGTGTATTAATTTTCCCCAATAATCCCTACACGAACGTACACATAAACTAAAAGCAAAATAACAACGGCTTTATTGGCTTGTTATGTTTCAGACAATATTAGTCGACAAGAATAGTTATAATACGCAATGGTCTAAGCCATAGAACTAATGGGGAATGGAGCATCCGTTTCAGGTAAACTTGCACATTCATTGTACACTTATCTTGTTAAATGGTCCTGAACATGCATAAAATATTCCCCACTGGGCGTTAAGCAACCAGAAATCAATCAATATCGCGTTATGAAGATATGTAGATGTACTCGCGGGACAATATTCTTGATATTGTAAAAATTAACATGCAAACTGATCATCACATGGTCTTTAAAGCTTGATCTAAAGCTTGATCAATAGTCCTTGGAACTCGACTTTTAAAGGGGCATAAGCTACGGTTTAGAAAAAAATTTAAGATACGATTCTTTTTGTTTCAAGTATTAATGTAAACTGAATTTTGAAATAGTATTTCGATACAAGAAGTCAGTTTGGCCCGAATTTGTAAAACTAAGCTCAAAAACATCGCAAATGTATTATTGACTTGCAAGTCGATAATCCAACCCTAATGTGAATCCGTATTCATGTGACTTTCAATGTAACCTCTTATTTGGAGATGGGTTACGCATGCACTAGGCGTGTTCAACTATTAAAGCAAGGATAAGAATGTCAACATTGAAAGTGAAACATTGTTGTTGACTGGTTCGATCCACAAAAATACCGTATCATTCTTATACAGGTAAAAACGATGATTAACTTGTTTTTAATATATAACATGAAATCAAACAGATCTAGAAAAATCCAATTACACGTGCTCGCTATCTATTTATATTTACATCGGGTTATATGAACGTCGGCAGTCTTCTGTATGAGGCGCCAACACTGTCTTATTAGGTCCATTTTCATTATATGATGTGCATTTGCCATTATATGATGTGCATTTACCTTTATTGTTATCCATTCGTTTGATGTGTTTGAACTTTTGATTTTGCCATTTGATTGGGGACTTTCCTTTTTGAATTTTCCTCGGAGTTCAGTATTTTTGTGATTTTACTTTATATGATGTGCATTTACCTTTATATGATGTGCACTTGTCATATGATGTGCAAACATCCTTATACCGGTTTGATGTTCAAACATCCTTATACGATGTGCAAATATCCTTATAATGATGTGCAAATACACTTATACGATGTGCAACTGTACTTATATGATGTGTAAAGATCCTTATATGATGACCAAATATCCTTGTGATGTGCAAATACACTTATATGATGTGCAAATGTACTTATATGATGTGTAAAGATCCTTTTATGATGTGCAAATACACTTATATGATGTGCAAATATACTTATATGATGTGCATTTTCCCTTATATTATGTGCAAACATCTTTTAAATTATATGGTGTGGTTGTGTCATTATATTATGTGCTTGTAATATTAAATGATGTGGTTCGGTTTACTTCATTATATGGTGTCAGGACGTCCTTGTACGATGTGCTTTCATCTTTGTTATGGTCAATAAACATGATTACGATAAGAAAGATTACTGCCTACGTCATAACTGATTCCGATCTGCTTCTCCGGAATTACTATAAACCCGGCTCAGATCTGTAGCTACCGTTTGGAAAATGCTTTAGATTTTAAGAGATAAACCTTGGCACGTTGATACCTTGTTTTAAAGATGACAAAATCAAATCTAAAATTCTTGGAAGATTGTGAAAATATGAATTACAAAGTTTAGGTTTTAGCGGTGGGTCTACAACAATGGACATATTAGGTTAAAGTTATTAAATTATGGGTCCTCGACTGTGTACTGAGCACCTGGAGTTCAAATATTTGATCTACCAGAGGATATTCTGCATTTTTTTATTTTTGAATGCCATTTTACTGTTTCTAATCTAGCAGCTCCATTCTCGTATTAGCTTCCGAAACGTTGTACAGGAGGAGTTTCAGATCCAAGGTCCAGGTCCTTGAGGTCTGAAGATAAAGTCTTTCGAAGGGTAGCTTTGAAGAACGGCTTTACTATTCGACACAATTTTATGGAGTCGCAATCCATCACCGTCTGCAAGAGCCTTTTTGAGAACGCTTCATAAGATCAACTGCGGACTCGACATCTGGGCATGACATCAACCAATCATCTACATAAAAGTTGTTATAGACAAAGTCTTGAATGTCATTATCTGTATTTTGCACTGTTCTCCTTAAACAATATGTGGCAACAGAGGGAGATGGGCTATAATTCCCAAAAACATGTACAGTCATTCTGTAGTCAATAAGAGGGCGATGCATTTCATTGTTTTCATGCCATACAAAACGCAAATAGTCTCTATGTGAATCTGTTACCTTAAAGTTGTAAAACATTTGTTCTATGTCTGCTGTCATTGCTATCGCCTCTTTACGGAATCTAATTAATACACCTAATAAATTGTTTGTTAGATCTGATCCTTTTATTAAGACATCATTCAATGAAGTTCCGCTGAACTTAGCCGACGAATCAAAAACAATTCTCACTTTTCCAGGTTTTTTAGGATGATATACCCCAAAAAGGGAAGATACCAACATTCATTTCCTACGGGTAGGTTTGATGCCTTCTTTGCATGTTTGTTCACAAACATCTTATTCATGAATTCAAGTATGTGCTTTTTTTTGTTAGGGTTCATGCGAAGACTACGGTCCAAAGAATTTACTCTCTGCACTGCTTTTAATCTATTTTAAGCAATACAGGTCTGTCTTGGCGAAACGGAAGAGGT
This sequence comes from Mytilus coruscus, assembly GCA_017311375.1. Taxonomy (NCBI): domain Eukaryota; kingdom Metazoa; phylum Mollusca; class Bivalvia; order Mytilida; family Mytilidae; genus Mytilus; species Mytilus coruscus. The sequence goes on along the minus strand of CM029596.1, from coordinate 95,925,304 downwards.
GCAGTCCAACTATTATCTGACCCTTGTTTCACTTTTGAATACATCAAATCTATAAATAGTTTGTCCTCGATTGAAGGTCCAACAGTTTCATCGAAAGGTGTTTTCTCAAAGATAGACTCAGGTTTTACAGTAAACGCATTTACACATAAGGATGCAAATGTTTTTGTGAATCGATGTGTGTAATTTACAATAAACAAAAAACGCAAAATAAATACTTTTCTAGAGAAAATACCTTAATCATAGTAAAGGATATTTAAATTAGCACATCTATATTTAAGATTTAATGTGAAGAAAGTATGATAAACAGCTCGTGTAAAATGACCAAATATAGAATGGTTGTCAACTGTTTTGGACGACTTAAAAAGATTACCCAAACAGAAAAACAAATGAACAAATTGCTTTCAAATCGTATTCAAATCTCTTTCAAATCGTGATTCTGCGATTTGTTAGTACCATTTGCTTGCGATTCATTAAACAAATCATAAACAAATCAGACTTTTCAAAATTCCCTAAAACTGATTTCTTTGTGATTTCTTTCTATTGTATGATTTGTAAGCAATTTGTTTCTGTTTTTGTGCGATTTCTTTATGATTTGTTTACTTAGAATATCGTATGAAATGATTTGAAAGAGATTTGTTAACTTTGTTAGCTAGAATGGTATGATTTCGTTATGATTTGTTAACTTTGAATATCATATGAAATGATTTGAAAATGATTTGTTAACTTTGTTAGCTATCTTGGTGTGATTCATTGATGATTTGCTACAATGAATAAAATGTTAATGCATTCAAATTTTCTTTGTTTATCTATCTCTCTGACTTCCGGTTGAGGTCAAATTCAAATTTCAAATACTGTTCTATATTAACTGAACAAAGAAGGTTGCAAGATGAGGAGTTTTATTCAGTTCATGAAAGATGACGGTGGTAAGGAATCTCAGTTATTTATTTATAATTTCACATATTCAACTAATACTATTCAAACGTTAATTAACCTTTAAAATTCAGAAACTGTGCATTTTAGTATCTCGTTATAATCATGATAATTTTGTGCTGTAAGGATTAATTTTCAAAATAAAAATGTGTAAAAGATGTGTAAACAGATCAAAACAGTCATTTCAAGACTAGGTTCCCTAGCCAGCAGACAAAATTCACTGGCAAGTTTAATGTTTTAATTGTTGTTTACTGACCAGGTCCCGGGCAAAATGGACACAGCTATATTACAATGTAGCAGATTTGGACCAAGACGATAAGACCCATCACCTATTCGACATCATTCTACTAAGTACACGTGGTTGCCTATGTTTTTTTTTCAAATTTCATTATAGTCAAATTCGGGAGAAAAGTAAGAGAAACCTACACAGAGGGAACAATTCGTCCCTCATCGCAACCAAAGATAATATTCCTTTTTACAATTAGAGGAGTAGCTATTAAAGGTAAAATGAAGACAATTGCGCTTCAAAGTTTGGGGTTTTCAGGGGCAGAACATATTTTTGATCTGGATGTAAATGATTTAATCTGTGAATTGATGATTGATGCAAATTTATTTACGATTTGCTTTTGATTTGCTTGGGGTAGGAATATATGATTTACTTCTGATTTGTTTAAGATTTGATAACAATTTGTTTATAATTTCTTCATAATTTGAAAACAATTTGTTTATGATTTGCTTGAGGTAGGAATGTGATTCACTTCTGATTTGTTAAAGATTTGATAACAATTTCTTTACAATTTCTTTACGATTTGAAAACAATTTGTTTGTGATTTGCTTGTAGTAGGAAAGCAATTACTTCTGATTTGTTAATGATTTCAAAACAATTTCTTCACAATTTGTTTATGATTTGCTTATGAATTGTAAGCAATTTGTTCGTGATTTGTTATTGTGATTTGTTAGCTCATTTGCATGTGAAATTTTATCACTTTCAAATCACAAAGAAATCATAAGATTTGTTTATCATTTGTTACCATGATTTGTTCCTCAATTTTTTTTGTTTGGGTATTCTTGTCTGAAAAGGTTTATATATATATAAAGAAAAATATACTACATGTTAACTTACGCTTTGGTGTCATGAAGTTACAAATTTCCTGAGAAATTGTACAAAATTAATTGACAAATTTGCCGAAAATGCCGGATTTAAGGTTCATAGGGACCCTTTGGCTAAAATGGCTGCATTTTCACCTCAAAATTTACTCTGATTACAGACAAACCTGTGTATCTGGAAAAGTTTTAAGGCATAGCATGCCCTAGATAAATAAATTTCGAATATATTTTATGTTTTAGAAAATGAAAAACTTAACAGGATTTTGCAGTGCACTTTTTTCATTCCTCCAGAAGGTGCCAAGTTTTTATGGGTTTTTTAAATTTTTAAATTAAAATAACTTTTTGTGTTTCAAATTTTTATTTTTTGAATTTTTTAAAGGGTTTATTTATATTTTCTTTTTTTAAAAAAGGGAAAATTTTTTTAAAAATTTGAAATTTCTTTAATTTTTAATAATTTTAGTTATTTTAAAAAAAATTTTAAAGGTAATTCCTTTTTTTAAAAAGTTTAAAGGTTTTTCCTATTTTTTAAATCAAATTTTAAAAGTTTAGGTTAAAAAAAAAGGTTTTAAGGAAATTTGAAAACCCCAAACAAATACGGGTAATTTTAAAAATTTAAAAATTTGTTTTTCTTTTTTAAATAAAACTTAAAAAATTTAAATTTTATTAAATTTAAATTTAAAAGGTTTTTAAAATGAAAATTTCAAAGGAAAAAATTTTGGTTTTTTTTTTTTTTTATTTTTTACCCTCAAATCAAAGTTTTTTTTTAAAGGGTTTCAAATTTGTTTTACCTTTTTTTTAAATTTTGTATTTTTTAATAAATTTTGAAAAGAAAATTAAATTAAATTTATTTTTTAAAACAAAATATTATTTTTTTTTACCCTTTAAAGCATTTTTAAAAAAATTTTGATTTTAAATTTTTAAATCCAAAATTTTGGTAAAAAGTTTTTTTAAAAATTTATAAATTAAAAAGGGTTTAATTTAAATTTTAAATTTTAATTTTTTTTTTTAAATTTTTTTGCCTTAAATTTTTAAAATGAAAAAGGGTTTTTAAAGGAAGAAGCCTTTCCCAAATTTTCAAAAAAAAAATTTTAAAAAGGTTTTTTTTTTTAAAAACAAAAACCCCTTAAAAAAATTTAAAGGCCCAAAAAAAAGGCTTTTTTTTTTTAAAATTTTTTCGATTTTCGTTTTAATTTAATATTTTTTTTTCAATTTTTAAATTGGTTTTTTTTGAAAATTTTTTAAAAATTTTTTTTATTTAGGTTTGGGGAAAATCCAAAAAGGGTTTTCCCAAATTTTTACCTTTTAATTTTTTATAAGGGTTATTTCCAATTTTATTTTAAAAAAATTTTTTTAAAAGAAACCCAAATTTTAAAAGGGAAAGCAAATTTTAAAATTTTTTTTATTAAAACCCTTTAAAATTTTTTAAAAAAAAAATTAAAAAAGTTTAAATTTAAAAATTAAAAAGGAAAAACCCCTTTGAAAACCTTATCCTTTTTAAAAAATTTGGAAAAATCCAATTTGAAAGAAAAAATTTTTAAAAAAAACCCAATTTAATTTTTGGAAACCCGAAAATTTCTACAAAATTTTTAAATTTCCTTTAAATTTTTATAATTTTATTTTTTTTTGGTTTTTTTTTTTTATTTAAATGTTTTTTAAAAATAAAATTTTACCAAAGTTTTTTTTCTTTTCCCTTTTATTTAAAATTTTTTTTCGAAATTTTTAAAAAAAAATTTTTTTTTTTATTTTTTTTGAAAAAAAGGTTTTAAAATTAGAAAATTTTTATTTTCTTAAACATTTTAATTTAAAACCGGTTTTTTTTTCCCTTTAAAATAAAAAATATTTAATCAAAAAAAACAAAATTTTTTAAAAAGAAACCAATATTTTTAAATTTAAAATTATTTAAAATTGGGTTTTTTTTGTTTTTTTTTTTAAAATTTAAGTTTTTTTTGAATTTAATTTTAAACCCAAATTTTTTTCCCTTTTTAAATTTGGTTTTTTAAAATGTAAACAAAAAAAGTTATTAATTAATTTTTTAAACTTTTTTTTCCATTTAACCCCAAAAAAAGTTCTGAAAAACGGGTGAAAAAACCTTTAAATTTTTTAAAACTTTTTAATTTGGAAAAACAAAAATTTTAAAAAATTTTCTTTTGAATTTAATACCGGATTTTTAAAATTAAAATCTTTTTTAAAAATGGAAAATTCTTTTTACTTTAAAAAATCCCAATTTTTGTTTTTTTAAAAGCCTTTTTAAAAATTTCAATTTTATTTTAAAATTTTAAGGGTTCGTTGAAAGGGTTTTTTTTTTTTTTAGTTTTTAGGTGCAAAGGGTTTTTTTTGAAAAATTTATTTTTTTTATTTCCCATTTTACAAAAACCAGTTTAAATTTTTTTTCCCCTTTATTTAAAACCTTTTGTAATTTTATGAAAAATAACGTTTTTGGTTCTAAAAATTTTTGAAAAATTTAAATTTTTGGGAAAAATTTAAAAACTTCCAAATTATTTTTAATTTTTTTTTTTTCCCAAAAATTTTTAAATTAAAATTTAAAAATTTCTTTTAAATTTTAAATTAAAATCCCAAAAGGAAAATTTCTTTTTTTAAAAAAATTGTAAAACCCTTTAAAATTTTGTGAAAATTAAAATTTTGTTTAAAAATTTAAAAAAATTTTTTCAAATTTAAATTTAAATTTTTAAAGTTTCCCTTTAAAAGGATAACAAATTTTATTTCGATTTGTTTTAAATTTTAAATTTTTGAAAAAATTTTCATTTTAAATAAAAAAACGAACAAAACCCTTAAGGAAATAACGTATTTTAAATTTAAAATTTTTTTATTTTAAAAAAGGGAAGTTTTGAAAAATTAAAAAAATTTTTTAAAAATTCTTAAAATTTTAAAAAACCTTTTTTAACTTTTAAAATGATTATAAATTTTAAAAATTTAAACTGGGTTTTTTTAAATTTATCCTTTTTAAAATTTATTTTGTTTTTGAAAAGATTTTAAGGGGGGTTTTTTTTTTTTATTTCTTTTAAACTCCTCTTAAAAATTTTTTTGTTTTGTTTAAATTTTTTAATTTTTTTTTTTTGCCGGGAAATTAAACTTTTTTTTAAAACAATTAATTTTTAAAGAAAACCCTTTGTTTAAAGAAAAAAGTTAAATAAATTTAATTTGGGAAAAAAAAAATTTTAAAATTTTAAAAAATTTATAAAAAAAGTTTTTTAAAAAAAAAATTTTCCATTTAAAAAAATTTGAAAACTTTTACAAAAAAAAAAAAGGGTTGGGGAAAAAAACCGGTTTGACCCAATTTTTAAAATGGGGGGAAAAAAAAAAGAAAAAAATAAAAAATCATAAAACAAAATTTGCCTTTCCCAAAAAGGGGAAAATTTCCAAAAAACCAAACCGGATTTTTAGTAACCCTTTTAAAAAACTTTTTTTTTTTTTAAATTTTGAAAATTTTAAAATTTTAAACGGGTTATTTATTAAAGGTTTAAAAATTTTTTTAAAAATTTTTTAAAATTTTTTTTAAAAAAATTTTATTTTAAAATTGTTTTTTTTTTAATTTTTTCGTTAATTTTGTTTTAATTTCCCTTTTTTTTCCCTTTTTATTTTTCCCTAAATAAATTTCTGGGTTTTTTTTAAGGGTTTTTGCTTTTTCCCTTTTTGGTTTTAAATTTTTTGGAACATTTAACTTTCCCCATTTAAAAAGTTTTTTTCCTTAGAAAAATTTTTAAAATTTGAAAATTTTTAAACTTTTCTTTATTTTTTAAAATTTCATTTAAAAATAAATTTTTTTTTTTAAAAAAATTTTCAATTTCCAAAAATTCTTTTTATTTCAATAATTTTTAAATTTGTCCATTTTTTGAAGATTTCGGCCATTTAATTTTTTATTTTAAATATTTGTTTAGAAAAGTTTTTTTTACAAAATTTTAATTTTTTTTTAAAAGGGAAATTTTTTTAAAAAATTTTTGTTTCAAAAAAATTTTTTTAACAAACTTTATTTTTTAAAATTTTTTAAAAATTGGTAAAATTTTTTTTAAAAATTAATTTGTTTTGAAAATTTTTAAAAAAAAATTTTTGATTTTTTTAAATCAAAAACCCTTTGAAAAGTTTTTAATTTTTGGGAATAAGGGTTTTAAAATTTTTAAATTTAAAATTTTTTCGGGGGGTTTTTTTTTTTGAAAGGCCTTCAATTTTTCCAGAAATTTTATTTGGTTTGGTTTTTTTTTAAAAATTTTAAAATTAAAAATTAAAAATTTTTTACTGAGGAAATTAAAAAAATATTTAAAACCTTTGACAAAAATTGCCCTTTTAATTTGAAAATTTTTAAGGTTTTTAAAAAAAAAAAAATTAAAACTTTTAAAAAAATGAAATAAAATTTTTTTGGGGGTTTTTTGTAAATTTTTCATTTTCCAATTTGTAACAAAAAAATAACAAACATTTTAAAACAATTAAAAGGTTAATTTTTTAAATTTGTTTAAAGGAATTTTTTTTAAAATTAAAACAAAAAAAATTTTTGTGATTTAAAATTTTCTTTTTGGGAATTTTTTTTTTTTAATTTTAACCAAAACCCTTTTTTTCGGTTTAAACCCTTTAGGGGGAACCCTTTATTTTTTTTTCTTTTTTGTTTTTTTTCCCTTTTTTTTTTAAAGTTTAAAATTATTTTTTTAAAACCTATTTTAAAACCGGTTCTTAAATTTTAAAAGGGGGTTTTTAAAATTTAAAACCCCAAATAAAAAAAATTTTTTTTTTTTAAATTTTTAAAAAATAGAAAAATTTAAAAAAAATTGATTAAAAAAATTTTTTTTAAAAAAAATTCAAATAATTTTAAGGGAAACATGGGCCCCTTTTTTAATTAAAATAAATTTATGTGAAAAAAAAAAATTTTAAAGAGAATTTTTTTGTTTGATTTTTTTAAATTAAATTTTTATAATTACATGGTTTTTTTAAACTTTTAAAAAATATTTGGGGTTTTGGGGAAAAAAGGGGAAATTTTTGGCTTTTAAAGAAAAATTTTCCGGTTTTGTTTAAAACAAATTTTTAAATGTCTTTTGGAAATTTGGGTTTTTAAGAAATCCAAAATTTTAACCCTTTTTTTTTAAAGGCATTAACCAAAATTATTTTATAAAGTTTTTCCCAAATAACGTTTTTATTTGGAAATTCCAAAGGTTTTTTGGGGTTTTTAAAAAATTTTAATTTTTTGTTTTAAATTTTTTTAACTTTTTGTTTTTTAATTTTTTTTAAAGTATTTTTTTTAAATGATTTTTAAAATTTTTTGTTTTTTTAAATTTTTTCTTTTTTTAAATATAATTATTTTATTTAAAATTTTTAAAAAAAATTCAAAAATAATTAACTTTTTTTTTTGAAATTTTTTTGTTTTATTCCCCAAAATCAAACAAATTTGGGAAAATAAATTTTTGGGGATAATAAATTTGATTTAACAATAAATTTTTTAAAAATTTTTTAAAATTGAAAATTTGGTTTCAAATTTTTTTTCTTTTTTTTAAAATCAAAAATAAAATTTTTTCCTCCTTTTGGGTTAAAAAATGAATTTTAAATTTAAAGTTTAAATTTAATTTTTAAAACCCCTTTTTAAAAAAAAATTTTTAAAATTTAAATTTTTAAAAACTTTTAAAAAAAATTTAAAATTTTAAATTTTTAAAAAAAAAGTTTTTCCAAAATTTTAAAAGGGACATTTAGTTTTCGTTTAAAAATTTGTTAAAAAAACCCAAAATTTTAAAATTCGGTTTTTAAAATTTCTTTTGGAAACCTTTGTCCATAATAAAATTTTTTTTTTCCTTTTAAAAACTTGTTTAACTTTAAAAACCAAAACAAAAATTTTTTTAAAATTTTTTAAAAACTTTGAAATTTTAAAAAATAAATCTTTGTTTGAAATTTTAAAATAATTTAACAGATTTCAAAATTTTTGGGAAACCCTTACCCATTTTTGTAAATTTATAAAAAGGGAAAACGAATAATTACAACCCGGTTTTTTGAAATTTTTGGTTTTTTGGGAAACTTGTGGTTTTTTTTCCCTTTTAAAAGTTTTTTACCCGATCGGATTTTCCCCTTTTTTTTTTCCCAAATTAAGAAAAAATTAACCTAAATGGGTTCAAATTTTTGAAAAAAATTTATTTAAACCCATTTTGGAAATTTAAAATTTTTTGTTTTTGGGGGGAAAAATTGGCCCTTAAAAAACCCTTCATTTCCAAAATTTGGGGTTTTTAAAAATTTTTTTAAAATTTTTTTTACTTATTTGTTTAAAAAATTATTTAAAAGGTTTTGTATTTTTTTTCCCTTTAAATTTTAAAATTTTATATAAAATTTCCCCGCCCCCAAGAAATAAAATTTTTAATTTGAACAATTTCCCTTTTGCCTTAAAGATAAATTAAATTTTAAAAATTTTTAAATTTTAAAAAACTTTTTTAAAATATTTATTAAAAACTAAATTTGGGGAAAAAATTAGAAAAATAAAATTTAAAAATTAAAATTGGTTTATTTTCCCTTTAAAAAAATAAAAAATATTATTTTCCCCTTTACCCCCTTTTTTTTCCCTTTTTAAAATTTCAAAAAAAGGGAATAAATTTCCAAAGGGGAAAAAATTGTTAAAAAACTTTTTAAAATTTTTTAAAAATTTTGTTTTTAAAAAGGGGTTTTTTTAAAATTTTTATTTAATTTAAAAAATTTTAAAATCGGTTTTTCAAGCAAAAAAAAAAATTTTGGGGTTTTAAAAATTTTTAAAAAAAATTTTGAAAAACCCTAAAGGGGTTTGGAAAAATTTTTAAAACAAACGGGTTCAACCTTTAAATTTTTAAAATATAAATTTTAAATTAATTATTTTTGGGTTTTTAAAAATTTAACAATTTTTGTTTTAAAAAAATTTTTTGGGGTTTAAATTTTAAAATTTCCCCAAATTTGGGTAAATCCTCCTTAAATAAAATTTTTTTTTTCCCCGGCTGAAATGAAAAATTTTAAAACAATTTAAAATTAAGTCAAATTTTAAAAAAGGAAAAGGGTTTTACAAAAATTTCCCCCAAGTTTAAAAAAACCAAAATTTCCACCCAAAATATTCCAATTTGGTTTTTTTTTTTGTTTTTTAAAAATTCAAAGGAAAAAAAAAATCCTTTTTAAATTTTTTTTTTATCAAAGGGAAAAAAATTTTAAAAAAAGGTTTAATTTTTAAATAAAAGCAAAAATTAAAAAATTTTCAAAAGGGAAATTTTTGCCTTTCCAAAATTTTAAAAAAGAAATTTTTTTGAAATTTTATTTTTAAATAAATTTTAAATTTAAACCTTTCCAAAAAAAATTTTGGGAAATCCGGAAAAACCAAAATCGGGTTTTTAAAAAAAAATTTTTTAAAATTTAAATTTAAATGGGTTAAGGTTTAAAAAGGGAACCTTCAACAAAAATTTTAAATAGGAAAAACCCCATTTACCCTACCTTTAAAAAATTTTTTTTAAATTTGGGAAAATTGAAAATTGGAAAAGTTTAAAAAGGGTTTTTTAAAATTTTTACCCCAAAAAATTTTTTTTTTTTGCCCAAACAAATTTAACCCTTAAATAATTTTCCCGTTTAAACTAAAAATTTTTTTAATTTTTAATATTTTTTAAAATCAAAAAAAAAATTTTTCAAGTTTTTTTATGGATTTTTAAATAAATTTTTTAATTGCCATTTTTTTTAAAAAAAAAAATTTTCAAATTAGTGAGGAACAAATTGATTAAAAATTTTAATTAAAATTTTTTGGAAATTTTCTCCTTTTTTATAAATAAAATTGGGGCCCTTTTTTTTGGGGAAACTGTTTTAAAATTTAGGGCCCTTGTTTATTTAAATTTTTTCCAAGGGATTCAAAAATTTCCAAAAAAATTTATTTTTTAAAGTATTTTAAAGGAATTTGACAATTTTTTAAAAATTTTTTAAAATTTTTCCCTTTTCTTTTTTAGCCTAAAATTATAAAACAATAAAACCCATTTAATTTTATTTAATTTTCAAATTTATAAACCTTTAAAATTTGTTTTTTATTTTAATTTCTTTTTTTTTCTTTTGGAAAAAAATTTAAAAAAACCTTTTCTTGTAAATTTTTTAAAATGTTTAAAAATTTTTAAAAACCCTTGGAAAGTTTTTTGGGGTTTTACGGGGAATTTCCCAAAAACATTTTAAAAATTTTAAAAATTTTGAAAAGAATTAAAAAGGGGTTTAAAACAATGAAAGAAAAATTTTTAAATGAAATTTTTAAAAACTTAAAATTTTTTTGTTATTTAAATTTAAAAAAAAAATTTAAAAAAATAAAAAAGGTTTAAAAAGGGTTTTTAAAAATATGAAAATCAGGTACAATCCCTCCCGTTAGGGGTTTAGTATCATACCATCATAAAATATATGAGAAGAACATAACTTGTATCATGCCAACAACTGGTTTTAGAATAAATGTGTTTATTTCCGATGCAAAGACCCTATGAGTGAATCAATATTAATACCAAAATATGCAATCTTTAATGACCTGACAACAGTATCTAACTATATCCCTTCCGAATAAGTCCGTTTAAAGGTTTGGTTAGCTTTTGAGGTGAATGCCGACATTTTTGTGCTTTGTAAAGAATATTACCATAAAATATTGGATGTGAAATACCTGAACGTATAAGATGTCTACATGTTGATTTATATTTACGAATGATGTCCTTGTACCGATGATAAAATTTAGTAAATGTTTTGACTAGTTTGTGGTATCGAAAACCCTGGTGTAATAATTTTTCAGTAATACAGAGATTACCTTCGTTGAAATCAAATACGTTGTTACATACACGAGCGAATCGAACAAGTTGAGATATATAAACACCATAAGATGGTGACAAGGGAACGTCACCATCTAAAATGGATAATTAACATTAGGAAATGAAAAATCATCTCTTTTATCATAAATTTTGGTATTAAGCTTCCCGTTAAAGATATAGATATCAAGATCCAGGAATGGGCAGTGTTCATTGTTAGTATTAGCTTTATTTAAAGTCAGTTCGGCAGGATAAATCTCTTTAGTGTACATACTGAAGTCGTCATTATTCAGAGCCAATATATCATCTAAATATCTAAAAGTGTTATTAAATTTTTGAATCAGATGTTGTTTCGATGGGTCTTTGCTGATTTTAGTCATCAATTGTAACTCATAACAATACATAAACAGGTCCGGGAAAAGTGGTACACAGTTAGTTCCCATGGGAATTCCGATAACCTGACTATATACGGAATCTCCATAGCGAACAAAATTGTTATCTAGTAAATATTCAAGGGCAGTTATAGTATAAAGTGTTTAGGTCACTAGTAATAACCTGGCCAGTCGGATTATATATGAAAGGGGGGAACTAGCACACGTGTTTGTTATTGAAAATCTTAGCTGCAATTGGTTTGGTACAGGTTTAAGAAATGATAGGTACAAACTGATCTTTAAAATATTGAGATATTTTCAAGTAAACTGATTTATGATGAAGGATATTGCCCAAGTTGATGGCATCGAAACCTTTGTTGGCAAAGGAAGGTTTTAGAAAGATTTTTTTCTCCTTTTCATCTTTTCCTATGCGAACTAGTTTGAAAAGTCTGTGACTGGCAATATCCGAGATGATAGCTGAAAGCTTGTATTGGTTTGAACGGGAGTTTGTAAACGTGGTTTCCAAACATAAGTTGTACAGAGAATGAAGTTTTGAAAGGGTAAGTGATTAAAAATTTGTGCGAATGTAGTGAATATCCAACGGCTTTTGTATAAATGGCAGAAGGTCATTAATAGAGACATCATTGAGAGTAGGTGATGTATAATGACGATGATCATGACTGCGTCTACGTCGAGGATTAGAGTTGAAAATGTTAATCACATTCACCGAGCTACAGGAAGGACTAGATAGAATACCCATACCATCAATTTTGTCATTGCAACCATATGGTGTCGTAGTTCCCAATTCTAGAATCCAATAGTTTTCCTTTTGTCTACGGAGAGGTGTTGCAAGATGAGGATTGTTAGCCTTGTGGTATATTTTTTCGATGATGTGAACTTGCGTAAAAAGGATTGAATGATCATATGATTAAAATGCTGGTAAACAATGTCACTTGCATTGTAGTTGATGTCTGAAATATGGCCGCACATACGTTTATTAAGCCTTCTTTTCGTTTCACCGACATCTACACATCCGCAAAGGTTCAACTTTAATCCGTAGACAATATTTGTTGATTTTCAATTCAGATCATCATAGCTTCTGGTAAAGTAAGATCTTTAAGATCAATTGCTAGTAAATTGAGCATCTGTTATCAAAATTTTACAGGTTTTGCAGTTTTGGGTTTTACATTTGGAAATGAGACAGTGTTGTTCGGATTCCAAAATGTCTTGTAGAAGAACTGAACACGGCTGTGTACGAATAGTAACTAGTATGATGATCTGAATGTGTCATATTCGAGGTTATGTAGTTGCTTTATCATATTACGAGGATGCTTTGCAATGTTATGTAGTTAGTTACTTTTTTATATCATGTGGGTAATTTCTTATATGAAGCAGTTCTGTTAATATTTTATATGGATACCTCTTTATGTTATGTGCTTTCAATTTTATTTTATGTGGTTTCTTCATTTTGTTATGTGGTTTCATTATTATGTTATGTGCTTTCATTATTATGTCATTTGCTTTCCTTATTTTATAATCAGGTTCTGTATTATGTTACGTGCTTACGTTATTATATTATGTAATTTTTCTTTGTATGCTGTACATTGTTTCTATATATTATGTAGTTATCGATGATATTTATATCTAGAACAAATTTCTTTATGAGAAGAAGATACGTTGGTATGTGCAGTACCTTATTTATTGCATTATGTACAGACTTTATGATCATGATAGCAGGCACTTGTCCCTGATTTGTTTTTTACCTTCATACTTTTACATTATACATAGGTATATAGGTAAAAAAAAAATCAGAGACAAGTCCTGTGATGATGAAATGAACCTTTTCCCTCGAATTTACATAACGTACGCCATAATTTGTACAAGCACCTTTGAGAGTTAGATTGCCAGATTCTATTTCCATAATATCTTAAAAAATTTGTCATTCTAATCATTGCACCAAGAGCATTCCCTACAGCCAGGCCATCCGAATAAAACGGATTTGCTCCAGCAATGATACTGCAAAAAGTTGATTACAAAACTTCGCGGTCACCTAAAAAATCGGGAAAGACATTGATAGAGGTTCTCTCGTGCTGACAACATCAGCAGAGATAAACTTTTACAATATAAGGTCAACAAAAGAGTGCCGTTTGTACTGACTTACCATCCCAAATTTGACAAGTTATCATCATCAACGAAAATTGGAAAGCAATCGAAAAACATCCTAAACAATCCAAGATCTTCCCCAAGCCACCCGTATTGGCTTTCCGTAGGCCCAAAAGCCTTAAAGACTAGCTGGTGAGAGCTGATTTATCCTCTAAATCAGGCTCTTCGTCAGTGGGTTCTTGCAAGGGGTGTGGAAATGAGCGATGTCTGACTTGCAAGCAAATACTGAATACCCAGACTTTTAACAGTCGCTCCACTGGTACAGAATACACCATATTTTGCAATGTTAATTGCAAGACTACAAATGCTGTGTATCTTCTACAGTTTAAACGTTGTAAACAGTATGTTGGTGAGTCAGAACAGTCATTTCACAAACGTATGAACGGCCATCGTAGTGACTATGAATGCAAGCCAGACCTTCCTCTCAGTCGACATTTGAGATCCCCTGGACACACCAAGGCAGATCTCAATCGACTGACTATTACCATCATAGACCACAACACTGCTTGGTCTAGGGAGAAGAGACTCACTCGGGAAAGATTTTGGATAAGAAAATTAAAACGTTGGCACCGAATGGGATCAATGAAAAGGTGTAGTTTTAATCGCGCAGTGCTATTCATTTGGATTGTATAATTACGCAGTCTCTGTTGTAATTCCTTTACCTTCGTCAACTCTGAAATTCTAGAATTATACCAGTTTGAATCGCACGGTGCTATTCACTTGAGATCTATAAATACACAGCCTCTGTGTAATTACTTCACTTTCGTCAAAATTTGTAATTAAAAAATTATACCAGTGCAAATCGAACAGTGCTATTCATTTGGAATGTATGAATACGCAAACTCTGTTGTAATACTTAACCTTCGTCAAATTTGAAATTTTAGTATTATACCAGTAATGTAATAACTTAACTTTCGTCACGTACCTGTGAAATTTTAGAATTGTACCTGTTCATATATCGCACATTACTATTCTTTTTATATTCATATATATCTATGCAGTCTCTGTTGTAAATACTTAACATACGTCATTTTTTGAAAATTTAGAATTATACAAGCATTCTTCAGTTTTTAATTGTATAACGATAAAGATTGTTTTAGTTAGATCTGAATAGATTGATATGTTTCATTTTACATCATTATAATCATACTAATGAAGGATATCTATTATCCGAATATTTATAGATACTTACATTAATTGTTTCCTTTTTTTATATTGGTGTTGTTTTGTGCACTAATTCAGGTATATATATATATATAGATAAGGAGATGTGGTATGATTGCCAATGAGACAACTATCCGCAATAGTTCAAATGACGAAGATAAAAATAAATATAGGTCACCATACGGCCTTCAACAATAAGAAAAAACCCATACCTTATAGTCAACTATAAAAGACCCCAACATGAAAAATGTGAAACAATTCAAACGAGGAAACTAACGGCCTTATTTATTCAATACAGGAATCTGATGTACAGTAGTTGTCGTCTGTTTATGTAGTTCATACGTGTTTCTCGTTTCTCGTTTTTATATTGATTAGACCGTTGGTTTTCCCGTTTGAATGGTTTTACACTAGTAATTTTGGGGCCCTTTATAGCTTGCTGTTCGGTGTGAGAAAATGCTCCGTGTTGAAGGCCGTACCTTGACCTATAATGGTTTACTTTTATAAATTGTTACTTGGATGGAGAGTTGTCTCATTGGCACTCATACCACATCTTCCTATATCAATGTACGAAAAAAACAAATATGACAGTCATGTATACCAACGACAACCACTGAATTACAGACTTCTGACTTGGGACATGCAAAAGAATGAGGCGGGGTTTAACATGTTTGTATGCGCTCAACCCTCCTCCTAAATTTGGACAGTGGTGTTACAGCACAACATAAGAACAAACTGTAAAAATCAGTTTCAAATGGCTTAACTCAATAGATCGGTACGAAGCTCAAACAAACCAACTAACATTAAAACAATAGACACAAAGTACCAATATAAGTCGCAACGAACTTCTTCCCTTCAACAGTGAAATTATGGAATAAGATACCTTTCAATATTAGACAATGCGACTCTCTTCTCTATTCAAAAGCCTTATTTGTAAACAAAATAAGAAGGTTCCCATATATTATTATGTTGGAAACCGCAATGGACAAATTTTCAATGCACGCTTGCGAATGAACTCTAGCGCTTTAAATTCTCATTTATTTTTACGTAATTTAGTTGATTCGACGAATTGTGGTTGTGGTTCTATAGAAACAATCTCTAATTTTTTTATTAGCGTGTCCATATAAAACTAACATACGCAAAGTGTTAATTTTGTTTTTGGCGGATTTTCCGCAGCGTTTTGATGTTACTATTTTCCTTTTTGGTTCAGATTTTTTAACTGATGAAGAAAATAGTACTGTTTTTGTTTCGGTACAGAAATATATATTGAAAAGTAAAAGGTTCACACCATGGTATGAAAGATTATTTATATGTTTTACTTGCATTTCATTTAGTTCATTTCATTCACTTGGGTTTTTTTTCTCCTTTTTTTTCTCTCTCTCAAATTACAATATAATCAATCTAATTTTGTATTTACTATTCTTACTCTATTCAAATTGACAGAGCATGCTCCAAGTATTTATTATGTTGTATGCTATCATTTATTTTGGAGACAGATTAAGATAAGCAATGTTGCTTGTTTCTTAATCCAGTTGTTTATAGTGTATTATCTTATATTATCATGATTTGATTTATTGAATACATAATGTTTAAACCAAGAGTACTTGCAGTAATTTCAAAACCAATTATAACTTATAAATAAATCATGTCTTCCCAGACTAATGCATCAAGTGCATCAAGCAATACAATGTTGGATTGAGAAGTACGTACATTTTGTGTGTTTAGCGGGTATGTTTATTTTTTTAACAGCAATACATCCTAAATGTTTCATTTAATATTTGTCTAGAAATGGAAAACAAGAAAAATGTTCAAATGCTACTACTTTGATGAGGAGTATGATCAAGCGTATGTTATACATGGTCACACAGAAACAAATCCCCATGGTAGCTTCCTTTCAATCAGATAGTATAGTGCCTCAAAGAAATTGAAAATACGGATTTCTATTTAGACATTACAGTTAACAATGTATATCAACGGAACTCTGCGAAAGACATGAATCAAATACACGAGGTGTACGTTATTATATATATAAAAAAAATGTCCTATCATTATTTCAAAATGATCATATTAAAGCTTATTGATGATTTATTTCATTGTTTATTATATATTCCATTTAATTTAAATGTTATTGTCAATGGAAAAAAGTTCAGGGTTGGATTAAGATCTTGTGTTTTTTTTTTTTTTTTTTTTGTTATTGTACTTTTTAGGGGGCTGGCCCCATGCCTCTCTTAGAAGAATATTTGTGTTTATATTGCATTTTACTGATGTATTACTGCTGTCCCTAAGTTTTGTTACTCCTATTTTAAAACTCCAGGGTTCGCCACTGTATTGTATATAAATCATAAAATATTATTTACTGTAAAAA
The DNA here is from genome assembly GCA_017311375.1 of Mytilus coruscus. NCBI lineage: Eukaryota > Metazoa > Mollusca > Bivalvia > Mytilida > Mytilidae > Mytilus > Mytilus coruscus. The sequence continues at coordinate 95,908,457 of CM029596.1, read as the reverse complement.
CAAAATGTAGCATAAAATAGTATTGAAAAGATTATGAGTCACCTGTTCTCGGTTCTAAAGACATTTTTACAAAGAATCCAGTAATTTCTAATATATCTTAGTACCGAAAAGATATGGTAAAATGTTTTCTGAACAGAAAGTTATCATTAAATTGAAAAGGTTTAATTTGATCAACATAGTAATATGTTTTTGTGACTTATTAGGAATAAATTATATTGTCCTTGATTGTTACAAACTGGAAAAAGTCAGTTTTAAGCCGAAGAACGCCTTCTCTCTTATTCACATTAAAAAAAAAAAAACAATTGTTACAAAACCCGGACGTTTGAAATTTTGCTCTCGAAAAAACACGGACAATGTAAAACACTGAATTGTAAGTGAACTATAAGGAAATTGTGCGTCGTTTGTGTTCAAAACATGTATAGTATTCAGAATAAGATGAACAGTCATGAATAAAACTATTATACTCACGAAATAACAGTAAGTTGATCTGATCGCATGTAATATCCCTCGAAAAAACCTGATCTTCACTTGAAAAAGGTGGACCGATTTACTCGAAAAAAACACGATCTCAGCAGGACACTATACCTACTGTGACCACGGTCCATCTGATACACGTATAACTTTTTTATCTTTATCAAACTTCATTTTTTAAAGATTTATAGAAGCCCAGATTATGAGAAAAGCTTTATGCTACATGTGATAAAAAATATTGATTTTTTAAAGCGATTTATATAAACCTATAATTGTTTACATATATTCCTTTTTTTTAAAAATCCTTTTTACACTTTAGAGAAGTGAAGAGATATAAATGAACTTATAAATGGATTAACTTGGGTATTTTGTACACACGATATATCCTTTCCGTTAATGAATGATATCCAAGTTTATAAGACAAGTACATTTTTAAGAGAGGGCGGAAACCGGCAATACGATGCTCTCTTGTGATTTCTACGTAAATTACACTTCCTCATCAACAAAATGGCCGTTAGATAAGTCAACTACACATGTATACGAGTATGTTGCTGGTTCTTTGCGCTTTGTTTTGTTGTATTACTAAATGTTTCGGTAAGTACACATATCTACCACGTGTGTTTTTCGTCGTATGACTTTTATTCTGAATAGTTAAAGAAAAAGATGTATATTTTATCAGTCTTAGTGGATATTGACATAAACTCAAAAAGTTTGTGAAAATCTTAGCACCAAATTTTATATAACGTATAAATACATGTATATGTATATACACATGACAACAGTTAATGCGGATGTACATGAATTGAAATACTTTTAATCGGACAAAACAAACACAAGTGGTGATCAAGTTAACACAACGTAGATTGACAATGTTAAAATTATAATGGAAAACGAAGTTTTAATTGTTGTATTTACTGAACAAAATAAAGCCATTATTTTTGCAATGAATTTCAAACTGGCTTCTACTTGGGTATCCATTGCCTTAGAAGTTCTGGTAAATTTCACAATAGTCAAAGCGGTATTAAAAAAAAGTTAGTAACTTTAATAAACAAATTTCGTTTCATCTCAGCTTCTAGTAAGTGTTCTACGACTATAATCTTTCGGAACTGTAAACTAGATCACTTACTTCTATTAAAGAACTATAGTTATTAATTTTTGTAATAAAGCATATGAAATAATGGAATTAACTATTTTTTGAATTTCAATACTCTTTGGATGTTTTGGATAAATTACGTGCTTTTGGTGGTTCGTTCAATTGAGTTGACAGTTGAGATTTTTCGACTCTGTAGACTAACTCACAATGTTCGCTAATTTTTTTTGAATGGTCCTTTGAAAAATCTGGTTGCAGATTTATTTGCTGAAACTCATATAAAGCCCTTTTCTGTAATGAAAAAGGGAATTTTGCTAGATATACTTACTGGAACTGTGATGAGCTGATCAAAGCTTTAAATTTTCTTTTTGAAAACATTTATGTACGTTTCGGTAATGCAGTTTATTGACAGGGTGTAGGTATTCCTATGTGCACCAATTGCGCCCCTTTAATAGCAGACTTGTTCCTGTATCGTTATGAATAACAGTTTATGGCTAAACTCAGTAAGTATCCGTCTAAATTAAATTTTATTGATAAATTTAAAAACACTTACCATTACCTTGATGATATTTTTGCTTTAAATTATCAAGAATTTTCGAATTTTACTGCAGAAATTTACCCAAAGGAAATTACTTTAAATAAATCTAATACCGACAGCAATAATTGTCCTTTTCTAGATTTGGATATTTCAGTTTCAACTGATGGATTATTAAGTTAGGGATTTCGTCACCACAAATTAATAAAAAAAAACTTTTACCGAATTATTTCATAGATACAAATATTTGGTTAGGAAGTTTGGCTGTTCTTATCAAAAACGGGATACAACATTCTTATTTTTACGGTGATGTTGTTTATAAGGCCCGTAATATTAGATACGATTCATGTAAACTAATTCATCTTTTGAACAAACTTATTCTTAAAGGTTATCAATTTAACACAGTAGTAAAATATTTAAATATTGTTTTTATTGGTACTAACATTGAATTTGTATTTGAAAAATTAAAACACAACTAAATATATATTGCTATATATGTACAGTTATGAGAACTCATTATTCTATATCTTATCGATATTGTTTACTTATATTTTGGCATTGCACAAGGTCATGCGTTTCTCAGACTATTTATGACGTCTTTACACTAAACCCGTCGGATTTGTACTGATAGATACTTTAGTCTGGGAGAACACGATTTATTTATTAGTTGCAATTGGCTCTGAACAAGCTTTTAGTAACTGCGAGTACTCTTATTTCGGTGCTTTGTTTCTATTGTTTTTATGTTATAAAAAAAAGGAGATGAGGTATGATTGCCAAAGAGACAACTATCCACCAAAGTTCAATTAAAGTGGATGTAAGCAATTATAGGCAATCGTACGGCCTTCAACTATGAGAAAGACCCATACCGTATAGTCGGCTATAAAAGGCCTCGACATGAAAAATATGAAACAATTCAATTGAGAAAACTAACGGCCTAATTTATAACAAAACAGTTAACAAAAAACAAATATGACAGACATGAACCACAGACAACCACTGAACTACAGGCTCCTGACTTGGGACAGGCACATAAAGATTGTGGCGGGGTTAAACCTGTTTCTGAGCGCTCAACCCTCCCCCTAACCTGGGACAGTGGTGTAACAGCACAACATAAGAACAAACTATAAAGATCAGTTGAAAAAGGCTTAACTCATCAGATCGATACAAAAGCAGAATAACATCAAACATAAACACAGACCGAAGTTATTTTTGTGACTGGTACTGATCTTTTGAGTTAAGCCAATTGCTACTGATTTTTACAGTTTGTTATTTTTCTGAACTTTTATACCACTGTACAGGGTTAGTGGAGGGTTGAGCGCTCACAAACAGGTTTAACTACGCCACATTTTTTATGTGCCTGTCCCAAGGCAGGAGCCTGTAGTTCAGCGGTTGTCGTTAGTTCATGTCTGTCATATTTGTATTTCGTAAATTGTTGTTTTTCAATTTGGCCGTTGGTTTTCTCGTTTGAACTGTTTCATATTTTTCATGTCGGGGCCTTTTATAGCCGACTATACGCTATAGGTTTTCCTAATTGTTGAAGGCCGTACGGTTGCCTTTAATTGCTTATATCCACTTCATTTGAACTGTGGTGAAGAGTTGTCTAATTGGCAATCATACCACATCTCCCCATTTTTATAAAGCTTGTTTTCCCTTGAGAATTTAACTGTCTTTAATGCATTAGGTAAGTTTGACTTGCATGGTATATTTCAAGTATTTTCTATAAAAAAAAATATCTTCTGGCAATTTTTCAAGTACTACGAATTTCCTATTTCCATCTCAAGCTTTTTCCATTTACAAGTATAACATTATGTCACATTTAGATGACGATACATTGGCACTTGCACGTCGTACAGTTTATATTAACAGTGGATTTTATGTGTTAGTAATAGTAATTTGTTACATTTTAAGTTTTGTTTTTAAAGATGAATTCCCTGATAATTTGTGACATTTTTCGTTTTCAATTATATTCGTTTATACATGCATACTGATCAGTGTTTAAACTTTATTTAAAAATAATCTGGTACAGGAATTTGTTTTATCAACGAAAGGTATATTGAGCATTTGAAATGATCTTTTTAAGAGGTAAGAACAATTTTCCTGTATTTGTTTCACTCACAGGGTCAAAATCTGAAAGTCGTCAAATCTCTTTGTGGAAGCGTAACATGTTGTTGAAGGCAATTTGATAGTAAATCACAAATTTTACATGCTTTTGTCAAATTTTGCCTCAAAGGCCTTCGATAACCAAAATGAATTAATTTGTATTCGAAAGATCTTTACGTCCAACATAATCTGTTAAAATTTAGGTTTGGGGCGATCTCCAAGCGTTTATACGTTGGTGATCTGTTTAGAAATTAACCATAATATTACCAGAACCTTTAAGTACACACATTGGCCTGTGATACTTCTGATTAAGATATAAATATTGAGATTTTTTTTAAATGGCCCTGATGTGAAATTAATTCAGGGGAAATTGACCCTACCTCTTTTTAAGAAAACTTATGAAATATAAATATTCTATAAAGTTTATGTTCGATATTTTTTTAATGAAAATGATTAATTTGCATCTTTCCATATTGAGGTATTCAATTTAAACATCAAGCACACTTACAATATAATGAATAATCTTTCTGTTCTTAGTCTGGAGCCTGTAACTGATTGTCAGCATTGCTTTTTCTTTTGATTCAAACTAGAATCATATTCAAAGGGCATTGCTGATCAAAATGAGGTGTCGTGATTGGAACCCGTCATAATATTTGTATAAAAATCGAAGTAAATAAGCTTGAAATCCTCTTTCTTTCTAGGTTGAAACCATTCTATGTGGCACATCCACTAGATCCCCTTTTTCTTAATTTCTAGATCGCCGCTTAGTGCATATAATGTCAAAGTCTAACATATAATATTTTCTGCTGTCTAAGCGCTACCTCGGGTTAAATCTTATCAGAAAAGTTCTAACATTTAATAGCAAAGGTGTTTTATGATTGTAAGAACAGATAATAAGAAAAAAAAACAATTTTCTTCAATTTAACATTTCTTATAAGATAACTTAAAATACATTAGATTCGGCAGAAATTTATAAGAATGTTGAATTATAGAAAAAACAAGAAGAATTGCAAAATATTTTGATAAAGGAGAAGGCATGATTAGGCCACTTGTTTGGCCCCTTGAATTCGAAAATCAAAAAGTAATATAGATCGACATAATTACAACCTTCAGATGTACTTCCTTTATTGGTCTTTCAGATATTATACAATTAGTGTCTTCATGAGATGAATACTAATATGTGGTTTTATTCACTTTTAAACAACTGATAGTCACTGAGGCCTGGAAAGTCTACAGAGCAGTTCTCCTGACACTTTTAGAACAGTTTCTGACAGAAGCGGCTGTACCATAGAACAGTTTTTGACAGTGATACTCTGGAAATGATTCTGACAGATTTATCCTAGAATAGATCACGACAGTTCTATCTTTAGAACAGTTTGTGACAGCTCTATCAGTTTATATAGTATTCTAGTGAAGCAGGGTCTTTTTACCCTTCCGGAACACCTAATACCAACCCAGGGTTTTTGGCGAGGTTCATTTTGCTAAGTGTTTTGTGTGTGGTGATTTGTAGACGGTTGTTTGTTTTTTCGTCCATTTTCTTTTCGACAATGGTATTGTTTATTTCTCATCGACTTCTGATGTTTGATTGTCTCCTTGGTATCTTCTGTCTCTTTTTCCAAATCATAATATTATTTGAAGAATTTTAGTATAGAAAAAGATTGCACACGCTGACATGTCAAGCCTGCTTTACTTATTATGACTAATTTATATGTTGAAAGTCTCCGAGACCAAGGTCTTCATGCAAATTTCACGAACACTTACATTGATAATGATTAATGACATGAGGTGTAGATCAGATGGACTCTTTCATACTGAAATGTGAACATTGCAATGGTTCTATATACCAACAATAATTGCTTTATTACTAAAAAGTACATAAAATCATAGACATGTTTTATACGGTCGTACAACTATAAAAATGAGGTTAAGAACAACTGACATATGCAAGATGGAATTAAAGATATGGATTATCAAGTTCGTTTACCTTCTTAAATATAAAGTTTTATAAATGAAATAATTCACGCCGCCTCCAACGCCACCACTGGATTCAGATCCCTATGTCTCACATTCTGCGATACTAAGTGTACTCACAGGCAATACAGATCACTATAAGCTCATGGGCAAAATGTAAATTTGTTAAAAAAACCAAACATAATATTCGTACTTTTCCGCCTTGAAACTTCTTTTGGCAGCCGTTATAACTGTCATACATGAACTAGGGTTTGGTTTCCGTATTTAAAATACTTCGTTTACGACGATTATAATTTAAATTTTCACATTAACAATGGCTGTGTTCTATGGTTACATATGCTTTGAAATTTTTAGAAATAAATATAATCATGGGTGACTTTTTACATAGGGTTCACCCACAGTTTTTATTTATTTACTATCCGTAGGTGACCAATCCTACCCACACTCTAGAACATGGGTAGATGAAAATGTTACGTCACAAACCTGGAGGAAAAAGACGAATTAGTTACAACAAGCGCTTTTTATAGAAATTCGATTTTTAAAGTACATGTATTATGGATGGTTATTGAATAAAAGTAATGACTATTTTAAGCATTTTATTATACAGCACGTGCAGTAACTGTCAACTGTCTTGTTTTCGCTCACAGCACTATAAGGGGACGACCATTCAATTCTGATGTGGGGGCTGGCAGATTTTTGAAAAACATAGGCTGACCCCCATTAAGTTGGAAATGATTAATCTTGCCTTGTCACGTGTGAAACTAAATATTCTGGCCCTTAATTTTTTAACACAACGGTTCACTCGCTAAATTTGCAGAGGTATACAATAGTTACAGACTTAATTTTGACTGCTATTTTTGTTTGAAATTAAATGTGTATCCTACCAAAAAGGTTAGTTGTATCATAAATAATCTGGCCGCCTTTAAGTTGGAAATAAATATTCTGACCTCATCATATTTGCCGACCCCACTCAGAGGTAGGGTACTCGCAATTTGAATTGCACATTGTGATTACATACTTTTTGTTCTTTCAGGCATGACAATGATCACCCTAAATATGATTAAAATCCAACAAAAAATCTCTGATTGAGAAGTACTGTATATGTATATACTACAGGGGGTAATGAGAAAAGAGCAGTGGAATAAAGATATTATGGACTAAAAAATGATGAAACTAAAAACCATCTAGTGACTGCAAATAAAGACAAACAATCAGCAAAATATCTCATTTCTCGTGCTTATTATATCGTCTCTTTCTGCCTTTCTCTTTTTAAAAATATTCAACAGGAAAAGATTATTAATATTCTTAGGTGACTGATTGTTCAGTTGTACGTTATAACAATATATGACGGTCCGATGAGTTTGACCCTTTCTTAATAAAGAAGACAAGATGTATCGATTTAGTGGTGTTGTAAATGCTGAGAAGCAAACTAAAATCAGAGTTTCATAGCAAAAGTAAGTAAAAAGCATCGTTTTAAAACATTTCAAGAAAATAGATGAAAGACTCAAATGGCCGGGTTCCGAAGAACGTTTCTTAAACAATGACGGGAATGCTCTATACTGAACATTTAAATATTTGAAATATGAAATGTAAAAACTCCAATTCCATTATAGCAGGTGCACAACTTCAACATAAGTGCAATTTTCCTGTGAAGTTTCAGGGATCTGGGTTGAAAACTATATGAGAAGTTTATACAAAAGTTGTAACATCCTCCTTCATAAATTTTGTTGAAGTCCCCACGTCTGGAAAAATGAGAAAAAATTCCTCAAACAATTCAATAATAACAGGTGCAAAACTTCAACATATGTGCAATATCGCTCGCCCGCCCATACGCCCGACATCACCATGTTATAAGCCTTTTTTGGATTTCGTCAAATCTGGCCAAAAATTGTATAACCTAAGGTGCACAAATGTCAAAATGAAGGTATCAGTATAGGATGTCAGTCCATAGGAAAGAAGATCTCATTTCTAAAGCCTTTTTTTCTTTCTACTGCCCAAGTTCCAAATTTACATCTTATGATCAATGTTTAATTCTTCTGAATTAGTAACTGCAATATTCCAACTTTGCAATGCTTTCAATGATTTAACAGCAACGGTCACAAATACTCAGAATTGAGCTGATATGAACATTGATTGGAGAATATAATTCTATAAGTTATTTTTTCTCAGCGTAAATCCCTTTTCTGCATCGCGAGTGCCATTTTGGTATCCGAAGTCATCAACAATATCGTTTTGAATTTCTTTCTACTTAAAGGTACTCTGAGGTAGCAAAGTCATGCATCAAGGTGATACGGGGTAAGCGCTTGTTCAACCATGGTTAATAATTTGTTTACCTATAGGTAGATATCCAAACGCATCCATTTACTCTAGACATATATATTTAATATATACAAGTGTGGACACAGATCAGTGTGGATAGTATGTTTGAATGTTTGACAGTGTTTTCTGACAAAAAAGTTTTCGATGGTTTTTTTTCCCATAATGTTCTATATTAATCTATGTTCCACAGTGACAGCCATCCTCAATATCAGACCAGTACCAAACACTAAAAATTTGTAGTGTTATTTATTCAATATTTGGTTTTTATCTTCAAGACTATCATGGAGGAGACACTGTTTGTACAAGTTATATGGATTACCAAATGATTCTGTTAAAATATGTTCCACTACTTTGCTTTTGGATAAAAGCAAAAACTCAAAATTAGTAGAGGAACACATAAGCTGCATTTCTACATTATATGTGAACTTAATATGCAAGATGGTTCATAAGAACCTGTATAAATGTTCTTCTCGTATGGTTATAATTATGTCCGTTGTGGTGGCCTTTCTTACTCGGAACACTGTAGTTTAAGATCATTCCAGTATCATTAGTGAAAGATTTCATATACATGTTCGAAATTGTTTCTTAGAAGATGTCTAATAGTTCAAAGTGATGATAATACCTGGCATGCACATGGGGCTAGATGAGCAAGAAAGTACACTTCTGTTGTATTACACATGTATTTTAATTATTTCTTTGAAAATGTCTTTTTCTTAGACCCTCCTAGGCCTGGTTGAAGTTATATAAACATGATAAAAGACAAATTTACCAGTATGAAATAATTCAAATAACATGGTATATCCAATTTATTTGTTTGTGATTCTTAATTTCTATAAATAAATTATGGCAAATAGTGAAGACTAAAAGAAATATGAAAAAAGGTATTGCAGAATTATTCTTGTTTCGAGGTTTTTGTTATGTGAATAAAAATATAAATGAAACCTGTAGGATGCAGTTTTGTCGTGGTATAAAAATAAACAGTGCTGTAATCTGGCAATTAACATTAACACAAATTAAGAAATAACGAATGAATGATAAAAGTTGAACAATGAAAGATAATTTTAGGAACTGACTAAGCCTTAAGAGTTTCGTCCATATGTATGAATGCATGACCAGTAGCACTCAGGACTCTTCAAAAGCCAGTACAAATGGTTAAAAAAGTGTTACAAACCACCATCATATTCCAGGTAGCAATGTTTGGTATATTTCAATGTGCTTTTTTATTATTTGGCTATCTGGATGCAAAATGTTTGGTTCAAATGTAAATAAAATGTTTAATCTCCCTTTTAAAACTACTTACCGGTGTGTTCTGAGGATGCTGCTTCAATAATTCCTTGTGCTGACAATTACAATGATCTTATCTTAGTTGTTCATATGTAGATATGGTTGTTTATGAATCTCAATTTCATAAAAAAATGCATTGGCATATCAATGAACTGAGCTTAATGCAAAGCACTTTAATAATACACTTTGACAGAGAGCTCAATCAAGTGATATACTTCTTGAACACCACTAACAAACATGCCTAACAGCATGGATAGGAGATCCTGAAAATAGACATGTCAATTAATTATATTATATGCAAATAAAATATATATGTACATGTATATAAAACTTATACAACTTATACTCTGGTAAAAATAGAAAAAAGCAAGTAGATGTCACTACATGCACAAATTAATATATCTTGAGTGCTCCTCTCTTGAAATAAGAACAAATTTCCACCTTATCATAGTAAACAGGTGAAAAAAACATTCAAAACTAAATAATGTTTTCAGTGTCTATTACCGTCACAACTGAATCAATACATTTGTATTAGTACATGTATTTGCATCAGTGTGAATATGTGCCAAAAAGTAGTAACATTTTTTTAATGTATATTCTCCAAATATTATACACTGCTGTATGGCTGGTGTGGACGCGTGGACTACATCTAGGCATAAGGTCTGTGCAAATTGAAAAATATATAAAATTGAGAATGGAAATGGGGAATATGTCAAAGAGACAACAACCCGACCAGAGAGCAGACAACAGCCGAAGGCCACCAATGGGTCTTCAATGCAGCGAGAAAATCCCGCACCCGGAGGTGGTCCTCAGCCCCTTACTAAAATTGTGTGCTAGTTCAGTGAAAATGGACGTCACACTAAACTCCAAAACATATAAATGAACTAAAATTAAAAAACATACTAGACTAACAAAGGCCAGAGGCTCCTGACTTGGGACAGGCGCTAAAATGCGGCGGGGTTCAACATGTTTTGTGAGATCTCAACCCTCCCCCTATACCTCTAGCTAATGTAGAATAAAGAAACACATAGCAATACGCACAGTAAAACCCAGTTTAAAAGAAGTTCGAGTCCGATGTCAGAATAGGTAACAAAAGAAACTAAGCAAAATGACAATGATACATAAATGAACAAAGGACTACTAGCAGTTACTGACATGCCAGCTCCAGACCTCAATTAAATTGATTGAAAGATTATGTCTTCATCATATGATACATGTATATACACGAGGCTGGTATGGACACACTTGCATGCACAAACAAAAAAGCCGAAAAAAATCTAGATACATGAAGATAGAGAGAGAGGTGTTGATAATTTTATCCTGACTTTTACGTATTTTACTTTAAGAAAAAATATGCTGTTGTGGATCAATAAATTTATTTTTATTTTCGGAAAAAAGACATTCAAATGAAATGGATGCATCAGAAGCAGAAGCTAATCTGTTTAACTTTCCCAGTATGGATTCAAAGTCTTGTGACAGTACTCATGTAGAAACTCAAACTATGCCTAGTAATTCATCAGATTCATACTGATTACCAAAAGTGCAAGTCCTGTGAAATGCATTCAAAACTATTCTAATATTGGAGAACTTTCAAAAGAAGACATGATGAGAGACAATAATTTTAAACTTCAATTAAATCAGACAAAATTGCAATATGTAGATGATTTCCTTTTTCTGCTTGGTAAATTTTAACTATGAAAAAATTAGGGGGGTAGTGAATATACATGTAATCTGGTAGAGTTAATCCGTGTGAATTAATTGGTCATGTGTACAATAATTACTTAACCATTTTTACTTAATTTAAGAAAAAAACAACTATGATACAATTTAATCAATATCTAAACTCATCATTTGCTCATTAGGAGTTTCAGAGCCAAGTAAATTAGAACAGTGGGGTCACTGAAGCAGACATGTACATTTCTGTCAACACAAAAATAAAAGTTAAGATGCTTTTCATGCTTTTAATACCTTATTTAATGAATGATTTATTTTCGAAAAGAACATCAAACATAGACAAATTGTAAAATTATGTAAATATGTTTTTAAATCGGATGTGACCTTGAGAAGTCAAACCGGTGTTATGTTGCCGCAGAAATTCTGCACACGTCCCTTGCACTTTTGACTGATACATACGCGGATATTATGATTTCTATAGAAATCATTGATGGAACCCATTATAAATACATTTTTTATTATTCCTGGAGTAGATAATAATTTTATTTTAATATTTGGGAATTATTCAATTTGTTTTATGTTAAAATAATTAACTTCATAATTTTGATGAAAAAATCCATTTTAATTCAATTTTTTCATCAAAATGATGATTTTCATTTTCATCTATCAACAAACTTTTAAATTGTAGTGGCATGTTTGGTCAACTGATAAGTTGTATGGCTGATTACAGGTAAAGCAGTAATTTCTATTTGACAGTTGCGTGTACTCTTGGGTGTGGAATACCTTAATTTTATGGGGAACATCCTGTCCATGTGTAATACTTAATATATATATTCCAACAGATGACATTACACAAATTTTTCTTCTGTTAAATGAATGATTTGTATATCATCATAATTTGCTATTTATATAAACCACATTTTGGTATAATAATTATTTACCATATCAACATTGAATATTATGAATGTATCGACTGCAAAATAACATTCCTTATGGCTTGTTATAAATTCATTTCTTCAATGAATACTCATGAAAATATTTTTAAGAACATAAATAAATAATATGAAAATGTTTTGACGTGAGAAATATATATATATATATATATATTAGTAAAAGAAAACATTAATATCTATGCACACGTACCGAAAAATTATGTTTGCGGATGAATATCTCGAAAACGCATTCCAACAACAGCGTGAAAATATTTTTTAAGAACATAGATAAATGATATGAAAAGGTTTTGTCGTGAGAAATATATAAAACAGTAACAAATCATGTATACCGAAATTTTGTGTTAACGTATGTGGAAGAATATCTCGAGAGATGATCTGCTATGTATATAACTGTTATACAAATATTAATATAATATATAACAACAAACCAGATTATACTGATAACAAATGATTATTTCACTACAATATAATAATTATTACGGTGAGGTTGGATTCCCTGTCATTTAGTCATCATCCACACAGGAACTTGTCTCAGAAAAAAATATCTATGTACCTTAACCTAACTTTCAGGTAATAGAGATATGATTTTTTTCTAAGACAAGTGCCTGTGATCATCCACCAGAACTTGCTGTCATCCGATGTTCAGTACTTCAGTACTTTGATTATTATACCTAGAGTTGGAATATATTGCATTGACCTTGTTTATCTGTGGGTTTGTCCGTTTGTCCAATAAATATTTCCGTCACAGTTTTTCGTGTATGTTGATATATCCTTATATTAACTTCCACACATATTATAAACTAATTTCATTTGTTCAGAAAGAGATGTCCTGAACACACTGCTGAATGCCTTGAGCAGCCTCGACACCCCCTGCAGACCAATTTTGTGTTAAGCCACCAAAAAAGTCTGCCTTTAATAAATTTGTACTGCCATTTTTGTACTTATTAATTGTGAAGTAATTGCAGGTCTCCCAATTTATGCAAGGTAAAACAAATTGACAAATAATTACATGCAGATGACCATTAGTCCACAGAAAGGCGTCACAGCAAAAAAATTAAAATAGCTTATTAATTGTGAAGTAATTGCAGGTCTCACCATTTATGCAAGGTATAACAAATTGACAAATAATTAGATGACCATTAGTCCAAAGGAAGGCGTCACAGAAAAAAAATACCATTTCAACATGTTCAAGACGTCATTACTATTTGGCCTAGATGACCATTTGATATTTTGGGGGCCAGAAGGAAATTTTGCAGATTGACCATTCATTTTCATCTGTTGCTATACGCATGCTTATTTTATTTAGTGAATACGATATTCATTTTCAAAATCCTCCTCCTCAAAATCAAATGGTAATCTCCTTTCCTTTCAACTTTATACCTACATGTACTACCTCTGTACCTTTGTCTTCAGGTCTAATCCTCTTGCCCCCTGTTTTTGTTACTCTCAAGCACATATATTAAGTTAAGCTTCTGCAGACCCCTCATATGGGATCTGGGGAATGTCCTACTATAGTGAGAATTTCTCCTCACAATTGATAGGGATTTTTGTTTGGGGGTCAAACTTTTTAAACTATGTTCTAAAGGAGGTCATTATCATGTATGTGGTTAATAAAGTTAGGGGGTGCCAACAAACTTTTAAATGTGAAAAATTTGAACCGACCCTCTAAGCTGATAAAAAATGACCGTTCCTTAAGTTTAGCTTCTACAGACCCCTCATCTGGGAAATGTCCTACTATAGTCAGATAGTGAGAATTTCTCCTCGCGGAAGGTTCCAGTTTTCATTATTTATGGTCAGATCATATGTTTTCGTACGTCATATGAATTCGTACTATGCATGTTTTTGCAATGGAAATTGTGACATCACAATGCATTCTTAATAGCACGAAAACCCATGAGACGAGGATAAATCCGACTTAAGGTAGCTGGGGTGTCTTCCTCCATCTTCGATTTTGAAATAGCAGATAGCAATCGGTCTAGATCTTTAATGAAATATGCAAATTTCGAGAGTAGTATGTAATTCATGTGTAAGACTTGTCATGTTAATATAGAAAATTATGTGTTTTATCATATTTTCAGCTGTATTTTACAAAAAAACAGAATATTTTTGTTTGATTCACTTTTTTCCAAATTTGCCACATAAGGGTAGATAACTCAGATGTAAGGGGACATAACTCAGAGAAAGTAACTTTTATAATAGAATGTGTTGTGAAGTTACCTATTTTTATGTAGCAAGAAAACGAGTCCGGTGACCCCATTTTTTTTCTTTTTCTTATCTAAAAGCATATTATTACAGCTATCTTCTCATATTTTATCTTAAAATTCTATGGTGTAGTTTTCTTTTTATCACACAAAATTGGGTTTTCCATGTATAATCTATACAAAATCTGACAATTTTGCACAACCTGTAGCGTGATAAAAAGCCCAGTGACCCATACTTTTTATTATATTTTTGAAAAAAGCATGACATAAACTACATTTTGACAAATTATTAAAAAATTCCATGGATTTTTGTTTAGACCCCCAATCTACCTTAAAACATATGAAAAAGTCACCAGGTCACTGTTAAACAGTTAAATCTGACAGCCAGACAGGTTATTCCACTGGTCGGTCCACTGAGACCCAATTTCACTGACGGCTAGATATGTTTGTATATATACTAATTCTTACCTTTTCTTTGATGCAAAATATCCAAAAGAAATGATAAAATGTCTAGCTGAGATACGATGACCCAATTTTGAGCCTCCAATTTTGGGAGAAAATAAATAGAGAACTCCATCAAATTTCACGGAGCTGAATTTCCGGATTATTTAAATCGAATGTTCCGGAAAATTTCTCAGGTGTACCACACAAAGCAACGGCGTAAAGTTAAAAACATCAGTTCAGCGATACAGGCCTAATTTATATGTATGATTATGTGTTTCGTGTCAACCCCTATAACAAATTAAGTTTTCAAATAAAACACTTCCGCCCGCCATGAGCCAGTAAATATTCTTTTTGTTATAAAAGTAGTTAACTAAGTTATAACATACTAGTATTAATACGCGCATCTGAATGTTAGTATGTAACAATGTACAAACTTTCAAGAACATTTCATGAAGCCTGTAAGAAGTGGATCCCGAACAGTATAAAAGTTCAGGGAGGATAATTTCCAAAATACTTACTGAAGAAAAAACTTTATGATGCAAAATTGACACACTGTTTATTGCACAAATTTTGGTTGAAATTGGGCAACTGACTCAAAAGTTAATTCGTACAGACGGGCAAACAGTCAGGCTTATTTCTATATACACCAAAACTTTGTTTGATATTGAAATGTACAAATTTGGTCTTTACCATTGCATGAAGCATGACACAATCTCTACATTTCACCAACTATGTTCGAATCACCGCCCAGGATTTTCATTTAAGATACTGAATACACTCGGCACCATGGCATCTCCATATCTAACATATGGGGGCATGATTGGTTTCTCTATGGATAGAGTTACTGATCGCCCTCCAGATTTATCTCATTGTTGTGTAACGTGTAACCAGTAAGGCGTTTATATCTTAAACGAACGTTCCAGTAAATACTTGGATTCAAGCTGTCCATAAACATTACGGCAATACCAAAAACCTATAACTATATAAATACATATATATATACAAGTCTAAATTGAAAACAACGTTTAATCCTATGATTGCGTTGGATAAAAACCGCAATTTTTATACGTGTGCATGCAAAACAAATTTCTTGGTAGAGGGGTCTAAATACTGCACAAACAACATATATATCTATGTTATGTACAACGAACTAAAATGTACACAACACTGACTCTGTCGATATAAAGTAACAATGAACAATAATACAAACAAGTCTTATACAATCTAACAAATATTCGTATTTATAACCTTAGCGATCAATAATAATTGCAGTTGCAAGGAGAACGCAGTTGTTCCATCGAACATTCGTACTGAATATGATTGAATTAATGTCGTTCAACGTTAAGCAAAACAAAACAAAAACAACGAACCAATTATCGAACGTAAAAGTCATGTTTTGCCTTTTAAGATAAGTATAAGCAGTATAAATACATCACTGGATTATTAAATGCCACAGAGAACAACAACAGTTGCAAAAGGTACTCTATGTCTTTGGTTTGACAATATGTGAAATGCCTTTCATTTAAGCCATAATCATGACTGAAGATCCTGAATGCGATTACATGTCAGATCCAAAAAATACGCACATAAAGCTGACATACTGTAAATAGGAGTATAGATTTCAGGACTATTTGAGAAAAAAAATAGTCTTCTAATGAAATCATAATGGGGATTGGTCAAGACTTTTTCGTAAAACGTAGATGTGCCTAATACTTGGGTTGTTTTCGTTTTAGTTTGACCACTAGTGTTTCTGTTTTCTGATATCAATTTATCTTTGCACTGACATATACCAAGTCTTTACTATTATATTTTTATCATTTTAGGTACACTTTGTCTTAAAGAATCTGTTCAAGTTTTGAACAAATGTTACTGGTTGACGCAAACAAACGGGTCATGGCATATGGGGAATTCAACTTGTTTTATAGATGGCGGCCAACCGTCTTCATTTAATGATACTGACACATATAAAGCCGTTATCAATGGTGTTGGTATAAATGGAAGGTACACATACTAAAATATATATAAAAAAAGTTTCCAGTGATTTTTTTATTATTTAAAAAAAATAATTGTACTAATGGAAATACATAAGATGCTGGAAATCTCTTTGACAAGATAAAGTATCACTTCTTCATATGGATACTCTTCTATCACATTTAGTATCCAAATTTTGCCGAGAAAAACAGTGTTGTTCTCTGTGGCATGTATGGTGGCCGGTTAAGGCCATTTCGCGTTTTCGCGTTTTCGCGTTTTCGCCTTTCATATTCTATAGGGCGAAAACGCGAAAACGCGAAATCGCGAAGTCGAAAACGCGAAAACGCGAAAGGCGAAGTCGAAAACGCGAAGTCGAAAACGCGAAATCGATTTCGCGTTTTCGCGTTTTCGACTTCGCCTTTCGCGTTTTCGCCTTTTCGCGTTTTCGCGATTTCGCGTTTTCGCCTTTTCGCGTTTTTACGATATACATGTTATTATAACATAACATTTTAAATATAATTGGAGACAAGACTACAAAGTATATGTCATTCAAATGATTGTCATATAAATTTCATATCTGTGACGTATTTTAAATATTTTCATAAATTAGACAATTTCTTCACATTCTTTGTTGACAATTACTGAACAAATTTAATAAAATGCTCCGCAGGGCGCAGCTTGATACGACCGCAGAGGTCGAACCCTGAATAGTTGGGGCAAGTATGGACACAACATTCAAGCTTGATACAGCTCTGAATTTGGATTGTGATTAAATATTTGACACAGCATAGGTTTCTGACACAGAATGAATGTGGTCTAAGAACTTAAAAATTTTAAATTGGACATTCACCTATTATGGTCCAATATCCAAAATCTAAATACATGGCTAGATTCAGCATATCAAAGAACCCGAAGAGTTCAATTTTTGATGAAATCAAACAAAGTTTAATTTTGGACCCTTTTGACCTCAATGTGGACAAAGTTGATAACGGGGCCCAAAAATCAAAAATCTAAATACATGGTTAGATTCAGCATATCAAAGAACCCCATATATTCAATTTTGTTGAAATCAAACAAAGTTTAATTTTGGACCCGATTTGGACCAACTTGAAAACTGGGCCCATAATCAAAAATCTAAATACATGTTAAGATTCAGCATATCAAAGAACCCTAAGAATTCAATTTTTGTTAAAATCAAACTAAGTTTAATTTTGGACCCTTTGGACCTTAATGTAGACCAATTTGAAAACGGGACCAAAAATTAGGAATCTAAATACACGGTTAGATTCGGCATATCAAAGAACCCCAATAATTCAATTTTTGATGAAATCAAACAAAGTTTAATTTTGGACCCTTTTGACCTCAATGTGGACAAAGTTGATAACGGGGACCAAAAATCAAAAATCTTAATACATGGTTAGATTCAGCATATCAAAGAACCCCATATATTCAATTTTTGTTGAAATCAAACAAAGTTTAATTTTGGACCCCGATTTGGACCGACTTGAAAACTGGGCCCATAATCAAAAATCTAAATACATGTTTAGATTCAGCATATCAAAGAACCCTAAGAATTCAATTTTTGTTAAAATCAAACTAAGTTTAATTTTGGACCCTTTAGACCTTAATGTAGACCAAATTGAAAACGGGACCAAAAATTAAGAATCTAAATACACGGTTAGATTCGGCATATCAAAGAACCCCAATAATTCAATTTTTGATGAAATCAAACAAAGTTTAATTTTGGACCCTTTGGACCTCAATGTGGACCAATTTAAAAACGGGGCCCAAAATCCAAAAACTTAATACACGGTTAGATTCAGCATATTAAAGAACCCCAAGAGTTCAAGAATAAATCCCCACTGAAATTGGTCAAGAAATAAGCAATTTATACAAAGTATCTTCTTTTGCACAATACTGTGTAATTGAATATTTCTTGCAATTGCGCAATACTGTGCAATTGAATATTTCTTGCTATTGCGCAATACTGTACAATTGACAATTTCTTGCTATTGAGCAATATTGTGCTATTGGATATTTCTTGCTATTGCGCAATACTGTGCAATTGAAGATTTCTTGCTATTGCGCAATACTGTGCAATTGAAAATTTCTTGCTATTGCACAATACTTATTATATAATAATTTACACATCCTGTTTGGTGTGTATCTCCTGCCATATCATTATTATTTGCTTTTAAATATAAATCAGAAATAACCAACTTAAAATGGAAAATTTTAAGAAAAAAAATCCCCAATTTTTGAACCCCTTATGATTCATCACCCCAAACTCAATCCCAGCCTTCCCTTTGAGGTATGGTACCTTGCAGTACAATTTCAGAGAAATCCATACACTTGAACACAAGTTATTGTCTGGAAACTAGAAAATGCTTATTTTGGCCCCTTTTGGCCCCTAATTCCTAAACGTTTCAGGCAATTACCCCAAACTCAATTCCAGCTTTCCTTTGTGATATGGAACCTTGTAGTACAATTTCAAAAGATCCATACACTTACACACAAGTTATTGTCATGAAACTAGAAAATGCTTGTTTTTGCCCCTTTTGGCCCCTAATTCCTAAAAGTTTGAGGCAATTACCCCACAAATCAATCCCAGCGTTCCTTTGTGATACGGAACCTTGTGGTACAAAGTCAGAGAGATCCATACACTAACACACAAGTTATGTCTGGAAGTTACATAAATGCTTATTTTTGGCCCCTTTTTGGCCCCTAATTCCTTAACTGTTGGTACCATAACCCCCAAAATCAATCCCAACCTTCCTTTTGTGATATTGAACCTTATGGCAAAATTTCATAGAGATCCATTCACTTAAACTAAAGTTAGAGTGCGAAAACCAATGCGTCTTCGGACGACGACGACGACGCCGGACGACGACGACGACGACGACGACGACGACGCCAACGTCATACCAATATACGACCACAAAATTTTTTTGCGGTCGTATAAAAACAGATGCATTTGTATAAAATGCCTTTGAACATACAATTTGCTGGAAGTTATAGTTTGGACATTTTAAAATAAATGAAATTAATCATTATTATCGCCATGGTTACTTAAAATACATAATCTTTCATTTAATGCTCTTGTTGTGAATCTAAAATTTTAATATTTAAATTAGCTTGTGTGAAAAAGTTTAAAATTTAATACATTGTGGAGATAAGACTTTTGTCAAATAATACTTGGGACGGTTTCATGAAGCTATCTTAAGACCTGTTATAAGATACTAGAATATCTTATGACATGTCTTATGATCCTCTTAGGACTATCCAAGACCTCGCCTCAAAACTGTCGTAGGTTGATCTTAGCAAAGATATCCTAAACCTGTCGCATGTTCTTTTAATTTAAACAAAAAGTAACCTGGATTTATGGAAAATTCATGTAAATGTAGAATGTGTTTCCCATATATTACTAAACCCATTGACTAATATTTCAAATTTTCAAAGATGGAAATTTGTTCATCTACAGGAGACACCAAGGGACAAGGGATATACTGTTGAAGCGGTAGACAATAACAACAATCCTCCCCGTGTCAGAACCAGATTAACAAAACAAATAGAGAAACTGAATCTGGTCAATTAACAAATATATTTTAAAATGTCAAAAATATGATTTCAAGCAAATTGTATACTCAAAGGCATTTTATATAAATGCATCTGTTTTAAATTTGTTCACTAATAATAATAATAATAATAATAATAATATCTTTATTTAAAGAGAGTAATTCATTTGGATTAAACCAATTTTAAACTAGGCTCTCTAAATACAATATCAACTACATGACTAAAACATAATTAATCTAGTAATATACACATGTAAACAATAGATGTATATAAACAAAATATAATTACAACAACAAAACCGCCTATAGTTTACATTGTGGCTTAACTTATAAATTTGACACTTTTAAAAAGATAATGACTTGTTAGAGTATTTGAAACAAAGAATGTAAAGGAATTGTCTAATTTATGAAAATATTTAAAGTAAACCACAGATATGAAATTTATATGACAATCATTTGAATGACATACTTTGTAGTCTTGTCTCCAATTATATTTAAAATGTTATGTTATAATAACATGTATATCGTAAAAACGCGAAAAGGCGAAAAGGCGAAATCGCGAAAACGCGAAATCGCGAAAACGCGAAAACGCGAAAAGTCGAAAACGCGAAAACGCGAAGTCGAAAACGCGAAAACGCGAAGTCGAAAACGCGAAAACGCGAAGTCGAAAACGCGAAATCGGTTTCGCGTTTTCGACTTCGCGATTCGCCTTTCGTTTTCGCGTTTTCGCCCTATAGAATATGAAAGGCGAAAACGCGAAAACGCGAAATGGCCTTAACCGGCCACCATAAGCATTTAATAATCCAGTGATGTATTTATACTGCTTATACTTATCTTACAAGGCAAAACATGACTTTTACGTTCGATAATTGGTTCGTTGTTTTTGTTTTGTTTTGCTTAACGTTGAACGACATTAATTCAATCATATTCAGTACGATAATATAAATCAATATACATCATGGTCTTTTTAATAATTAAAGGAAACATTTACTTTGCTGCACACCTTCACATTCATCCTGTGCTATTATGAGATTCTGAGAGAATAGGAACAGTAGAAAAATGATTTTTAGCTTGCATTTTTGTCATGTTTGAAATCCTTTAAAAAGCTTTAAATATGGTATAATATCAGGAATTAAGATCGGTTCCCAAGAGCTTAATGTTGTCCTTCGTCGTGGGATAAGTTATATAATTCAAGATACTGAGAATTCTAATTGGTTGAAGACCCTGGTCTAATAACATTCGGTGTTTATACCTATATATATATATATCTTTATTTCTCAATAAACCTTTTACTTTGGAATGGTACAGAGAACACATATTAATATTAATAACAAATCAACAAATCAACAAATCAACATTATATCAGAGAGATGTCAGCCCGGATCACACAACCCTTTACTAACAATTTTAATAAATTTGCAGATTTTCGAAAGTATCGATTTTCTTTTGCAGGTCATAAGATCGAGCAAATCTGAACTCACGATCAACAGAAAACATTTTTTCAAAGCCTTGCACACAAATTAAAAAAAAATTGTTGCAAAAAAAACTTTTTTGAGCATTAAAACAAAGATACGAAAAAAAGTCAAAGATTGTCTCATAAAAAATAATAAAAGATTGTCTCATAAAAAGAACATATATTCGGTGGATACAAATTTAAAGAAAACCAACAGGATGTAAATTTACCTCGGTCTGTGTAATTATAATATTTTCCACTTCTACTTGTTGAAAAGAGTGACCTTCTCCGTCCTTCTTTTTCGATGGTTATTTTTTATTTCATTTTTTCCACTTCCATTACAATGATATGCTAATAATAAACATTCTATATCCGTCAATGTTTTAATTAGATTACCACAGGTTGATACACGACCCTTCGTTAAATTAAACAACACCGCATGGTGAGAAAGATTTCCTTTCAAAATTATGGTGAACTAAACCATGTAAGTAATATTGAAAGGAATAACAACAACGCCAGTTCAAAGGTTTCATCTGCGTTACCGCCTATCTTTCGTAATCGGTTTACGATATGGAATGGTAGTTGATTCTCCGCATGTGATCGATCAAATCACTGACACTTTTCGGTCGTTTTCGTGTTCACGGAAAATTACGAACAGACAAGTTGTTGTATATACGTACGAAGTAACCCGAATAGTCCACTCGTTACATTCCGCTGATGTACGCTGCCGAATAGAGTAATTCGTTCAATGTTGATTTTAGTCTAATTTTCCTATTTCTGTTTATTTCGATCTTAAAAACTGGAGAATATGGGTGGATCGTTTTCAATTTTAATATTTACAGACAGTTAAGACGCCATTTCTTAAAAATTTAAGAATATGATTGTACAAAATATATGTTTGGACCCCTTTTATATGATTGTACAAAATATATGAGAATGAGATTTATATTCCACTTTTCACTTTAAAAGTGACAATAAAAATAGGCCAATCCAACCTATAACCTATAAATATGATTTTACAACAAACCGAACTCGCGCGTATTTCTTTTCAATTAACAGTTTTAAGAAATTTTATGAATCATACTTGTTTTCCCAGCGTCCCGACGCTATTATCCTGAAAAAAATTCAACCTTTAGATGTCGTTTTTTACACTTAAGCCGGGATTTGGTGATTAATAACAACTGTCAAAGATCGAGATATCTTTTATCATTAAAGTAATCGTGTTTACATTAAGGATTATCATTTCGAATAACTATTAAAAATTAAAACAAATTACAAAGATTATACGATCAAGACACGCTGTCACTGTCAAAACAATATGGCGTATCGATAAATCTCGCGCAGGTAAAGTCTCGTTCTAACGACCGTGATGTTGAGTATGATTACACTGATTGGTGTAACAGTTTCCAGTCCCGTTAGTATAATAGTCCCAGCTTTTATTAAATATGAATAATCCAAGTTTGGACCCCTTTTATTAAATATGAATAATCCAAGTCATGCGTGTATACCAGTCAATTAAAATATTCACAAACGTTTCTATTCATTAAACTAATTCGTATAAATGAATTTGCAATTTGCGGTTAGGCAGATAGGGTCAAGCTCATTTTGTCTGATTGTTTTTATTTTTGCTATAGCGTGTTATATTAACTGTATTAAAACACTTTTTTAAAATAGATATTTACGAACTTATTATCCCGATTTTAGTTGTCCAGTTTCAATAATGTAATCAATGACATTTATTACATATACATAAATTTAAAATACTTGAAAGTAAATATCCTTTTTTAAATCTCGATAAACTTTGCACATTTCAACAGTAAAAAAATCTATGTCTTCATTTGTCTTCATTATTTTGTTAAACATCATGTGAAACCTGGTTGCTTCGTCGGTATTACCTGTTTTACTCGGGATCCGCTTTCAATCGGAAAATACTTTTAGATCAGTTTAAAACGAACGGTAAAAAGCAAAAATATGTAAAAATAAATACAATTTTCCGTGTTTAACTGCTGTAGTGTAAACAACTCTTGTCCGTTTTTCAAGTTTTTTACATCATTCGATTTCTTTTTGAATGTAGAAGTTTTATATGATACAGCGCCACCTTGTTAATTAATAAACTAGGATTTCACAAAGGTGCTTTATAATTACCGTACTCGATAAAATCACGTGACTGATAAGAAATTCCAGATGCCATTTTACAACCGCGGTATCACAGATAGTAACCAAAGGGGTATTGCCGCTGAGACTATAATTGGATAAAATCATATGACTTTAGTACAAAGCTCTGCATGCCATTAATACATGCTAATTAGTCGTTGTTATTCCTTTTAAATATAAATGACTAAACAAAACTTAAAAAAAAGGTATTAATTTCCTCCTAAACATATAACTTATCTTTTTCACAGTGCATATGAAGTATGGTTAGGAATACACGATTTTGATTGTGACAGATGTTGGAAAAACTATGACGGAAGTAACCTTACGTTTTTTGACTTTATGGGCAATGTAATGAATGATGGTTGTTGGAATGATACAAATGCTTTGGCAATAATACCAAAGGAGAACTTTACTTGGTGGGAAAGAAATGAAAATAACACAAATCTTGGGATGCTTTGCGAAAAGTTTATAGGTATTATGTATATCGTTGTTTGCTGTTATTCTGCAGTCCCAAATTATGGGGAGGACTCGACGACACCATCACACATTTGAAGTTTGCCTATCCCGAGCATGATTGGTGTATTTGTTTAGTTTTTTTGTTATGTTTTATGTTTTATGTTATTGTCGTTTTTAATCGTTTCATTTTGTTTTCTGTATGCATTTAGTAGCTTACCATATGTATGTCTTTACCTCGCCTGTAGAACATTTAATATAAATTTGACTCCTCGTTATCATACTACTTTTCTAAATATATTATTTTGTACATTTTTTTTAACTTTTGTCACAAATAACATCGGATGCAATCAAAAGCTCTCGATTTTTAAAATAATTTTTAATAACAATTATATGAAAAAGGCACATAAAAAAACGAATATCAGGACAAAACAGTTATTTATTTTACATCTGTTGCCGAGAATATAACCAGAAAATGCAACAAGGGCTACATTTGATAGTATGCAGAAAAAGGGAAAATAAAAGTGGTTAAACTCAGATAAGAGTTAATATACAAAAAATACCCAGAACAGTATTTTGTAAACTGATCTAATATTTGCTATTGTGGCAATGATGATCGATTGGCGTACAAAATTCAATCCTGGTATATATGATGAGTTTAATTATACTACACATTTTTATCTTCATGTTTATAAACTTTTGTTTTACGGGATATATAAAAATATATATTTCAAAATTACACCTTTTCACGGGTAAAGTAAATTGCACATCTTTCTTCGTATTTTACAGATATAAACGAGACAATAACAGAAGGAAGTTGGAATCAAACAGCAAATGATAATAATTTTTATACAAGTACATCCATTGAAGGCATGCATACCACCTGGTTTATAGGTAACTACGTACAGATAAGATCAGATATTTGTAATCCAATTTAAGGGCTCATGAACAGCAAAGTAATTTATTACAATGATTTTTTATAATTAACACAAATAATTTTGACAATCATATAAATATGTATATAATCAACCAAATTTTAAAATCTAAAGCCACAGCCAGACCAGAGCCATAATCATATGTGTAAAAGGAAGTTATAAAACAGATAATATATAATATCAGAAGTCCATTACTAGACCAGTAATGGACTTCTGATAATATTAACAGATAAATATTCTTTATTGGTTAAATATAATTATATCTGTACTACATTGATAGTTTTCTGAGTTAAAAACATTTACGAATATATAATTACAATAATTTTCAATACCTCTTAGTTTTCTTGAATACACACAGCCAATTGAATTTGGCACTTGTGTTTAACTTTCCATTTTTTTTTTCAAATTATCAAAATGATATCATAGAACTCTTTTCTCAAGAGATTATAAAGGGGACATTCACATATAAACTGTTCTTCATCTTCAACTTTATCCAACGTGCATTTTTACATAACCTTTGTGATTTATCTATATAGTTTTTTTTCATATCTATTCGTCTCATTTTTAGGGGTTGTGCACTTATTATGATCTTGCATAGTGCTTGTCTATCTTTAAATTCTTTTAATTCCAAATAATTTTCTGTACCAAAAAAGAAATTAATTGAAAAATAATTAAAGAGTTTACCTTTATCTGATTGAACAGTATTTTCGCTAAAATCTTTCCTATAATTTAGAAAACTTTCACATTATTTATCCTTCACTATATTACATAATCGGCCAACACTTACATTTAAGTTTGATAAGTCTAGTTCTTTTATAAAAAAATTCAAGAAAACCATGTATTAATATTTTTACATATTACTCTTTATTACAAATATCGGCATCTTGTAATAACCCATCATTTGTGTTCTCTAACCTGTGAGCATATATATTCAAATTCAAATATTTTATTGGATGAAGCACATATAATAAATATCACATTGCGTAATCCAAGTGTATAACATACATGACATATACAACATGACAAATAATGTAAAAATCTTTTTAAATTTATTTTAAAAAAAATAAAATTTTGAAAGAACCAAATCCCAAATTTTTAAAATTTGAATTTTTTTATGTAAAAAAACCAAAAAATTTTGTTGAAAATTTTTTGCAAAATTTCCCTAATTTTTCCCATATTTAATTTTAAATTTAAAATTTTAAAACTTTAAAATTTTGTTAAATTGTAAAATTTTTCCACAAAAAATTTTATTTTTAAAATTTTTAAATTTTTCTTACTTTAAAATTGTTAAAAGGCTTTTTTTAAATGTTTGCCCTTTTTGCCAAAAATTTTGAAATTGATAAAAAAGGGTTTTTTCCCAAAATTTTTCTTTATTTTCCCTTTTTAAATTTTTGAAAACAAAACATTTTTTAAAATTTTGTTTGAATTTTTAAAATTTTTTAATTTAAATTTTGTTTTTAACCTTTTTAAGGAAAAATGTTTAAATTTGTTTTTTTGGGGAAAAAGCCCAAATTTTTCATATTTTCATTTAAATTCTTTTTTTTCCTTTTAAAAAAATTTTTTAAATTTTGGGAAAAAAAATTTTTTTGGTTAAAAAAACCTTTTTAAAAAATTTTAAAACCCAAAAATTTTTTCAAAATTTATTTTTTATTTTTTTAAAAAAATTTTAATTTTTAAAAACAAAGTTTTAAAAAGGGTTTTTATATTTTCCGTTTTAAAAAAACCCATTTAAAATTTTTTTTTTAAAAATTTATTTTTAAAATTTTTGATAAATTTCTTTTTTTAAAACCAAATTTTCAATTTTTTTTTAAATAAAAAATTTTTTTTTTTGGTAAAATTTTTCCCTTTGGTAAAAATTTTTTAACAAAAAATTTTTAAATTTTATTTTTGGGAAATTTTTTAAAAAATTTAATATTTTAAAACCCCCTTTGAAAACAAATTTTAAAATATTTTTATTCCCTTTTTTTTAAAAATTTTATAAAATTTATTTTTAATAAAATTTTTGGGAAATTTAAAATTAAAAATATTCTGATGAAATTTTTAATTTTATTTTAAAATTTGGGAAAATAAAATTTTTTATTTAAAAAATTTTAAATTTTTTTAAAAAAATAAATTTTTAAAATTAATTTTTCCCAACAAAAAATTTTTTAAAATTTTAAAATTTTTATTAAAAAAAAAATTTTAAAAAGAAAAATTTTGTTTTAAACGAAATTTAAACAGTAAAAAGCAAAAAAATTTCAAATTTAATTGGAAATTTGGGTGGGAAAATTTCCCAAAATTAAAACCAAATGTCCAAATTTTTAAAAATTAAAAATATTAAAGGAAAAAATTTTTTTTTAAAAAATTTAAATTTAAACCCAAAAAATTTCAATTTTAAAAACCAAAAAGGTAAAATTTTTTAAAAATTTTGATAATGAATGAAAATTTTTGGGAAAATAAAATTTTTAAAATCATTATAAGAAAATTTAAAATTTAAAAATTTTTAAAATTTTTAAAAATTTTAAAAAAAATTTTTTTTCAACAACCAAAATTTTTGAAAAATTTTTTAAAAAAAGGGATTTTAAAAATTTGATTTTAAAAAATTTTTTAAAAATTTTAAAATTTTACTTTCCTTTTTTGGTTTAAAGGGGAATTGGAAATTTCCTTAAAATAAAAAATTTTATATTTCAGTATTGTCTGATTTTAAAAAAAATTAATAATTCCCTTAAATTTAGGGTTTGTGGCCCAATAAAAATTTTAATTTTGGGGAATTAAAATTTTTTAAAACAATTTCAAACAGAAGGGTTTTAAAAATTTAGAGGAAAACCCGGAAAATTTTTTTTTAAAAAAGGTTTTTAAAAATTGCCCATTTTTACTTTTTTAAAAATTCAATTTTGTTCAAAAAAAAAATCTCAATTTTAAGGGAAAAAAATTTGCAAAAATTTTTAAGGGAAAAAATAAATTTTAAATGGAAATTTATAAAAATTTAAGAAAAAAAAAAAAATTTAAATGGGAATGTTTAAGGGGAAAAAAAAAATTTAATTTAAAAATTATTCTTGGTTAAAAGAAAAATTTTATTTTGGAATACAAAACCTTTCCCAAAACAAAGGTAATTTTTTTAAAAAATTTTATTTTGAAAGGTTTTGCGTTTATTAAAACATTTTTCCATTTATAGGGTTTTTAAATTTTAAAATTCCCTCAAAAAGGGTTTTTTTAAATTTTTAAAATTTTTAAATTTTTTTTAAAACCCTTTTTTTTACCCTTAACAAATAATTTTAATTTAAATTTTAATTTGGGAATTCCATTAGTAAAATTTCCCCCAAATTTAGATTTTTTGGGTAAATTTAAATTTTCAGGGTAATTGAAAAAGTTTGGGGCAAAAAATGGAAAATTTGAAACTTTGTTAAACCGAAAATTTTCAACCTTTTCTGGGTGTCCCTTTCCAATTTAAAATTTTTCCAAGTTTTGAATTTTGGAATTTTTTTATTAATTTAATTTTTAATTTAAAATTTTCATTTTAAAAAATGTTTTTAAAAAATGCAAAAAAGTTTTGGGTGGGCCCCCTTTTTTTGAAAAAGTGTTTTAATTTTTACTGAAATTTTTTTTATTTAATTTTGTTTTTAAATTCCCATTTTAAAAAAAAAAATTGACATTTTTTTCCAAATTTAAAAAGAAAAAGGGCTCCCAAAAAAATTTTAAAATTTTTATTTTTTTTAAAAACCCCTTTTTTTTTTTCAAAACAAAAATTGCATTTTCCAAATTTACAAAAAAAATTTTTTTAAATTTTTTAAAAACTCAAAACTAAATTTTGCAAAAAAATTTATTTTGGGCCCCCCAAAAAAAAATTTGAAAAATTTACCATTATTTTCAGTTTTTAACCCCAAATTTTATTAAAGTTACGCATTTTCCCAAAATTTTTTAAAATTTCTTAAATTTTTTTAACTTTTCCCAAAGAAATAAAAAATGTTCAGTAATTGCCCTTTTGTAATTTTAAAAAAATAAAAAATTTAAAATTTTCCTTTAATTTTCCGGAAATTTTTATGAACCCAAAATTTAGGGTTTTTTCCCCCAAATTTAAAAATTTTAAAGCTAACCCTTAATTTTTTAATAAAATTGGGTAAAAAAATTTTAAATTTAAAAATTCCGACCCCTTAAATTTTTTTAAAAATTTAACTTTTAATTAAATTTCCGCTTAAATTGGGAAAAAATTCACTAAGAAAATTTTGAAAATTTTTTTCCCCATTTTTAAAATTGGAATATTTTTATTCTAAAAAAACTTTGATTTTTCAATGGAAATTTGAAAAAATTTTTTTTGCAAAAATGAAAATCCAAAAAACCCTTTTTTCCCCCAAATTTTTTGATTTTGAAATAAAATTTCCCTCTTTTTAAAATGAAATAAATTTCCAAAAGGTTTTTTTCCCCCCAGGTTTTAAATTGAATTTAATAAAAAAATTTTTCAATTCCATTAAATTAAAAAAACCCAAAATTTTTTTTTCATTTTTTTTTGGGTTTTAAGTGAAAACCAAATTTGGGTTTAATCAAAAAAACAAAAATTTTTGGCCTAAATTAACAAAAACCCCTTAAACATTAAAATCAAAAAAAATTAAAATTAAAACACTTTAATTATTTATTCGGGAAAAATTTTATACCCAAAAAAATTTTTTTGTAAAAAACCCAAAACGAAAACAACTTTAAACTGGAAAAGAAAAAAAAAAATATTTTTAAAAAAAAAAAAAATACCCTTTTAAAATTAAAAATTTTTAAATTTTAAAACCAATTAAAACAATTAAAAAATTTCCAAAATCTTTAAAAAATTAATTTTCCCAACAAAAAAAACCCAAAAAACCCAAAAAATTTCATTTTCTAAAAGTTTGTATAAAATTTTTTTTTAACCCTTTTTTTTATCAAAAACAAAAAAAAAATTTTCTTTTTTTTTGGGGACAATTTTGGCCTTTAAATTTGAAAATTTAAAAAGTCCTTTTCCCAAAAGGGACAAAAGGGAATAAATTTTTGGGAAAAAATTTTAGGGTTTTTCCAAAAAAAAAAAAGTTTTAAAAATTTTAAATTTTAAAAAAGCTTTAAAAATTTAAATGTTAAAATTATTTTTTTTTTTAAATTTTCCAAATTTAAAGGTTTTTTTTTAAAATTGCCGAAACCAGTTTTCTTTTTTTAATTTAGGGCCCAAAAAAAACTTTAAAAGGAAACAAAGAAAAAAAAAATTTTTTTAAAATTTTTTTGGGTTTAATGGATCGCTTTTTTTTGGGTTTTTTTTTTACAAAAAATTTAATAAAAAATTTTAAAATTTTAAAAAAAATTTGTTTAAATTTGGGCAAAAATTTTATTTAACCAAAAACCCAAACAAACTTTTTTTTCAAAATTTTAAAAATTCCCCGGGGTTTCCCCATTTCTTGGGGGCAAAAACCCCATTTCCAAAAAGCCCGAATTTAAAAAAAAAAGAAAATTTTGCCCTTTTTTAAACTTTTTTGGGGGTTTTTTCCATTTGGTTTCCTTTTCCCCCAAATTTCCTTTTTTTGGTTTTAAAGTTAAAATTTAAATACTTTTTAAAAAGGGCAAGTAAATTTGGGATTCAAAATTTCAAAAACATACAAAACCCAAAAATTTTTTAAAAACTTTAATTTTTTAAAATTAAACAAAAATAAAAAAACCCGTTTAAAACCCCGATTTTGAAAACCCAAAATTTTTTCTTGGCCAAAACCAATTTTGAAAAGGGCCAAAATTGGAAAAAAAATTTTGAAACCGAAAAAAAAAATTTTGTAAAAAAAATTTAAATTGGATTTTACCCAAACAAAATTAAAACGGGAACAATTAAAAACAATTAATTAAAACAAATTTAATTTTTGATTTAAAAAAAATTGACCCAAAAAATTAAAATGGGTTAAAAAAAAATTTTTTGTTGAACAAAAACAAAAAAAAAAAACCCTTTCCCTAAAAATTAATGTTTTGAAAAAAATAAAAAATTTTTTAAAATAAAAAAAATTTAATTTTATAAAAAACAAATTTAAAAGGACCAAAATTTTTAAAAAATAAATTTCATTAACCAATTAAAGAACCCCAAATTCAAAAAATCCCAAAAAATTTTTAAATTTCAATTTTTGGAAAATTTAAAGGGAAAATTTTAAAAAAAATTTTTAATTCAAAAAAATTCAATTTTTTCCAAAAAATTTTTTGGTTTTGGGTTGGGGAAATTTAAAATTTTGTTTTTTCCTTCAAAAACCCGATTCCAATTTTTTTAAAAATAATTTAATTTTTGGCCCTTTTCCCTTAAATTTTTTAAAATTTTGAAAAACCAAAAAAGGGAAAAAAACCCAATTTCCCTATGAACCCCAAATAATCCCCAAAGTTTCCTTTAAATTTTCAAAAATTTAAAACAAGGGGAAATAAAAATTAAAGGTTTTCCCTAAAATTTTAAAAAAAGTTTCAAAATTTTTTTTTTAAAAATAAAAGTACTTTTAAAAATTTTAAAAATTTTTTAAACTTTGAAAATTGTTTTTTTTCCAATTTAAAATTTTTCCCAACAAATTTTTTGTATTTAAATTTTGGGAAAATCGGGAATTAAAACCCGTTAGCCAATTTGCTTTTTTCCCTTTTCCTTTCCTTATTTTATAAAAAACAAAAACCCTTTTTTTTGAAAAAAAGGGAAAAACCCAAAAGGAATTTAAAAACCCTTTTGAAAATTTTTTCCCCCCCCCGCCCCCGGGGTTTCCTTTCACGGGGCCCCATTTTGGTTTGTTTTTGGAAAAGCTTTTTTTTCCCTTTTTCCCAATTTTTAAAATACATAAATTTTTTTTTTGGAAAAAAAAATTTTTCTTTAGTTTAAAAAAAATTTTTTCTTTTGGCAAAATTTTAAAATTTTAAAAAACCCTTTTTCCTTTGTGAATCCCTTTGGACAAATAAAAATCCCTCCCGGGCGAGTTATTTTTGGGCCCGGGTTTTAATGTTGGAATAACCCAAAAATAATTTTTGGAAAATTTGAATTATTTAAATTTTAAAAAAATTTTAAAAAATAAATTTTCACCGGGGAAGGGCAAGAAACAAAAAAACAAATTTTTTGCCAAACAAAAATTTTTTCAAAAAAAATTTTAAAAAGGTTTAAAAATTGTAAAAATTTAAATTTTGGACTTTTTAAATTTTTTAAAATTTATTTAAAAAAAATCAAATTTTTTAAAAATTTTTTTAAAATTACAAAAAAAAAAATAATTTTAATTTTAAATTTTAAAAAAAAATTTTTTTTAAAAAACCGATTTAAATTTGAAAAAATTTTCCCCTTTAAAAAAAAATTTGTTAAACGGTTAAAAGGGAAAAAAATTAAAAGTTTCCCAAAATTTAAAAAAGAAAATTTTGGAAATTTTAAAAAAATTTTGAAAACAAACCCAAAAAAAAACAAATTTAAAAGGAAATCAAAAACCCCAAAAAAAAAGGGAACCAAAAAAAGGAAACCCAAAAACCCAAGGGACCCAAAAAAATTTTAAAAGGGAAAAAACCAAAAAAAACAAAAAAACGAAAAAAAAAAATATTTTTTTCTTTATTTTTTTTTTGGGATTTCCTTTTAAACGGGCCCTTAAAAACCTTTCATGTAAAAAAAAAAAACCAAAAAAAAAATTTTTTAAACAAAAAAAATTTTTTAAATTTTTTTTAAAGGAAAAATTTTAAAAGGGTTTTTTGTTTTTTAAAAAGGAAACCAAATAAAAAAAAACAAATTAAATAAATTAAACAAATTTTTAATTTTACTTTTTTTCCCTCCAATTTTTTTTTAAAAGCAAAAAAAAAAAAGGGAAAAGAAAAAGGCCAAAGGCCAAAAGAAAAAAAAAATTTCAAAGAAAAGAAAACAAAAATTTTCCGGGGAAAAAAAGGAAAAGGAAAAATTTTTGAAAAGCAAAAAAGGGGCAAAAATTTTCCTTTTCTTTATTCCCTTTTAAAATTCCCAAATTTCCTTTTCAAAAATTGGCAGGAAAACCAAAAAAGCAATTTGAAGACTTTCTTTTAAAATGGAAATTAATCCTTTTTAAAAAACAAACTTTTTTAAAAATTTTTTTTTTTAAAACGGGGAAAATCCCTTGCCTTTAAAAATAAAAATTGCTTTTAAAAAAAAAATTTTAAAAAAAACCAAAAAATTTGGTTTTAAAAAAACCCCATTTTAAAAAATTTTTTCCCCCTTTTATTTATTTTTTATTTTTTTTAAAATTCAAAAAATTAAACTTAACCTTTTTTGTAAAAAAAATTGAAATTTTTTTGGCCCTTTTCTAAACCGGTTTAAAACCCAATTAAAACCCCTTTCCCACTTTCTTTGGAAAAGGAATTTATAAAAATTTCAAAAATCATTTTTTTAAAAATTAAAAAAAATTTAATTTGGTTTTTTCCTTTTGGGGCCCCTTTAAAACCAAAAATTTTTTAAAACCCCCAAAAAAAAGGGGTTCCAAAAAAATTGACCCTTTTTTAAAAAAAAAAAAAAAAGATTTTCCTAAAAATAAAAAAGTTTTCAAAAAATAATTTAAAAATTTAAAACCCCCTTAAAAGGGTTTTGGTTTTTTACCCAAAATTTCTTTTAAAAATTTTTCCTTTTTTGTTTTATTTTATTTTATTTTAAAATTTCATTTAAAATTCTAAAAAAAATTTAAAAAATTTTTTTAAAACCACGGAAAAACCCCCAAAAAACCAAAACCGGGGTATTTTTTAGGGAAAAAATTTTTGGGTTTTAAAAAAAAAAGCAAAATTAAAAAATTTTTCCAAATTTTTTAATTTTGTTTTTTAATATTATTTTTATTAAATTTATTAAAACCCTTTTTAAAAAAAAAAATTTTTTTTTGAAAAAATTAATTTAAAATTCCCGGTGAAATTTAAAAGGGTTTTTTAAATTTAAAATTTTGTAAATAAAAATTGGAAAAATTTTTAAATTTATTTAAGACCTTTTAAAATTTTCTTTAAATAAAATGATTTCTTAAAAGACCCCTTTTAAAATAAATAAACTTTTATTTAAATTTAAAAAAATAACCAAACCTTTTCAAATTTTTTTTTAATTTTTAAAAAAAGGGAACCTTTGGTTTTGAAAAAATTTTTTGGGGATTTGGTTTAATTTATAAAATTTTTTCTTTTTTTATTTCAAAAAAGGAAATTTTCAAACTAAAAAAACGGGGTTATTTTTTAAAGGGTAAATTTTAAAATTTGTAAAACGTTTTTTTCCTTTTTTTTAAAAACTAATTGGGTTTTTTTAAAATTTAATTTTTTAAAATTTAAAAATATTTTGAATTTTTAAAAACTTTTAAAAAAATATGAAATTTTTTCCTTTTAAAAATTTTAATAAAATTTTTTTTAAAAAATTTAAAACCATTTTTTTTAAAATTTTCCCATTAAAAAATAAACAATCAGGGTTTAAAAAAAATAAAATTTAAATTAAAAAAAAAAACCCGGTATTTAAAAAAATACAGTGTGGATTATTTTATTTTAATTGAAAATAAAAGCTATAGCCACTGGGTCGATCCAACCAATGCTCAGTATAGTCCTCATATGTTTATGATTTATTCTTTCAATAAACCTGTCAAGAGTATGTTCGTTTGAAAATAAATATTCTGAACACTAAATGTTCATTATAAAGTAAGAGAATAAGACAAATGTATATTATGCAGAATCGTCCTAGAAAATGAATTTCCATGCGGCGCAAAGGATCACAATATAAATCATACGTTTACAATCTATTTACGCCTCCTTATAACTATTATAATAAGTATAAACTAGTATGATTGTCTCAGGCCATCCAGAAAATGCAGTAAGGATTATTTTATTAATAATTTTATAAATAAACGGTTGTTTTATCTCTCCATTGTGTAATGATTATCTTACATTGACAAATATTCTATATTTTAGTGACGTTGGTCAAGTTTATAATTGTCAATATGCAGGGGCGGATGGAAGATTTTTTAAAAAGGGGGCGTAATTCCATAAAACGGATTATATACCGCCGAGCGTAGCGAGGGGAATCTTCTTTGACGATTTTATGCTAAAAAATCATATATAAATCGTGAAAAAAACATGATATAGTTATTTCTGCCTATCAAAAGGGGGAGGGGCGTTACACCCACTACACTCCCTGGATCCGCGACTGATATAATACAACTGTATCGTATACCATCATAAAATTTAATAAGAAACGAGAAAACAGACATCCGCCAACTTTGAGTGCCAGTCGTGCATTAACTTTACAGGCTCTGTAATCGAATGAGTTAAGCCTTTTTCAACTGATTTTTATAGTTTGTTCCTATGTTGTGGTGTTACGCCAATGTCCCAGGTTAGGGGAGGATTGAGCGCTCACAAACATGTTTAACCCAGCCACATTCTTTATGTGTCAGTCCCAAGTCAGGAGCCTGTAGTTCAGTGGTTGTCGTTGGTTTATGTCTACCATATTTGTTTTTCGTAAATTGTTTTGTTATAAATTAGGCCGTTAGTTTTCTCAATTGAATTGTTCCGTATTTTTCATGTCGGGGCTTTTTATAGCCGACTATACGATATGGGTTTTTCTTATTGTTGAAGGCCGTACTGTTGCCTATAATTGCTTACATCCACATCACTTGAACTTGGGTGGATAATTGTTTCATTGGCAATCATACCACATCTCCTTTTTTATATCATAATGTTATAAAAGAATTAAAGTAAATGCATGCTATAACGTATTTATATTCCATTTAAACTTAGTTTGAAGATAATTACAATAAGGTATACGTAAATCATTCGAAAAATGTGTACTCCCTATTTCGAAAAGTTCCCGTTTAAAATAAATTTTAACACGACAGGTTTGTTTTACAATAACATATATATGACTCATATATTGAATTTCCTTCGACGGACAATGTTCAGATCCGTGTTAACGGTGCTTTTCATAAATTTGTGGTTTCAAAACAAAACAAAACCAGGTCCTATACAAAGACAAAACCGGGTCCTATACAAAGACAAAACCAGGTCCTTATTTTGTAAACAACATTGACAAAACCGGGTCCTTTCATTTTGACATGACCCATTTATTTCGTTCCATGCACAGAAATACAAATAGTGAGGTGCTATAAAAAGTGACTAGTCTTGCAATCTCTATGTTAATATCTTTCTTTTCGTACCTTTCTACCGTACAATGCGCACAATTCAACGAGAAAGTAAACAAATTAGAGGCAAGGTTCACTCAATTCACCATAATGATGTGCCTTTTTACTTATTTCTCCATTAATCTAGAACGCTTGTAGAAAATATTACATCTCACAATCGAAAATAGTTACATGTGTATGTATAGTCTTCAATATCATAAAAATAACAAATAAATAAACAGAAATCCTACCTTTTCTCTGTCTATTGTTGGTCCGTCACCGTAACGGATATTAGATACTATTGAGTCCAAACATTTTTTGCCGGGGTAGTTTAGACACAGTGTTTCATAAACATAATTAAACGGAGAGAAGAGTCAGTCCACCTGTCCTATTAAAGCCCCGTGTATTTATAATTCATTTGCTTTCCCCACATTTGTCTATGTGTGTCTGCTGTTAAAGATGAATAAATGAAAACGCTGAAAAAAACATTACATATTAGTTTCAATTCTAATTTTTCCTTACATTTAACTGAAAGTATATTGTCGTCCTGTTTTCATGTTATATTAATCCGTGTTATTGTTTTGGATAAAAAAGAAATAATTAATGCATTAATTTAACTCCCTATACTGTGTACATTTATGTTAACTGTTCTCATTGCACCATCTACGGTAAAATTAGTTTCTCTTTACATATGAGAAAGTATAGGGATTGAACTCAAATCGAAAGTGGTGTTCAAAAGATAGAATATAAAAATAAGGAGATATGGTATGATTGCCAACTATCCCGTTTACCAAAGAAACTATCCCTGACTTGGGTTAGGTACGTATAGAATGTGGCCGTGTATTGGCCTATAAATATCTTTTGTTTTATGATTTTTTTTTGCTATCTCATTGTCTTATTCCAATCCATAAATATCGTCTTTTATACATATACACACTATCTACCATTAGACCAGAGAAGATCCAATTAAAATTCATTTCGTATACTTTGACCGACCCCGCAAGACCCTCATGGGTAGTCAAGGTCGTTAAAAAACCCTCGTCGTCGTATACTTTGGTAATTATTTTTTATTATTGTTTGTTTGATTTTCCAGACGATGTTACAAGAAAAGACGACGAAAAAATGAAGGCGTTGTTTATGAAGAGGTTGAAGATGCAGCTACGTCTTGTTCTATTGAAGGATCCAGCAATATCAAAGTTTTAGTTGCAAGAGCCAGAAATATAAACAAATCAAGAATTGAACAAATTAATGAGGAATGGTTGAAGCAAGATTCTGAGATCAAAGCTGAAAGAAATGTAATGCAACCATCTTCACCAAAATCGGATAGAAGACCTTCGCTCCCAGAGCCAGAACGGATGCCATTTTCGAAAGAGTCGATAAAAAGTGTGAAACGGATAGTTATTGAGGATGAGGACGACGAGTACGCCACAGCTGAACCCGATGAGGACTTGTACAGCTTGGCTGACGGAGAGACAAAAAATGATATCACACCTCAAAATACAGCTATAAAGAGACCAAGTATGCGAAAATTGAAATTACAAAGATCGTCTGCTTTTGATGTTGAAGATGAAGACCCATACGCAGATACACCAGAAGATGAATACGATACAGTAAATAGTCCTAGAGACCATAAACCCATAACCCATAATTATGGACAAAACAATGATAGTGAAGATGAGGACCATACTTATGAACTAACAGATGACCTAGATTATGATAGGATTAGAAACGCTCGACCTCATATCAAAGCTATCCACCGTTCTAAATCGACACAAAGTCTTCGTGAGAATTTATCAACAACGAACTCAATTGTAGAAAATTGTCTTGAAGGAAATATATATAATGAGAGTTTTGATGGAGATTATGATATGTTGAACAAAACAAGGTTTCGTTTTACTATCTCCAGTGAAAATTACGACAGTGTAATATTACCATGGGAAAGAGGTGAAAACCAAAATGAAAAGGACGAAGAAAAGAAGCATGAAATTGACGATTTAGATGCTCTTGAAAAACGTGAACGTGCTCGAAGTAATTTGTACTCAGAGATGGATTCTTTAGTGCAGACTAATGACCCTAATGAAAGTTCTAATCAAACATGTTGTGGTGATGAGACTAGTTCCTCCAAAAATACCATGTCAAATGATGAGCAATCCATGCAAGAGATTAATGGAAACATTTTAGAGAATAAACCCGAGAATTCAGAAACGGGAAATGGTATTGAACTTACAATTATAGATTTAGTTCAACAACATAAAACAGCTTCAAGTGATTCTTTCGTTTCTTCATCAGTTAAATCCGATGCTGGAAAATCTAGTGGTTCAAGTGATCCAGACATGAAAAACCCACTTCAGCCGCTTATAAGTGATGAGTTGTCAATTCATGAAACAAATCTTGATGACGACAATCAAAATTTGATTATTCAAAATAAGTGTTATGGACAAAAAATGGGAAACGGCAATATTCCTGACAACAAGTTAGGACCCAATGTACACGAACTTGAAGTATTAAGTAGTGTGTGATGAAGTTGGATATCTTATTTTAAAAAAACTAGTAATTAATTAATTAATTAATTAGTTAATAAATGTAGAAAATAATATAGGTTATTTGTTGAGGATGTAAGCTCAGTTAGAACCTCTAGCCATTGAGTAATACATTGATTGATGTACTTGTAAAGTTAATTGCTTTTCCTATTCTGACTTTTATTGTATCGTCTTTCATTTTATTTTTTTTAAATCTACTGATCGGATTTAGATGTCTTTGAATTACTTTTGTCGTTGGGTTGCAATCTCATTGACTTATACCCCACATCTCCTAGCTTTATTAGCTTTATAGTTATTATTGTGTCCCTCAAATCGCAAAAAGCGGTTAAATTCTCAAATACTATCATAAGTGTCAGCGGTAATGTTATTAATAAATATCATTATTATAATAATTATTTATAAATAAATAGGATAGCGCAGTCAAGTCACTTTTTTTGGGGTAGAAAACCGTTTGTGATGTTCCTATGGAATCATTGGCAAATGAAAAATTGGCATATACGATTACAAAAATGGCAATTAACATTTAAATATATCGGATATTAAGAACACTCTTTTAAAAAAGAATATTTTTCTCAATTCAACATTGTATAGATATCTTGTTGCAAAATATTTCTTTTGATTGATTGATTTTTTGCCATTTTTGTAACGTCTAGCGGCAAATAAATATCCTTCCGTCCCCTAACATTGGTCATTACCCAAATTCGGTTACCTTGGGATTGAAAAGCTTTTAATTGTTCGCTTGTTTACATTTCTTTCCATGTTTTTGCAATATGGTGGTGCAGGAATATATATTTTGTACACTTTGAAAGTGCTACATACCTCAGATAAGTTTTTCCGAAGGGAGTTTTTTTTTTTGCGGGAAAATATACGGAATGCGCTTGCTTCCTAAATTCTATGTGTCAAGCTACGCAAGATTAACTGCAGTTTTAAGGGCTATTTAGACTTACTCTTACAAAGCTTTACCAAATAACACATGCTAAATTAAGTAAGATGCATATTAAAAGGAAGAAACCAGTCAGCATACTTCGTCAATCTATTTATGTACATATGTAGTATGTTTTAGTCACAAATCATATAAGTTGATTTACACAGTTTGGAATGAATTGAATTGAATTAATTGGTTGAAGTTGTTAGAAATATTAACATGCTTTATCATTTTTATGTAAAAACAATATAAAAACAATTTCCAACTAATTCTTGATCGAAAAAAAAAAATCATTCGCATAGCCTGCAAGCTTGTCATATGATGATTTTTCTGGGATACCGATTTTAGGTTACGTTTATCTGGCGCCATTGAAAAAACACAAATGAATGAAAAAAAAAAGCGCAACGTGTGGATATTTCATTGGTAGTGCACACGCTGAAATGTCTCGCCTGCTTTACTGGCCATTGATTTTATGTTGAAAGTCTTATAGATAAAGGTTTTACTACAAGTATCACATAAGTTTAACATTTTTAAAGATCCATGACAATGAGATCAAGGTCCGATAAATCCTGTCAGACTGACATGAACACCTTAAAATTATTCCATACATCAAACATAGTTGACCTATTGCTTATGGTAATTAAAAAAAAAGACAAAAAACACAAAAACTCATCATTAACCACTGAACCATGAAAATGGGGTCAAGGTCAGATGATACTGTCTAGACCGACATATACACCTTACAATTATTCAACACAACAAATATAGCTGAATTATTGCTATAAGTATATGAAAAACAGACCAAAACACAAAAACTTAACGTTGACCAATGAACCATGAAAATGAGGTCAAGATCAGATGATACTGTCTAGACCGACACATACACCTTAAAATTATTCCATACACCAAATATAGTTGACCTATTAAATGTACTTATAGTACTTGAAAAACAAATCAAAACACAAAAAATTAACATTGAGCAATGAACCATGAAAATGCGGTCAAGGTCAGATGAAACCTGCCAGACTGACATGTTCCCCTTACAATCATTCCATACCCACATATAGTTGACCTTCTGCTTATAGTATCTGAGAAACGGACATAATCACGTAACTTTAACCTTAATCACTGATCCATGAAATGAGGTAGAGGTCATATGAACCCTGTCTGACGGACATGTAGACGCTGCAAGGAACCCGTATACCAAATAAAGTTATCATATTACTCATAATAAGTGATAAATTCACATGGAAAAAAAACCTATAATTTATTTTCAAGCAGTCGCTGAACTATGAAAATAAGGTTAAGGACAATGGACATATGAAAGACGGAAACTTCGTACCATAAGGTATCTGCATACAAGGTATGAATCATCCAGGTCTTCTACCTTTGAAATATAAAGTTTTATACAAATAGTTTACGCTGCCAGTGCCGGATAATAATCCCTATGTCTTGCAGGGGAGACAAACATCAAATAGATTGTATAAAAAGGTCAAACCGGACGAAGGGAGGGACATTTTGACGGTCACTCAGTGAGAAAATGAGTATATTGCACCTTCGGACTTCTCGAAGATTTATTGCTAGTCACGCTTTGAGAAATTCATTAAACGTCACTAATCCGGTATTTTTAATAACCTCAGGTAAGTCAGGTCTTGCATTTTCTAAACAGAAAGAAGTGTTAAATAGCAATTATATGAAGAATGATTTGGTAAAAAAAATGTGTGTCGCGTTTTTAAGGTCCGTCGGTAGATCTAAGATTTTAGACTGCGAACTAAAGAATGACAAATATTGTCAAACATCCATTAATTTAGAAAATAATAAAAAAAATGTATTGCTGAAACTCGCATTGCTTTACCCCACTTTTCAGTATAACAGTTTAAAACGTTATCATCGGATTTCGTTGTTCGGTGTGCGAGATGGCCTGGAAAGGTGCAAAGCTGCTGAGCCCGACTTGATGCTTTAAATAGTGTATAGATATGATCATCATTATTTATGCTTGAAATTGATCATATTAGTGAAATTATTTTCAAAAAGAGATTATGATCATAAATATTTTCAAAGGGCCTAGCTTTAGGGTCAAATTACAGTAAATGGGCTATGTCACGGATTTTGGTAAAAATTTGCATACAACTTTAGCTCGTTGAACCAAAAGTGAAAATCGAAAAAACAATGCATTTATTTCTTTTATTTTCTAAAATATTACTGATTGAAATATTCTGAAAAAGGTGAATATTTGTATAGAAAGCACATAAAATCGGCGAAAAAACGTTCTTAAATCGGTCTTAAAATCATCATAAATTTCCGTTTTAATGATATAAAATAATCATATTATGGTCACCGACTTCGTTTTTAGTGAATCTGTTACCTAGTTGGTAGGAGCTGACCGAGACGATTTTAATACAATTTACGACCGAAAAAATTTTATGTTTCCGAATTTAGGGGGCGCACACTCGCTACGCCCCCATAAACACATCACTATCATTCACAATGGAAATACAAACAAACTGGTAAATTTTCATTCCATACTGTTATTTACACTGAATGCATTAATTATTCATCTGTTTACCTACACTGCAACTCCCTCCTATGTCAGGAGAACTAGGAGTCGGTTTCACAAAAAAAACTTACAACTAAGATTGATCGTAAGTACACTGGATTGTTCATGACTTACGACCAATCGTAGTCGTAAGTTTTTTTTGTGAAACCGAATCCAGCAATATTATAAACCTGCGAAAAATCTTTTAAAACTGTACTAGAGATACTAAACATCTTCTCTGGAGTATGTGACCCTATCTTCGCTATTTACGTTTGCCACGATACACCTTAAAAAAATTCATCATTCATATATAAAAGTTGCTTCTTTATTTTAAAAGGATAACACACACTATATACAGCAAGCCACCATCGTATGTCAAGTCGTTCGTCATACAAATATTAAAACTAAGTGTTTTTTTTTATTAATGTTCCTGTACCAAGTCTATGCCGGTACCAATTCAGGAATATGACAGTTGTTTTCCATTCATTTGATGAGTTTGAGCTATTGAGTTTGCCTTTTGATAAGGGACTTTCCGTTTTGAATTTTCCTTGGATTTTTTCCATAAATATTGCCGTTATTGGAATAGATTATGGCAGAGACCTCTAGATATTGTTTCTATCCTTTTCTTTGTGTTTTGTTCTATAAACCTGCATTTTGAGCATTCGACGATTAAATGATATAGATTTTCAACGCTGGTCATTAGTTCTTATGTAATGTCCTAATCAAACACGTGTTCTATTAAAACTTCCTTTATGAGATTTAAAAACTTACCTCTTATCCTCTGTAGTGCTGAACATGTTTCTATAAAGTGCATGATATCTTTAATTCCCTCTCTTATACATAATTGACATACTGGCGACATATGTCCTTTGCTAAGTTTGGCACGACGACACTGAAGGTATATTGTCCCTGTTGCTAACTTGGCTTGAAATATAAATTGCATTTTTTCCTTTGATAGCGATTTATAAAGAGTTTTGCTATTTTGCCGATCTTAATTCTGATTTTTCTGTATATTAATTACGAATCGAAAGAAATGTAGAAACATACACTTTAACTTGTTGAAAAAATCTCTAAAAAAATATGT
The DNA here is from genome assembly GCA_017311375.1 of Mytilus coruscus. Classification (NCBI taxonomy): domain Eukaryota; kingdom Metazoa; phylum Mollusca; class Bivalvia; order Mytilida; family Mytilidae; genus Mytilus; species Mytilus coruscus. Next base: position 95,864,726 of record CM029596.1, on the reverse strand, counting down.
TTTCTTTAAAAATGTATACACGAGTAAAACATGCATATTAACTTTGATATTCTAATCAAAATATCCCATAAGCTTTGAAATTAAAAGTAACTTTCCATACAAAAAAAAAATGTCTTTTTTTATTTAAATATAATACATATGCAAAGCATGCATTTAAAAATTGATATTGTAATTAAAAATCATGATAAAAATATCCCATAAGTTTTGAAATTAAAAGTAAAATTCAATAAAAATAAAGTGTTACAAAACCTGTGCCTCCTTACTTTTGGTGCATTTTTAAGTCTTGCAAAAAAAAGATGCTGCCACCGCACACATGAACTGCACATAACACTTATTGAATACTGTTTTTAGATTAGTTTGTTTATGATTAGTTCTTTAACTAGAAAAACACAATTATGTTTTATTTGTTATTTTAGGTTTTTAATATGATGCACTACATTAGAACGCACTTGTTAGTGCAAAGTGTATACCAAGTTTGGTTTAAATCCATGTTGAATGACGAAAAATTTTGCACCATAGACTGGATATTTATTAAAGGTTTTGTTTAGTGCTCTAGTTTTCATAAATTGCATAGTCCTTGAATCGTGTTTCCATAGTTGCACATAGTTGTCCTTTTCAAAGTGCCCCAAAATCTGCTTCAGCTCTTCATATGAGTCGAACATACCGTTTATTTCAAGTTTTTAGACAACGAAGTGTTGTCTTTCATTTTCGAACGTCAATGATTTCAATAAATAAATAATTTCATTTAGTCTGAAAAAAAATGAAATAAGACCGGCAAAATAGCAAAACTCTATATAAATGTCGATTTTGCCGGAGCCGGCAAAATAGCCACTGCCTTTTAAGAAATTATTTACTTTAAAAGTGTGTTGGAGGAAAACCATTTAATAAATGGTCGATTGTTTCTTTACTATTTTGGTTTTGGTATGATATACTGCTCTTCACAACGGCTATACTATGGCCAGGTCGATCAGCTGGGCATCCCTCTAACCACGTAGATGTTTTACTGATGGTTGAATCGTGTACACAGTATTAAATGTCTACAGGATCCTTGTTCAGGACCGCTGTCACAGAAATAGGTAAACATAAGTGTATCTAGCAGTGTACCGTCGTGAGACGGGTGCAAGCGAGTCCATTACTCAACACCACGGATACATCTAGGGTCCTCGAACGTCTGGACGATAAAACGACGGGTTTCGGAGTGTATGCAAACGCGGACCAATTTTTGTTGTACTGTACGGAGTTTGGTGAGTTTGATACAGACATGGAGTAGTGTGTCGTTGAACCATACGATCAGCATTACATGTACTAGTTTTGGGATAATCGGTATCGGGTCCGTTCGCTCCCATAACACGTTCGCACCCTTCACGTTCGCACACCACACGTTCGCTCCCAATGCTTATGCTTTCGAGACGTTTCGGCCACACAACCAGTTCGGCCACAGACGTTTCGGCCATAGTCGTTTTGGCCACACTTTTTTTCATATTGTTGTTGACATATATGTGCATTGTTTTGACAGAAGTTTGTTTTGAAAAGATTATTACTTAACAAAAGTCGTTTAGTATGAAATGTGCATCTGCTCTGAAACAAGAGGACACAAGACTCTCTTTTATAACCCATGATTTAGCCCGTTATGCTTTAACTTAACGTTTCCATTTGACAGTGGTGCTTGAATGATATCGATTTTATAACAGATAATAGAAAATAACAATATTTCATTCTTAAAAAGAAAAAAGAATACACGTTAGAAAAATCGAATCAATTATCATTTAAATATTTGTTCCATAATAACAAACATAAATATGAGAAACATAAGACACCAATGGCTGCATAAAATCCAAAAATCAATCCATCACTAGTACCATCAGAAAAGATAAAATCTGACTGAATGATTAAAGTCAGTATTGATAACATTTACAGTGTTTTGAAATACTGAAAAAACCAACAACAAGTTAATTCCATAAAAAAACGTTGTCTGTGGATTTTGAACAAAGTTTAATTAAAATGTTATTTCTATATCCGTAAAATGTTGAATAAAATATCAGTAAGTATAGTTAGTAAAGTGTATGTCAAAATATTTTATAGGAAACATTTATCCGATATTTTCAGATGTTAAATGTAAAACATTTAAATTTTACGTTATAAAACATTTTATGCAAATAGCAAAACTGTATTTTCAGCTAAATATTTTTAGTAGAATGTTTTGGGATAGTTGGAATATATTTACTTTAAATGTTTTAACAATATAAAATACCAGATGAAGAAAATATTATTTTTGATATTATAGAAATATATGTGGTATATTTTAAACAAAATTTGAGGACGTGAATAAAAGATATTATCAAACAATATTTCTTGAATGTTGTAAAAACATTTTACTTCATGTTACAATTGAAACATTTCAATAACAACAAAATAAACATTTTTTGATGTTCAAGTGATATTTGATTGAAATGCTTTCTGAAAAACGTCCATATGACATTTTCCGTTCGTTGCCGTGGCATTTTTGCAGCATCCGGTGAAAATATGATATTAACAAACCTGTTAAAAGCTTTGAAAAAAAAAACAAATTGTTAAGATATTTCGGTTGAAATACAAAATAAATTATGGTTGGATATAATTTTTGTATTGCTTTATCCCTTCATATTATGTATTAATTACATGTATTTGAATCGTAAAGTGCACATTGAGTGCTCCCAAGTCAGGAGTAATATGTATGTAACACCCAGAAACATGTCCATCCCTTCAAACGTTCACATAATATGTCACCGGGGAAAATGGGCGACTTGTAGGATTTTGTAACAAGAGTCTGACTGAATGGCCTCTTGTTACTGAAACTGTGTGATTCACCTGATCAAACAACGAACAAATACTCTGAATGACAATGACAACTCTGTGCCTGGAACTATGAATATAAAACTCTGGTGCAGCTAACTCTTGAGACTCGATCTGGAATACGCTAATTCATCATGGAATACTTTTATTACTGATGGACTGCGTTCAGTGTAATGTCCAATCTTATTTATCAAAATTACAAACAATATAAAAATAAGAAGATGTGGTATGATTGCCAATGAGACAACTCTCCACAAGAGACCACAAATGACATAGAAATACAGTAAAAGAAATAGAACATTAATATAAATGGAATATGTAGACAGCTCTCTCACAAGCAAAAAACCCTAACTGTAAAAATATAAGGGCATATAATGGTTTACTTTTATAAATTTTGACTTGGATGGAGAGTTGTCTCATTGGCACTCATACCACATCTTCTTATATCTATATACACTACAGGCACGGGTTTATACACAATTAGATTGTCATGCATGACAAGAATAAACATAACAAATAACAATTAATCTGAGTCAAAGATTATACTATTTTTAGAACTTGGAAGAATAAATGTGAAATGATAATAAATCTGATTATGATAATTATGAACATACATTATGAATAAGGTAAATTGTCACTTATTAGGTAACAGATTTAAAAAGACATGCCACTCAATGTCCAAACTAAATATTTCAAATTAACACATCAAAACATGTTGCTTAAAAGTTATAGATAAGAAATGTAAATAGAAACCAAAATATAAAATAAATAATTAAACACAATGCATTTAAGTCCAAAATGCCAGAACTGTAAATTTTAAGTAAAACTCCAAAATAATATGAGAAGCGACTTTTAGCTTGGTCACATATGTCAGACGTCAATGAACACCCAAACATGTATAGTTGCTAAAGGCGCCAAAACGTGTCCTTTTTATGACACCCGCTCGTGTCCATTTTTTAAACACGCCCAAACGTGACCAATATCCCAAACGTGTCCTTATGAAGCCAAAACGTCTCCTTTTTATAAACTCTCAATCGTGTCCACCGTTATCAAATGGTGATTTGTAATCACACAATTTGTTTAAAGAGCTACTAACACGCTATAATCATGTTTGTCTTATTCTAAAGTTCGTAATTAACGTTTAAGAATGCAAAAAAAACCGATATAATTTCATCTTATAATTATCGAGATGTTAGCAAATCACTGTCAGTTTGTCATTTGAACACCTGAACGATTTAGTAAAACACGCCACTACAACTCACTACTTATACTCAACGGAAGTGACGCACAGTGGGTATCCCTGATCAAATGGTTCTGTCTATTAGTTAACCGTTAAAACGAGGTAACCACCTAGGGTAGGTAATGCATATTCATGACTAAGCGATGATTGACAGCTATGCAGATAAAAAAAGGGTTCATAGTTCCGATCATAACCACATTCAAAGAAGGAAAACAAAGTAAGGGCAGATATAGATATACTAATAAAGAAGTAATAATTGTTAAAATCAATGGAAATACATAAATTTAGAATTATAATAAGGATAAGCAGAGACATGTTACTAGAACTTTTGAAAAATATTGCTCCGACGGGTGTGTCAAAATTAATCTGAAAAAGACAAAAAAATGGTATTTTGATAAAACTGTGAGACGTTTCTTTCGGCGCTTTGTTGAATTCAATCATTCTAGAGGGGGGACAAGGGGTTTAACTGTTATGCTGTTTTGGGGCAATTTAATTCTTTGTTATCTGTTATTCTGAAAATATATTTGCTGTTAGCTGTTATTGTCTTATTCCTTGTTAGCTGTTATTGGACTATTAGTTTTTTTTGTTATCTGTTATTGTGAGAATGTATTTGCTGTTAACTGTTATTGAAAATTGGAATGTTAGCATTTTGACAGCCAATCTTCAGTAGAAATTGAATTGGGATTTTTCCACTAGTAACATGGTGGTCCCGTATTCGGAGAAGGATTCAATTAACATATAAATGGGTTTACAGTACACTAGTCATTTTTGGGGCCCTTTATGGCTTGCTGTTCGGTGTGGGCCAAGGCTCCGTGTTGAAGACCGTACTTTGACCTATATTAATGGTTTACTTTAACAAATTGTGACTTGGATGGAGAGTTGTCTCATCGGCACTCACACCACATCTTCTCATATTTATTCACAGATCATCACATAAACATTTTAATATTAGTTGGGTCCAGGACCATTATAGTATATATTATTATTATCCTTTGTAATAAATTCCTTTTTCTATGAACATGTATTTAGAATTATCTTGATTTTTACGTATAGGGATAACGATCCTTGTTTCCATGTATGTGCATATTAAATTCGAACAATTCTTTTAAAATATTACAAAAATTCGTAAGGGTTCCATGGAACCCAGTACTAGTGTCTCGCCTACTTTTGATGTTAGTTACAGGCTCAACAAAATGGGTAAAAAGTTATTAAATAAATGGGGAATGTGTCCATGGGACACAGATGATGCCCCCGCTTGCATATCATATACAGTTATAAAGGGACATAACTGAAGAACAGTAAAAGTGACCCTACCCAAATTTGTACTTGATCTGAGTTTTGTGGTAATACGTATTGTGTATAAGTTTCATAAAATTTGGTTGATGCAAACTTAATTTACTGGAGAACGGAAACGAAAAATTCAGCAATTTTTCCATTTGTGAAGGGGCATAACTCTAGAAAATTTAGTGACAACCCCAAAATTCAAACTTGATCTGTATTTTGTGGTAATAAGCATTGTGTATAAGTTTCATTGCATTTGGTTGAGGCAAACTAAAGTTAGAGAACGGAAACTTAAAAATTCAGCATTTTTTTCATTTGTAAAGGGGCATAACTCTAGAACGGTTAAAGTGACGCCCCCAAAATTCAAACTTGATCTGTATTTTGTGGTAATAAGCATTGTGTATAAGTTTCATAGCATTTGGTTGAGGCAAACTAAAGTAAGGGAACGGAAACGAAAAATTCAGCATTTTTTTCGTTTGTAAAGGGGCATAACTTAAGAACGGTTACAGTGACACCACCAAAATTCAAACTTGATCCGTGTTTTGTGGTAATAAGCATTGTGTATAAGTTTCATAACATTTGGTTGAGGCAAACTGAAGTTAGAGAACGGAAACCAACTTTCGGACGTACGGACGTACGGACGGACGTATGTACAGACGGACAAGGGTAAAACTTAATGCCCACTCCGCTACGGCGGGGGCATACAAATTTCCTCTAGATACTATCTTTTGATTGTAAGAAGCTTCTGTCCAAGTTTGGTTAAAATCCAGGATGGTTTATGAATCTAATAAATGTTTTAAAAACTTTAACTGCAGACTGTATGGAATGTTAACTGAAAGAAAAACTTATTAAAGTCCATTTATACAATCATGTTATAAGTAAAATATGGAAATACAAGAAATAAATTTTTACAAAATTTCCTTCTAGATACAAGCTTTTGATCATAAACAAGCTTTGGTCCAAGTTTGGTAAAAATCCAGGATAGTTTAAGAAAGTTATTAAAATTTTTAAAACTTTTAACCACAGAGTGAATGTAATGTAAACTGGCAGAAAAACTAAGTCCATTTATAAGTAAAATACGGATAAATAGGATTATTTTTTTTTTTACAAAATTTACTTCTGGATACTATTTTATGATCATAAACAAGCTTCTGTCCAAGTTTGGTAGAAATCCAGGATATTTTAAGAAAGTTATTCAAATTTTAAAAACATTAACCACAGAGTGAATATTTGTGGATGCCCCTGACGACGACGCCGCCGACGGAATGTGTAATCACTATGTCTCGCTTTTGAGACAAAAGTCGCAGACTCGACAAAAAGGAAAACATATGGCCAGGGATACCTGATGAGGATGGCATTTAAGTCCCAGTTCCATACGACCAGTTAACCTAAACACCTTTTATATAATAAGGAACACAGACTCAGCTCTGTGATTCTTTTCTAAGAATACACTCACTATTTAAATTACAAGCATGTGTGAGCTTCTTTAAAAGTACAAAAATAAATGCTGAAAAAAGTATTCCATAACAAAAAAATATTATCATACATTGAGTAAACCAATTCTAGATATATAACTCTAAAAACATGTTCATAGAAAATGGAATTCATTACAAAGGATTATAATAAGATATATACTGGATTTGTCCTGGACCCGACTGATTTTAATTTTTCAAATACTGTTATCTGTTTTTATCCCTTTTCAATTCCTTGTTATCAGTTATAAGCCAAATCAATTTGCTGTTTTGCTGTTATTGGAACCCCCCTTGCCCCCATTCTACTATGGAATGTGTGTCCAGTAACAAATATATGAATATACTTTTTTTCGGCATGAAGATTGATTGATTGTTTGTTCCAATGGCAAATATTTCATGCGTGTTTAGGACGATCGGCATGAAGAATTTGTACGTTAACTAAAATGATCTATATAAAAGAATGCATTGAAAAGATATTAGAAATTAAGAACAAGAATTAAGTATAAATCCAGGTAAAGAATAGTCTACCGTGTATGATGTATTAGAGTTTCTTCTTTGTTATATTTAGTAAAATAGATTGAGGTAACCACCAGCATGAGGTTTTGTCTAATACGGACTTCCACATTCTGTATGTGCCTATCCCAAGTCAGGAGCCTGTAATTCAGTGGTTATCGTTTGTTGCTGTATATGTACCAGTAAATTCAGTCCGGTAGTAAAATTTGCAGACTTTTCTGCCTTGGTAATCAAGTCCGTGGCCATAATTTAACTAGGAATGTAAGTCTATGGATACATTTTCCTAGGAAAATAAGTCCATAGCTAGTAAAATATGTCTGGCACTTATTTTCCTAGGAGAAGTTTTATATATCCGTATTCTCATTTTTTTCTATGATAAAGGTCCCTTTAAAATTAATCAATGTTAAAATTAAGAAAGGAACATTCGTAATTATGCACATAAAAGTCTGTGATATCAATTGTCCTAGGAAAATTTTTTTTAAAAGTCTGTTTAATTATTAAAAAAAAACCCATATTTTAGTAAAATAGTGAAATATTAATGCACAACTGTTAAACAATTTAAAAACATATACGAATTAAAAATTCCATTGTTTACAAATAAACTATTTCTTTCATTACAAAATTTCCCATAAAATAAGGGACATGGACGTTTTTACCTAGGACGTGAATTCCTACTAGGAAAATTAGTCTGGGCACCTAAATTTTATTAAAAGATTAATGCATTTTACTAGTACCCTTCATATATCTATGCCTATTTTTTTCTTTTTCTTTGGTTGAAGTTGAAGAGAAATAGAGATTTAAGCCATTCAGTGTATACATATATCAAAGATATCTCATTTTACATATATTTGCATATCTCTGAAGCTAAAATTAAATTTTTGGTGCTTGTTATACAGAGAAAATGCTTTTATATAACATTTCCTTCCTCAAAAAGTCATTTTAGAGCTGACAAATTGAATGGGTTAAAGAAAAATTAGTTTGAGATTTCTTTAATCAAAATCAAATATTGGCTGAAAATATGCTCTTTTTGGTGTGATGGGGTGGCCTATTATTTCTAGCTATAAAATGCACAAAACAAAGACTTCAACATAAATAAATTGATTTTATTGAAGATAAATGATTTCTTTCAGCAAATAATATGTTTTTTCTTCTTTTTGAGATGATCATCAGGTCTGATAGGAATAGGATCTCATGTACAGAATACCAGTCCGTCTGATAGGAATAGGATCCCAGTTACAGGATACCAGTCCAGTACCCACGAATGAAATCCCTTAAAAAATCTACCATCTTTTAAATGGGATATTATACCGAGATGAAAATTATGTAAAGATGCTTGAATTTGTAGTATATCCAAAGGGTATTCATCAAACTTTCAAATTCTGTTTAAATTTAAGTGATTCTGAAATGTATAGGGTGGATGATTGTCTGAGTAAATGGTCCAGATTTTATTTTCGATTTTAACCGGGATGTTAACAAAATTACCCTATTAATACTCAAAATAGTATTACTCTCTTAAATGCCGGCCATGACCCTTCAAAAATTCTCCAAGAAATCATGGAGGGGCTACTAGTATGGCAAAGTAATTGAAATTTTGCAGTCTAATATAGGGAATAAAAAATCTGCCCCTCAATTATGATGAAATTGCATTGAAGAAATGGGTGAAATAATTGGGTCCCCGTTCCAGCTTTTTATTGGTTGTACCTAGTAAAATAGATTGAAGTAACCACCACAGTGAGGTTTTATATGTAAAATAGATAGAAGTAACCACCACAATGAGGTTTTATATGATATGGTCTTTTTATTGGTTGTACCTAGTAAAAAAGGTTGCGGTAACCACCAGGATGAGGTTTTATATGATAGGAGCTTTTTATTGGTTGTACCTAGTAAAATAGGTTGCGGTAACCACCAGGATGAGGTTTTATATAATACGAGCAATTTTTGTGTGATATTTAGTAAAATAGATAGAGGTTACCACCACGATGGTTTTTTCTTTATAATACAAGGAATGTATTGGTTGTACTTATTAAAACAATAGAGGTTACTACCAGAATGAGGTTTTTTTTTCATAATATTTTTTTAAAGCTGTATTCTATTTGATAAAGCTCCTTATTACAATGTTTATCACTATTTATTATGGAACCATATCGTCATTGTATAAATTCACGGGTGTCATTCGGTTTATCGAGAGAAATTATCGTGAAAGAATAACTAACGGTGGTCAAGCATTGCGATCAGATCGTGAAAGATCTGGTATAGGATCGTGAATGAAATATTATCGAGAAGACACATGCTCCGTCAGTAAATAATCTTATTTAATCAATTCTTAAGAAAAATAAAGACTTAAAAGTACACCGTTTTCACAAGACTACAAAAGGCAGATTGCTTTTCGAAATTTCAGAGAAATAAGAATGTAAACAAACATGATTTGTTTTCAAATTTTTAATGCATAAACTACTTTTCTCCTAGAAATATCGTTCAATATCACTGTTTGAAATAGTTCTTAAAGTTATTTTGATTTAGTTTATTCAGAAACTTTGCAAAAACGGTAATATTTGAAATAAATTTTATTTCGAATCGTGAAAGATCGGGTACTGCATTTTGCTGCTTATACGTTATTGTAAAAAATCCACGAAAACGCTCGAATCTTTCTTTAAACAAGTGATTATTTATGCTTGTAATCGGTATATCAACAGATTGGATTTACAGGACTTATTCCGCTTCACTTTTGTTTGTGAACAGGGCTATAATGGTTCAATGCCATTGAATTTGATTTTTTGATAATACCACACCGACTAGTTTTCTTATAACAATATAAGTTTGTCTGTCCGTCCTGCATAAGTTTTAGTTTGTTTGAAAAGTAAAGATTGTCTTATCTGATTCCCATTATTTTTTTTTTTTTGCATAGTGATATAACGAAAGTTTAATGTTCCGTAATATTGCCAAATTAGGGGAGCAACACGAACAGAATTAATTGGTTTACGTTGTCATATCTGGTATCCAGTAGCGTAACGATCAATAAATATCAGAAGATGTGGTATGAGTGCCAATGAGACAACTCTCCATCTTATTCACAATTTGTAAAAGAAAACCATTATAGGTCAAAGTACGGCCTTCAACACGGAGCCTTGGCTCACGCCGAACAAACACACTTACAATCGAATCAAACAAATACGCCAGCCAAAAAAAGATTATGTAGTTGATTATACAGCCAGTATAGTAAAGCATGATTAAGTAGCCCCTTAAGTGTCATGTAAAAATAAATATGTTCGTTTGCAGGCTATTTAATCTTGCACGCACCAGTATGAAAACTAGTGCGCACGACTTTCTAACTTGTGCGCACGACTTTCTAACTTGTGTGCATGACTTTCAAACTGGCGCGCATGACTTTCAAACACGTGCTCACGACTTTCAAAAATGGTGTGCACGACCTTCAAGATCTGGTGCACATGACTGAAACTGGAGCGCATGACTTTTAAACTGTTGCGCATGACTATCAAAATGGTGCGCACGACTTTCAAACTGGCGCGCACGACTTTCAAAGATGGCGTGCAAGACTTTCAAGAACTGGCGCCCCTTAAGTGTCATGTAAATATAAATATGTTCGTTTGCCGGATATTTAATCTTGCACGCACCAGTTTGAAAACTTGTTCGCATGACTTTCAAACTTGTGTGCATGAATTTCAAACTGGTTCGCATGACTTTCAAACTGGCGCGCACGACTTTCAAACTCGAGTGCACCAGTTTAAAAGTCGAGCGCACCAGATTTTGAAATTTATGCGCACCAGTTTTTAGATGTCGTGTGCATGACTTTCAAACTAGTGCGCACCAGCTTAAATGTCCGGCAAACGAAAATATTTCTATTTACTTGGCTCCGTAAGGGGCTCCGTAAGGGGCTCCTCTCATAATGAAATATACACTAACCCGATAAAATTCATAAAAATTAAAATATAGGTACAAGGGTATACAAAATGAAACTACGCTATAAAAATCCTCATGTGTTCTCTGGACCAACCCACATAAAGAACGCTAAAAGTCAAAAATCTGAAAGCTGGATGCACATATACTGAATGAACCACGACAAGAGGCATACGATCATATGTAACATTATTTTATAGTAGTACAAAGACAAATAAAGATAAAACTGTAAAGTAGATAAAATGCTACACAGAGTCAACACCTTAAACCCTGGCTCATTAATTGTTTGAGCAGGCACTGATAACGTTTTACAAACTAGATCTGAGTATCAGCTGCAATCTCTTGAAAATGATCGCAATGCTTGACCACCGTTAGTTATTCTTTCACGATCAATTTTCTCGATAAACCGAATGACACCCGTGAAATTGGACTTATTTTATAAAGTATACAGTTGTCAATTCAGTTATTACTTCTTGTACTGGTTATTAATCACGGATTTATCCTTTTTACACTTTGTGTTTTGTGACTGGCGTAAGTCTGAAAAAAAATCGTTACTAAGTGTAGTACTATCTTTTTGTGGAAGATGTTTGCGAGTCTGAAATATTGATTGCTAATATGGTTTGTGTTACACTTTATACACTGCATTTACAAGTTTACTTGACGACTCAAAGCTTTACAGGAAGGTGTAGACATCTGCTAGTTGTTGAAGACTGAGATGTATTACTTCTAACTGTATTTTGTTTGATTGTTCTGTTGTTTTGATATCTCATGCTGTTGGCAAATAATTTTTTGTCCTTTTCTGTTTTTGACATGGCGTTTATTTTCGTCTTGAGTTTGAATGTCCCTTTGGTATCTTTCTCTTCAATTTGATGCATAGTTATAAACATAATCACATGTAGTTATGAGTCAGGATACATACACACTTGTTAAAAAACACGCGATATGAAAAAAGGAGATGTAATGTGATTTCCCATTCACGGATACAACTATTCACTAACCAAAGACTAATAAATACGTTAATCAACACAACTGAAGAGCACATATTGGACTTCAACAATCACAAGCAATAGTTCAACGTGTATAACTTTGTCTGGTAGTGTTCATCTAACCTTGACCAATTTAAATGCTTCATTTGGCAAAGTGGCTTCGATAGAAAGTGGTCTAAGTAGTTGAACTACTGTATCACTAGTCTGTCAACATAGAAGCTGCGAGTTCGAATCCTGAGCGTGGCAGGTGGGCTTCACTCCCATCTTAAGTAGCAGTCCAGCTAAGAATCATGCAAAGGGTGATACATCCATAGTGAAGGATATTCATCTGCTATAGTTTAATTGATTCAACTTGAGGCAGAATTAATATAAATGGCAATTTGCACACAAAAAATCAAGCTGTTGCTATGGAAACGGCTCTTCCTAGCAACAAGGTGTTTAATGGCCTTAAAAACCCAAAATTTATATATGTTTTCTAATTGGAAAAAGTGCAATACTGATGAACTGTATAACAAGTATATACCAGATCTTTCAATCTATAATGTTCAACTTAAAATAGGAAACATTTGAAAAGATCGATGCAAGTAGGGAAACGTGGTTACCATGACAACCAAATTAACAAATATTTTCAAGTTGGAAAATTGTCAAAAATTTGAAATTTTCAAACTCTATTATCTCCCTAGACCAGGATGATAGAATTGATTTGTTTGATCATACTATTTCAGTTGACTCTTGTCTAAAACATATCAAAAATAAAAATATGTAGCCTAGTACAGAATTTTCACAAAAATGTTGATCATGTCTTCACGTTTTTTACAATATTTATGCACTTTTTTCTCAATAATTATATAAATAAGCTTTCTGTAGATAACCTTATTTACTTTTTATTGCTAGTTTAATGTGAATAATGTTTTAAAACCATTTTAAAAGATAGTCTGTTGAATTTTGAAGCAAAAGCATAGATAATTTTTGTGAAAATGGACTTTTTAAGGTAGATACGATCCGGTTTTTTGAGAAGTTGTATAACAAAATAAACGATTTTGAGGTTTATGAAGACACATAACTAAGTAGAATGTTACAAGTTAATGTGGCTACACTTTTAAAAAACGACCATTTCTTTTAATAGATGAATTGAAAAAGAGCATGTCTTTACCATTTAAGAATCGATTGACGTGAGGGGACTTCTGGAAATAACTTAAATTCATCAGTATCTGAACGTGTCAGAAGCTTCATTGTTTTAATACAAAATGGAAAGATAACCAATTGTCATACTAGTGGCAGGTTAACTTATGCTTGCTATATAGCTAGGTTTAACCCAACATTTTCTTTGAATGATATATGAATCATGTAAAAAAACCTGGGGCAGATCCTAAATTTTCCAAAAAAGGGGGGTCTAATTCAGAAAGCGGAATATATGTTGTATACCGGTAAGCGGAGCAAAATTTTACATTTTTTTAAAGATTTAATGAAAAACTATACAAAGTGATGCCCTCGAACTGCACTCTGAAGTAACTATATTATAGCAAAGTCAATGTAGGACTTTCTTTTAGATATTATTGTGTCTGGGAGACATAATTGATGCCCCGACAGATGCAAAGTGTTATTCTAAAATAACTATAACATTTAACCGCTTATACCCTAAAAAATGACAAAGTTAAACTACCCCTGGTATCTCCAAAAAGAGCAAATATTAATAAAAATCAAAACCCTGACCACATACACACCTTCAATATATGTAGAAACAGATAGCAAAGAGAAAAAATCCTAGAATTCAAACTGTAGGAGGAGTTCAGCTGAATAACTATATACACAAAAGGGAAGGCATGGGTATAACAATATGCCCCCGAAACGTTCAGTTGCAGGGACATACAAATATTTATTTTCCATGGTATACGCCATCTACGCAACACAGGACGATTATCTGTTTATGATTGTTATTTTCAGAACATCCAGTGGCAAATATTTCATGCGTGTTTCTGACGATTAATTATAATGAAATATGAATGAAAAAAGAACGACACTTAGTCTTTTTTTTTAAATTGCAATATGTGCAAGCTGACAAGTTGAAAGACTCCCACAAGAAGAAAAGTACATAGACCAAGGTATTTTTCTGACTCCTAGCCAACATTATTTAGTACTAATATTTGCTTCTACACCGAAATGTCGCGTGTTCGGCAGAAAAAAGGTTAAAAAAAAAGTACCAATTTTCAAATATTCTGTCTTTTCCAAGCTGGAGATGAAGGTAAGTAAGTACCCGACATATCTTAAAATTGTGCACCTTCTACTACCTTTGGTATATAGAGGAGAGGTGTCTCATACCACATCTTATTTTTTTTCAAAACATATATTTCAACTCATAACTCTTAAGATGCTGACCAAATATACAATTCTGTTAAGTAGCACCAAAGAAAAAAGCGACGAACTTATTATTAGAGTAATGGTCAGAAGGAAGACTAACAGACAGACGGATCCACAAACGTATGGACAAGGTGTATGCAATAAAGCTTCAACGTTTAGAGCAAGGGTATAATTTTTAAAAAATGCACAAAACCCGAGGCGAATTTTGATGTTAAGACAGAAGCTTATTCATGCCGTTTTGGCCAGATTACAATGTAGCTAAATATTTGACACAGAAAGCTGAAAAACAATTACTTATTGTTAGATCTAGAACTTCAAAGCAAACCCCAAAACAATGTCGATACCTATATTTTGGCATTGCACAAGCTCGTGTTTTCTATGACTGTTAAAGACGTCTGTATACTAAATCCATCGAATTTTGGACGTGTACAGTAAGTGTACTGATTGATATTTTAGTCTTTCATACATTTTGTTTTTGTACTTATTGTTATTGGCTGTAATCTAGCTGTTGGCAAGTGCAAGTAATCTCAGATCTGTACTTTAAATACTTATTGACAATATATATATATTTATAAATTTTAAACTGTACACACTGTACCAGTGATCAGACTTTGACCTTTGACTTTCAGTACCAAACAAATCTCTATTTTGTTGGTAATGAGTAGGCAGATTTGTTGGTATTCAAAAGACATTGCTTTATATATCTTTCAGGCATGACATGATTTTGGGAAAATCCATTTTTCGACTTAGATTTATATGACAATTTCATTATTTGTTTGGTTTCATTATGTTCTTAAAAAATTAAAAGTGCTATTGATCAAACTGAGTGAAATATTCTGACTAAAATAAAGATATTTCAGTTTTCTTGCTTTGACATTAGCGGTCTGATAACTGTATGGTATTTAAAATAATTGTGACATATTTGTGTTGTTGAGTTGCTGTCTCCTTAGTATATATTTCAGTTGTAAGGATTATCTCTTTCCTTTTCTTCATATCTTCTTCATGTTCTTGATACCTTGTAAAACTGATGAGTTATCAGTATTAAGGTTGTTGGGAATAAAGTTGTTAAAAAGGGAGCCACATTTTTTTGTATTTAACCAAATACATGTACCACTGATCTATTCAAACCATTGCCTTTCTCAATTGGCTTGGTTGTTCCATAATAGATGTGCTTGTGTTGTTTGTTTGCTGTCTCATTGACTCATACATTACACCCACATCTCCTTTCTTTCATACATGTATATAGACTGCTGAAATAACAGCAAATGCCAAGTGGTGACAATAAACCCTTTGGGTCAATCATTTGGTGAGGTAAGGGACAGGCAAGTTCATTAACTATAGCTAACAGCTGGTATTATAATTGACTTTTCTAAAACCCATTGCAGTATACATGTACATGTTCAAAAGACTATTCAAACCAAGAAGAAAAAGAAATGAAACTATGTCTTCTCAAAGATTTATCATTCATTTTAAAGTTAATATTTTGATATATTTTCAAAACAATGTGAGCAAAATCTTTGTACTTTTAACATTGTATATATATATTCAAATATCAGAAAAGTAAACTCTCAGCTCCATATATTTTATTTTATAATATTTGCTTTGCTTTATATCTATATAAGAATGTATTCTTTTAATTCTTGTTCTGTGTGTTCTTAAGCTTCGTTCAATGAACTTCTCAACGTTTTATATACTGGAAAATGTACATCATTTGTAGATAAAAGACAAGCAAGAACTTTCTCCAAGAAATCACTTCTTCCTCTCACATGAACCATCATAATGTGTGTGAAACCTGAAATAAAAGTTCAGAATAATTTCCTAATATAAAAGATTTAAGTCAGTGCATAATGTAACTCCCATTTAAAATATATGAAAGTAATCATGAATGGGAAAACAAATATAGCTTGATCAAATGTAAAGTGGAGTGGATGGTAATCCTTAGCTAGTCAAGATGCTAAATTCAATTTTTTTCAAGGGTGGAGCAAATAAATGAATAATAGAATTTGATAAGTCTAATTGTTGAAAAAAATACAATGTATATATATGTGTGTGTGTTATTAGTGTCATGACAAAAAAATAATAAAATAAAAATAGTCTTTCAAAATTATTCTGAATAAAAAATTTGTTTTATTAACTCATCTCAGTCTCATACATATCATATACATGGAATCTCCTTTAATGTTTATGTTGAGAAAATCAAGTGATGCTTGAAATCCAAAGGTGGGTAACATACAATATTTTGCATTACAAAATTCCTAACATGCTTTGAAGTTCATTGCAAACATACATGTATAAACCAGTGATTTTTTTAAATACCAAGATAAATGTATATGATGTTTTAATGAAACAATTTCACTGTATACACCTGAATTGCTGAAAAAGTGACCATGTGTGTTATAATCCATTAATTATTTATTAATTTAAAAATATCACTTACCTTATTCAGTACTATTTGGGTAACACTGGTTAGAAATACCTGAAAATAAGACATCAAATGTTGAACATAATTTACATGTACATCATGATCAGTACATAACATATAAGATAAAAGTTTTCATTTTGTTAAAAGATCAAGATGATTCCTGATCTTCAATCAGTAAATACAATAAGTAATTATTATAACATTTATTAATAGTTGATAGTATTTATAACATATGGGAGGTGGTTTTAGTATTTAGTCATGAAAAATGTCATGTGAGTGGTCATGATACAAATCTAATAAAATTTTAATCAAGCAGTTGTAAATCATTCTGCACAACAAATAATATCATTTTGAATATGGGAAGGGCATTTAAATAAGCCAAAAATGTCTGTTTCACAACTCTTAAAGATAGCATCAGTTTTGTTAGGTGGGTAGCAGTTTATCTTTTGAATGACAGGTTCTGGATTTCATATCCAAGTACAAATGATGTACACCATGATGTTCATTATCAGATATTATCAGACCTGTAACACTGTTACAGAATAAACATATCACTTTATTGAAATATTTTTAAAGGGGAGAAGGTACCTTTGTAATCATTATTTGTTTGTTTATTCAAAATAAAGTTGGGGAGGGGCATTTGAATGATTTGATACAATACATGTCATACATGTACATGTTGTTGTCAGAAGGGGTAAACCAAATATGCAAAACTTCAAAAATGATTTAAAAGGATTTAATGCAAGGATTTAAAACTGTGTTTTTAAATATAAAACAAGTGAAATAAAAACAGAGTTGAGTTTAATGTACATATATATATACAAATTTATGATACATGTAACTGATATATTTTCTTAATGTGATCAATAAATTATTATTAATTGGCAGCTTATCCATGTTGTAAATAAACATGTAGTACATTACATGTACATGTGCAAGTACATGTGTATGTTTTGTTATAAAAATTAAACAATATGTACAAAACATGTACATTTTATACCTACATGTAGTTATTTCTTTAGCAGAAAATGCAAGTAACAATACATTTTACTGTATTATAGGATGGGGATGAGAGAGGTTTTGGCAATTATAAAATTGTTTATAGGCTATATCACATTGACAAAGTCAGGCTAAATCATTGTAAATATACAATAATACATGTACATTTTAGCTGGGACTATCCAGATTTTAGTCACATTTTGCCAATTTACCTTTTTTTTGTGTGTGATGGTCTTTTAAGGTTTTAATCCTTTCCTCCATAATGACGCCATCCCATTTACTCCATAATGACGCCTTTTGACGCCTGTGTAGTACCTTAGTTGAAACGCTTTGACTACAAAGTGTCTGCAGTAGACTTAATAAAATTTGTATCCAATATGAAAAGGAATATCATAGGAATATCCGACTTGAATTTATTTGATGAAATACTTTAAAGCATATTTTCAGCATTTTATTGAAAAATCCTATGCAAAATTTGAAATCAAGTATGCCAACAACAAAATTTCAATGGAGGAAAGGGTTAAGAGGTATTTGTTTTGAAAACATGTATTGGCAATTACACTGAGCATCAATTGGATTTCATTTTACAAGAATATTAATTGTCTCTTGAATTTTAAAAGGTGAAACATAGAAAATGGAGGGGGTGGGGTGATGATTTACTGTGTATAACAGTTCACTATATGTAACATCATTATTATTAGACATTACACTGGACTCTTAATATCATATGAATTCATTATCTCAATATAAATCTATCCTTCATAAAAAGAATAATAAATTAAAATTAAGTTATAAGTATTACTATTACTTACTATTACTCCATGGCTATATGGATCTTTCTGTTCTGTTCTGTTGACTGGTTACTCCTGTTATTGTTCTCCCTTAAAGAGCCTTTTCAATTGGATAGAGGGTGTGTGCATACACTGTTTTCTCTGATTTATTCCGATGAATAGGGAACAGTCAAAAGAAAGTTTGGTAGTGAAAAGCCACCCATGGCCTAACGAAGACAAACAAAAATGTCCTCACAAGTTATCAATTTATATCATGCTTCATTGCTGGCTCATGAGGTCCTGGACATTGAAAATTTCTATGTCATGTTGGTACTTCTATACAATGTATGAGTTGCAGTCATATTGTGTGACTGGCTGGTTTTCGTTGGGATGTCTTTAATACAGTCCTGATAAATTAAAAACTATAACAAATGGAATTCTCGAGCTTCTTCACTGGCATCAGCCTCAGTAGACACAGCAACATGACGTTACATGTCACTGGAAAAGTTTTGAAATGACATGCCTTTGTCTTAAACAGTTCTAAAATATCTCAACATCATGCACAGTGTCTTCTCAAAGGGGATATGAATGCCCGTTACGGTAAAAACGGAATAAAGCTGTGTAATATCAAATGAAACATAGCAGATGAACCATCTTTTCAAACAGGAAGTGAGTAACTGTAAACATTGCAGTTCAGGGGTGAATTCAGAAAATATAGTCTTTATACTATTTATTCCTTTTTACTGAATATTAACCACTCCGTATTTTCATAAAAAGAAGGAAAATGGTACAGGAATGTTTCAATTCTATTAACATAACATCTTTGGTTGTTTTTCAGTCACATGGCAACTGTTGTTATGTAAGAGAAAGTAATGTTTCTTAGAAAGAGTTATCTCCCTTAGACCATTTAAAATAAAAAAAGAAATCAAATTTACTCAAAATCAGTACTAGGCTACATATTTTATTTTTTTATATGTTTTAAAGAAAATTATTCTCTTTAGTTTGCATATAACCATTTTCCTTAAAACATCCGGTCTTAGGAGAAAATAGTGAAATTCTCATACTGGAATAAGTGGGAAAGTTCATATTTTCCCAATATTCAATATAGCACTAAGAAAAATATACTGTGTTCAATGGTTTAATATTACAAATTTAGTTCTTACTTCACAAGACCTTTCAACACAAAAGTATTGTTGATTTCTGTGATACAGTGTGTATCACTATTTCATCATTTTGCATGATTCTTAGCCAGACTGCTACTTAATTGACTACGATTGTCAGTTTTCCAACCAAGGTCTGTGGTTCTATACGGGCACTCAGCCTTCCTATACCAACAAAACTGGCCGCCACGAAATAGCAAAATAGTGCTGAAAGTGGTGTTCAACACCAATCAATCAATCCATAGGCAATTTAAAGTTTCCATAGTGATGTTTGTTACTTAGATTCTATAGGCAATAGGTCAACTGTACTATATTCAATGATTGGAATGATAGTAAGGTGTACTGTCTGTCTGGCAGGATTCATATGTCGTCGACCTCATTTCCATGGTTCATAAGGCAATGTAAATTTCATGGTTTGTTTGTTTATTAGATACTGTAAACAATAGGTAAACTATATTTGGTGTATGGAATAATCGTATGGTGAACATGTTGTTCAGCAGGGTTCATCTGAGCTTGACCTTATTTTTAGGGTTTAATTTTCGTAATTAGGTCTGTTTCTTGGATACCATAAGCAATATGATAACTATATTTGGTCAATTGTATGGTTGTAAGGTATACATGTTTGCCTGATAGGGTTCATCTGGCCTTGACCTCATTTACATTGATAATGTTAGGTTTATCAGGCCCATAGCCAGGAATTTCCAAGGGGGGTTACATGGACCCGCGAAGCTCACTTTAACAGTTACCATTCAAACAGAATGTCGACTTTAACAGTGCTTGTTTTCAAAAGGGGGTGGGGTTCATATGAACCCCTCGAAGCCCCCTGGCTACGGGTGTGTTTATGTGGAACTAAAAGTGAAACTTTCATATCACACACTTTCAACATCAAATCAATGATAAGTAAAGCAGGCCAAACATTTCAGTGAGTGAACTCTTGTTTACTTGTAGCAAGAAAACGAGTTCAGTGACACCATTTTTACTTCTAGATTTCTAAAAGCACATAATAAAAAATTTTGAAAAAAAATCTATCTATAGATTTCTTTTTTTTTCTCTCTCACAAAAATGTGTTTTCCATGAATGCAAAGTATAAGAAATTCCATCTGAGGAAATCATTAGTGCTGATCTGCATTAAACTCTTTCTAAGAGTTACTGATTTATCATATGAACAAATAAATATGTCGACATAGAAAGTTGACTAATACCTTTTTTATTCAATGTGCCTGGAAAAAAATAAACTCCATGCCATATTTGCACTATAATATTCAGTCATTCATTACTGTCCGATACTGAGATGACAACCATACTTTGTTACATAAATTTCGAGTATAAAAACAAATGGCACATTTTTATTAATTTTCATATAAATTTGACCATCACTTTATTTAACTATCGAAACCAGATTTTCTTGCCTGATAATGTATATGTTTCACAAGATTACATTTCCATGTAGTGAACTGTGATATCATAGTCAAAATTTTAATTTGGAATATATCTTAGAATTTCACATCTTAAGGTAGCTCGGGTGTCTTCCTCCATCTTGGATTTTGAAATAGCAGATAACAATTGGTCTAGATCTTTAATGAAGTGTGCAAATTTCGAGAGTAGTATGTAATTCATGTGTAAGACAGGGAATATAAATAACATCTTTTCAATAAGAGAACAACATAATTTTTAATTGTGTTTATAGTCATATATTTAATAGATCAAACAGTGAATACATTTTATAAGGTGACATTTTAAATTTATAAATTTGAAAATATGTACATTCAAGCTATTCACCTTTATCAGTGTGTTTAGCCAATATCATACATAAGTATATTTCTAATTCTACCTCTCACCTTAGCTTTATAAAACACATGTAAGATTAATTTATATCATGTATATCTTATATAGGAGCAGGACCAGTGTTTTTATTTATATTGCATAGGTATATATTAATCATATTCTTTTCTGAAAGGAAAGTTTAAAGTGCTTGATTAGGGCCTCAATAGCAAGTCCAATATTTCAAAATGAAAAGCGTTTCAAGTTTTAGAAAAACATATGTGAATAAATGGGGAATGTGTCCATGGGACACAGATGATGCCCCCACTTGCATATAACAGTATATAGGGACATAACTCAAGAACGGTAAAAGCGAGGCTACCCAAATTTGTACTTGATCTGAGTTTTGTGGTAACAAGCATTGTGTATAAGTTTCATAACATTTGGTTGAGGCAAACATAAGTTAGAGAATGGAAACAAAAAAATTCAGCAATTTTTCCATTTGTAAAGGGGCATAACTCAAGAAAGGTAAAAGTGACGCCACCTAAATTCAAACTTGATCTGTGTTTGGTGGTAATAAGCTTTGAGTATAAGTTTCCTTAACATTTGGTTGAGGCAAACTTAAGTTAGAGAACGGAAACAAAAAAATCAGCAATTTTTCAATTCGTAAAGGGGCATAACTCTAGAACGGTAAAAGTTATGACACCCAAATTCAAACTTGATCTGTGTTTTGTGGTAATAAGCTTTGTCTATAAGTTTCATAACATTTGGTTAAGGCAAACTTAAGTTAGAGAACAGAAACAAAAAACTCAGCAATTTTTCCATTTGTAAAGGGGCATAACTCTAGAACGGTTGACGCCACCCAAATTCAAACTTGATCTGTGTTTTGTGGTAATAAGCATTGTGTATAAGTTTCACAACATTTGGTTGAGGCGAACTAAAGTTACAGAACGGAAACCAATTTTGGGATGTACGGACGCACAGACGGACAAGGGTAAAAGTTAATGCCCCTTCCGCTACTACGGGGGCATAAAAAGTGAAATAGAATGCTTTTTGTAGAACTTTTTGAAATAGACACCAAAATTGGATAAAATTAGGAATTTTTATTTAATTTAACAAAATTTGCTTGATTTCAAACAAAAAAAAGAAATTGGAAATAAAGAGAATATTTTCTGACAAACTAGATATGCAAGTCAAATGTTGAGAGTTTTATAACAAAAATAGGTGCAATATTTGGGATTTATTGAATTTACTCCTTGCAGAATGATGTTTGAAGGAATACATATATGATACATTTTCATTTCATTTAAGATTATTTTCTCAAATAATGGGTATTAAATTCAATATATAAGTGATTTTGACATAAATTGTTGCCAAATTAAAACTTCTCCTTTGATTATGAATATTAGTTTAATTTGTGAAACATTTCAACTTTGTAATCGTAAAAGCTACTAGAAAGGGGTTGAATAATCAAATAAGAACTGTTCATAAAAAAAATCAATGGAAACCAGCTTCATTGTAAAAAAAATCCCACTAAATGATATTGATTGGGTTTAATCCAAATTTTGCCCCAAAAAACTCAACAAAAATAAATCATACTATACACTAAATCTGTTAAACATTACCTCCCTGCAGAGTTTCATAAGGAAACAATGAAATATATTCCATTTAATTAAACAAGAAGAATTTGGACAGAAATGCTTAGAGAAAATTCACCAAAAAAAAAAAAAGTTTACATTTTAAATTAACACATGACAAAGGCAAAATCGCTTTGTTCTTATTGTGCTATAATAATAGGGATTTTCAAATGTACTCTTATCTTTAATAATCCAAACTACCAAATAACCTGGCATTTTGTAAGATCAATATATAATTGAGATAACTGAAGAGTATTATGAAAATCAAAGTTAATTTGAAAATCCAAGTAATAACACTTTTAAAGTTGATTATCTAAATTTTGTCTATTAATTAAATCTTTTAATTTGACACCAATATACCAAACTACCAAATAACCTGGCATTTTGTGAGATTAATATTTAATTGAGATAACTGTGGAGTTTTATGAAAATCCAAGTTCATTTGAAAAAGTTACAGATATTTTTAAAGTTGACTATCTAAATTTTGTCTGACATGAAAGTTCCAGCTTTTTTACCAATTGTTTAAATCCTAACATTTGACAGCAATAAACAAACTACCAAATAACCTGGCATTTTGTAAGATCAATATATAATTGAGATAACTGAAGAGTATTATGAAAATCCAAGTTAATTTGAAAAAGTAATAACACTTTTTAAAGTTGATTATCTAAATTTTGTCTATTAATTAAATCTTTTAATTTGACACCAATATACCAAACTACCAAATAACCTGGCATTTTGTGAGATTAATATTTAATTGAGATAACTGTGGAGTTTTATGAAAATCCAAGTTCATTTGAAAAAGTTACAGATATTTTTAAAGTTGACTATCTAAATTTTGTCTGACATGAAAGTTCCAGCTTTTTTACCAATTGTTTAAATCCTAACATTTGACAGCAATAAACAAACTACAAAATAACCTGGCATTTTGTAAGATCAATCTATAATTTAGATAACTGAAGAGTATTATGAAAATCCAAAATCATTTGAAAAAGTTACAGAAATTTTTATAAAGTTGACTATCTAAATTTTGTCTGAAATGAAAATTCCAGCTTTTTACCTATTGATTAAATGCTTAAATTTGACAGTAATAAAACAAACTACCAAATAACTTGGCATTTTGTAAGATAAATATATAATTGAGATAGCTGAAGAGTATTATGAAAATCCAAGTTGATTTGAAAAAGTAACATAACTTTTAAAGTTGACTATCTAAATTTTGTCCGACCTATTTGATTAAATCCTTATATTTGACAGTAATAAAACAAACTACCAAATACCTTTGCATTTTGTAAGATCAATATATGATTTAGATAACTGAAGAGTATTATGAAAATCAAAAATCATTTGAAAAAGTTACAGAACTTTTTAAAGTTGATTATATAAATTTTGTCCAACATGAAAGTTCCAGCTTTTTTGCCTATTGATTAAATCCTTAAATTTGACAGCAATGATTCAAACTACCAAATAACCTGGCATTTTGTAAGATCAATATATAATTGAAATAGCTGAAGAGTATTATGAAAATCCATATTGATTTGAAAAAGAAATAGAACTTTTTATAGTTGGTTATCTAAATTTTGTCAAAACTGAAAATTCTAGCTATTTTACCTGTTAATTAAATCTTTAAATTTGACACCAATATACCAAACTACCAAACAACTTGGCATTTTGTAAGATTAATATTTAATTGAGATAACTGTAGAGTTTTATGGAATTCCAAGTTCATTTGAGAAAGTTAGATATTTTTAAAATTGACTATCTAAATTTTGTCTGACATGAAAATTCTAGCTTTTTTACCTATTTATTAAATCCTAACATTTGACAGTAATAATTCAAACTACCAAATAACCTGGAATTATGTAAGATTAATATATATTGAGATAACTGAAGAGTATTATGAAAATCCAAGTTCATTTGAAAGAGTTATAAAATTTTTCAAAGTTGATTATCTAAATTTTGTTAAAACTGAAAATTCTAGCTCTTTTGACCTGTTAATTAAATCTTTAAATTTGACAGCAATAATCCAAACTCCCAAATAACTTTGCATTTTGTAAGATCAATATATGATTGAGATAGCTGGAGAGTATTATGACAATCCAAGTTGATTTGAAAAAGTTACAGAACTTTTTAAAGTTGACTATCTAAATTTTGTCTGACATGAAAATTCCAGCTTTTTTACCTATTGATTAAATCCTTAAATTTGACAGCAATAATCCAAACTACCAAATAACCTGGCATTTTGTAAGATTAATTTATAATTGAGATAGCTGAAGAGTATTATGAAAATCCAAGTTGATTTGAAAAAGTAATAACACTTTTTAAAGTTGATTATCTAAACTTTGTCCAACATGAAAATTCCAGCTTTTTTACCTATTGATTAAATCCTTAAATTTGACAGTAATAAAACAAACTACCAAATAACTTTGCATTTTGTAAGATCAATATATTGAGAGAGCTGAAGAGTATTATGAAAATCCAAGTTCCTTTAAAAAGTAACAGAACTTTTTAAAGTTGACTATCTAAATTTTGTCCGACATGAAAATTCTAGCTTTTTTACCTATTGATTAAATCCTAACATTTGACAGTAATAATTCAAACTACCAAATAACCTGGAATTATGTAAGATTAATATATAATTGAGATAACTGAAGAGTATTATGAAAATCCAAGTTCATTTGAAAGAGTTATAAAATTTTTCAAAGTTGATTATCTAAATTTTGTTAAAACTGAAAATTCTAGTTCTTTTGACCTGTTAATTAAATCTTTAAATTTGACAGCAATAACCCAAACTCCCAAATAACTTTGCATTTTGTAAGATCAATATATGATTGAGATAGCTGAAGAGTATTATGACAATCCAAGTTGATTTGAAAAAGTTACAGAACTTTTTAAAGTTGACTATCTAAATTTTGTCCGACATGAAAGTTCCAGCTTTTTTACCTATTGATTAAATCCTTAAATTTGACAGCAATAATTCAAACTACCAATTAACCTGGCATTTTGTAAGATCAATATATAATTGAAATAGCTGAAGAGTATTATGAAAATCCATGTTGATTTGAAAAGTATTAGAACTTTTATAGTTGATTATCTAAATGTTGTTCAAACTGAAAATTCTAGCTATTTTAACCTATTAATTAAATCCTTAAAGTTAACATCAATATACCAAACTACCAAATAATTTGGCATTTTGTAAAGATTAATATTTAATTGAGATAACTGTAGAGTTTTATGAAATTCCAAGTTCATTTGAAAAGTTACAGATATTTTTAAAATTGACTATCTAAATTTTGTCTGACATGAAAATTCTAGCTTTTTACCTATTGATTAAATCCTAACATTTGACAGTAATAATTCAAACTACCAAATAACCTGGAATTATGTAAGATTAATATATAATTGAGTTAACTGAAGAGTATTATGAAAATCCAAGTTCATTTGAAAGAGTTATAAAATTTTTCAAAGTTGATTATCTAAATTTTGTTAAAACTGAAAATTCTAGCTCTTTTGACCTGTTAATTAAATCTTTAAATTTGACAGCAATAATCCAAACTCCCAAATAACTTTGCATTTTGTAAGATCAATATATGATTGAGATAGCTGAAGAGTATTATGACAATCCAAGTTGATTTGAAAAGTTGCAGAACTTTTAAAGTTGACTATCTAAATTTTGTCTGACATGAAAGTTCCAGCTTTTTTACCTATTGATTAAATCCTTAAATTTGACAGCAATTATTCAAACTACCAAATAACCTGGCATTTTGTAAGATCAATATATAATTGAAATAGCTGAAGAGTATTATGAAAATTCATGTTGATTTGAAAAGTATTAGAACTTTTATAGTTGATTATCTAAATGTTGTTCAAACTGAAAATTCTAGCTATTTTAACCTATTAATTAAATCCTTAAAGTTAACATCAATATACCAAACTACCAAATAACTTGGCATTTTGTAAAGATTAATATTTAATTGAGATAACTGTAGAGTTTTATGAAAACCATTTTCATTTGAAAAAGTTACAGATATTTTTAAAATTGACTATCTAAATTTTGTCTGACATGAAAATTCTAGCTTTTTACCTATTGATTAAATCCTAACATTTGATAGTAATAATTCAAACTACCAAATAACCTTGAATTATGTAAGATTAATATATAATTGAGTTAACTGAAGAGTATTATGAAAATCCAAGTTCATTTGAAAGAGTTATAAAATTTTTCAAAGTTGATTATCTAAATTTTGTTAAAACTGAAAATTCTAGCTGAAGAGTATTATGACAATCCAAGTTGATTTGAAAAAGTTACAGAACTTTTTAAAGTTGACTATCTAAATTTTGTCTGACATGAAAGTTCCAGCTTTTTTACCTATTGATTAAATCCTATATAATTTAGATAACTGAAGAGTTTTATGAAAATCCAAGTTCATTTGAAAAAGTAATAGAACTTTTTCAAGTTGATTATCTAAATTTTGTCCAAACTGAAAATTCTAGCTCTTTTAACCAATTAATTAAATCTTTCATTTTGACAGAAATAATCCAAACTACCAAATAACTTTGCATTTTGTAAGATCAATATATAATTGAGATAGCTGAAGAGTATGATGAAAATGCAAGTTGATTTGAAAAAGTTATAGAAGTTTTTAAAGTTGATTTTCTAAATTCAGTCCAAACTGAAAATTCTAGCTTTTTAACCTATTGATTAAATCTTTAAATTTGACAGTTATAAACCAAACTACAAAATAACCTTGCATTTTGTAAGATCAATATATAATTGAGATAGCTGTAGATTTTTTGTGAAAATCCAAGATGATTTGAAAAAAGTTAAAGAAATTTTTAAAGGTGACTTTTGGAATTTAGTTAGGAGTGAAAATTCTAAAACCTGTGCTTAACCTTAGTGGTTTATCACACTAAGTACCCGTACATTTGATACATGAATATATTCTATAAAATTGCAAACAAATGTTCTCAAAATTGATAAAATATAATATGTGAACCAATAAAAAAAAACCAAGTTCTAGCAAAAAGAAAAAAAGAAAATAACAACTCAATGAAAAGTTACTTCAGTGTTCAATTATAATCAGATAATTTTATCTCAAAAGAATTTTTAGACTGCTAGTATCATCAATTTTTTAGACATTTTGGTTAATCAAAACATATTTATTTATACATTAATACACTATGTCAAATGTGAAATTGTTCCTTTAAGTTAACTACTATCAAATTTAAAAACAGTAAAATAAGAAAATATATATACATTCCATATTATTATAACACAAATAAAATACATTGTGTAATACATTCAATAATACATGTTTAAAATTATTATGTAATTTCATGGAACTTTCAAAATGTTGTCTCTTATATAATTATGTGGTTTACAAATCAATGTCATTGAGGTATACCATAAAACTAGCTTAATGAAAAATAACTAAATTGTGCAATCATAACCAAATATTCCAATCTAAAAGAATTATAAGACTATAATTATTTGTTTCATTGGAGGAAACTACTATCAATCTAAAAACAATGAAATAGGAAAATATATACATTTAGACTTATACTTAGTGTATGGTAATCACTATTAATCTAGCACTCACAATTTCTACATCATTTTTGGTAATTAGTCGTTTCATAATAACTGTTGTCTACATATTTCTTTCATGTGTGCTTATATCTATTGAAATTGCTTTATTTAATTTCTGCTATACATAGCATTAATTAAAATCTGCAGAAAAATAATACTTATGATTATTCTCAAATACAAAAAAAAACTCTACTTTATGCATTTTCAATTACATTGTAAACATTCTACATTGATTAGACACAAATATTGCAACCCCTCCAATAGAGACTTTGATCCATTTGTCTTAAGATACAGAAACTGTAAACATATAAAAGTTTCAGAAGTGTAGTCAACAAAGACCTACTAGCTTGGATGTTTCCTCTTCAGAATATTTACTATATCCTCTTCTGTAGCAGCACATAATTCACCAGCTTCCTCATGTGCAAAAAAAAAAAAAAAAACACGCTTCTCCCAGCATGAAAAAAATAAGATAATTATCAGCTATTCTGAAAAAGATAATAATATGAAAAATAAAGTGATATATAGACAACTGCCTTGTTTACATGTTTGTAGAAATTCTGTAAAATTTGTAGTTTAGAACCAGTGTTACCACTCCATGGTGAATCGTGCAAATTGTGATTCATGGATGGGAAGCATAAATATTCTCTTTATATGTTATTACGAATGCATACTTATTTTAAATATACCCACAGTTTACACTTTTCCCAATGGTCATGGAAGATATATTCTCGAACAATCAGTATGGGAAGAATAAATACTGATTTCATTATGTCAATCAATAGTTAATAAATTTCCAAATTATAAATGTTAATAGTCAGAAGATAGATCTCAATATTCTGAACATTTCTGCTGCTGTCAGATTTTCTCTATCTAGAGCTGTTTTCAAGATAATAGACAACATTTGCATTTTACCCCATGTTCTATTTTTAAACATGTTGTCTGTGTTGTTTGGCAGGACTCATTTTTTAAAACTAACCGTAATAAATATTGTGGCCAAGTTTTAAATTTGGCCCAGTAGTTTCAGAGGAGAAGATTTTTGTTAAAGTTAACGACGACAGATAACGGATGCCAAGTTATGAGAAAAGCTCACTTGGCCTTTAAGCCAGGTGAGCTAATCTTGTGTACAAGATGAAGGCTTTTACAACCCTATGTTTATTTTATGAAAAGAATTTATAATACAGGATTCACTAACCTGATTCATCATTATCATCTATATCTTTTGAAGCTTGTTCATGGTTTTCTTTTCCTTCATCTTTGGATTTTCATAGAGGGGCAATTCATACATGAACCTATTTATAAGTGTGCAAAAATATTGGTTAATATTTACGAAAGAGAAACAAACCTACTTATCTGTAATGTAATAGCAAAGAACAAAATTATTTTAACCATCTTTCCATTTAGTACATGAATACATGCATGACCAGACACTTCTTCCTCTTAGTATGATGGCTTATTCATATCAGCAAGTAAATTTAGTAGCGACAAGCCTTTAATTTTCTTGTTTAAGTTGTTTTACACTTGTCATTTTGTGGCCCTTTATAGTTTGTTAGCTTTTGTCTCATGTCGAAGGCCATATATATGGTAACTAATATTGTTGCTGACACCAACCACATGTGATCTCACATGGAGAGTTGTCTCATTCACAATCATACCAATTTTTTTTTTATTTTGAAGCACATTTTTTCGGAAGTTAATGAGAAGGTTCATAAATTGTCAGCACAAGTTACTATGACTTTAAATTAACTGTTACAGCATTGGACACATCTTTTTCTTCTAGTAAACAAACAATAATAGATAATGCAGATTCTACATAACTTTAAACTATACAACATGTGAAAAATACTATATATGACAACATGTAATTGCAATAAGTCAATCTTAAATGTGTAATTTGATAATTACTTGTATTTCTTGGTTCTTTTTGCTTTCTTCCATCCTGCATCTAAATGAAACAACATAAGAAGATACAAAACACTGTTAATAAGAATTGATTTTTTACTGATAGACTTTGAAATACAATTGATGTTACGAAGAACATTCAGCTAAAAAAACATTTTTCAAACTGGAGACTTCAGTATGGTGGATTCTATTTCAATAAGGTGAATATTGTCTGAAGTTGACACTTATAATGCATGGCCTTGCAAGTTTACACAATGCCCACTCGCACTATCATTTTCAATGTTAGTGAATCATAAAATAGGGTCAAAACCGTAATTTGGCATAAGATTTAGAAAGATAACATCATACTGAACATAGGTTCTCTAGTTTTAAGTTGACGTGACTTCAACTTCACCATAAACTACCTTGACCAAATCTTTAACCGGTTCTAGGACAAACAATCAAACAAACCAGAAAACATACTGCCCCTCTTCTAGGTAGGGCATAAAAACATCTACTGGTGATTTTATCATAAAAATTACAAGATGGAAAGAATTATGTGTATGTTCTTGAGCTCCCATAAATCTACAAGTATTATAATTTGTGTCCAGCTTGGAAAATCAATCTCTGTTTCCCATACAAAGCATTCTTTTACACATATCATATTGGAATAGTTTAATAGTTTCCTTTGAATTAAAAAAAAACGATGTCATAGGGCCTTGACCTTGATACCAATCTCAGATTCAGACTTTTCATTAGTTTTAAACAATATGTTTATCAGCATTACAGTATTTATAACAACTATATTCATGGTTGTACAATTTTGAATTGTCTTAGAATTTACATTAGGGTATATTACAATACTGTACTACCAAAACTAAAAGCTGTTTCTAAGTAATTACATATTTTCATTACATTTTCAGAACTCAAAAGTTTGAATTATTTCAAAGCAGATGGTTTAATCATTAAATAAATTGTTGCACTTTTAATGTGCTAACACAATAGACTATTTTATCTTCAAAGTATATTGTTGTCGCTGATGATATGTTTCTAGTTTGAAGCTTCATTTGCCCTATAAAACAAACAATATTATTGTACATTGATTTTTTGTAATGTTCTGTATGAAATGTGTTGTTGTTATACAGTTATGTTTATTCCATGAAATTGTGTTTTACTGTTGGTGGCATACAACATTTATCAAAGGTGCATTTTACAATTGAATTTCCTCATTAACACTCCATGTACGACTACATATACTTGCTTCATAACAAGGGTAATACGCCCATTAAACTTACTTCAACTTTTGTATTGGTACATGGTAGTTGAATTTATGATATTTGAATATTTCATTTCTAATCATGTCTGTGTTTAATTTGACACTATCATAACAGCTGACAAACTGATTTTAATACTGAAACAAATTATCCAAATCATATTAAGGCTATTTCTTAATTAATAAGTACCAGTGTTCTCCCCAGGATTTTTGGATAGCACCAGGGTAACGCATGTGGACAGCTTGGTGAAATGACTTATACAATCCGTCGTGTCGCGTCACGTCGCTTAGCTATATTTCTAGTTACTGCAGTTTTTATGTCTCTTGTTTTGTTTTAATACTGTGGTACTGTGTTATGTAAACATTGAGTCAGAAAATTATTGGTAAAAAAGAAGTGACTCAATAAACAGTTTGTATACTTTAATATTTTTAAAAAATAAATAAAACATGATTCATTCCAAAATATTCATCTAAATTTAAAGTAATTAAATCTTTTATAAAATCCATGATCAATAAAAATAAAATATCATTCAAAGGACCCAAAAATGTTCAATTTAAAAAAACTTTCTAGTTTCTAGAAAGAAAGTTGTTGTATGTTAAACGATTCTTGTCATAAGGAGATATGAAATTAACAAGAACAAATATTGTTTTATTATTTGAACCATTTTCTATCTTAAATTTTGATAAAAGAAATTTTCATCAATTTTAAAACATTTTGCCATAGATTTCATGTAAATATTAACCTTTCTTGTCTTTGGTGCTAATCAAACATAGATACAGAATTAATACTGCACTGAAATCTAAATCTTTATCTTAGGTCTATAAGTAACCATATTCAATGTCAACAACAAAGTCTCCCTATTTTTCCCACCTAAATGACAGGAAGTAGATATAAATAGATTTAACATGTGCTTATGGATAAAATTTGCAAGATTACTTCTGTTATTCATTAATTGTGGATATAAATATCCAGTTTGAAGGTACAGTCAAGAATTTTATTTGTTAATTTATAAAATAGAATAGATTGCAATTCATTGTAAATAAACTTGAATATTCTAACTGGGTCATGTGATATGTACATGTCCGTTTCCTTTGAATTACTAGTTTTTGAAACCAGACTATCATGCAATAACTATGTCATAATTAAAGATAATTTTGGCCATGGTTTAATCAGACATATTAAACTATAATATAAGAATTGAGAACTGTATAATTGTGAATTATACGTAAAGATCCAACTTTATTATGTACAAATAATGTATCGGTCCACACTGTTTGTGTACAAAGTATTTGCCGACTTGTCACTGGTCAGCGCTTGGGTGGTGAATGAAGCCATAAAATAGTTAACTGTGATCATAAAGTTATGATCTCTTAATTAAAACACATAAGAATCCTGTAACAAGTGTCAATTACATCAATTAAATCCAATCAACAAGGTTAACCTCACAAGGTAAATCGATCACGTGGTGTAAACAATCTTTACAACTGTAATTTGAACTGGTTTGAACTGGTCAAATTTCACCTGAAATGTTATACCTCGCGGAAAAGATTTAACAAGTCGTTTAAAACTTTACCGATTTACGATTTTTCAACTGAAAATTTTAGCACCACGGAGAAAAATATACATCGCGGTAAGAACGATACCACCACGGTAAAAATTATACATCGCTGTACCTCACAATTACAGCATTTGAAGTACTCAGGCTAATCAGCATCTGCTTTTTCCAAAACAAAATGGATGGACATCATTGTATCACAGGAACAAAACTGCCAATACAATTTCTCATTGTCTTCCTTTTTTTTTACAAATGTGAGTAATCCAGCAATAATGTTGGAAAAGATAAATGATGATGGCCATTTCTGTAAACAAAAAACACTGAAATTATCCATTATTTCTCAAGACCTACCCTTGGTAGTTGTCATGGACATCTGACCTCCTATATACAGTATAAAAACACCATTTATCAAGACCAGCCCTCGGTAGTTGTCATGGACATCTGACCTATATACAGTACAAAAACACCATTTATCAAGACCAGCCCTCAGTAGTTGTCATGGACATCTGACCTATATACAATATAAAAACACCATTTATCAAGACCACCCGTCGGTAGTTGTCATGGACATCTGACCTATATACAGTATAAAAGCACCATTTATTAAACCCAGCCCTTCGTAGTTGTCATGGACATCTGACCTATATACAGTATAAAAACACCATTTATTAAAACCAGCCCTCCGTAGTTGTCAAGGACATCTGACCTATATAGTTATACAGTATAAAAACACCATTTATCAAGACCAGCCCACGGTAGTTGTCATAGACATCTGACCTATATACAGTATAAAAACAACATTTATCAAGACCACCCGTCGGTAGTTGTCATATTCCAGTGACTTTTCTGTAAAGGCAAATTTTACTCACCTCCCTTGCACTTCAATTCCCCACTGCAAATATGTTTCTTGTGGTAGCGTAGAAAAGACTATAGTTTTTTTTAGAGCTATGGAAAATTTTGCTTTGGTTGAATGCAGAGTGCAAGGAGTATCTTAAGACACAACATATAGCGGTACACAACGACCAATCAGGATTAGGTATAATCTTACTTCTGAATACCATGTTATCTCATTAAATGGCTGCATAGCTGTGTCCATGTAACTCAATTATCTATTGTAACATATATACAACTTTTAAATGTGCCTATTTCAATTGATCATCTGCTTCTGAACTGTTTTGCCATGTTGTGCAGTGCTCGTTGATAAAACTATGTTTCAATCCCGTACATTGCAGTGTTTTTCAATCTCCAACAAAGAAGAGTATAGAAAGTAGGCATGTTTTATTTGAAGTAGGTGTGTCCAATAACGGCCCTCGCTAGTTAACGGTCCTCAATGTTCGCGGTTTAGTAATTTCGAAAAAATCAACGCCACTTTGAAATTGAAAAGTGGCGGCCTTTGTATTTTGTAAAGCAGCAAAACAATTTTGCAGAACTGATCAATTATTAATTTACATCCATTTTAAATGCTAGCTTGTACTTCGTATAAACTTATAAAGAGTATATTGTACAATTATGGACAATGAAAACTATTTATGAGAACTAGATTTATTTGAAAAATGTGTCTTGCAATCGGTGTACCCAATTTTAAAAGCAAAATTATGTATTTATTTTTTGAAATTTCTACAGTCCTTTTGAAATAAATAACTTCATATTGTTGTACAAATGTAAATGCATGAACAAAATAAGAAGCCCAAACTGGAAGAACAAGCTAAGAAACAAAACATTTTAAACACCGGGAGCAGTTTCCAACATGATAAATTCCTTACACTGGGAAAGTTTATACAATCATGACAATAGCCGAAAAAAAGCTACATTAATTATGCTACAAATGTATATAAAATTAATTGGGGGTTAGTAGAAGTTCCAAAGGACAATTTTACAAAATCTGATAGACGTAATAGGGGGCAACATAAATTTTTGCAAATAGCAACTAATAAAGACTAATTGTAATGCTTTTTTGTTATTTAATGTTATTCAGGGTTATATCTGGTCTATATACCAGCTTTGATAAGTGTTTGGTACTAATATAAATTTCCACTTCGTACTATGAACATCAAAATTATTTATTTTGTTAAAATATTTCCTTTCTCTATTGTAACTGTATACGTATACCTAACAACAAAATTATTTTATTTACCTGTGTTTAAAGTTATTGCAAATGGCTGATATTTTTGTTCAAGCATATTGTTTTTCTTAAATTGTTTAACATTTCATACCGATATAACATGTTACTTTTATTATTCTTCCCTTAGTTTATTTATTTTGAATTTACATTGTATCATAGGTCAAATTTATTTGTTCAGTGTATGTTCAATGGTGTTACAATGTACTATGTCCTTTGATTGAGTTAAGCTATTTCAGTTGATATTTTATAGTGTGTCTTTCTATGTTGTGATGTTACACTATTGTTTCAGAAAAAGGGTGAAGGTTTGGTACCATTAAAACGTTTAAACCCGCTGCATTTGTTTGCACCTGTCCTAAGTCAGGAATCTGATGTTCAGTAGTTGTTGTTTGTTGATGTGGTTCATAAGTGTTTCTCGTTTCTCGTTTTTATATAGATTAGACCGTTGGTTTTCCCGTTTGAATGGTTTTACACTAGTAATTTTTGGGGCCCTTTATAGCTTACTGTTCGGTGTGAGCCTAGGCTCCGTGTTGAAGACCGTACTTTGACCTATAATGGTTTACATTTATAAATTTTGACTTGGATGGAGAGTTGTCTCATTGGCACTCATACCACATCTTCTTATATCTATTTCTATTTATATATTCTTTTTATCCAAACACTATCTCTAATTGGAATTCACTACTTGAAGCAATAGGTATGTCTGACACTCTGGAATCCTTCAAGAGTGGCATATCCACTCTAACATTTGAAGGACACACAGTCACCAACTTATTAAACTATCAAACTTAAAGCTACTGTACATAATGTATAAATGTTATCATGGTTATTCTACAGACTATTTTTAGTTATTGTTTATATTACTTTTAATTAAGTCCATATGTACACAGCACACAAGTTACGAGAAGTTTTACACTCCTACCAAGGAGTCTACTCCCGTATTCGGAAGAAGGATATAATGCCTCACATGAAGAAAAATTTGACCTTAGCAGAACCTTAAACACGTTATATTGTGATATCTGTCTTTAACTACTGTCTCTGTGGTGTTGCAGAACTTGGTTTCTTCCAATGCTCAAGTTGTTGGTTTGACCCATGGCAGAACCATGGCAGGGTAAAAACAAAGACTTTAAAATTGATATTTACTGATTCTCTGATTAGCACGCGGTATTAAGAAGCAATAACAAAGACTGATGACATGGTCAGCTGGGATATCGGATTGTTGTGTCTGATAAAGTGACATGTCTTACTGTGGAAAAGCATGTTAAGTATTCGGATAATCGTGTCAGTCTAGTCCAAAGCAAGGTTAATATTTATATTATATAAACATGGTCTCGACCTGAGTATGCACTAAATTTGTGGCTGCAAAGGACGTTTAACACCCATCCATTATCATCATCAGCAACTGATTTCTACTCAAAAAGTGTGTGTATTGAATATTGTTGCCCAACTTACAAGTTTTTAATTAACACTTAATTTGTCCATACTGATTGCCGATTGAGCAAATACATATTGGACACTAACCTACTGTAATGAAAGCCAAAATGTATTACAATTCCCGCCGTTTCTTCTTGTTACCTGTTACCTATTCTGTAAATTCCACCTTTTTCAGATGATCCACTTCAGTGGGAATATTATCCTCTTGAGGTGTAGTTAAATCAGTAAAACAAAAAAAGTCTTACAGTCCCGGAAAAGACAACGTTCTTTGTACCTTTCTTTAAAAGAGCCGTTTTTGTGGGCGTTAATTTATGAAAAGAGGCGTGTCTTAAAACCTCATTGTGCTGGTTACCTCATTGTGGTGGTTAACTATTAGATTTGTCGTGACAGAGACATATAATACAAGAGATTGGCAACTCTAGAAGAGTCTATATAACAGCCAATGAAATGACGTGGCCACCGGAAAGCCGATTATTCCGATGGATTTATGGGTAAAAACCATACTGTTGTAAAAAAGTTTCTACGCCTCACGATTTTTCTAATGGATAATGCCGATACCTTTCACAGCTATAGCATGCAAGTATATTTAAAAGTTACAAAAAACTAATTCTAATAATTAGTTATTGATAAAATGTGTTCTAATGATGAGATTAATCAAATACAAACAAAGTTAAAACTCGGCCCATTTTACTTCACCTCCTACTGCCGTAGAAACCATTTGATCTGCCAATTTTTTCTTAAAACTTGGAAATATGCTAATAAATATATAATTTTATGGGGCAATAATACTCCCAAATGTTGTTTCGTGAAAATAAGACTATTTTCATAAAATTTGATCCAATATTGTTTTTTCAAAATTATCAACAAATATGGCGATTTTTTATTGATACCCGAAGCCAGCTGTGCTGGTACTATCATTTTATCTCGTAAAACTTGGAAATGTGCGAATAAATATTCAATTGTATGGGGATATATTACTCTCAGATGTTATGTCGTGAAAATAAGACCAGTTTCGTGAAATTTGATCTAACAGTTATTTCTAAAAATGTCAACAAAGTTGACTATTATTTTGTTATTTATACACAAAGCCAGCTATGCTAATTTTATCAATCTGTTTCGTAAATACTAGAAATTTACAAATAAATATGTCATATTATGGGAATATATACTACTCCAAATTTTTTTTTTTTCTTTTTTTTTTTTTATTAAACTGGCTAAATATTGAAATTGTTCACGGACAAATTTCCTTACATCAGTCCTTCATTTTGTGCACTATGAAATTTATAGCCTGCATTTTGTTAGGCAATTTATTCATTTTTCATTCTGTTTATGGCAGAGTTGCTTATTTTCTCCTATTCTGAAGTCATTGTTTTTTTCTTCTTTTTAGGGTGCCAAAGATGAACGAATGCAGTAAATTTACAAAAGGAGTAAAATTTTCCTAGAAAAGGAAACCTTCTGCTGGTCGTAAAATTATGAATGAGCTTCATGCATCTGTTGTCGTTTCAGACTACGCTTCTCATTCAAAACATGAACCTAATTCATTTTTAAATTAAAATCGTATTGAGGACATTTCAATGGTGACTGCAAAAGATATATATATATATATATATATATATATATATATATATATATATATATATATATATATATATATATATATATATATATATATTTGATAATAAAAGATTTTATTTACACCTAGGATTTGTATATGTATACACATAAACAATCTTACTTTTAAACTGCCATCTCTTTACCCCAGAATAAAAAGACAAACCACTACAAATGATTAAAAGACAAAAACCACTACAAATGATTGTCTCGTGGAAATAAGGTTATAAAATACTTTTTAAATAGTGTCTTCCATGTTGCTTTGATGTATGACCTCGGCTCCCATTTCAATGTTGTGTTTTTTATAGATTTTTGTTGCTTCCAGGACACACATATCCATCTATGTATGCAGTATTGTCAATTGTTTTGCTGGTGGGTCTCTCGCTTATGTCTTCGTCACTTTCACTATCAACAAACAGTTCGTTATCAGTTTATTCAACTAGGAGTAAATCTAAGTCGTAACTATTAAGATTGTCATCCCACGAAATAAAATCGGAATTTTCCATATTGCGTGCACA
The DNA here is from genome assembly GCA_017311375.1 of Mytilus coruscus. Taxonomy (NCBI): domain Eukaryota; kingdom Metazoa; phylum Mollusca; class Bivalvia; order Mytilida; family Mytilidae; genus Mytilus; species Mytilus coruscus. The sequence continues at coordinate 95,825,404 of CM029596.1, read as the reverse complement.
TGAATGAAGCTTTATTTAAATGAGAAATTAATTGTAATTTTCTTAAATATTAATTCTCAATACACACTTCGAACATGAAGAAACCATAAATTTACCGACAGTCATTTAAAAAACAACTCAATGCAAGCCTATGATGAAACTGTCAAACAACACTAATTAATTAATTTTACATTTTGTGAATTGTATTTTTGGAAAGAGTGTGGACACCTGTGGTGTAACAACTTCTTGTTTACAAGGTGTCAATTAAAACTCATTATTTATAACATGTTCGTGATTTACCTGGTCATCGAATAATTCAAACCTAATATACATGTCACACTGTGAAATTATGTCTCCGAGACAGGTGTATATTCAATAGAAACCCATTATGAAACTATCAAGTAAAATGAACTCTGACACAATTTATCAAGTGTTATTTATTTAATATCAGTTTTTTTAATACATTAGGTCTCTTTTCAATAATACAAATGTAAAATCAAAATTACATTAAAATAAATAATTATATATGAACTCAAATTATTTAATTATGATAAATTTAACACTGACACAGTTTATGTTATGCTTAAACCTTCTTCCTTACTTCGAGTACTTTTAATACTTTTATTAATGACTTTATTACCCAAGGAGATCTCGCGAGGTTTAACTAGTGGCCGCGTGTTTTTACGGGATTTCGCCGAGTTGCCAATCTCTTGTATTATATGTCTCTGGTCGTGATCAAATACGTATGTTATATCGTATGTAAACAGATCACGGCTTGCTAAGTAAAATAACAGTTTTGATATATATCGGTGACAATTATTACATTGAGAATATTGATATACATTTATCGATACTTTAAATATTCGAATAATTATTCTAATCAGATGTTTATAATTAGAAAAGTATTGAAAAACCACAAGCACAAATCTGAGACTACTATAACACAGATATTGTAGTAGTCTCAGCACAAATCAACCTTTTTTCTATAAAATATTAACATGTGCATCCTAAAGTTGCGGTAGAAGCAGAAGTAGAACCGTGCATGTTATTTTCCATGGCGGAAAAACGGCATTCCTAACACGTACTTCCAAAAGACGACGGAGGGCGTAACTTGTTGATTTGTTAAAATTAAAATTAAACTATGTGGGTTTTTCTGAGCTACAAAAAAAATAAAAAATTTCTTACTTTCTTACCGAAGGACTTTAGTTACAGCAGCATTTCAAATTATATAAGTTTATTCTCCAAATATTATGTGAAGAATTCAGTAGTCAGTACTGTCAGTCACAGTAATCTGCTTGGCTGGTTTAGCAAAAAAATGTATTGATCAAGCTATCTCATTAAAAAATGAAATACTGGATAGACTTTTAGTTAACATATACGGAGATTCAAAAATCAAACAAAATTTTAAAGTGGAAATCAGTATAAGTATATATGATTGTCATACTAGTAGTCCTTGGACCTTATGTATACTATACACGTTATATCAGATCCAAGCATCATGAGCATAGTCCTACCTACGGACGAATGTACCTACGGAGTCACAGTACAAAAATTCACAATTCAGTTTTTAGTTTGTTCATTTTTTGAATAAGAAAACATTTGTCAAAATAATTTTTGTATTTTTTCTAGAACTTTTGAATATAATTTATTCCGAAAAAAATCAAAATAATTGTAAAGATAACAATTTGTCAAAGTGGCTTGGTACTTAAATGGTTTCATTATGACATAGTGCCAAAAAATATATCCTTTTCATGCATAAAAATTTGACATGTATTCATTACTCAAGGTTTAAATGAACTATTTCATAAATTGTAAAATGAATATATGCAAGTAACCAAAAAAATTGTAGAAATTTTTCCTATGTTTTCAAACAAAACTTAACAAATAGTATGTGTGACTTTTGTACTTTCAAATTTGTTACTTTCTGTCATGTAACTTTCAAGACGTTTGCCATAGAGACATATTATACAATTATAATCTATGTCTGTGTCCTAATAATCACAGGCCTATTTTATATGTAAATATATATCATTTTTTTGTTATTAGAAAATAAGGTATAAAACCTAAATCGTAGTAAAAAAAAACCAATAGAATTATAAAATAACTTAAAGTACCTAAGAGCATTTAAAACTAAAACAAAAACCACTGATATAAAATCTTTTGAAAAGGGGTGTGTATTCCCAAATACGAAATTTAAAAAAAATATACCATACTGCTTTTAAAATATTCACCTTTTCTTTCATTTGAAATTTAAGCAATGACAAATAAATAACTAAACAAGAAAAATATTAATCCTCTCGATCACCTTTTGATCCTGGTAATTAAAACGGTGTCTTCCTCCTATTCCCACTTTTTAAAAATCACTATTCCTTCTATTCCCACATGCAAATAACAATAGATGTTTTGATAAATAATTTGTTTTTATAACAATTAAGGTTAATTAAAAATTCACCTAAGATTTACCTGTATTTTTTAAAAGAAAACATATTTCTTACACTGTTGAAGTATAACAGTCCGTACTTTGACACCTACTGATAAGTAAACATCCTGTAAGGTAATAAAGTTCAAACAGTATTCCCTCCACTCAGGTAATTAACAACTTGGCCATGCAGAAATGCCACCTGTTGTTTATAAAGTGATAAACTTTAAAGTTTGATAATTAACATAATTAAAGAGGTATTACATATACCCAGTTTTTAACTTGCAATTAATTATTTTTATTACATGGAACAGAAGCCTCTACCGTCATATCTTGTCAAAAATGTTATGGAACTTCACGTACATATAAATATAAACCATATATTTTCTCGACTCAATAATATTTTTTAATTAATAGCTAGAATATAATATTTTGACCGTCAATTTGTCTCAGTTCTACGATCAGGAACATTGTTTTCAGTTGAAAACTCAATGTTGAATTACCCCAACCCCATCCCCCTTTTTCTATTGAAACACGTTATAAATACACTTCCCTTCTGAAACATATTTTGTTCCTTTTGACAAATTAGTCATAACGAAGAATGAGCCTTGAATGGGTAGCGAAATTCATTGACAAAGCTTTAAATCAACGATCAGAAGAAAGTTCATTTATCAAACAACGTTTAGATAAGCCGAAGAAGTAACCTACAGTGCGTCACTTCCGGTAGATTTGGTTTTCGTGCTGTTTCCGGAAGTGGCGTTGATTGGATTTTCCTAAGGTAAAAATAGTTGAACTTTACACGCTATTATCTCTGTAATTGGTGGACCAAATTGCATCGGTTTTTTTGCATTTTTTATCAATTATTTCGAACTTTAAGATAAGAATTACTTGTTATGTGCGTTTTAGTACCTCTTTAAGTACAAATCAACTCGATATCTATTATTATATACTAGAACACACCCGCCACATTGCGGGTTCGTGACTGAATTAAAGTACATACGCCTTAGTTTTAGTCTGTTTTTTTTTAGAATTCGTATTGTCATCTGGTAAAAGTCATGCTGATTATAAGGTGCACAGTTTTCTCTGCTTTCAAAATCTTTCTGTTTGAACCCGTCTTGGTTTTCTTACTACAACCGGAAACTACATATGACTATGATTGAATTTAGTAGTGTCAATCCCTGTATAATGACGAAGTTCTGGTGTAATTATGATCCGTGTATATAGCAAATCCCAAATACATCGTTTGGTGGTGCGCTTGACAGAGGCGGACCGTACAGATTAGGTAACAGGTAACAGGTGACATATCATGACTATTGGTATCGGTATCGGATTCGACCCGGAACTTGTTAATTATTGGTAATATTTAATTATGTGGAAAACAAAAGGGCCGTGAATGCTGTAATTTTTAATCAACACCATTGTCCTATATTAGTTATATATAAAGTTGAACTCTTTGATTCGTCGTTTTTACGTCATGCCATCTAACAAATTGGACCTCGCTTTTTAAGTAGTATAGATATTACAGGAATTTCGTTTTGTTTTGTTGTAAAAATTGAACAGTAACTCTCTAAAAGCCCCAAAAACCACTCCTGCAAGAAGCCGGCTTTGCAATACCCTGATAATTTATAAAGATATTTAGACATCACCCCAGTATATACGAACAAAAGGATTATCTTAGTAAACAATGAATTTAACTGTACAAAACTAACTAACTAATTTCAATCTTTGTGTTTGCTTTAAATATTCAAGAAATATTTGCCACTGCACAATAAGGAATCAACAATCAAGAGTTAATTTATGTGTTGCAAATTAAATTTGCAATTATGCTAAATATAAACAACCGGCTTTGAACAAGCTAAATGCTAATAAATGACAACTTAATCAATAGTTTAAGCACTTGGAAAACTTGCACTAGTGAAAACTTGCAAGAAAAAATGTATAAGATTTTTTTAGTGTGATATACCTTCACCTAAAATTTAAAACATTAAAAATCAATTGATAAAAAATTAAGAAAAGCTCTACAAGTGCAGATAATTTCATTGTGATATTCCTTTATCTTATTTGAGAGCAGAATTAAGTCAGTGATTTCTTCTGTCATTGTGCATAGTGTACCACATCTTGGGCATGCGCTAAGACAGATGGACGTGTAAAAGGTATCTCCTGTCGAATGGGAAAAATACAATGGATAACTAAACCTAAAACTGAAAAATTGTATGCAGTGACTATAGAATGACTATTGCATGACTTCGGATAAGTTTAGTGACAAAAACTAAGTATTTGTAGACTTTAATTGAGACAGTTCCATTGTCAACAATCAAACAAATCACAACAATATGGCTGCCCTCATGGATCAAAACATTGAACTCGGTTCAGAATTTATGATTACATTAAGTTCACAACCTGCCATTTCTCTGAGTACTCAAAACACAAAAACTTCAAATAAAAGAAAAGAACTCCTAAGTCCTGAATTCCTTCCCGGAACTCAAAAACAGACAACACGACAAATAAGACGTCGAAACTAAATTGGTGATTTCCAGGATCTTGACAAAAAAGTACCTGCATCAAGAAAAACGATGGCAGACAAAGTTTTAGAGGCCTTATCTAGTCCTGATGTTATAGATAAAATAGTGCCCATTCTTACTGAAAAAATAAGTGAAACTTTTTCCTCCATGATTGAAGATGAAGTGAAAAAATGTGTCGATAAACAAGTAAAACCATTAGCTGAGACAATTGAAAATCATCGTCAAATAATAAATATAACTAAACAAAAAGTATGCAAACAGTTTATATGGATCGACAACGTAGATGGTCAAGTTAAAAAACACACAAACACAATGAAAGAACTTGATTCAGACATTGACGCTCTCTACAAAAAAATAGCATGCCCGTCGATGTTGAAGGAAAAATCATCCATCCAGTCAACACTGACGATATCATTTTATATATCTGCAATACAAAATTAGGCCTGCATCTAATTCTGGACGACATTGGTAGAAGTCATGTTAAATGGGAAGGAAAAAAGGGCAAATCACAGGTTATAGTGAGATTTTTGTCTGATCGCAATAGAAGCATTGAATGTTTCAACAAGAAAGCTTTGAAAGGTGATGCAGATGGTATTTTTATCACCGAAAACTTAACTCAATATAGGACTGATCTCACACAACATCTTGTAAATCTCAAGTATGACCGCACAATTTATACTGGACATCCGACGGTCGTATCTTTGCCAAAAAAATGAGAGCAGCAGCAAAAAGCTTATCACATACTATGATGATATCAAAGCTCTTGAAAGAAGCACAGATCGTCAGAATCAAGAACAAAGTCCAGATTGTTCCATAAATGACAACAGCCGCAGCCATGCTGAAGACCAAAACAACATTATAGAGTAACACATGACAATGACAATTAAAAACTTGTCTTTATATGTCTTAATAGTTTTTAATATTTTTCTTTTTCTTTTTTGAATGTCTCTTATGTATATAACAACTTTCCTTGAAAGTATGCTCAAAATTGCTAGACTATTCATTTTGTATCTTTGAATTAAAGTATGCTAACAAAAAAAAAAATACATAACAAAATTGGCGATTTCCGATCATAATTCGAAAATATCTAAAATACTCAAGGGTCGTCCCTATAAAACAAAAGCAAACGGGCTTAGTAATGAATTAATTGAAGATCTTATCATCATTATTAAATCCGACCTATACATGGGTGATGTAAACAAATTAACACAAAATCCCGTTAAATGATCCCACACTTTATCATCTTCTTTATATACAGAAAAACATCAACTGGTTGATGATTACTTTCTGGCGCATGCCTGGTTTAACAATATTGTTAATGATTAAAAATATATTTTTGATTTCATAATAATTTTTCAATTTTTATATATACAAATGTATATGTAAGTAATATTTTTCAATTTTTATTTTTAATTTTTGGTATAAGATAAAAACAAGATACATATTAAACATGTAGGTGTTTGTAAGTGTCAAGGAGCATCTCTAGTGAGTTTCTCCTTGAAGCACTCAGTAGTGGTGCTGCAGGCTATTGGTTCATATTGCAAATAATAAACTAATCTTCATTTTAAATGTATATATTTCTATTATATTACTTGATTCGGTACTTTTTCAACTGACAATCTTGTTTAAACTTTTTTTTGTTCTTAATGAATATGTACATGTATATATCCTTTTACTCGGTTACGGGATCACCTTTAACGAACCTCTCAAGATTTTGATACAGGTACACATTTTTCTAGTCAACATATGCGTAATACTTTATTGATTTTCTACAACAATACGATCCTTAAAGCGATTTTGGTGAAAAAAGTATAGCATCGTCTAATCACTCGACAAAAAAATTCAACAAATGATTTATCCTTATAATTCGATGAACAATAATAAGGGGACGAAGTCCCCTAATACAGTAGAAAAATCAATAAAAAAAAAAAAAAAAAACGGAAAATTTCCGAAATTTTCATTGTACTAATGAACTCAAAATCGTTAACTTTTTTAACTTTTTTTCAGACTTTTTTTATTTTCCCGCATCTGCGCAGAAATCTTTTCCGGTATCGTTTTGGCTCGGGATTTGAGTAAAATGTTATGGGGACGTACCTTACATCAGTAAGCAAATCAATAAAACTGCTAAAAATCAAAATAAAAAATCAATATACTAATAAAATCATAATCGTAAACGTTTTTCGAACTTTTTCAAACAGTTGAATTTTCCCCTGGCGGACGCTGCAATATATGTCATACGATTTCCCGAAAATTAATATGCATGATTACCGGAAAGAGAATGGACGACAACACAATAACAATAACATTTGTATTCTTATAATGTCCTTTTTATAATTCATGGTTGACTTTGCTTTAATGTTGTTGTTTTTCGTTATACTTTTAACAAAAAGACATGCAGATTCAAAGTTGTATGAAATGGTGATCGCTATGATTAAGGATCATTGTGACACGTTGGTTTTGGAACAGATCTGTTCCTTAACAACTCGATGCTTCATAGCAACACGTCTTTTCGTTTACATTAAAATAGCAGAGTTTTCAGTCTTTTTAACCATTTAAATATACATTCTTTTAATTCAGATTTTGATATGATAAAAAACGTTACCTGACAATAGCGTTTCTTTGTTTACATTGCAAATGACGTCACAACATAATGTCCAAACTCCGTACAGTGATCGTTTCCGTTCCAGAACTATTTTCCTTTACTCCATCAGGTAGCAATACACAGTTAGTTTGGTTTCGCATTTTGGCCCGGTGGATATTTCAAATATGAAAGTTATTGTGTAATAAAATTCATTTTTAGACAGCTGAGTACTAATTTAGCCTTCAAAGGTGGTTTATAAGAACATCAAGATTATTTTTTACATGTTTTATGGGCTATTTTCTGTTTGACTCTCCGTATTTTCATAGCTAGACAGGTCATCGGTCCAGAAATTAATGTAATGTTTACAAACACTTTTTCTACACGAAGTTTTTGACGCAATTTTACAAAAAATGAGACGAAAGACATATGATTTTCATTGGATTTATTGAAAGATATATGTAAACAGTTTCAGAAAAGGTATTACTTGAAGTGATTGAAATTCTACTTTTGGTCAAATTTTGGGAAATATGTGACATCTTTTCCCCTTTTGCTATATTTGATAACAAAAATGCAGATTGTTGCCATGGATACACCAAAAGGAATAAAATTTTACCATTTTATATACTGGATATGAAATCTATGGAAGATTCTGATTACATACATATGCACATATATGACACAAACAGTAAGCTTAATGTTGCAAGAAGGCAATGAAAAGGGATGGTAAAATTTATGAGGAAAATTTTAATATTTTTTCCTAACTGTTTATTGCTACCTTATGGCATACTTACCAAGCTCAGAATTGTATAATTTAAGACTTTTATACCACAAATCTATTGATATTTAGATTCTAAATCAACTTCTGAGGGATTAAGTGTTTAAGAATGACAATACATGTCAATTTTATTGTTTACAGTCCTTAGCAACCAAAATTAGACATTTTGACACAAGGCTTATAATTGTACTCTATTTGCTTAACCCTTGCTTCTGAAGGATTGCGCAGTATGTAGTAGTCTAAGTATTGAATATTTTGTATTTTTCTTGCGAATATATCAAATTATTATTTTTATCAAGATTTCATGTTACATTTTGACATATATTAAATGTATAGTTGATTCAGCTGTAAGAAATTGATTCCCCATTACCAAGTTTTTAATCAAGTCTTTGGTATACAATAAACATAAAGATTAACATTTTCATGCTTGAAATTGTTAATTTTGTAAAATTTTGCATCATCAGAGGTCTTATAAAGATTTTCAACATTAAAAACTGACGAAAGAGGTATAGTTTTAAGATTTTGCCAAAATTGAGGTAGAAACAAGATTTTACACTTTGACTTGGCACCTTTCTTTAAATCAGTTTTGTCACGTTTCAGTGTCAACTGCTAACCTTCATAAAATATTCATTACTCAACCAATTTTCAAAAATAAAGGGCCATTTTACTCGTTTTAGCTTACAGAACACAGAAAATTAGTTAAAAGGAGAATTTGAAAAAATATTTACTATTAAGGTAGCAATACACAGTTAGGAGTTTGGTTTCGCATTTTGGCCCGGTGGATATTTCAAATATGAAAGTTATTGTGTAATAAAATTCATTTTAGACAGCTGAGTACTAATTTAGCCTTCAAAGGTGGTTTATAAGAACATCAAGATTATTTTTACATGTTTTATGGGCTATTTTCTGTTTGACTCTCCGTATTTTCATAGCTAGACCGGTCATCGGTCCAGAAATTAATGTAATGTTTACAAACACTTTTTTTCTACACAAAGTTTTTGACGCAATTTTACAAAAAAAATGAGACGAAAGACATATGATTTTCATTGGATTTATTGAAAGATATATGTAAACAGTTTCAGAAAAGGTATTACTTGAAGTGATTGAAATTCTACTTTTGGTCAAATTTTGGGAAATATGTGACATCTTTTCCCCTTTTGCTATATTTTATAACAAAAAATGCAGATTGTTGCCATGGATACACCAAAAGAAATAAAATTTTACCATTTTATATACTGGATATGAAATCTATGGAAGATTCTGATTACATACATATGCACATATATGACACAAACAGTAAGCTTAATGTTGCAAGAAGGCAATGAAAAGGGATGGTAAAATTTATGAGGAAAATTTTAATATTTTTCCTAACCGTTTCTTGCTACCTCAGAGTAGTATGCGGATCGGAGCTGGAACTGCCGGGAGTTTGCATAATGTCTTAACAATAGAACCAACATCGGAAACGTTGCAGTATTTCCGTTTTTTTTTTAACAAATTCTGAAGTTAGATTATTCCTATAGTGAGTTCTTTTGGGAAACTTACCGCATATCAATCAGACAGACTTGTATCTGTACAAAGATCCATAATAAATCGAATTTGAATGTTTTGTTATCCCCGACATACGGGCTTCTTTAAAACTAGTAATCTCACTTTCATGTGTATAATCTTCAGGAAATTTAACTTAAAATCGTTCTTCTTATTTCATGAAATGTGTTTTGAAACTTAGATACAAAGTCCACTCGTAGATGAGGGTCTGCGTGGGTTTTAAAGAATCGACAAAATGTGCAGAAAAATAGCAAACAAATTAAGAATAAAGAAAAATATGGCAAAAAGTAAAAATAGAAAATAATGGGGCACTAAAATTTAAAGAAAATGAGTCACTCAAATATGAAGAATATAGACCCTTTTAATTACCTTTTATAAAAAATACAAAACAACTTTCAAGGAATAAGAAATAAGCATTGTATGACATAAAAAATTAAACGCAAACAATTAACAAAAATGCATCTTTTAGTTTTAAATCATACCTTTTAATAAATAATTTCAAAATGAACTCATAGAACAACTCTTCTTTATCATATATTTCAATAATTTTATTAGTGACAAACTTACTGCCAAAAGAAAAGAAGTGACACCGAAACGAAGCTGAATTTTAATAATGACAATTGACATATATTTTCTTATTCAAAATTATAAAATCATTCTACATAGAATGTGTCATTTACAACCGCATATCTTCATAATGTACCTACATGTTACACTGAGGTATTGAGCAAAATTAACACAACTTTTGTTTTATATATACAATAACATGCATGATGGCTTACCATCACAAAAGAGTAAAAAAAAAAGGAAAATGATACAATGAGAAGAAAAAAGAGAAATCAACTTCACATCACCAGATCTATTAGCAAGAAGTGAGAAATTTGTATTGTAACGCGATGCAGTAAACATGGTGAAGAAACAATGAAAAATGATTATTTCTAGCAACGTTTACCTTGTCACACAAATTTAAACCAATGTTTTTATGTTATCACCTTCTACATTCACAGTAGCCACTTGCAAACCCATTGCTCAAAGGTCATGCATCCCAATGAGATATGATGTATATTGAATTTTACAACCTTCGATCAGAGTTTGAAGTCTGAAGCAAGAAAATAAGACACTTTCATGACCACTGTTAGAGTGTTTCTACTCTATGTATATAGAAGCTGAAACTGTAACACTTATATGACTTAAGCCCATTTCTATACTGTTTTATGGTGTGATGTTTTTTAGATGTTTATAAAAATTAGAAGATGTGGTGTAATTGCAATTGATACAACTTCATGTATATGCCTGTCCCAAGTCAGGAGCCTGTAATTCAGTGGCTGTCGTTTGTTGCTGTGTTACATGATATGTGTTTTTAGTTCATTTTTTGTACATCAATTAGGCCGTTAGTTTTCTCCTTTAAATTGTTTTACATTTGTAATTTTGGGGCCTTTTATAGCTGACTGTGCAGTATGGACTTTGCTCATTGTTGAAGGCCGTACGATGACATATAGCTGTTAATTTCCGTGTCATTTGATTTCTTATGGAGAGTTGTTGAATTGGCAATCATACGACACCTTCTTTTAAATTTTTATCAACCAAAGATCAAATGAAGTGGATATAAACAATTATAGGCAACCGTATAGCCTTCTAAAAGAGAAAAACCCATACAGTATAGTAGGTTGGCTATAAAGGCCTTGAAATTGCAAATATAAAACAATTCAAACGAGGAAAACTAAAGGCCTCTTCATGTTTGTTTGTTTGTGGTTTTTTAGCAGTCGTCAGTTAATTTTACTTTTTTCTGTACGTTTAAAGAAGACAACTGTTATAAGCTATTTGAGACATTGAATAGTTGCCATTCGAAAGCATAGAACTGTTCAAGTTTTACTAGCTTCAATAGGGTTATTGTCTATTGTATTGGTGTGTCTGACATGTCTCCAGGGCATCCATATTTAATAGTATCGTATATCACCTTCCACATTTTCCATATAAATTGAGATTACTATTGGCACTTCCTGTATACAAGGTGATATGATGTGCCGCTGGAATTGGTCACCTTTTCAAGCTTGAAAATATGTGTAATGGTCGGGAAAATATCAGAAAAATATGAGAAGGTCAATAAAGTTCCCAATAACTTCTTCGTCAGTCACCGTTCTTGGTGTTCCCTGCTGTGTTTTAATCAACCAAGTTTTCATTTTGACATTTTGGTATTCCACTCCTACATTACACACCACATGATACCCAAACAATATGGGAAAAGGTTACATTTCACATACGCAATATATGAAAAGGTATCCATTTTTAAATCTAAATCATATGAACTGAAGGTGAGGTAACTCTGAAATTTTCTGAAGGAATTTTAATTTTGCTATTTTATATTTTAGCCCGAAAATTGTACAGTGACCCTATCTTTTCTTATAATATTCTCAAAGCATTTTCCAAAAGTTGTCTTCTCGTATTTATTTTACAATTCTATCCTTCAGTTTACATGTAGCTTCTTATCGCATAATTAATGATGTTTTTTCCCTGTATAATCCATACAAAATGTGTCATTTTGTCACAACCTGTAGCTTCAGAAAATGCTCGGTAACCTATCATTTTTTATTATATTTTTGAACATATCACAATATATACTACATTTAAGCAAAGTATGCAGTGGCGGATCCAGAACTTTTCATAAAGGGGGATGGGGAGCACTGGCTGACCTATTAAGGGGCCCCGCTCCAGTCATGCTTCAGTGATTCCCTATATGATCAACCAAATTTTTCCCACAAAAGGGCCCCCCCCCCGGATCCGCCTATGGTATGAAAAAATTCTATAAATTTTTAATTCATACTCCCATACCACCTTAACGGGATTCTTAAGGTTTTCTGACTTCGTCCCTTTCACAGGTAACACCTGCCTCATATTAAGGGACGAAGTCCCCTATAACAGTAGAAAATCAATAAAAAAAAAAAAAAAATCGGGAAAATTTCCGAAATTTTTTGTACTAATGAACTCAAAATCGTTAACTTTTTTAACTTTTTTTCAGACTTTTTATTTTCCCGCATCTGCGCAGAAATCTTTTCCGGTATCGTTTTGGCTCGGGATTTGAGTAAAATGTTATGGTGACGTACCTTACATCAGTAAGCAAATCAATAAAACTACTAAAAATTAAAATAAAAAAATCAATATACTAATAAAATCATAATCGTAAACGTTTTTCGAACTTTTTCAAACAGTTGCATTTTCCCCTGGCGGACGCTGCAATATATGTCATACGATTTCCCGAAAATGAATATGTATGATTATCGGAAAGAGTATGGACGACAACACAATAACAATAACAGTTGTATTCGTATAATGTCCTTTTTATAATTCATGGTTGACTTTGCTTTAATGTTGTTGTTTTTTCTTTATACTTTTAACAAAAAGACATGCAGATTCAAAGTTGTATGAAGTCATATGTATAATGGTGATCGCTATGATTAAGGACACGTTGGTTTTGGAACAGATCTGTTCCTTAACAACTCGATGCTTCATAGCAACACGTCTTTTCGTTTACATTAAAATAGCAGAGTTTTCAGTCTTTTTAACCATTTAAATATACATTCTTTTAATTCAGATTTTGATATAAAAAACGTTACCTGACAATAGCGTTTCTTTGTTTACATTGCAAATGACGTCACAACATAATGTCTTAACAATAGAACCAACATCGGAAACGTTGCGGTATTTCCGTTTCTTTTTCAACAGATTCTGAAGTTAGATTATTCCTATAGTGAGTTCTTTTGGGAAACTTACCGCATATCAATCAGACAGACTTGTATCTGTACAAAGATCCATAATAAATCGAATTTGAATGTTTTGTTATCCCCGACATACGGGCTTCTTTAAAACTAGTAATCTCACTTTCATGTGTATAATCTTCAAGAAATTTAATTTAAAACGTTCTTCTTATTTCATTAAATGTGTTTTTAAAACTTAGATACAAAGTCCACTCGTAGATGAGGGTCTGCGTGGGGTTTTAAAGAATCGACAAAATGTGCAGAAAAAATAGCAAACAAATTATGAATAAAGAAAAATATGGCAAAAAAGTAAAAATAGAAAATAATGGGGCACTCAAATTTAAAGAAAATGAGTCACTCAAATATGAAGAATATAGACCCTTTTAATTACCTTTTTATAAAAAAATACAAAACAACTTTCAAGGAATAAGAAATAAGCATTGTATGACATAAAAAATTAAACGCAGACAATTAACAAAAAATACATCTTTTAGTTTTAAATCATACCTTTTAATAATTTCAAAATGAACTCATAGAACAACTCTTCTTTATCATATATTTCAATAATTTTATTAGTGACAAACTTACTGCCAAAAGAAAAGAAGTGACACCGAAACGAAGCTGAATTTTAATAATGACAATTGACATATATTTTCTTATTCAAAATTATAAAATCATTCTACATAGAATGTGTCATTTACAACCGCATATCTTCATAATGTACCTACATGTTACACTGAGGTATTGAGCAAAACTGACACAACTTTTGTTTTATATATACAATAACATGCATGATGGCTTACCATCACAAAAGAGTAAAAAATGATACAATGAGAAGAAAAAGAAATCAACTTCACATCACCAGATCTATTAGCAAGAAGTGAGAAATTTGTATTGTAACGTGATGCAGTAAACATGGTGAAGAAACAATGAAAATGATTATTTCTAGCAACGTTTACATTGTCACACAAATTTAAACCAATGTTTGTATGTTATCACCTTCTACATTCACAGTAGCCACTTGTAAACCCATTGCTCAAAGATCATGCATCCCAATGAGATATGATGTATATTGAATTTTACAACCTTCAATCAGAGTTTAAAGTCTGAAGCAAGATAATAAGACACTTTCATGACCACTGTTAGAGTGTTTCTACTCTATGTATATAGAAGCTGAAACTGTAACACTTATATGACTTAAGCCCATTTCTATACTGTTTTATGGTGTGATGTTTTTCAGGTTTATAAAAATTAGAAGATGTGGTGTAATTGCAATTGAGACAACTTTATGTATATGCCTGTCCCAAGTCAGGAGCCTGTAATTCAGTGGCTGTCGTTTGTTGCTGTGTTACATGATATGTGTTTTTCGTTCATTTTTTGTACATCAATTAGGCCGTTATAGTTTTCTCCTTTAAATTGTTTTACATTTGTAATTTTGGGGCCTTTTATAGCTGACTGTGCAGTATGGACTTTGCTCATTGTTGAAGGCCGTACGATGACATATAGCTGTTAATTTCTGTGTCATTTGATTTCTTATGGAGAGTTGTTGAATTGGCAATCATACGACACCTTCTTTTAAATTTTTATCAACCAAAGATCAAATGAAGTGGATATAAACAATTATAGGCAACCGTATAGCCTTCTAAAAAGATAAAAACCCATACAGTATAGTTGGCTATAAAAGGCCTTGAAATTGCAAATGTAAAACAATTTAAACGAGAAAACTAAAGGCCTCGACATGTTTGTTTGTTTGTGTGTTTTTTTTTTTTTTTTTTAGCAGTCGTCAGTTAATTTTACTTTTTCTGTCCAACTTGAAAACTGGGCCCATAATCAAAATCTAAATACATGATTAGATTCAGCATATCAAAGAACCCTAAGAATTCAATTTTTGTTAAAATCAAACTAAGTTTAATTTTGGACCCTTTGGACCTTAATGTAGACCAATTTGAAAACGGACCAAAAATTAAGAATCTAAATACACGGTTAGATTCGGCATATCAAAGAACCCCAATAATTCAATTTTTGATGAAATCAAACAAAGTTTAATTTTGGACCCTTTGGACCTCAATGTGGACCAATTTAAAAACGGGGCCCAAAATCCAAAAACTTAATACACGGTTAGATTCAGCATATTAAAGAACCCCAAGAATTCAAGAATAAAACCCCATTGAAATTGGTCAAGAAATAAGCAATTTATACAAAGAATCTTCTTTATGCAATACTGTGCAATTAAATATTTCTTGCAATTGCGCAATACTGTGCAATTGAATATTTCTTGCTATTGTGCAATACTGTACAATTGACAATTTCTTCCTATTGTGCAATATTGTGCTATTGGATATTTTCTTGATATTGCGCAATACTGTGCAATTGAAGATTTCTTGCTATTGCGCAATACTGTCAATTGAAAATTTCTTGCTATTGCACAATACTTATTATATAATAATTTACATATCCTGTTTGGTGTGTATCTCCTGCCATATCATTATTATTTGCTTTTAAATATAAATCAGAAATAACCAACTTAAAATGGAAAATTTTAAAGAAAAAAAAGGAAAAAGGAAGAAAAAGGGAAAAAAATCCCCCAAGTTTTTGAACCCCTTATGATTCATCACCCCAAACTCAATCCCAGCCTTCAATGAGGTATGGTACCTTGCAGTACAATTTCAGAGAGATCCATACACTTAAACACAAGTTATTGTCTGGAAACTAGAAAATGCTTATTTTGACCCTTTTGGCCCCTAATTCCTAAACGTTTTGGGCAATTACCCCAAACTCAATTCCAGCTTTCCTTTGTGATATGGAACCTTGTAGTACAATTTCAGAAAGATCCATACACTTACACACAAGTTATTGTCCTGAAACTAGAAAAATGCTTATTTTTGCCCCTTTTGGCCCCTAATTCCTAAAATTTTGAGGCAATTACCCCAAAATCAATCCCAGCATTCCTTTGTGATATGGAACCTTGTGGTACAATGTCAGAGATCCATACACTTACACACAAGTTATTGTCTGGAAGTTACAAAATGCTTATTTTGGCCCTTTTGGCCCCTAATTCCTTAACTGTTGGTACCATAACCCCCAAAATCAATCCCAACCTTCCTTTTGTGGTATTGAACCTTATGGTAAAATTTCCTAGAGATCCATTTACTTAAACTAAAGTTAGAGTGCGAAAACCAATGTGTCTTCGGACGACGACGACGACGCCGGACGACGACGACGACGACGACGACGACGACGCCAACGTCATACCAATATACGACCACAAAAAATTTTTTGCGGTCGTATAAAATAAACAGCTGCGCCATGAGCACATGTTACGCCCGTCGCTTTTTCAAAGAATAAATTTCAATAACTTCTCAATGTCATATTACAAATTCATGAAAAACTAAAGGAGGTTATGTTAATATATATAAAATGCTCCGCAGGGCGCAGCTTGATACGACCGCAGAGGTCGAACCCTGAACAGTTGGGGCAAGTATGGACACAACATTCAAGCTTGATACAACTCTGAATTTGGATTGTGATTGACTATTTGACACAGCATAGGTTTCTGACACAGAATGAATGTGGTCTAAGAACTTAAAATTTTAAATTGGACATTCACCTATTATGGTCCAATATCCAAAATCTAAATACATGGTTAGATTCAGCATATCAAAGAACCCTAAGAGTTCAATTTTGATGAAATCAAACAAAGTTTAATTTTGGACCCTTTGACCTCAATGTGGACAAAGTTGATAACGGGGCCCAAAATCAAAAATCTAAATACATGGTTAGATTCAGCATATCAAAGAACCCCATATATTCAATTTTGTTGAAATCAAACAAAGTTTCATTTTGGACCCTTTTGACCTCAATGTGGACAAAGTTGATAACGGGGCCCAAAAATCAAAAATCTAAATACATGGTTAGATTCAGCATATCAAAGAACCCCATATATTCAATTTTGTTGAAATCAAACAAAGTTTAATTTTGGACCCCGATTTGGACCAACTTGAAAACTGGGCCCATAATCAAAAATTTAAAGACATGTTTAGACTCAGCACATCAAAGAACCCTAAGAATTCAATTTTGTTAAAATCAAATTAAGTTTAATTTTGGACCCTTTGGACCTTAATGTAGACCAATTTGAAAACAGGACCAAAAATTAAGAATCTAAATACATGGTTAGATTCAGCATATCAAAGAACCCCATATATTCAATTTTGTTGAAATCAAACAAAGTTTAATTTTGGACCCCAATTTGGACCAACTTGAAAACTGGGCCCATAATCAAAAATCTAAATACATGATTAGATTCAGCATATCAAAGAACCCTAAGAATTCAATTTTGTTAAAATCAAACTAAGTTTAATTTTGGACCCTTTGGACCTTAATGTATACCAATTTGAAAACGGGACCAAAATTAAGAATCTAAATACACGGTAAGATTCAGCATATCAAAGACCCCATATATTCAATTTTGATGAAATCAAACAAAGTTTAATTTTGGACCCTTTTGATCTCAATGTGGACAAAGTTGATAATGGGGCCCAAAATCAAAAATCTAAATACATGGTTAGATTCAGCATATCAAAGAACCCAATATATTCAATTTTGTTGAAATCAAACAAAGTTTAATTTTGGACCCTGATTTGGACCAACTTGAAAACTGGGCCCATAATCAAAAATTTAAAGACATGTTTAGATTCAGCATATCAAAGAACCCTAAGAATTCAATTTTGTTAAAATCAAATTAAGTTTAATTTTGGACCCTTTGGACCTTAATGTAGACCAATTTGAAAACGGGACCAAAAATTAAGAATCTAAATACATGGTTAGATTCAGCATATCAAAGAACCCCATATATTCAATTTTTGTTGAAATCAAACAAAGTTTAATTTTGGACCCCAATTTGGACCAACTTGAAAACTGGGCCCATAATCAAAATCTAAATACATGATTAGATTCAGCATATCAAAGAACCCTAAGAATTCAATTTTTGTTAAAATCAAACTAAGTTTAATTTTGGACCCTTTGGACCTTAATGTAGACCAATTTGAAAACAGGACCAATAATTAAGAATCTAAATACACGGTTAGATTCAGCATATCAAAGAACCCCAATAATTCAATTTTGATGAAATCAAAGTTTAATTTTGGACCCTTTGGACCTCAATGGGGACCAATTTAAAACGGGGCCCAAAATCCAAAAACCTTAATACACGGTTAGATTCAGCATATTAAAGAACCCCAAGAATTCAAGAATAAAACCCCATTGAAATTGGTCAAGAAATAAGCAATTTATACAAAGTATCTTCTTTTGCACAATACTGTGCAATTAAATATTTCTTGCAATTGCGCAATACTGTGCAATTGAATATTTCTTGCTATTGTGCAATACTGTACAATTGACAATTTCTTCCTATTGTGCAATATTGTGCTATTGGATATTTCTTGCTATTGCGCAATACTGTGCAATTGAAGATTTCTTGCTATTGCGCAATACTGTGCAATTGAAAATTTCTTGCTATTGCACAATACTTATTATATAATAATTTACACATCCTGTTTGGTGTGTATCTCCTGCCATATCATTATTATTTGCTTTTAAATATAAATCAAAATAACCAACTTAAAATGGAAAATTTTAAAGAAAAAAAAAGGAAAAAGGAAGAAAAAGGGGAAAAATCCCCCAATTTTGAACCCCTTATGATTCATCACCCCAAACTCAATCCCAGCCTTCAATGAGGTATGGTACCTTGCAGTACAATTTCAGAGATCCATACACTTAAACACAAGTTATTGTCTGGAAACTAGAAAATGCTTATTTTGGCCCGTTTTGGCCCCTAATTCCTAAACGTTTAGGCAATTACCCCAAACTCAATTCCAGCTTTCCTTTGTGATATGGAACCTTGTAGTACAATTTCAGAAAGATCCATACACTTACACACAAGTTATTGTCCTGAAACTAGAAAAATGCTTATTTTTGCCCTTTTTGGCCCCTAATTCCTAAAATTTTGAGGCAATTACCCCAAAATCAATCCCAGCATTCCCTTTGTGATATGGAACCTTGTGGTACAATGTCAGAGAGATCCATACACTTACACACAAGTTATTGTCTGGAAGTTACAAAATGCTTATTTTGGCCCCTTTTGGCCCCTAATTCCTTAACTGTTGGTACCATAACCCCCAAAATCAATCCCAACCTTCCTTTTGTGGTATTGAAACTTATGGTAAAATTTCCTAGAGATCCATTTACTTAAACTAAAGTTAGAGTGCGAAAACCAATGTGTCTTCGGACGACGACGACGACGCCGGACGACGACGACGACGACGACGACGACGCCAACGTCATACCAATATACGACCACAAAAATTTTTGCGGTCGTATAATAAACCCAACACCAAAGTTCGGCCGTTAGATTTTCTTGTTTGAATTGTTTTACATTGTCATTTCTAGACCTTTTACAGCTGACTATGTGGCATGGGCTTAAGCCCCAGTCCCACTAGACTACGATCGCACCACGCTCACCGCAATCTAAAATAAATTCAGATCGTGGTGAGGTCGCGGTATGAGCAGCATGAAAATATTATTTTTCGTTGATTTCACGATGATACTACGTCCTCATTACGCTTCCACAACGATCCCGCTACGATTATACCACGTTCTCACCACGCTTTCTACGATTATCATGATCTTACTACGCTCATCACGTTCTCACTACGACCATACCACGAGTTATCCGATTGCAACACGATCTTACCACGCTTCTACTGCGATTATAGCCCGTTCTTACCACGATTATACTACGTTCATACCGCGATCTTACTACGTTCTCAGCAATAACGTCAACATCATGTTCCATATAAATACTGTTCCATTCCTTATATTTCTGATTAATACTTAGATTTCTCGGAAACAACACAGTCATGCCACCAAAATCCAAAACGCGTGGGCGTGGTGGTAGGTGTAGGTGTAGAGGCAGAGGAGGTCTGATAGTAACGAATACTGATCTAGCAGAGATGTCGCACCGACCAATGCAACCTGAATCTTTTTCTTTTTTTTTCAAGTTTTTTATTGTCATATAAACCAACTCATACGATTTGTGACAAATTATATACAACCTATTGCTAGTCCATCAAGCTCAAATGATGATGTTTTAGTGAACGAAAGCAGGGATGACAGAGATGTGTCAAGCAGGGTTGAGCCGTTGGAGAAAAAGACAAGAGGTCCAAATTACATACAGACAAACAAAAGCTGGAGGGCTTTATATATTTCATGTCAAAATGACAATTAGCATGATGGTCGTAGTAAGAACGTAATCGGGTCGTAAGAAGAGCGTGATGAGGACAGCATGGACGTGCTAGAATCGTACTATGGTCTTGAACAGCTTGGTGTAAACGTGGTATAGTCGTAGTGGAAGCGTAGATGGGTCGCGGTGAGAACGTGCTGGTCGTAGTGAGGTCGTAGTAACGTCGCTGTGAGATCGTAGCGCAGTCTCTCCGAATAGAATCCCGCTTTCACTACGCTCTCGCTACGATGTAACAGCGACCTTTGCGATCTTACCACGACCTAACTGCGCTCTCATTACGCTTCTACTACGACCTGATTTCGCTACGACCGCACCACGATTGTTTTGAACATATTCAAAGATGACCACGCTCATCACGATCTTGAAGACCTCACCACGACCGTATTACGACCTTACTGCGATCTACACGATCGCACTACGATCGTCTAAATTTGTATTTTTTTCACAGATCGTAGTGCGATCGTGGCCTAGTGGGACTGCGGTATAAACTCATTGTTGAAGGCCGTATGATCACTTATAGTTGTTAATTTCTGTGTCATGTTGGTCTCTTGAAGAGAGTTGTCTCATTAACAATTATACCACATCTTCTTTTTTAAATTCACAGAAAAGATAAAAAAAAATCTACATGAAAGTCGAAAATATAATATGGTATGTATGACAGAAAAAGGGCTCCAGAAAGGTTCTCATAAGATCAAATGGTCACTTTGAGAAATTTCTTTAGTTAACCATGCCATTTAAGGGAAATTATACAGTTGACAGTGACACCAACAAAATTCAAACTTGAACTGTTTTGTGGTAATAAGCATTGTGTATACATGTTTCATAAGATTTGGTTGAGGCAAACTAAAATTAGAAAATGGAAACCAACTTTGTGACGACTAATGTACTGACAGACATGGGTTAAACCTACTCCCCCTTCCCCCAAAAAAAAAAATTGCGGTGCGGCCATAAAAGTGTTTATTTTAGTTTTTGCCTTTGTACCTTGAATCGATCAAATGTGTGCAATTCGCGGGACATTGGAAATTTGTTCTTTTATTTCACATTGGACACTAAAGTCTTGTATTCATTAATGATTACAACTTGTTGTTTGGACTAGAAAGCATTGATAATTACAAAGAAAAATAAGATTGGTATGTACTGCGCTGTTTCTAGGGTTGCGGTTAATTGAATAAGACCATGTGTGGAATTTGTCTTCAAATTATTACTGTTATTAATCTTGTGATCATGCAGACATTCTCAGCTTAGTGGTTTCATTCCAAATCTCGGGACAGTCTTTTATAAAGCTTACAGAGACCGATACAGAAAATAGGGGCGTAATTCATGTAAAGGTTAATTCATCATTTTTACATGTTTACTTTCTTAAAGGAGAGGAAGGAGATTTCAGAAGAAGGATAAGAAGTGTGCTTCAGCTGAACCCCCCAGCAACAACAACAACAACAAACACACACACAAAACAAGATATAATGTTGTCGGAATCATGAACTTATGAGATATATGTAGAACGATGCATAGTAAGGAATGATTCATAATTAATACAATTATTTTGCACAATAATTTTGATTTGATAATTTTGCCGGTAATAGCATAATTATTTTACCGGGATTAGCACAATTCCAAGTTAGCAGATGTATCTATTTGTCCATCTCGGGGATCCTGAATTCCAATTTGGGGATAGCAGCACAACAAAGGAGCTATTAATGATATGTTAATAGCTATATATTAAGAGGATTCCATTATACTGCACTTCTGATATTAGCAATCACCAATTGACTATCATTATTTTTTAAGTCACCACCAACTTAAAATTTGATTCAATTTGCCTGTCCGTCTATCCGTCCGTCCATCACACTTCAGTTTCAGTTTAGAAATGTTTTGGCCAAATGATTCTATTATTGGTTTGTAAGCTTAATATTATGTAATTGTTACAGGTCAATTTTGTGATTTATGCTGGTGGAATAACATCTCAGACGGGTGTGTGCCCTAAGAAATTCAGAATTTTCTTACAATTGTTAAGGGCCATATCTATCATGCCTTACCATAAGCCAGGTTGGCCCGGCTATTGCAATCCCATGAAGTTCATCATCTGTTTACTTTCAAAAATGGATTATCAGATGATGAACTCGAAACAAAGTCCGACCAAACGCAATTATCTTTTCAAGTATCTACTTGTATCAAAACCCCCCAACCCCAATGTTACATCATATATTACATTTATTGAACCATCTGAAGAAGAAAAAAAACCAGACAAGACTGTGAGTGAAGCAAAGAATAAAGTCATATTCCAATTTGAAAATAAACACCCTCTATTTATGTATTTTTTTACATAAATTTCTATTTATGCAGTTTTTGAATGGATGTTGCTATGGATAATATGTGCTTCCATGGTAACAATTGAAGTCAACAACACTTAACGATAGTAATTTAAAGTTTGCGTTAGCTTTTATTTATTTTCTTATCGGTTATGAAACAATTCAGGACATTTAAGCTCTTAAACTGCAATATTCTGCAAATAATAAATCCGTTTCAAGGAAAAATCGGTTGCTATGGTGATAAAACTAAAGAAAATCCCATGCATTTTCTATTTAATTTGGTAAAGTAGTATCCAAACTTCATAACTACAGTGCTAACTATTCTGTACACATTTGCACTTTTCTGAAAAACACCAGAGAAAATTTGATAATTTCATAAAATCCCAATTTCAGAAAAGTTGAAAATATGCATTTTTGGCAAAATTTTTCAAAAAATTACAAATTTGGTTGACATGCAATCTTCACTAAAATGAAGCTTAAACCAAGTTGTATCAATGTTACATATGAACATTAATGAAAATGCACGATTCTAATTATAATCAGACTCTGAATTGTGGTGATTTAGCTGATTTTTGAAAGATTTTACTACGCTTAACAACCAAAAATAGAGTGTTCGTTACCATGGCAACCACTCATATTTTCCCACTCAAAATTATTTTTGAGCAGTATTCATTTACTGCTTCTACTAGGCCCATTTTAGATAAAATCTGAAACCTTCATGTATCGCACTCTGCCTGGTTCTTACAAAGAGCTGTACTTAAAATAAAAAATCAATATACTAATAAAATCATAATCGTAAACGTTTTTCGAACTTTTTCAAACAGTTGCATTTTCCCCTGGCGGACGCTGCAATATATGTCATACGATTTCCGAAAATGAATATGTATGATTATCGGAAAGAGTATGGACGACAACACAATAACAATAACAGTTGTATTCGTATAATGTCCTTTTTATAATTCATGGTTGACTTTGCTTTAATGTTGTTGTTTTTTCTTTATACTTTTAACAAAAAGACATGCAGATTCAAAGTTGTATGAAGTCATATGTATAATGGTGATCGCTATGATTAAGGATCATTGTGACACGTTGGTTTTGGAACAGATCTGTTCCTTAACAACTCGATGCTTCATAGCAACACGTCTTTTCGTTTACATTAGAATAGCAGAGTTTTCAGTCTTTTTAACCATTTAAATATACATTCTTTTAATTCAGATTTTGATATAAAAAAACGTTACCTGACAATAGCGTTTCTTTGTTTACATTGCAAATGACGTCACAACATAATGTCTTAACAATAGAACCAACATCGGAAACGTTGCGGTATTTCCGTTTCTTTTTCAACAGATTCTGAAGTTAGATTATTCCTATAGTGAGTTCTTTTGGGAAACTTACCGCATATCAATCAGACAGACTTGTATCTGTACAAAGATCCATAATAAATCGAATTTGAATGTTTTGTTATCCCCCGACATACGGGCTTCTTTAAAAACTAGTAATCTCACTTTCATGTGTATAATCTTCAAGAAATTTAACTTAAAATCGTTCTTCTTATTTCATTAAATGTGTTTTTAAAACTTAGATACAAAGTCCACTCGTAGATGAGGGTCTGTGTAGGGTTTTAAAGAATCGACAAAATGTGCAGAAAAATAGCAAACAAATTATGAATAAAGAAAATATGGCAAAAAGTAAAAATAGAAAATAATGGGGCACTCAAATTTAAAGAAAATGAGTCACTCAAATATGAAGAATATAAACCCTTTTAATTACCTTTTATAAAAAATACAAAACAACTTTCAAGGAATAAGAAATAAGCATTGTATGACATAAAAATTAAACGCAGACAATTAACAAAAAAATACATCTTTTAGTTTTAAATCATACCTTTTAATAATTTCAAAAATGAACTCGCAGAACAACTCTTCTTTATCATATATTTCAATAATTTTATTAGTGACAAACTTACTGCCAAAAGAAAAAGAAGTGACACCGAAACGAAGCTGAATTTTTAATAATGACAATTGACATATATTTTTCTTATTCAAAATTATAAAATCATTCTACATAGAATGTGTCATTTACAACCGCATATCTTCATAATGTACCTACATGTTACACTGAGGTATTGAGCAAAACTGACACAACTTTTGTTTTATATATACAATAACATGCATGATGGCTTACCATCACAAAAGAGTAAAAAAAATGATACAATGAGAAGAAAAAAGAGAAATCAACTTCACATCACCAGATCTATTAGCAAGAAGTGAGAAATTTGTATTGTAACGTGATGCAGTAAACATGGTGAAGAAACAATGAAAAATGATTATTTCTAGCAACGTTTACATTGTCACACAAATTTAAACCAATGTTTTTATGTTATCACCTTCTACATTCACAGTAGCCACTTGTAAACCCATTGCTCAAAGATCATGCATCCCAATGAGATATGATGTATATTGAATTTTACAACCTTCAATCAGAGTTTAAAGTCTGAAGCAAGATAATAAGACACTTTCATGACCACTGTTAGAGTGTTTCTACTCTATGTATATAGAAGCTGAAACTGTAACACTTATATGACTTAAGCCCATTTCTATACTGTTTTATGGTGTGATGTTTTCAGGTTTATAAAATTAGAAGATGTGGTGTAATTGCAATTGAGACAACTTTATGTATATGCCTGTCCCAAGTCAGGAGCCTGTAATTCAGTGGCTGTCGTTTGTTGCTGTGTTACATGATATGTGTTTTCGTTCATTTTTGTACATCAATTAGGCCGTTATAGTTTTCTCCTTTAATTGTTTTACATTTGTAATTTTGGGGCCTTTATAGCTGACTGTGCAGTATGGACTTTGCTCATTGTTGAAGGCCGTACGATGACATATAGCTGTTAATTTCTGTGTCATTTGATTTCTTATGGAGAGTTGTTGAATTGGCAATCATACGACACCTTCTTTTAAATTTTATCAACCAAAGATCAAATGAAGTGGATATAAACAATTATAGGCAACCGTATAGCCTTCTAAAAGATAAAACCCATACAGTATAGTTGGCTATAAAGGCCTTGAAATTGCAAATGTAAAACAATTTAAACGAGAAAACTAAAGGCCTCGACATGTTTGTTTGTTTGTGTGTTTTTTGTTTTTTTTAGCAGTCGTCAGTTAATTTTACTTTTTCTGTACGTTTTAAGAAGACAACTGTTATAAGCTATTTGAGACATTGAATAGTTGCCATTCGAAAGCATAGAACTGTTCAAGTTTTTACTAGCTTCAATAGTGTTATTGTCTATTGTATTGGTGTGTCTGACATGTCTCCAAGGCATCCATATTAAATAGTATCGTATATCACCTTCCACATTTTCCATATAAATTGAGATTACTAGTGGCACTTCCTGTATACAAGGTGATATGATGTGCTGCTGGAATTGGTCACCTTTTCAAGATTGAAAATATGTGTAATTGTCGGGAAAATATTAGAAAAATATGATAAGGTCAATAAAGTTCCCATAACTTCTTCGTCTGTCACCGTTCTTGGTGTTCCCTGCTGTGTTTTAATCAACCAAGATTTCATTTTTGACATTTTGGTATTCCACTCCTGCATTACACACCACATGAAACCCAAACAATATGGGAAAAGGTTACATTTTTACATACGCAATATATGAAAAGGTATCCATTTTTAAAATCTAAATCATACTAGAACACACCCGCGACATCGCGGGTCCGTGCCTGAATAAAAGTGCCTATGTCTAATTTTAGCAATTTTTAGTATTCGTTTTGTCATCTGATAAATTCATGTTGATTGCAATGTGCACAGTTTTCTCTGGTTTGAAAATCTTTTTGTTCGAATCCGTCTTGGTTTCTTATATGTTTTCATGATTTTTCATTTTCTATATTTAGAGGATGGCCAGACTTAAAACTGCGTAGGCAATGCTGGGATTAAATCTGTACCGATACAGTGTGTTAAATGTCCTCCTTAACACCATAACCCATGGTGGTGCTCCTACTAAAGGAGGAAGATACATACTACAACCGGAAACTACATGTGACATATACTATGTGTATCTGTATCGGAATCGACCCGGAACTTGTTAATTACCGGTAATATTAATTATGTGGAAAACAAAAGGGCCTTGAATGGTGTAATTTTTAATCTCCACCATTGTCGTATATTGGTTATATATAAAGTTGAATTCTTTGATTCGTTGTGTTTACGTCATGCCGGCTAACAAATTGGACCTCGTTATTTTAGTATTATAGATGAATTGAAGGGGAGGTAATTCTGAAATTTTCTGAAGGAATTTAAATTAAATTTTGCTATTTTATATTTTAGCCCGAAAAATTGTACAGTGACCCTATCTTTTCTTAAAATTCTCAAAGCATTTTCCAAAAGTTGTCTTCTCGTATTTATTTTACAATTCTATAATTCAGTTTACATGTAGCTTCTAATCGCATAATTAATGATGTTTTTTCCCTGTATAATCCATACAAAATGTGCAATTTTGTCACAACCTGTAGCTTCAGAAAATGCTCGGTAACCTATCATATTTAACCTATTAAGGGGGCCCACTCCAGTCATGCTTCAGTGATTCCCTATATGATCAACGAAATTTTTCCCACAAAAGGGGAGGGCGCCTCCCCGGATCCGCCTTTGGTATGAAAAAATTCTATAAATTTTTAATTCATACTCCCATATCACCTTAACGGGATTCTGAAAGGTTTTCTGACTTCGTCCCCTTTCACAGGTAACACCTGCCTCATATTAAAATAATTGGATTAAATTGTAATTTCGAAAAATGTTATCGTCTTTACAAATATTGACCTCAACGAAGAATCGTTTAAGGGAATACTACTTACAAATTTTCCTTGTACATTTCTCGTCGTCTCCTTGTCCTTGTTACAGAGCCTTGATCCGAATATAAATGTTATATTTCTACTTTTTGTTTTGCATTTTATTCTTATTATTGGTAGTGTTGATCAAAATCCCGGTCCAAGAAGTGAATATGACACTGACCATTCCGGTAATTCTGATCAGTCGGAAAGCAAGCCCTTAGAAACGACCGTTGTTGCTACTTTCTTAAGACAACAATGGGACTGATATTAAAACCCGCCATTCTGAAATTGCGTTAATTTCGCGGAAAAAATAATTTGGCGCCAATTTGGAATTTTTTCTTTTTTCTGTTTCTTACAAAAAATGTACTTGCCATTAGGGTCAGAAATAGATTTCTTTCGATTTTTCAAGCATGGTTCTTATTATCAAAGAAAATAATACTTAAACATGTTATAATTTGTCCGTCTTTTAAAAATAACGTATGCCTTTGTCGTCGTTTAAGAATTATGCGAAATTGTCTGTTATTTTTTTCTTCTTTTTATTCCCAGATAAACAAAGAATATACAAACTACATAAAAATTAATAATAAGTATCTCAAAGTTAAAACAAAAATCAAGTCTAACGTTGTATCACCCCTTAGGAAACCCCGTTCGAACTAAATTCCAAACGAAAGACATTTTTTGACTTTGTAGTTTTTTTTATTTTACACATCGATGTCAACTTGCATCTTTACACAATGTACACACATTTAGTGTGTTTGTTTGAAAAAGCAATGGCGAGTTCAGCTGTGAATATTTGACTGGATTAATTATTCTCTTTAAGGTGGCTCACCCCAATAAGGACCCCCGGTAGAATTTTTTTATTTTCACATATTTTGTAGATCTTTTTATGCTGAATCCAAAAATGCAAAGAAAAAAGGGGGTCACCAGGCTCGTTTTCCCCTCAAATGGAAGCGAAATGTGCGATTTTGACCCTATTTCTAAACATTTCCACCCTTTCAACAATAACGGCTACATCAAATTCAAAGACTTTTAGAATCATGTCAATATGATTATTATGTGAAAAAACATTAAAATTTGAAATGTAAACGTTTCTCTTGGTTGTTTTAGTCCTAAAGTCCTTTTATTTACAGATTTATGTCTAAATTTTGCATTTTCTAATTTCAGTTTTAGGCTAAAAATATTGGTTAAATCAATTTTTCGTAAAATTTCCCCGGTAGATTTTTTTTAAAAACGGATATGTCAAAGCTATGAACTTTTCGAGCATTTTAAGGTAAAATAAAATGGGGGTCACCAGGCTTTTAAAAAAGTTACGGACTTTTGTTTAACCACTCTACCCCATGAGGTCTGATTTCAATGCACTCCAATAATTACTTTGTTGTGAATTCTTTATTGATGGCTTTATTAAAATAATGTTTGCAATTATATCAATGGACGATAGCTGAATATAAATGTGATTAACATATAACTGTTTGTTATAAAAAAGCGAAATTTTGATTATTTTGGGGAAATACGGTAATTTTGTCTGGCGCGAGTTGTTTCCCTCTAAATTGGCGCCATAATCGGACAACAGAAATTTCAGGGTCGCCATTGTGGATCAGCATACACCACTGTAACTCGAATAATTCAGCGCCCTCTATCCACTACTTTTCTCGAGAATGGAGTGATCGTAATATAACAACTGGATTATTCGGGTTAACACCACTGATGAATACGACAATGTACATGAATAACAGACAAAGTGGCGAATAGACAACGATGCAGGTAGAGTCATTACATAAGAAAACATAGATTTTATAGTCAGTGGGCCCCCTTTACAAAAAGTTCTGGATCCGCCACTGAACATTCCAACATTCAGTTAAAAAAAAATGTGTTGTTGAAGGAAGTCACATAAAAGATAGTTTCTACAACAACAAAAAATATGTTCACAAGAAATTGAAAAGTGAGTATTTTTTTATGAAGACACGTTTCATAAATTGATACCAACAGTCTTGACCCTTAACTTCTATTTCTATTTATTCTTCAAAAACAGATTTTAGTTAGTTTTTATTTTCCTGGTCAGAAGATTTAACCTGTTCAAAATGTTTTATCTGTACCTATAGAAATTAAAAACCAATAAAAATATCCATACCATTCTAATCAACATGTACATGTAGTTTACATTAAAGGATCAAAGTGACATATTACACATAGGTGCCAATATTTAAACACCCACAGAAAAGTTGTCAAAATCACACACAAAGAAGATGGGATTAATTAACAGTTGATTTAAGAAGTCAAATCCAGCTGTGATTAATTTCATGTCCAGATAACACATGAATAAGCAGATTCAGTAGCAATAAAATTATGTTAGAAAATTTGTTGATGACCTTGATTTGAAGGGCACATGCCACCAACACCCCAGTGAATCCGCCACTGATGTTTACAATTAGGAAGCGTTATACAGCTGATCATGTGAATGTTAGGTCATGTTAATAAAGGACATACAGTTTATCACCAAAATTTCAATTTTAAATGTCATATATTATTTGCCCTATCAGGACATGTGTTTCTCGTTTTTTATATAGATTAGACCGTTGGTTTTCCCGTTTGAATGGTTTTACACTAGTAATTTTTTGGGGCCCTTTAAAGCTTGCTGTTTGGTGTGAACCAAGGCCCTGTGTTGAAGTACCTTGACCAATAATGGTTTACTTTTATAAATTGTGACTTGGATGGAGAGTTGTCTCATTGGCACTCCCCAGCTGGCAAATTTGGTTGTTTTTACGTTGAAAAGACGTCTTTATGGGACGTCAGAATGACGTCTTTTTTACGTTGAATTTGAAAGGTGAAATGACGTCTTTTTTGTGACGTCTTTAAAGTGATGTCTCTTCAACGTCTGTTTGGTGACGTCTTTTCAACTTCTATTTTTTTTTGTGGTGTCATATTCTCTTTGCGACCTTTATGTCAGTGCCTTTAACGTTGTGACCTCTTTTTTGCATTTTCATAATAAATTCTAAGGACTTTATATCATGTATTTCTTGCGTTGCTTATTGATGTGTATAAATTTGATCAAGATCCATCAATGCATACTGCAGAAGTTATAACACACCATAGAAGAAGTGTACAAATGGACAAACATGAAGAATCAAAGAAAGGGCATCCACCATAGCCAGCTTCATACAACATAATCATCCAAGGAAACAAAATATCAGAATCGTAAGGATTTTGCTGAACGTAAATGTAATTGTTTTCGAGATAATTGTTAATGACCTCTGTAGTCTATTCCTAATAACTGGGATCAAGCAAGTCCCTGAATTGAAAATCTGTAAATCTATTCCATGCAAATACAAATTTTTGTTCCAGTCCTCCAAGTTGTTTCAAAGATGACGTGAAAAAAAGTTCAAGGACAAATTAAGACCTTGGCAGATGCATTATAATGACAATTAAAGAACCTTAGTGAGCATGCTCACATACCCCACGCCCCCACATTGTCCCTGGAGAATTAAAATAACTGTAAGAAAAAAAAAATTGATTCATAATTTCCTGTCGATATGCACATCTACATAGTATGTCCTTATTATGTACAAAGTTTCATGAAATTCTGTTGTGTGGTTTCAGAGGAGTTGCGATGACAAACTGTTGCAGTAGTATATTGGTCAAATAAGTTCAAAGGGGCGTAACTCAAGGAAAAAAAATTGAATCGTAATTTCCTGTCGATATGCACATCTACGTAGTATGTCCTTATTATCTGAAAAGGTTTCATGAAATTCTGTTGTTTGGTTTGAGAGAAGTTGCGATAACAAAAGGTTGCAGTAGTATATTGGGCAAATAAGTTCAAAGGGGCGTAACTCCTGGAAAAAAATTGAATCGTAATTTCCTGTCGATATGCACATCTACGTAGTATGTCCTTATTATCTGAAAAGGTTTCATGAAATTCTGTTGTGTGGTTTGAGAGGAGTTGCGATGACAAACTGTTGCAGTAGTACATTAAAGTAAATAAGTTCAAAGGGCGTAACTCCTAGAAAAAAAATTGAATCGTAATTTCCTGTCGATATGCACAACTACATAGTACGTCCTTATTATCTAAAAAGGTTTCGTGAAATTCTGTTGTGTGGTTTGAGAGGAGTTGCGATGACAAGAAACAGGACTGACGGACTGACAGACAGACAGGTCAAAAACATTATACCCTCCGCAACTTGTTGCGTGGGGTATAATAACCCAAACTGCCTTTCAGGCCAGATGAACTAAAAGATATTGGTCAAGTGTAATGAAATTTATCAATGATTTTTATATGAAGTAATTAATGGATCTTAAGTCAATTTGAAAGAAATAAAAAAAAGAATGGAATATATTTTATTTCTCTCTTTCCCCTCCCCCAATCTGTCTGGGGCATATTTAAGAGTCCTGGCAATACAATCAGTTACTTCTTTCGCTGTCCCATTGAAGGCTCTGGTTGCAACGTCTGTAAAAAAAAAAAAAACAGAAATTTAACAATGTACATACAGTTCCGATTATTTAGGATATATTTTGGATAGCGCTTCCGTTGTCAACACTTCTTTCAATATACTGTGACCTTGCCTTGTGGCATTTGAGTATTTCTTTCCAATCTTTTAAGCCACAAGCATACCAGAGGAAGGTCAATCCAAAATAGTGTGGGAATAACATAAAAATTATCATTATCGTAAACCAGTAAATTATAAACATTATAATTCCCTGTTGTGACTTTGGTCTGAAACTCTGATGAAATTTCTTTATAGAAATACTCTGTAATTCATCATACAATATTTATTCAGGCTTTGAAATAAGAACCGAAAGAGTAATTATGCTAATAGTACAATTTTTGAATATTTCTGTGACCATTACACTAAATTATAGCACTACATTTTAATTTGTACTAACTGATCAAGAAATAAGACCAAATACATACGATATCAGTGAAATATTTACTTTAATAATAATAATGCAGTTATAACTTTTCATAAAGCACTTGAACGGCAGACTAAGCAAGTGCCTACTCATCTGGTGCATACTGTTGACAGTGCAAACGTTAAGTAAAGACAGTTTTGCTGACAATAAGGAACTTTTTTTTCTAAGTAATTCATTTAAACTCTATGCCAAAATAAAGCATCTTTAATATGAAAAGACATTCTTACAGAAAGTATAATAATTGACAGTCAGTATTATAATAATAAGATTAATGTTGTGTTTACCATTAACTGCGATAGTAGCCACGGTTGAAGACATAGTGCACCCCCTTCCGGTCATTCCACCATAGTCTTCAACCTAGACAAGTATTTTTTCAGTCAATGATAAACACAATATACTTCTATAATTAATAGAAAGATACAAAATCATATAGCGTTTTAGAGATCTAAATGGTTATACGGAAAATTCATGGCTGAATGGTGTCAAAGGGAACATGATGGAGTAAAACTATATATAACCAATCATATATAAAAGCCCAACAAATTAACGACCTCATTAGTGTTATAATTTACCTCTAATTATCTTGAAAATTGTATAATCTTTAAATGGAAATTTGCCCCTGTTACCACTTATATTGAACTTTGACATCAGCTCATTTGTCATCACCCTGAAAACAGTGTAAAATTATATAAATATTATTATCAAATAAGTAAAGAAATAAATTACACAGTACATAGCTAAATAGAAACTTCCGGCACGTAAGGGAACCTTTCAAATGTGTAACGGAACCTTTCAGAATAGAATTATGAATTGACACTGAACGATCATATAACACAAAACTATATGTATAATAATCACATGTATGCAAGCTGGATAAACATGATGTTCAGGGAATTTTTTAATATATATCTTGTGTGATGGTTATTAATTTTGAAATAAAAACAATGCACAAGCCAAAATTACATGAAAAGTGCACAAAATTACTGTTCTTTGGAGAAATAGAATTTTTCAATAAAAAAATAGAGTAGACCGCTTACATTGTACTAGAAAAAAAATGTGTACTTCTTCTGATACAGTTAATAAGAGAAAAAATGAAAAGTTGAAGATAACAACAAACCAAATGGCAATTGTTTACAGATGGTCCTTTGGGTCCAGTATGCTAAAAATGACATACTAGTAATAGTATATGTCAAAGACGCGGGCCTAAAAGACCCAGTCAAATAATTAGGTCGAAAAAAATCCCAATAGTTCAGGAGCATCATCTAATTATCCTTAATACTGCGCATGCATAAATCTTATAATTGACTGGACAAAGCTAACTGGAGAAGTTATTGTAAAACAAAAACAAAAGAAATGCATGTATTTAGTCATATTAGTGACAGACTGATTATGGAACTGCTCACTTTTCATGAGAAACTGATTTCAACCCTGGTTTTAAAGGGGGTCTTGCTGTTTGTTTCTGTGTGTACTTTTTGCTATTTTGTGTTATATGTTAGTTGTCTTTCTCAATCTTTTTGATGTTCTTATTTTTGTTCTTTGTTCATTGATTTCCCCTCTTTTTGGCACTTCAATATGGATACCTTTCCTTGAATGTGGTCTCGTAATGAAATCTAGCTAAATACAAACCTTCTCAACATGTTTTTTACACCATCTTTTAAATCCACATCTCCAACTGACAATAACTTGTTTGTCTAAAACATATAATAAAAATATTTTAATAAAAGACGTGTTACCAATCCAAGCAAAAGTTTACAAATATTTCGATAAATCGCACCATGTTTTTAATTATATGTCATAGATATTAAATATTACTTTCTATTTTGCTATAATATTTTGATTGACTATATGTCAGTTTCTTTCCCACTCAAGTGTTTCGGATCTCAATTTAGGTCAAAACTGTCGACCAAAGCCATTCATCCTCATCAGGTGATGTAGCCTTATAATTTTGTGTAACCGAATGTAACTAATTAAGAAGGAGCACGACACCCAGTGGATTTGTGTTTATGATTCAGTAGCGTCGTATAATTTGTTATACAACAAATACTTTAATATATCTTTACAGTTGTCAAAATTCCTTTATATTTTTATGTTTTGATATGCAATAATACATGTAGGTGGTTTAGGAAATAACCTGTTGGCATTTGGGTTATTTTCGATTAAGTGCCATTTTTTTCTAATACATTTACCTAAATGTTTGAATATTGGACTAAAGTTAGTAGCAAATACCAATGGTGGTGATTAATTGTCTTTTGTTTTTATTTTTATAACATAATGTGTTAACGTTAGATCTGGTTTTTTTTTGCTTTGCTTTCGACGTTAGCATGTCTATTCCTTTCCTGTGTAACCTCTTTGCAAGAGCTTACGTTTGAAGTGTTCATTTTGTTTTGTCTGGTCATTTTGATTGTTTGTTGTCCTAATAATTCGTGTAATTTCTCCTATAATGAATCCTTTGAATACCAAAGTTGGATGAGCCGACGATCTTTCTAAGTATTGAAAGTTATCAGTCGGTTTAAGATATAATTTAACATCCAGAATATGATCTGTTTCAAATCTTTTTCCCTTAAATACTGATACATCTAAGAAATTTAATTGACTTGTCGAAATCTCATAAGTAAATTTGAGAAGCGAATGAATATTATTTGTGATCAGATAAAAATCTTGTATTTTTCATCCGAATTGAATAAAATAAAACCATCGTCGGACGTCCCTGTAAATTGACATCATTATTATATTGTCCGAATTTAAATGGGTGCCAAACGTCAACAACTGATACATAAAATGCAGCTGAAGCACGCCTTTGGATGGGGGATTTTCTCACTGTGTTGAAGACCCATTGGTGGCCTTCGGCTGTTTTCTGCTCTTTGGTTGGGTTGTTGTCTCTTTGACACATTCCCCATTTCCATTCTCAATTGTATTTGTATTTTATTTATCTAGGGCATGTGTGCCTTAATATTTTCCCAGGTGCACAGGTTTGTCTGCACTCCTGAGTAAATTTTGTGGTGTAAAGGCATCTATTTTAGCCAAAGGATCCACAGGAACCTCAATCACAATTTGTACTTTAATAATATGGGTGGCGCTTTTTAATTTTAATTTTTAAATAAATATATAAAGAAATAAAGAAACGAATGAACTTAAATAAAAAAAATAATTGACGAAAATAATATGAAAAAATTAAAACGGATTATACAATTAAATTATCCACTAAAACGGTGTGTTTCCTCTATGTACTCAGATAATGCCCCTGAATAGAAGTTAAAAAGCGTGCACACATATCATGTCAGTACAATACACAGTGGCGGATACGGGAGGGGGGTTCTGGGGGTTGGAACCCCCCTTTTTTTGGACGATCAATGCATTTGAATGGGGACATATGGTTGGAACCCCCCCTTATCCTGGGTTGGGAACCCCTCTTTTGAAAATGGCTGGATCCGCCCCTGGGTACATGAGTGCACTGCACTGTCATGGTGCACCTATTCCACACATGTGATGATCAATATAATTAGTATTACACTTATAAACATTCAATACCTTTTCAATGTTATGCTGTAAATATTTTGAACTGTAACAGTTACTGTAGCCGTGGATTCCCGGTTATTCTTTTCAAAATGGAAGCGGAGTTAGCTAACTGTTATTTTCGTATAACATTTAAAAAAAAAAACATTCATCTGTGAAAAAAGTAAATAAAGACATTGCATAATTGA
This sequence comes from Mytilus coruscus, assembly GCA_017311375.1. Lineage (NCBI taxonomy): Eukaryota > Metazoa > Mollusca > Bivalvia > Mytilida > Mytilidae > Mytilus > Mytilus coruscus. Next base: position 95,788,790 of record CM029596.1, on the reverse strand, counting down.
ACTTTATCAGTTCCAAATCACAAATATGCACGAAGATATTTAATTCATTTGTTTTTATTTTAGGTTTATACGAAGCTAATGAAATATTGCGCATGCGCGCGTTGATTTGCCGCGAAAGTTTAATTTTCGAGAAAAGGGTTTGACAATCTGACTACTAGTTTATTAAAATGAGACTATTGTCAGATAAACTAAAGAAATAAAATTAAAGACATAATATATTCTTGTAAGATGATAAAGTGTATATATTATCCATACCCCTATAAATCCCAACATACAAACCACAACTACAGAGATTGGATAGTTACCGTTGTATTATCATCTCTGTTATATTAAGTCCAGGGGTCCAGTGAAAAAAATGTACGCCGATTGATTTATATACAATATTACTCAGAAAAAGTAACCGTTACGTATACGAGCAGAAATATATTAATTATATAGTTTGCAAAAAGACGTCAATGTGACGTCTTTGATATGACGTTGAAATTATGTCACGGAAGGGACGTCATACTTATGTAAGGATCGTGACCATACCATAAAAAAGACGTAAATACAACGTCTTTTTGACGTCTGAAAAAGACGTCTTTTTTACGTCGATTTTTGGTTATATGACGTCGCGACCATCATTCAACCTGAAAAAGACGTCATAGTGACGTCTTTTGCCTGCTGGGTCGTACCACATCTTCCTATATCTATGGTAGGTCATGGTAATTTAACATCAGATGAGATTTAGTTGACTGGTTGCATTTGCTACCCATCTTTATATCAAGAAATTGTCTCACTATACAAATCCTTGAGTATATATGTCCATATTGCATGTGCACAAAAGTTTGGCACTGTATTAAACTTAACAAGTATTAATTTTTACTGTTTGATAACACATTAACTTTAATACCATGTAGAATATGGTTCTATCTTATTGTAAAATGACTTACCTTCACTTTTGGACCTGGACTGACAGGAGATTGACTAGTAGATTTAAGGGTCTGTCGTGGAGTTTTGTTGAAATTTAATCTCTTTCTTCTTGCTTTTGGAGTTTGACATGATGCTGCCAATGGTTTAATTTAGTGAAATGTTTTGCTCGAGTTCCGGTAGTCTATTATAATAACACATTCTTATTCAATTATTTAATTTTTTACGCTGATGTTTCCTCCTTTTTTTTAATGCGAACTCGGTTGGCATATTGATAGTTAAAACAGAAAATAGAAAATTAACAAAATAGCAAAATAAGTAAAAGGAAAATATCATAAATAGAAAACATTGACCCCGAGGTCTTATGTTAAAGGACTAGAGTTCCGGAATTCATAGAATTATGATACGAGAAAATTTGTTAGATATTTTTGTGCCCATGAGTTGATACTTGAAGTATATAAATCTTTAAATAAAAATGTTAGGTGTGACTGTCATGTATTTAGTCTTTGCTTGAAAATTGTCATAGTTCAAAACTATTATCAAAATTTTGCAGTGAGAAAATATTTCACATACTCCGGAATAAAATCCTACCAATACTTGGAAATGAAGATATTTCAAGTAAAAAAAGAGATTTATGGCAGTAACAAAATTTTATAATACGCCAAACGGATAGCGTGCAGATGAACCCCCGATGCCTTTATAATAGAGCATACTATATGGGTTTTACTTGTTTTTTTTAAAGCCGTACGTTGACGTGCAGTTGTTTACATCGCTATCCTTTGTTTACGGTTAAACATTGCGTTATTGACAAAATATTTTCATATATACATCTAAAAGACATCTTTTATTTCAACCGGTATTTAAATGAAAATAGGGTGCGAAGGGACCCAAGGATCGAACGTGTAGGGTGAGAATGTGTTTTCGGAGCGAACGCACCAGATACGTCAGATACCGTCGTACATGTCAATATTTATAATTTCTCTTTTTTTTTTAATGTTATGCTCGTATCATGTATATTTATGTCCTTTTTATGTGAAAAATGAACAAACCACTCTGTATTTCTGACCGTATTTCCTTTCTTGAAGAAAGTTTTGCATCGTTTGTTGACATCGGGAAAGGGTGCTCTCAGACACATCCGCGTTCCAATGTCGTCAACACTACTTTTGAGAAGACCCCTCAAAGCGATCGTTGTCAAGGCGCGCGTCGTTAGAAACATGCGTTAAAAACTGCGCACTGTTAAAGGGCCGAGCCACCTTGGCCTTCGGTCATAAAACTTTACTCAGTGCTCGGAGTACAAAATTTGTGCTAGAAACACCAAATCTAGTATTTTGATTGGTTGATTTCTGAGTCTGAGTACAATAATCGTGCTCGAAAGTTTTATGACCGCAAGGCCTTAAGTCAGTGAATTGTTTGACTTAACTAAAACAAGGTAAGGAAATCGTATACTGTCTTTACACAACCTTAACCAAAACTCATTCATCGTTTATAAGATCTTATAATATTATAAAAAAATTTGTGATGAAGTAATCCTGCAAAACTGCCAAAGGTAAATGAAAAAGTCTTGTCCTAAATTTGAACTTAAAACAATCTCTTTCAGACTATCATTTTAATCACTCTTATTCAAAGCATGTTCATACTGACATGAAGTGTGACTTGTGATCTAAAACATAATATTGTTGACTTAGCACTCGTAATCTGCTCTGAAATACTTTTATATAAATATAAAAATGCATAATTGTTAAAAAAAATTAAATAGAAGAAGAAAAATATTAGACCCAGTCTTTTTTGTTCTTATCTATTTTCAAGTTCATGATTAGAACCATTTATTTATTGGTTTAGTGTTTTTTTCATAATTTGAGTCCATTCATTAGAATCTGCATGAAATCAGTGAGACAAAATTTGTTGTTATATTTAGTTTGTTCATACAAGAATTGCAAACTAATTTCCCTTTATTTCAAATAATGAAGAATTTACATTCAGAATATTTTCATTATGGTCTCGTTTAAGTTTAAATGAAAAAGGTAGGATCGGGTATCAGTAATGAAAAGGAGTTCCTGTATTTGATCATTTTAATCCTGTCTTGATCCATTATTCATGAATATTTTGGCTACCTCTTGTATGATTAAAGTAGATATTTATTTCTGTGTTGAAATAATTTGTTTACAGCAGTATAAATACTTACCAAAATATAAATATTAAATTAACTTGTCTCTTGGAATAATAATGTGACAGAGTATATTTTACATATTTCATTTGTTAGTATTTTACATTTTATTACATGCCAGATATTGTACTTTATTCATTCACTCTGATCATTTGATCTTTTGATTTATAGTTTATTATCTCTTCACACTTTAAATTGTATGAAAGTTCTAGTCAGTCATACTTCATTGAACAAAGTTGTAATTGTATCTACCTGTCCAACTCATTAGTAAATTAATTGTTACACCTTGTTTACCTTTATGGTCAGTTCTTATTGGTCATTCTGGACACACCTCAGATAATGGAAAAGAAGTAATGGTGGTTAATTTTTGAAAATTGGAGACATACATATTTAATATATACTTCTTATTTAAACCGTATATAGTGATGAAACTTATATAGAGACATTATATTTGGTGCTCGTTATTACTCACTGAAGTTTCCATACTTTGGAATCACTGTAGTTATTGGAAATTACATTCTTTATATCTGGTAAGTAGATTTTATGTTCTTTGTGGTGTATGAAAGGCGTATGCAGTGCATGCTATACAATTCTGCCCGTTTATAGGTAAGTATGCCCATAGACCTTATATATGATAGGAGTAAGATAGTTTATGTATTAATCTGAGAATATATGATTTGAATCTGTAGTGTGGATGTTGAAAGGGAGATTTACGAATGATTTTGAAAGTGACCTTGACCTTTCAGTTATGGATCTATGACGTCACATTGACAATTGCGTTAATATTGCCATATATGGTTATTCTGTGTAATAGCTTGATTTTATTATATCAGTCTTTAATATGTTGTATTTTGTATAAGGGATCATTATTTTCCTAGATCCAAGTATTTATTATTGTGTATTATTTTCAGGACACATAGATTATGATGTTCCTGTAACATACTGGTTGTACTATAGATGTTAGATATATAACCTGGTTCCACAGATTGGTAAGGGTCATATTATATTGTACCTATATGTCAGTTAACTTGAGTTCGATAATAGATATTAAACATTACAGCAGTGCATACGAACTTAATAGCTAGAATACTATAGTGAACAGTTAATAACCTTTGTATGGTAAAGGTTTTATGAATGACACTCGTTTATGAAGTACGATACATTCGACTTGTTTATAATACGCTTGGTTGATTATAATTATATGCTATTTGATACGACTTATCAGATATATGTATTTGTATTTAGAAATATAATTGCAAGTTTATTGCGTATTATGAATGTCATCGCATTCTTGATACTCAGTATAGTTTATTGTATATGGAATAGAATATTACATACGATCTTATAACATTGGTTTAGTGAAACAAAATACTACCATCGAGTCAAACTATGCAAACTTTAGTCCAAATTTGCTAAATTTTTATTGGGTGTAAATAAAGGTGCTGTTAATAATGCCGTACTTTCGGAATTAGGTTTATTCCCACTTTCATTGTCAGCCCTTAAAAATACAATCAATTTCTGGCTTCATATCATTAATATGAATAGTAAGAGTATGGTAAAGAAAGCATACAGTGAAAACTATAACATGTCTAATGGTTTTTGTAGTAAAATAAAAGTGTTATTAGGTAAACTTGGTTTTCAGCATGTTTGGGAAAATCAAAATACTATGTCAAAGACAAAATTACTTTTTTCATTTCAAAAGAAATTAGAGGAGGAATTCATAAAATCCTGGAATCAAGCTCTTTTTTGTGACTCTAATAAAGATAGTCATGGTAATAAACTAAGAACATATCGCAAAGTTAAAAATAATTTCGAATTAGAAAAATATCTCCTACTGGACCTTAACAAAAGTGTTATTTCTAAAATGGTAAAAATTAGAATTAGTAATAGCAAATTACTCATAGAAGTTGGTAGATATACTAGAACGCCTTTAGAACAGATAATTTGTCCACTTTGCAAGGATGGAATTGAAGATGAATTCCATTTCCTCATTAAATGTAAAGCGTTAGAATTTAATAGAAGTATACTCTTTTGTAATTTAAGTGATATAGTTCCATCTTTTGCTAATATGTCTGATCAAGATAAATTTAGTTTCATTTTGAAAAGTAATGACACTGACATTTGTACTGTATGTGTAGCTGGAATAAGCGATATGTATGATTCGAACATTCATTCAAAGCAAACACAATGTTGTTAGAACTGTTGTGGTATTAAAGCTTATTGTAATAGCTTGAATTAATAATCTAGTATGAATAACACCTCCACGCAATGTAGATATAAAATATGTGTCTCTTATCATTGAGAAAACATGTCTCTGTATATTTGTGTTTGTTTATTTTGTCTATTTTGTATTTGTATTTTGTAAATGTCAGCTGGTATCATTCCTGTATTGGAATTTACACCAATAAAAATTATTTGATTTGATTTGATTTATAACATAGTTATTTACACCAGTATTTATATATTTATATAAGAGTTTAATAAGACTGTGATATTGATAAATGTTATACTTATATGCTATTGTTATTGCAGGGTTATTTTACCTATGTTTACTTGTATAATAAAGTGATGTCAAAGAACCCTAGACTTGTCGTTTATGGAACCCCCGTAAAACAAGACTATTATAATGGCGCCCAACGTGGTTTTTCTGGTAGATCACAAGTTTTGGTGAATAATGAACAGAATAAAGAATTATTCATATTTTGGCAATACACGATACCCGTAGATGTCGCTACACCTCAGTGATTACCGATTGACAATAGATGTTACTTTTAACTGAGTTGTATTTATATATGTACCGGTGTGTGTTTTGACTTTATAATTAAACATCATTTAGTAAAACTTTTGATATATACTAATTAGTTGATTGACATTGAATATATTCTTTATTTGTATTTGAACTGTGTATATATAAACATTGATTGTGTTACTTGAATTTTTTAAATAACTTTCTTTGATTTTTTCGTAAATTATGAAAAGTTATCTCATACATATTAGCTGTATTTGGAATCAAATTTTTGTTGTAAGATTTTGTTGAAATTACTTTAAATTTTCATTCAGAATTTGATAATGTAATTAGCTTTCGAACACATTAGTTAACTTGCATTTGATTTTCCAAAAGTGTGACACATAGGTAGAAGAGTAAACAGTTGCTACTGTTTGTAATTGATATATATTATATTGGATTTTGTAAGTACATACATTGTGTTGCTATTTGTACATTGAAATAATTTGCATATTATTGTGTACATAATAAATAGATTCATAACTGCCCAATCCCCACTCCTGTAAGTTAGGATTGTTGCAAAGACCAGAGACACGACAAATGCTCTTTTACTCGTAAAGTTCCACAGAACTTTGCTGTCGCAGATATTTACCTATAAAATTTGAAGGTAAGTGAAAAATATATGTACAGAAGTAACTGCCTGGAGTAACATGTACATTTGAAGTAGTAGGTATAAAGCAGTAAGGAACTAGAAGTACATATTTATAGTAGAGTAAGTATACGTGTTGTTTGATTGATAGGTTCTGGGTATTAAGAATACTTGATAGGTGTCTACATTGTGTTGTATAGGTAGATCTGTTGCTTCGGTTCTTGTTGTTGAGTGACTGATTCTTTAATGCATTTTAAGTTTCAGGACTTTCAGCGATTTCATTGATGATACAATGATATTATTTACAGCAGCAGCAGCAGTACCAGTTACTACTTTACATTATATTGTATTATATATATATCTGCTTATATAGTTATATATTTTGTTTATTATATGTAGCAGTTAGTCGTACTCAGTTAGGAATAAATTACACACATTTTGGTGAGTATTAGGTGTGTGTGATTTCCAGAGGCATAGCTGGGTAGGAACTTTAAAAAAGGTACGTGCGTGTATATATTTATACTATTTATATTTGTTTTCTTTATACAAATTCATTGGTTTTCAGTTGTGAGGTATTGTTAGCCACTGTGTACATTTTACTTATATATAGTATTTTCTGAAATCCATTTTTTTTTTTTTGTATACATATAGTAATCAGAGTTTTGATTTCAGTATATTGATTTACCATTGCAGAGTTGCATTTGCCATCTAATCTGTTTATTTTCAGAGGAGTTAGTCATTTCAGTCCATTATTATATTACTGGATATTTATTTAGGCACTGTTGTTGAGTTTCTTGATACTTAATCATAATTTTGATTTCAGACCGTTGTAGTAGTTAGAGTTACTAATCTTATCTTTTTACAGGATATTCCTTTAGATTTTCAAATTATCTTATATCATATATAGATTTGGATTAATTCTATATTTATTGTTTTCTGTAGATTAGACATTAGACTGCAGATACTAATCTTATTTTTTTCCTCTTAGATTTCAGGTACTTAACCTATTTTATTTTTTTTCTATTTGATTTCAGAATCTTTATTTCTGTTATAGGTACTTAAAACGTTTTGTTTATTTAATTTATTCCAGATAATTTCTTTGTATTGCAGGATAAATTAATATTATTCATATATTTGTTTTTTTTTCTTTCAGATACTTTGTTTCTATTGTAGGTACTTAACATTTTTTTTGTTTTAGCATTAATTTTGATATATATTTGTATTCATTTTAGACAATTTTTCTTTTCTTTTAGGAACTTAATATTTCTTTGTTTCAGAAGATTTTATTTATTTCAGATTTCATCTCAGCATTTTATTTTTACAGTTTAGGTATTATCATTTTGTACAGCCATGTCGGATTATCTATCCAAAGATGAGATCACCAACATAGTTTTGGCCTTCAAGGAGATGGACCTCAAACCATGCGCACAGTCACCAGATGATTTCAAGACCTGGATGGAAGACTACAAAGACACGGATGATGATTTATGGAATGTCTACTTACCACGCATATCAGCGTTTTCCGGAGATGCAAAGACTAGTACACCATATGACCTATGGAGATATGAGGTACAGTGTCTCATCAAGACAGGACATACACATGAAACCATCACGATGGCTATTAGACGTTCTCTACGTGGAGATGCTAGCAAGGTTCCCATGAGACTTGGTCCGGAAGCAACCATTGACGACATCAGTGATAAGATGGACAGCATATACGGATCTGTTGATCAGCCTGAAGCTTTACTTGGCCAATTCTACACGGCTAGACAGCAAGATGACGAAGACGTTGCAACATGGGCTTGTCGATTAGAGGAGATACTAAGCAAAGCCAAGAGCAGAAAGAATGTCACCGAGGAAAACATCAACGACATGCTTACGTCCAAGTTCTTTGATGGATTGAGACCGGAGATGAAGAATATTGTCCGCTACAAGAAAGATACCATCACAAATTTTTTATTCCTTACTGAAAGCTACAAGAGAAATAGAGAATCAGCATAACCTCAAACCATCTTTGAAAAAAAACCCACCTATCCATGCTACTAGTAAATCAACGACAACAACAGTAGAAAACAGGCAAATTCAGCAACTTACGGCTTTGGTGAAACAACTCTCACAAGACGTCAAGGCTTTGAAGGAAGATAGAAATTGTGACCAACCATCTACTAACATTCAATGGTCAAGAAGAGATACATCATGGACACCATACCACCCAGATGAAACAACTATATACAGACCAGTAGAACAACATAGAAGACTCAAGCAGAATGATTTCACATGTTGGCGATGCAGACAGCCAGGACACTACGCCATAGACAGCACTGTACGACTTGATCATTCAAGAAAGACACAGCGTGCTCTGAACCTCCAACAAACGTTCATCATGAAACAATCAACACAACAAACTGAACAGAAATCGTCCACATCAGGACTACTTGGTTCATCAAATGAAGTTACTATTACTATAAATGGAATTTATACAACAGCACTTCTCGACACAGGTTCAACTGTATCAACGATAAGCGAAAGTTTTTACAATCAGCATCTATATTCAACGCCATTACATTCACTCAGTTTTCTTTTGAACATAAAATGCGCCGATGGACAACGTTTACCTTACAAGGGATACATTGAAGCTGACTTGCAACTTCAAGGAGCAGCTGATAACAAGATTCAACCTGGTTTATTCCTTATTATACCAGACAGCGAATACCACAAACAAGTACCACTGCTTATCGGAACAAATATCTTATCTGAAGTTATGAAGGACATCAAACAAGAACATGGTACACGTTTTCTACAAGATGCTAACCTGAAGACACCATACTACTTAGCCTTCAGATGTATGACATTAAGAGAGAAAGAACTTGAAAGACAACATAACCGTTTAGCACTGGTGAAATCAGCAGAAACAAAGCCGATTATCATACAACTTACACCGAAGTAGTTATCAAAGGCTATATGGACAAGATGTTACCGTATCCATCCGCCGTTTCCATGCTGTATGCAACTTCAAACTCAGTAATACCTAACGACTTAGATATTGTACCAGCTATTATCACATACGACCAGAATCATCGAGATGATATACCAGTTCACATTTCGAACATTTCTACAAGAACAGTAACCGTTGCACCTAGAGCTCTTTTATGTGAACTTCAACCAGTAACCATAACAACAGAACAAGTTAAACCAGATGATAACTATCAGATAGATATCTTAAAAGATATACACTTACCAGACGATATGAAACCAGACGAACTTCAACGAGGAAAGAACTTGATAAACTGATACAACGACATATTCTCCAAGAGCGACACAGACATTGGTTATACGTCGGTAGTGAAACACCGGATAGATTTAACAGATAACACTCCATTTAAGCAACGACACCGACGAATTCCACCGTCAATGCTAGAAGAAGTCAGAGATCATCTTCAGCAATTACTGTCAGCAGGCATCATTAGGCGTTCACATTCACCATGGTCGTCTAACGTCGTCTTAGTACGGAAGAAAGATGGGAAACTCTGCATGTGCGTTGATTATCGCCAACTGAACAATCTGTCCATCAAAGATGCCTACGCACTTCCGAGAATTGAAGAAATCCTTGACTCGCTAGGTGGCAATAATATATTTACCGTGCTTGATATGAAGTCAGGTTATCATCAAGTGGAGTTAGAGGAGGAACACAAGCAACGAACAGCTTTCACTGTAGGACCACTTGGTTTCTTTGAATTCAACCGATTGCCATTTGGGTTAGCAAATTCACCAGCTACATATCAGCGATTGATGGAAGAATGCCTTGGTGATCTACATGCAAGAATTTGCTTCATCTATTTAGACGATCTAATCATCTTTTCGAAAACCTTGGACGAACATCTAGATCGCCTCGAAAGAGTTTTCCAGCGTCTCCGAGAAGTTGGCTTAAAGTTATCTCCGAAGAAGTGTTCTTTCTTTCAACGAAAGGTGAAGTACATTGGTCACATCGTATCAGAGAAAGGAGTTGAGCCAGACCCAGCTAAGATCAACAAAGTTACTAATTGGCCAAGACCAACAACACCTGAAGAAGTCCGCCAATTCCTAGGTTTCGTTGGCTACTACAGGAAGTTCATCAAAGACTTCTCAAAGATTGCTCGCCCTTTGACAGATTTGATGCCTACAACAGGAAAAAAGATTAAAGGAAAGAAACCGAAGAAAGACCACAAGCAACAACCATGGCAATGGAATAGAGAACAAGAGAAAGCCTTTCAACAGCCGAAAAGTCATCTTGCATCACCACCAATACTAAGCTTTCCTGACTCCGAACATCCATTTGAGCTGCACACCGACGCTTGTATTAATGGACTTGGAGCTGTTCTTTTTCAGACACAGGAAGGAAAACAGCGAGTGTTAGCTTATGACAGCAGAGGCTTGTCAAAATCAGAGAGAAACTATCCAGTACACAAACAAGAATTCCTGGCTTTAAAATGGGCCGTCACAGAGAAATTTAAGGATTACCTATATGGCCAGAAGTTTATATATATGCAGCTTAGTACAACCTGTTGCATACATAGAGTCTTTATCACACCAACCAGATGCTTTAGACAACATACCTGATATGCTCAAAGAACATCAAATCAACATCAGAGATGAGCAGATGAACGACTCTATAATAAGATACTGGATAGACAAAGTCAGTAAGAAGATGAAACCCAGGAAGCATGATGTACCGTCGTCACCATTCCACAATATGCTGTATAATAATTTTGACAAGCTGAAGATCAAGCGTGGTATATTATACAGAACAACTACTGACAACGACACTACCAAAGATCAACTTGTACTGCCAGCGTCTCAGATCTCAACAGTACTCAGATCACTGCACAACAATATGGGACACCAAGGAAGAGACAGGACAACATCATTAGTCAAAGAGCGCTTCTTCTGGTATGGTATGACTAGAGATATTGAGCAGTGGATCCAGAGATGTCCAAGATGTATATGGCGTAAGACTCCAACCAACGACAGAGCTCCATTGACCAGTATCACAACTACTCAACCCATGGAGATAGTATGTATGGACTTTCTGAAGTTAGAAGTTTCCAAGGGCGGATACCAGTACGTTTTGGTGATCACAGATCATTTTACCCGATACGCACAGGCCATTCCAACGAAAAACATGACAGCCCGAACCACTGCAGAAGCTTTCTTCAAGAACTACGTGGTACATTATGGACTTCCAGAAAGAATACATAGCGACCAAGGTGCTAACTTTGAGAGCCGTCTAGTCAAAGAATTATGTGATATTACTGGCATCAAGAAGTCTCGTACAACGCCGTACCATCCACAAGGCAACGGACAATGCAAGAGATTCAACAGGACACTCATCAACATGCTTGGAACTCTTGAGAAAGACAAGAAAGCAGACTGGAAGTCTTACATTGGTCCTATTGTTCATGCCTACAACTCGACCAAGCATGACACTACAGGCTTCACACCGTTCCAGCTGATGTTTGGTCGACAGCCGAAGCTACCAGTAGATTTAGCTTTCGGGATTGACAGCGATAGAGAACCGAAAAGTATAACTAAGTATGTTGAAGATCTGAGACAGAAATTAAAGAAATCTTACCAACTTGCATCATCAGCTGCAGAAAAATCACAGGGTAGACAGAAGCAAGCTTATGACATCAGAGTTAAAGGAGCGATTTTACATAAAGACGATCGAGTACTTGTGAAGATTCTTGCATTCGACGGAACCCACAAGTTACAGGATAAATGGGAAGAAGAACCATATGTAATCCTCGATCAGCCTAATACAGAACTACCTGTCTATGTAGTTAGGAAAGAGAATGGTCATGGAAGAAAACGAACGCTTCACAGGAACCATCTACTACCCATTGGAAGCATCAACGAGGAACTTGTGGAAGAGAACACAACTCACCAGATGCCAGTTCCTTTGCCAAGAAGAAGTAAAAGAAAACCAGCATCACCAAAGAAGAAAGCTGCTCCAGTAGAAGTTTCAACAGACTCCAACACAGAGAGTGAGGATGAATCATTGGTGTATGTCGTGGTTGAAGAACCTCAACAAGAAGTTCAACAAGATATTCAGCCGGATGACGTTATCCAAGCAGATGATGAAACAGCATCGGTTGAGGAGGAGGCTACTGTTCCTGGTAACGCTGATGACGATCAGGACCGCACCGAGGAGCAATCTGAATTAGAGAAGGACGCTTCTTTGCCTGAGGAATCAGGAGGTTCAGAGCACGAAACATCACTAGAAGATCAAGTACATGATTTGGCAACAGATGCTTCACCTGATGTAACAGATGATGATAGCACGGAAGATGAGAACATTGATGATGAAGAAGAAAAAGATGATGACACACCAGAGCCACAGCAAAGACGATCTACCAGAACCAAGACATCAACAGCTACAACCAAGTACAAGGATTTTGTTGTACAACCAGTCTCCAAGAGTGCACAACCGGAATGGATGGTTCGTGCTGACTATCTTAGGACTGCAGCATCCTCTGGAATGTTTATCAACATGGCTGATGAGGTTTCCAGAACTATGTTGAAGCTGATCACCAAGACAGATGATCAGATGATATATTATATTTCAGTTTTGTCCAGTATTAGACGAGGACGTCTTTTCCTCACACCGGGGGAAGATCATTGTTGTATATTTTTGTTTATTGTCACCATGATTTCAGTTATGTCTTGGAAGACATTCTCGCAGCAGGGGGAGAATGTGACAGAGTATATTTTTACATATTTCATTTATTAGTATTTTACATTTTATTACATGCCGGATATTATACTTTATTCATTCACTCTGATCATTTGATCTTTTGATTTATAGTTTATTATCTCTTCACACTTTAAATTGTATGAAAGTTCTAGTCAGTCATACTTCATTGAACAAAGTTGTAATTGTATCTACCTGTCCAACTCATTAGTAAATTAATTGTCACACCTTGTTTACCTTTATGGTCAGTTCTTATTGGTCATTCTGGACACACCTCAGATAATGGAAAAGAAGTAATGGTGGTTAATTTTTGAAAATTGGAGACATACATATTTAATATATACTTCTTATTTAAACCGTGTATAGTGATGAAACTTATATAGAGACATTATATTTGGTGCTCGTTATTACTCACTGAAGTTTCAATACTTTGGAATCACTGTAGTTATTGGAAATTACATTCTTTATATCTGGTAATTAGATTTTATGTTCTTTGTGGTGTATGAAAGGCGTATGCAGTGCATGCTATACAATTCTGCCCGTTTATAGGTAAGTATGCCCATAGACCTTATATATGATAGGAGTAAGATAGTTTATGTATTAATCTGAGAATATATGATTTGAATCTGTAGTGTGGATGTTGAAAGGGAGATTTACGAATGATTTTGAAAGTGACCTTGACCTTTCAGTTATGGATCTATGACGTCACATTGACAATTGCGTTAATATTGCCATATATGGTTATTCTGTGTAATAGCTTGATTTTATTATATCAGTCTTTAATATGTTGTATTTTGTATAAGGGATCATTATTTTCCTAGATCCAAGTATTTATTATTGTGTATTATTTTCAGGACACATAGATTATGATGTTCCTGTAACATACTGGTTGTACTGTAGATGTTAGATATATAACCTGGTTCCACAGATTGGTAAGGGTCATATTATATTGTACCTATATGTCAGTTAACTTGAGTTCGATAATAGATATTAAACATTACAGCAGTGCATACGAACTTAATAGCTAGAATACTATAGTGAACAGTTAATAACCTTTGTATGATAAAGGTTTTATGAATGACACTCGTTTATGAAGTACGATACATTCGACTTGTTTATAATACGCTTGGTTGATTATAATTATATGCTATTTGATACGACTTATCAGATATATGTATTTGTATTTAGAAATATAATTGCAAGTTTATTGTATATTATGAATGTCATCGCATTCTTGATACTCAGTATAGTTTATTGTATATGGAATAGAATATTACATACGATCTTATAACATAGTTATTTACACCAGTATTTATATATTTATATAAGAGTTTAATAAGACTGTGATATTGATAAATGTTATACTTATATGCTATTGTTATTGCAGGGTTATTTTACCTATGTTTACTTGTATAATAAAGTGATGTCAAAGAACCCTAGACTTGTCGTTTATGGAACCCCCGTAAAACAAGACTATTATAATAATATTATGGCACATACTGACATAGGGCCTATTTGAGTATTTCACTGAGACTGAGTTCTGAAAGTGATAAAATGTGTTTCGCTAATTTTTTTGCACATGTCTTTAGTATCAAAATATATTCAATTAAATTATTTTAATAATATCCTCATGTATATAACAGCATATGGTGCTTAATATAATAATAGTTTGATCATGAGTGTGTCAAACAAAGGGACGTAACTCGTAAATTACTATCGGCCCCGCTTCGTCAGAAATATCGACACATCGAAGTGGCACATTTGCGTATTACAGCGTATTAAGTGGCACAAATTTGACATATCATAGTCAAAGTTATGTTACATAACATAATTTAAATTCAGCATAGCTTCCCGAGAAGTTAAGAAAGAAAATTACGATTTTAATTTCCAGTGACCGATTTATTTGGTCAACACCTAGACTTTGAAGACACATTTTGAGAGAAAAAATTAGTTTAATCCATAATTGAGTGGATCAATATATTTCTTATATACTCAAGAATGTTCACTTAAAAGCAAATTAGTTTTAATTCATGCAAAAAACTACAAATTCAAAAAAACGGGCTTCACTTTTTTTGGTAAAAAAATGCCCATATATGGTAATCACATGACTTCCATTGTTGCTTTAAGAAATGGGGTCAAACCGGGGTCAGCTTTTCGACTGTGATAACTCAATTTCAATATGCAACATTAACATTCGTAGTCTAAGAAATAAAATTGCGTTCCTTCAAAATTTCACTGAACACATTTAGATTCAAATATAAATAATGATGAATTAATAATGGATTACTTCTCAGAAAATATAATCCATAAAGATTGAAATAATTCCGGTGGTGTTATACACATTTATACTATTATATAGATGATATATCAGTTACCAGAAAAGGTGTACCCGAAAACCACACCGACGAGACTTTATGAGTGAAGATCAGAGGTAAATGTCAACAATTTTTATTATGCTGACTGTACTTACCGACCCGAATGGTCAGGTGTCGAATATTGGACACGACTGAGTCATGCTATATTGAACTGGGTTATCAGTTTCCCGAAAGCATTATGATTTCTGGAGATTTAAATTCGGATTTATTCTCTTATAACCACAATAAATTATATGATACAATTAAATTTTTAATCTAAAAACGCAATTAATAAACCAACAAGGTGTAACTGATCACGGTAGCACATTGCTCGATCCGATCATACTAAGTGATGCAATGCAATTTTCTTTTTCGGATGTACCTACAGACATTAGTGATCACGATGCTCCAATTATTTTTCTACAATGTCCAAAATTTGTAACAAAGTCGTTCAAAAGGGAAATATGGCTGTATGAAAAAGCAAACGTAGATATTTTTAATAACATGTTAAATTTGGTTGATTGAAATGAACTCTTTTCTGATGTTAGGGAAGTTGATGAAATGGTCAGTATATTCACCAAAACAATTCTTGACATTGCAAGAGAGAGCATTCCAACTAGAATTGTAACTATACGCGGCAACGATAAACCCTGGTTCAATAATGAAATTAGAAAATCAATTCGCAAGAGGGATAGACTTCGAAAGAAGGCAATCAAATCTAAAAAAAAGTAACCGATACTAATAAATATAAAAAAACAGAGAAACAAAGTGAATAATATTAAAGAAGAAGTGAAAGGAAATTTGGAAAATATAATATAAGATAATGCCTGCAATTCTAAAACTTACTGGAATATTATGAAGATGCTGATTAAACCCAATAAAGGTTCTTGTGATATACCCCCGCTCCAAAATATTTTAAACGATGACAGTTTTGATGACTTTGCCTATGGCGACGACGAGAAATGCGACCTCCTAAATAAGTATTTCTGTTTTATTTCATCGTTGGATCACTGATGCTCAATTATTCGATTTTGAAGAAAAAACTAACAATCTATTGAACGATATAGTGATTAATACTAATGCAATTGTTGATATCATCAAACGCGGAATACTTGCATATAGTTTTTTTTGACTTGCATATACCAAATTCTGTACGTAAGTAAGATTATATTAAGAGGTAGCATTTAGCTTGTTCTAATTTTTCAAACAGATATAATATTTTTAATCTGTTATGTGATAAATGTAGAAGTATACAATGCACATGTAATACTAATAATACTAAATATATTTATAATAGTAATCGGGAAAAATCTCAAAAGAGAAAAGAAAGAGTCAAAATAAAAGTAGAAATAATGAATCAAGTTGGTTATTTAAAAAATGTTTTAAACTAGGTTGTTTAAATATTCAACATTTACAACCAAAAATTGAGGAAATAAAATTCTTATTGAAAAAATGAACAACTATTTGATATATTTGGTATGGTAGAAACATTTTTGAATGATGAAATTGGTACTGAAACAATGCAAATTGAAGGTTACAAAATAGAAAAAAAAAGATAGAAACGCTATTAAGGATGGCGGAGGTGTGATTGCATACATAAGAAATAGAGAAGAATCGATTTAGAAATAGGTAGTATTGAATCCATATGGATTGAAATTAAATTTCCAAACACAAACTCTATTTTAATAGGCATTTTTATCATCCACCAAGTTTGGACGTTAAGCAACCAACAATCAATCAATCAATCATCCACCAAGTTCATTGCAATCTTGGATTGATTCAGTTGAAATTGAAATAGAAAAGGCGTCAGCAGATAATAAAGAAATTATACTTTTAGGAGATTTCAATATAAACTATTCACATATAGATCATACAGTTGTCGGAAATCAAAAATGGAAGGACTGTATTAATTTTTATGGTTTAGAACAAATTGTACATAAACCCACAAGAGTAACAGATAAATGTGCAACTACTATAGACCATATTTATACTACCGATGTAGACCATATTATATAAGTAAATGTGCCTAGTTATACTGTCAGTGATCATAATTCTGTTTGGGTAACAAGAAAACTCAACCCAAAAATATAAAAAATGGAGCATTTATCCATAGAATACAGATCATTCAAAGAATTTGATCAAAATAAATTTATTGAAAATTTAACAAATACTCCTTTTCATCTCATTGAATCGATTGGATATGTTGATGAAGCAGCTAATTTTTGGTATAATATATTTCTAAACACCCTAGACAAGCATGCTCCTAAGAAAATTAAAAGGGTGAAAAATACTCAACAACCAGAGTGGTGGACTTCTGATATAATAGCGCTCGATACCAAAGAGATTATTTTCATAGAATTGGATATATATATAATTATAAAATTTGGCGTAATAAGGTTACATTTTTGTCTTGCCTTGCCGGAGTCAAAAAGCGAGACATAGGTATGCTGTTTCCGGTATCGGCTGCGGCGGCGGCTGCGGCGTCAACAATGTATTAGTTTGTGATTAGGTCTAGTTCATGGTGAACCACTAGTGGTAGGTCAATGATATTTGATATGCAGTTGTATTAGCATTGTCACATCTCATTACCATGGAGATTATTTGACCCCACCCCCTCAGTCAAGGTCTATTGACTTCGAAACTTTTCATAGTTTACATGTATTAGTTTGTGATTAGGTCAATTTATGGGGAACCACTAGTGGTAGGTCAATGATATTTGGTATGCAGTTGTATAAGCATTGACATATCTCATTTCCATGGAGATTATTTGGCTCCGCCCCCTTAGTCATGGTCTATAGTCTTATTACTATAGACTGAAAATTTTGCTAAGTTTACATGTATTAGTTTGTGATTAGGTCAGTTCAAGGGGAACCATCAGTGGTAGGCCAATGTTAATTGGTGTTCAGTTGTATAAGCATTAGCACATCTCATTTCCATGGAGAATATTTGGCCCCGCTCCCTCAGTCATGGTCTATTCACTTTGAAACTTTTGCTTAGTTTACATGTATTAGTTTGTGATTAGATCAGTTTAAGATGAACTGCTAATGTTAAGTCAATGATATTTGGTATGCAAATTTATTGGCATTTGCAAGTATCGTTTCCATGGAGATTATATAGCCCCACCCCTGATCATGGTTCATTGACTTTGACACTTTTACATAGTTTACAAGTTAATGTTTGTGTTTAGGTTTGTTTAAAGGGAACAACTTATAATAAGTCAATGGTATTTGGTATGCAGTTGTATTATCATTGGCACATCTCATTCCATGGAGATTGTTTAGCCATGTACCTTCAGTCATGGTTCATCGACTTTGAATATTTGCATAACTTACATGTTAAAGTATTGCTATTTTAATTTCAACATTTGCATTATCAAAATTACAAAAAGGCGAGACATATCTCTGTGATAACAGTTTATTAGTAGAACAGGCAAGGAAAAATTATTTTCAAAATGCTATTTCAAATTGTAAAGATAGTAAAACTATTTGGAAGTATGTAAAAAGTTTAAATCCCAAAAAAATTACATAATAATATCACGCATTTAGAGTATAGAATAATGTAATTGAAAATGATGTTGATATAGCAAATACGTTTAATATGCATTTCACAAATATTGCTGAAGTTATAGTTGATAACAAATTATGTAATGATGATGAAGTTCCAAGTTTCGATGTACTCAACAGATTTGTGAAATCAAAGTTACAAAGGGGTAGTGAAAAATTCATTATACCAGAAATGAGTATTTTAGATGTAAAAATGTATTTTAAAAAACTTGACAAGTCTAAAGCAACTGGTTTAGATGATGTTGGACCAAACATTTTGAGTATGTGCAGTGATGCCATTGCACCAGCTTTAACATATTTATTTAATCTAAGCAACAAATGTGGTAAATTTCCTAGTATTTTTAAAACTGCAAGAGTTTGCCCAATTTTTAAAAGTGTCGATGCTTGTAATCCTGATAATTATAGACCAATAGCAGTTTTGCCTTGTCTCTCCAAAATCATAGAAGGACATATCGCTGATAGTTTGTATATATATTTAAATAGTAATGACCTTCTTAATACTACACAGTCAGGCTTCAGATCTAAACATTCGTGCACTACTGCACTTACTAAATAAGAAGTTGAATGGTTAACAAGTATAGATAATGAAGAAATAAACGGAGTTATATTTTTAGATTTAAAGAAAACTTTTGATCTGGTTTATCATATAATTTTATTAAAAAAAACTTGAATATTACAATGTTTCAAACTGTGTACACTAGTCTGGTTTAAGTCATACTTGTTTGAACGAATTCAACAAGTTAAGGTCAATAACGTTATGTGTGATACTAAATACATAAAAACTGGTGTACCACAAGGTTCTATCCTTGGCCCTCTGTTATTTATTTTATACATCATTAATTTACCACTGAACATAGAAAATTCATTAATAGATTTATATGCAAATGATTCTACTTTACATAGTAAAGGTAATAATGTACACGAGTTAAATGTTAACCTTCAAAATGATATTTATATAATTGAAAACTGGTGTTCGGAAAATTGTATGAAACTAAATGCCAAAATAAGTAAATCAATGCTCATTGGTTCAAAACAGCGGCTTTATTCAACTGGGAACAGTTTAGATATCAATATTTCAGGTGAACAAATAGAGAATGTAGATTGTGAAAAACTTCTTGGTTTATATATATCGAAAAAACCTAAATTGGAATCAGCAAATAGATAAAATGTCATGTACAATATCAAATAGAATCAACTTATTACAAAGGTAAGAAAGTATTTACATATGCATATACGTATTATTTATTTTAATGCTTATATTCTGCCATTGTTTGATTATTGTTGCAATATATGGGGTAGTTGTTATGAAAGTGGAATAAATAAACTTAATAAGTTATTAAAGAAATCTGCTAAGTACGGAAGCGTACAATGCGATATAAAAAATATTGACTTTAAGTAGATGTCGATATATTTATGTCGATACAAATTATAATCGAATTTAATTATATCGACTAAAAATGACAATCAATTTATCAATTACATTTATCTCAATATTTCGAGAACAATACCGCTATATGTTTCTTATATTACGATATATCGATATACTAGAAAATTGTTTGTTGCGTTGTTCAGGTATATATCGATTTTAAAATTTAGAATGATTGACACCGGCGCGCTTTTTGAAGGGGTTAATGTAAAAAAGAAAGAGACTAGGTCCTAAGCCTAAGGCAAAACATCAGACAAAGTGAAAGTAGAATCCGGAGAACAACAAGGATCAGTCTTAGGACCCTGTTTCTTTCTTTTTTTACATTAACGTCCTACCAGAAGGCCTACATTCCACAGTGAGACTGTTTGCGGACGATAATTTGGTCTATTTGACCATGTCCGTAGACAACGACTGTCATAAACTCCAAGATGACCTGGACAAACTGGCAAAATGGGAAAAAACTTTGGAAAATGGAGTTCCATCCTGAAAAATGTTTTCCGTTTTCCAGATTTTTTGTGATGTCATCGATTCATTCAAGGAGTTGTGTTTCGCATGATCTTTTACTCCTGAAGCCATGTTGTAGTGGGTATAGGATGTTATTTACCTCTGTATGTTTCATGATGTTACTGGTGACTATATGTTCTATTATTTTGCAGCAGGTACATGTAAGGGATATTGGCCTATAGTTAGCTGCTATGTATTTCTGGCCTTTCTTATATGCCGGAGTGACATTTGCAGTTCGCCAGTCATCGTTTATCTTTCCTTTCTCCATTGAAAAATTGTAAATGATGGTTAAGATCGCAGCAATTTCACTGGCTAGTTCTTTCAGAATCATTGGTCTGATGTTGTCTGGTCCAGCAGCCTTGTGTGGTTTTAGATTTTTCAGTTGTTTTTCCACACCATTATTTGTGATGATTATTTGTTCGCTGTTTGGATAGTTTTCTGGAAGATCTTTTATGAGTTTTTTCTTTTCAAAATCTCTTTTACTGATGGGACATGCACATTTTAATGCATGTTTCTATATCTATTCATTTCAAATAATCATTATTTAGATATCTTAGCGCTAAATTTATTTTATTGTCGTTAAATTAGCTTTCTTGTCGCTAAATTATTCTTCTTGTCGCTTCTTGATGCTTCTTATAGCTTGTTGGCGCTTCTTGTCGCTTCTTGACGCTTCTTGTCGCTAATTAGTGAGACCCCGTAAAACTCCCGACTTCAAAAGGCGCGCTGGTGTCAATCATTCTATATTTTAAAATCGATATATGTCGAAATAACGCAACAAACCATTTTCTAGTATATCGATATATCGTAATATAAGAAACATATAGCGGTATTGTTCTCGAAATATTGAGATAAATATAATTGATAAATTGATTGTCATTTTTAATCGATATAATTAAATTCGATTATAATTTGTATCGACAAAAATATATCGACATCTACTTCAAGTCAATATTTTTTATATCGCATTGTTTTGATATAACACAATATTTCGCAATATTTTTCATAATTTATTGCGGTATCGCCACACAAGTCGACATAAAATATATCGATAAGTATGATATAACGCAACAAGTCATTAGCAACAACAACAAAAAAAGATACCTATATGCTTCCGTAGCTAGGTAGTAGAAGCTGACACAATGACATCCTCCAGTTTATTGTTTAATAGTTTAAATTGGTTAAATGTGGAAAATCGAATTCAATATCAAAAGGTAATACTTGTATTTAAATCATTAAAGAATATGGTTCCTAACTATTTACAAGAAAACTTTCATTTTACTGATAATCAAAATTATAATTTACGTTCATCTGATGAAAACTAATAAATCTTCCGAAACCAAAAACAAATGTTTTGAAGAAAACATTTATATATTCTGGTTCTCAAATAGTTTACCAAATGAAATAAAGATGAGTTATACACTTGTATCTTTAAAACAAAATGTTACAAATTTTTCATAAATTGTGCAAATTAATATGCTTTTTCATTAATATCTATATAAAATTGTATATTGTATATATTATTATAATATTGTATGTACTTTATAAATATGTTATTATTATTTTGAGGACTCTCAGGAAGATAAGTTTTAACTAATGGGATTATCCTCTTGAAATAAAGATTTTTTTTTATATATATATTTATTTATTTATTTATTTATTTATTTATTTACCTCCGTTCCGCAGACTTGCATTAACTAATGAATCATTTATACCATCAACTATACGTCTATAGAATAACCTTGATACTTCAACCCGTGAAGCAGATACAATAGGAAAATTTAAAACGAAACTACAGAACTTAAATCCCAATAGTAATAAATACATGCCGAAACAATATGAGTTTAAAAGTCGTAAACTCAACATTGTGCTTACTCAACTTCGATGTTCTGCTTCCTTCTTAAATTATGATCTGTCTAGAGTTAATATTATTTCAGATCCATCTCGGTGTGTATCGCGAAGATTCGCATCATTTCTTTTTTAAATGTATATTATATTCATAAATACGAATTAAGCTTTTAGAAAATCTTAGCTGGCAACCAAATGACTGTCCATTAAATATAAAACTATTAACCTCGGGCAGTCTTCTTAGTAAGGAGCAAAATGAAAATATCTTCAAACATGTGTTTGAGTTTATTAGAGGGTCGAATAGATTCCTTATTGTTTAGAAAGTAAAACATGATCACATACACATCATCATCTAAGTACATTTGTTTTTTGCTTTTTTTTTGTTTTGTTTTTTGTTGTTTTTTGTTGTTTTTTTGTTTTGTTTTTTGTTGTTTTTTTTTAGTTTTTTTAGTTTAGTTTTTTTATTTATTTATTTTGTGTTCTATTATTTTTTTTTTTCTCTCTTCTTCTTTTGTGCCACTTAATTTTTCTGTCCAATTTATACACATTTTGAAAATAATATGTAATGCATGCATGCTCTTATATATTGTATTGTTAAATATGTTAAATGGAGAAAACTTCATAAGTCTTGTGTCTTATCCAATTTGTGTTTATGCAAATAAAATATGTTTAAACTAAAACCACATCTTGGACATATTTGTCTATACGGATCACTACACATTTCTTCTAGATGTCCTTGGATATCGGCTTTGACCTTTTTTTGGAATCCAACCGAAACCCGACTACTTCAGTCCGGCGCGTTACGTTTGCGCGAAAAAAATCCACGGTTTCGCAAACAAAACGCATTGCGCGAAATTTACCTGTTGAAAAGTCACTACGTTTGCGCGGATAAATACAAAAAAAAAATATAAAAAATAAATCAATAACTTTTTTATAAAAAACGAAATTTACTTAATATAGTTAAAAAAGTGAAATTAATTTGAACAGATTTACTTAAGGATGTATTCTTCTGATGTTTCAGTTTCGTTGAAATCTCGTTCGGGAATAATTTCCAAAACATGTGATACAAGTGAAATATATATATGAATTTAAAAATATCATAATCAAACTAAAGTCTTTGAAAAAATATGTTTTTATAATAAGTAGTTTTTGAGTAATAGAAATATAACCAATCCGGTCAGTCTCATCAGCCAAAATGTTGAGAAAATGGGTAAAAGTACAAAGAAATGATTTTACCAAAAATATGCACATCCCATATCAATTTTTCTTTTCAAATTCTTCGATGTGTATTTTTTCAATCATTTATAACAAAGAAGTTGAAATAATATGCTTTTTGTTCTAAAAAGAGAAAATCCCAAATTTACAAAATTGACAGCATGGTCAATTTGACACGAAAAAGCAACAAAATTTTATAAGACTTTCTAATATTTACACCAACCGATAGTTTTTTAAGTTAAATTTATTCAGATTGGTCCACTTCATCTTTAGTGAAAGTATGAAAAAAAGTTTAATTGTGAAACTGTGATTTTTTTCATGATAATAGCCCAAAAATGGGTAAAAATTGATGAAAAATTGGAAATCATTTAAATTGGCTACTTTCAAATGGCCGTAGCAAAAAAGAAGTGCACCACCATATGATTTTTTCTTTACATCGATTACTGTCTTACAGTCCCATAAACCCAAAAATCAGGTTAAGAAAACTAGAGGCTCCCAAGAGCCTGTGTTGCTCACCTGATTCTACTTTGGTTTTGGAAATCATGTAAAAATAGACAAAAATCATAACAGATATCCTAATAATAACTGAGGCCAAATTTGGTTTAATATTGGCCCCGTAATTTAATCAAAAGCAGAAGACTTTTGTAAAGTTTACAGAAATTACCAATAAATTCATTGAAATTGTAGAAAATGACTTTATAAGGACAATGACAAATCAGCTACAAAGTAACAACACTTGGTCAGCACCTCAAAAGAAACATTCATACCATGTTTGGTTTCAATTCATTAAGCGGTTTTCTAGAAGAAGACATTTGTATATATTTCCCATAGGGTCCTTTGTTAAACTAAGTCCCCCGTTGGCAGCCATCTTGGTTGATGGATTTGCTACAAAGTAACAACACTTAGTCAGCACCTCATAAGGAACATTCATGCCATGTTTTATTTCATTCCATTTAGTGGTTCTCTAAAAGAAGACATTTGTATGTATTTTCCATAGGGTCCTATGTTAAACTAAGTCCCTCTCTGGCGGCCATCTTGGATGATGGATCGGCTTCAAAGTAACAACACTTGGTCAGCACCTCATAAGGAACATTCATGCCATGTTTTATTTCATTCCATTCAGTGGTTCTCTAAAAGAAGACATTTGTATGTATTGTCCATAGGGTCCTATGTTAAACGAAGTCCCCCGCTGGCGGCCATCTTGGATGATGGATGGCCTACAAAGTTACAACACTTGGTCAGCACCTCATAAGGAACATTCATGCCATGTTTTATTTCATTCCATTTAGTGGTTCTCTAAAAGAAGACATTAGTATTTATTTCCCATAGGGTCCTATGTTAAACTAAGTCCCTATCTGGCGGCCATCTTGGATGATGGTTCGGCTTCAAAGTAACACCACTTGGTCAGCAATTCAAAAGGAACATTCATGTCATGTTTGGTTTCATTCCATTAAGTGGTTCTCTAAAAGAAGACATTTGTATGTATTGTCCATAGGGTCCTATGTTAAATGAAGTCCCCCCCACTGGCGGCCATCTTGGATGATTGATCGCCTACAAAGTTACAACGCTTGGTTAGCACCTCATCAGGAACATTCATGCCATGTTTTATTTTATTCCATTAAGTGGTTCTCTAAAAGAAGACATTTGTATGTATTTCCCATAGGGTACTATGTTAAACTAAGTCCCTCGCTGGTGGCCATTTTGGATGATGGATCGGCTATAAAGTAACAACACTTGGTCAGCACCTCCTAATGAACATTCATGCTATGTTTTGTTTCATTCCATTCAGTGGTTCTCTAAAAGAAGTCATTTGTATGCATTTCCCATAGGGTCCTATGTTAAACTAAGTCCCTCACTGGCAGCCATTTTGGATGATGGAACGGCTACAAAGTAACAACACTTGGTCAGCACCTTGTAAGGAACATTCGTGCTATGTTTTATTTCATTCCATTCAGTGGTTCTCTAAAAGAAGACATTTGTATGTATTGTCCATAGGGTCCTATGTTAAACGAAGTCCCCCGCTGGCGGCCATCTTGGATGATGGATGGCCTACAAAGTTACAACACTTAGTCAGCACCTCATAAGGAACATTCATGCCATGTTTTATTTCATTCCATTTAGTGGTTCTCTAAAAGAAGACATTTGTATTTATTTCCCATAGGGTCCTATGTTAAACTAAGTCCCTATCTGGCGGCCATCTTGGATGATGGTTCGGCTTCAAAGTAACAACACTTGGTCAGCAATTCAAAAGGAACATTCATGTCATGTTTGGTTTCATTCCATTAAGTGGTTCTCTAAAAGAAGACATTTGTATGTATTGTCCATAGGGTCCTATGTTAAATGAAGTCCCCCCCACTGGCGGCCATCTTGGATGATTGATCGCCTACAAAGTTACAACGCTTGGTTAGCACCTCATCAGGAACATTCATGCCATGTTTTATTTTATTCCATTAAGTGGTTCTCTAAAAGAAGACATTTGTATGTATTTCCCATAGGGTACTTTGTTAAACTAAGTCCCTCGCTGGTGGCCATTTTGGATGATGGATCGGCTATAAAGTAACAACACTTGGTCAGCACCTCCTAATGAACATTCATGCTATGTTTTGTTTCATTCCATTCAGTGGTTCTCTAAAAGAAGTCATTTGTATGCATTTCCCATAGGGTCCTATGTTAAACTAAGTCCCTCACTGGCAGCCATTTTGGATGATGGAACGGCTACAAAGTAACAACACTTGGTCAGCACCTTGTAAGGAACATTCGTGCTATGTTTTGTTACATTCCATTCAGTCGTTCTCTAAAAGAAGTCATTTGTATGCATTTCTTATAGGGTCCTATGTTAAACTAAGTCCCCCGCTGGCGGCCATCTTGGATGATGGATCGGCTACAAAGTAACAACACTTGGTCAGCGCCTCATAAGGAACATTCATGCTATGTTTGGTTTCATTCCATTCAGTGGTTCTCTAGAAGAAGTTCAAAATGTAAAAAGTTAACGACGACGACGGACGACGAACGCCAAGTGATGAGAAAAGCTCACTTGGCCCTTTGGGCCGGGTGAGCTAAAAAGTTAAATTCTAGAAATTTTCGGCTTCTCAGAGTTGTACATACTTAATATGATTTAAAAAAAAATTAAAATGAAATTTCCCTCCAATGTTATCTGAAATCGCTAGGGTACATTTACCAGGCAAAGAATGACTTATAGATGGTTCCCGTAGATATCATCTGCATGTATACTGCGTTTTATTCATGACTACAAACCTTGAATGTTCCTTTCCAGGATATTCACTGTATTTTATTCAAAACTTTTATTTTACATAAATGTAGTGCTTTTTAATGTTTATATAAACTATTAAGGTGGTACCTAACACTACAGGGAGATAACTCTGTAAAAATCAGCTAAACGTTTTAATCACGTTGTATTGTTAAGGAAATATTAAGCTTCTCAATGATCAAAATTAGTGTTTGTCAAACTGCTATATAACCAGTGAAATTTTTCTGATAAAGTGGTTGGTTCAAATTTTTTGAAATTTTTATATTTTTGTCAAAGGGTCAAAGTAAACATTTTGTCAAAATTTTATGAAAATTAAACGAGCCAAATTAATATTAGTCAAGGTGTTGGGTACCACCTTAAAGACTTCTGTAATATATATTTATCAATATATGAAATAAGAAGATGTGGTATGATTGCCAATTTATGTTTAAAACAAGAAACGAAAAACAAATTACAGGTAAAAACTCAGGTAAATTACAGGTAAATTCGCGCAAACGTAATACCATTTCTTCGCGCAAATGTAATGCTTGTCATTTTCAGATTCGCGCAAATGTAGGTCGCCCCTTCAGTCGTGTCCCCCTATCATTGAGTGGCCATAAAAGTTATTGCATTAATACTGAGGACATATTAGGGCTAAAAGTTTTGAGACGTTTTGGTGTTTTAAAGTGGACATGTTTCGGCGAATAACAATTCTAATGCAATTTTTATGTGACAATTTTTTTCATTGGCTAAAAGTTACCGTCAAATCCACAGTTGACCAGGCGTAACTAAGGAGGGACCCGCCATTCTGAATTGATTGAATCAACAAATGTTCGGTTACTACAATATTGTCGAAAATTAAACAACACCTACCTCGAATTCGCCGTTTTAATGTAATTTTATCCAAATTTGAATCGTAAAGGTAACGTAATAACCTCCAGTTTGTAAGTTTTCATTTGTATGACGTCACGTGTAGCCATGACGTCTTTGCGCCAAAATCATTCATGAAGTTTCGCGGATTTTTTTTTGTATGTCAAATTTATACATTTTTTTAAGCTTTATCGTATTATTTCTTTTTGTATTGCATTAGAATCGGAATAACAGTACTGTAGTTGAAGAGTTGCCACCGTCAATTTTGATTTGACGGTCGCAAATCTCCGTTTTACTGTCTCCGCTACGCGTCGCCAGTAAAACTGCATTTGCGACCGTCAAATCTACAATTGACGGTGGCAACTCTTCAACTACAGTACTGTTATTCCTTAATTGTAGGACTCGTTTGGGAGAGTAAAATATCGGACACGTTTGGGCGAAGTAAATAATTGGACACGTTTGGGGATGTTAAACTGGACACGTTTGGGCTATTTGTGATTTAAAGGACACGTTTGGGCGAAATGGACACGTCTGAGAGTGTTACATATATGAGAAATCAACGGTCACAAAATTTGTGTCATTATTTTTGTTACAGGTAATCCACTGATCTGATGGCAATGGGTTGTTAATGAAAAGAATCGGTTAGTCGGCATTTCGATTTTAATAAATTTTCACACGACCTCGCAGTTGGTAACATTTACCGAACTTCATGATAACACTAAAGTTTGATGGAAATAAAATCCAGAGGCTCTTCACAAAAAATCTTACGACAAAAATTAATCGTAAGTTATAATGAAATGTTCATGACTTATTTTATATTAAGATTTTTTTTGTGAAATTAGCCACTGACCTCCCAATTTATTTTTTGGGGAACATGCAACAGGAAACACGACTATTTTTTTATTGGCCTTAAATGAAACTGCACATAATTATAAAGATCATTAGCCTATATTGCAGCAGCTACTGTGCTGAAAGTGGCCTTAACCCTCTTGCCGCCGAATTCAAATTCCCGACGTTAGAAACGTCACCATAAAGATTTCACCGAGTGACGTTCTACAGCCAAATAAAAATAAAATATCGCCGCCGTCGTTGTGAAAACGTCAAAAGTTTATACAAAAACTCGTGTTTTCAAAAGATCAAAACGAAGTCGTTCGTTGACAGAATTTCATGAAATGAGGACCAACAAACACAGAAATGTTTTAAAAATATTTCTTCGCTTTGAAATAATCATAAATCTTTTTTGTTTTTCTTTTAACTTTTAGAGAACACAAAAGAATTTTCAGCGAAAAAAAATTGAAAAAAATTTTGACTTTTTTAACTCATTTGTTTAATACAACATGAAATCTTTTTAAAAGATCCTTTATTATTGCACTGTATTTTACATGAATAATATTTCAAAATTCAACTGTTTACTCTTCCTGTCCATATGAATGAAACTGTCTGAAACATCGACCAACACAAAGACCCACGCTACATACAGAACACCATGTTGATATAGGGGATTTCCTGTACTTGTTATAACCTGAACACACAACACATTTTCGCCTCTTGCCATCAGGAATAACATCAAGAAAATGCATCCTTATTGCATTTGCAATAGGAATGTTGTCTGGTCTTCTCCCCCTCCTTCTGTTGCCTTCTCTAAAATCCCCGATCAAACCACGAACTACCGCGTTTTGAAATTTCACATGGTCTAATTTCCTCTGGACAAGAAAACAGTTTCTGTAGCATATATATGCATTTACTGAAAAAATATTAAGTGCAAGTTTATTTGTTTAAGTCCGTGCAAATCTATTATATACATATATATAAATAAGAAGATGTGGTATAAGTGCCAAAGAGACAACTCTCCATCCAAGTCACAGTGTATAAAAAGTTAACAATTATAGGTCAAAGTACGGCCTTCAACACGGAGCATTAGCTCACACCGAACAGTAAGCTATATACTTGTAATTAGATAAGAAATGATAACGGAAACGAGTGAAAAAAATCATACGTGGTACTTATATCAACTTATCCTTGTTCTAGGCAATGCATGAAATATTTGCAACTGAACATAAGCACATAGTCTTTTAGTTAGGCTTTGAATTGACAACTAAAAAAGCTTGCAAATGTTTAAGATGAGACATACCTGTAGCTGTAGTAAGAAGGTTGAAGAGAATTTTTCTCCAGAGTTTCACACCTTTAAATTGTGGCTCAAATTTAAGCAAAAGCTGATCCCCAAGATCGACACCGCCCATGGTCTGGTTGTATTTGTGGACAACACTTGGAGCAGACACAACTCTACCTTTACTATTAACTTTTCGCACAGTTCTGAAAAGTATATTAAGTAAGACTTCTTTTATTGTATGTTTACTTTGGTGATATTATAATTTTATTAGCCATGACTGTTACTTCAAGCTTGTATTTTATTGTATAGTTTATTTTGACATTGTGTAAGAAAGTATTTCATATATTCACAATGTAAGTATTTTTTTGACAACGTTGTATTTTAATAACTTTTTATTTTAAAAGTCAAGTATTGTCAATAGGGATTGGCCTATCGGACAAAGCTGGGTTGAAAAACAAGAAACTTACCGTGCATTTTCACTTGTTGTCAGGAAAGTCACATTTCTCCGATCTACGTACAAAATAGCCAAAAGATCTCTCTGTGATTTAACAACAACACTTCCTTTGGGGAGCCGAGCTGTTTTAAAACTTGCAGGTAAGCCCTTCCTTCTTGCTATTACAGTTCCTGTTGCATACGTTCCCCGGTTCCTTAGGTCGTTCATCAGTTTAGATGATGAAAACCAATTATCCATAGTTACATGATGGTTTTTGCCAAAATGAGGACGTACTAAATCCATTACCGATTTATATCTATAAAAAAAAATGATTGATTGGTTGAGTGTTTGTCCAGTCACAAATATTGCATGTATAATCAGGACGAGAAAAAAATAAAAGGAAAACAGACAATAACAAAATGAAACGATTAGATAGAAATAGGTAAGAATTAGAACTTTTTATCAAGTCAAAATGTTAAATATGCGTGTCTTATATTCGGCCTTACTTGATTATAAGGAGTAACCATTTCTTAATTAACAGCGTCATTAAGTTATACCCTGTATAAACCTGGAGATGTGCGGAAATTTTGGTCTACTTTCATGGATTGTCATATTCATTCGCAATACAGTCGCCATCGATTTACAGAAACAATCATGTTAATTTGAGTCAATTAAAGTAATATTTTTCGTGTTCTTTTCCGATAAGGTATTTTCATAAAAATTATCTCGCCGATATTATTTTGGCATTTTCGCTAAACCTGAAAATCCAGAGTTACCACCCCCTTTTTTTCACTTACCCTTGTCCATTGGGATGGCGTTCTGTATTTCGTTTCCCTTTGTACACATTTATCTGATGGGTATAACCTGTTCTGGATTCAGCTAAGACGAACAACTTTGCTCCCCATCTGTGTGCCTTCTTGTTTGAAATGTATTGTTTCAAAACATGACGCCCTTTGAAACCAACTATTCTCTCATCCACAACTATGTTTTGAGATAGTCTGAAAATTCGTAAAATCTATTTACAACAAGTCTTGTCTCAATTAAAAAAAATACATTAAAAAATAATATGTAAGATTTTAGAATTTCATAATGAACGACATAACCAGATTGTACAATTTTGATTACATTGATTTTTTTTACTCTTATCTTTCCCGAAACAAGAGGTACCAGTGTTAAATCAATGACAGTTAGTATGCAGTGGAAAATATAATTAGGACAAAATTCGTCTCAGTTCCAGCAATAAATTTATGTTTATTTTTAACATGGAAACATGACCGCGTAATGGCTTGTGTATATTTCTATATTTGAGTTGACATTTACCTATAATTAAGTTCGAACACTTCATTGAAGAATTCAACAACTGGATTTATCTTGTGGAGGGGGTCGTATCCTGGCTGACCTCTTGGAACTGCTGTTGTATTGTCGCTGCAATGCAGATATCTCAGTATTGCCTGAAATCTATTTCTGGACATCACATCTCTGAAATTTGGGGTTTCAGAGATACCAGACGCTTCCCAATAGCTTTCAATGGAGGTTTTCTTTACGATACCCATCGCGAGAACAAGACCAATAAAGGCTCTCATCTCAGCATAGCTATCTGGTGACCATTCGTTTGATCTGGAATGTCTTGTTGGATTCTCTGTAGTTTGGCACTGGTTGGCATACCTGTTGACAAAACCAGTTATATGTTATTGGATATACAGGATTACTGGTGTTTTTGTTGGATGAGGGGGGGGGGGGGGGGTAAGCAAGAACTTTTATGTTAACGTGTTAAGTGCTTTTAAAGCTGCTGTTAATTGTTGTTTTATTTAAAATGTATTTACTGTTAACAGTTATTGACTAGGTAGCTGTTATCTGTTATCTCAAAATGGACATAATTAATATTGTGAAAAAATGTCTCTGCTATCTATTGGAGCGTTATTTACATCTAAATTACTTTTGAGCACCAAAACAGTAACGTTAGTCATCAATAGAAAATACAGTTTACTAAGTATTAGAATACTTTGAAAATTGATTTGTAGACTTCAATTATATTACGGAAACAAATAAATATACATTCAAAGAAAATTAAGAACGTTATAATTTAAAACCATCTAAAACCAATAATGTACCTATTTGTTTCATCTACAATGCGATCAATCAAGTCATCATCTTCTGTTTTCAAAAATTTATCAAAGTAATCCACCGGTGAAAATTGGCTTCAAATCCACACGGCCCAATCCGTTCCTCGAAATCACGATTAACGTCAAGCTCAAACGTTTCTTTGTCTACCACAGAAAACCAAGGGTTAGGCTGTCTTGCAGCATTGTCTGGCATTTCAACATCAGCATCGTCAGAATCTTCGTCGCCCGAAGTTACTATGTCTGTTATGTCACCGTCACTGTCTTCTATAGCTATGTCGGGAAAAGTACAGACGATCTTTTGACATTTATGACGTCATATATACTTAACGTATTACGTCATAATGAATTCAAAACAACAATGTATATATTATATAAGAATATCAAAAGCATAAAAGACAAAAAGAAATAAAATATGATTGTTTTATTAAAACCAATTAAACGACATATATTACGCATCGGCAGTCAACCCCCAAACGACATATTTGTCGCTTCGGCAGTCAACCCCCAAACGACATATATGTCGCTTTGGCACCGAAAGGGTTAAAACACCAATCAATCAATCAATAATTACATGTAGGTAAGTTTAACGGGAACCACTTATGGGAAGTCAATGATATGTGTTATGTCCTATAATGCAGCTGAAGGTGCATTTGCATATCTCATTTCTGTGGATATTAAGGGGCCTGTTGTGTAAAGTAGAGTAAATGCGTTGTGTATAGATCGTGTTTATTTAACGTCTAGCCATTGCGATATATGTAACGTCATAATATACAAAGTGTCAGGTAGCAACGTTAACCTGTATATATTCGCGCCAAATTTCCGATATTCTCGGGGTCGGCAAAAGTTTAAATATAAAAAATATCAATTACTTTAAATGTCAATCGAATAAATATTACTGAAAATAAGTTAATTAATTGTCTTTCTAAAACAAATTCAAATAATTCACTTATTAATAACTTCACTTTTAACGAAGTCTATTTAAATACACATAATTGTCCGATAGTAGTTCACTTTTTGGTAGTCCGTTTTTGTATGCAGTTCTCTCGAGCTCGCACAGATGCATAGATTTGGTTTTGATCGAATTCTTGTCGATGTCTCTGTTGATAAGACTTGGTAAATCTCTCCTCATCATCATGTTGTGATAAACGTTTTCCTAGCGGTTCCTGGTTCCAGAACATCTCAATGTCACTTTCCTCTGCGTGTTGTGGTGAAATAACATTCAAAAGTACGGATGAAGTAGACGACTTCTTTTCATTTTTTGTTATTGGTCCAGATAGCAAGTAACCAATCTTTGATGCGACGGCTGTAGGTCCATTGCCTCTGATCACGTTATCTTGTACTATATCCCAATAATAGTCTGCTCCAATCAAGAGTGAAATTTCAAAGCTATCTATGGTGGCCGGTTAAGGCCATTTCGCGTTTTCGCCTTTCATATTCTATAGGGCGAAAACGCGAAAACGTGAAATCGCGAACGCGAAAACGCGAAGTTTTCGACTTCGCCTTTTCGCGTTTTCGCGTTTTCGACTTCGCGATTTCGCGATTTCGCCTTTTCGCGTTTTTACGATATACATGTTATTATAACATAACATTTTAAATATAATTGGAGACAAGACTACAAAGTATAAGTCATTCAAATGATTGTCATATAAATTTCATATCTGTGGTTTACTTTAAATATTTTCATAAATTAGACAATTCCTTTACATTCTTTGTTTCAAATACCCTATCAAGTCATTATATTTTTAAAAGTGTCAAATTTATAAGTTAAGCCACAATGTAAACTATAGGCGGTTTTCGTTGTTGTAATTATATTTTGTTTATATACATCTATTGTTTACATGTGTATATAAGTAGATTAATTATGTTTTAGTCATGTAGTTGATATTGTATTAAGAGAGCCTTATTTAAAATTGGTTTAATCCAAATGAGTTACTCTCTTTAAATAAAGATATTATTATTATTATTATTATTATTATTATTATTATTATTATTATTATTATTATTACTGAACAAATTTAAAACAGATTCATTTGTACAAAATGCCGTTGAGTATACAATTTGCTTGAAATCATATTTTGACATTTTAAAATATATTTGTTAATTGACCAGATTCAGTTTCTCTATTTGTTTTGTTAATCTGGTTCTGACACGGGAGGATTGTTGTTATTGTCTACCGCATTCAACAGTATATCCCTTGTTCCTTGGTGTCTCCTGTAGATGAACAAATTTCCATCTTTGAAAATTTGAAATATTAATCAATGCGTTAAGTAATATATGGGAAACACATTCTACATTTACATGAATTTTCCATAAATCCAGGTTACTTTTTGTTTAAATTAAAAGAACATGCGACAGGTTTAGGATATCTTTGCTAAGATCAACCTACGACAGTTTTGAGGTGAGGTCTTGGATAGTCCTAAGAGGATCATAAGACATGTCATAAGATATTCTAGTATCTTATAACAGGTCTTAGGATAGCTTCGCGAAACCGTCCCAAGTTTTATTTGACAAAAGTCTTATCTCCACAATGTTTTAAATTTTAAACTTTTTCCACACAAGCTTATTTAAATATTAAAAATTTTAGATTCACAACAAGAGCATTAAATGAAAGATTATGTATTTTAAGTAACCATGGCGATAATAATGATTAATTTCATTTATTTTAAAATGTCCAAAATATAACTTCCAGCAAATTGTATATTCAAAGGCATTTTATACAAATGCATCTGTTTTTAAATTTGTTCAGTAATTGTCAACAAAGAATGTAAAGAAATTGTCTAATTTATGAAAATATTTAAAATACGTCACAGATATGAAATTTTTATGACAATCATTTGAATGACTTATACTTTGTAGTCTTGTCTCCAATTATATTTAAAATGTTATGTTATAATAACATGTATATCGTAAAAATGCGAAAACGCGAAAACGCGAAAACGCGAAATCTCGAAAACGCGAAAACGCGAAAACGCGAAATCGCGAAGTCGAAAACGCGAAAACGCGAAGTCGAAAACGCGAAATCGGTTTCGCGTTTTCGACTTCGCGTTTTCGAGTTTTTGACTTCGCGATTTCGCGTTTTCGCGTTTTTGCCCTATAGATTATGAAAGGCGAAAACGCGAAATGGCCTTAACCGGCCACCATAGCTATCAGCGTTATTTACAGGATGTGCGAGCTTTAAATTTTTTAAGTATGGCAAATTGCGTGTAAGATATTTCATCTGGTTTTGAAGTGGGACTGCAATATCTGGAACTATCAATGCATTAATGTTTACAATCGCACCTTTGTTAGTTTGTAGTTGAACGGTTGCTGTATCCAAATGGCGTATATTCTTCTCCTTGTCTCCAAAAGCTGACAGTTCAATTGTGTCCCTTCCGCTTTGTCTTATATGTAATTTGTTAGCTATGCTCTGGGTGATAAATGAACGCTGGGAACCTTCGTCGAATAAAATATAAGCTTCTATAGTCTGTTTATCGTATGAAACTGGTGTTATAGCTGTTTTCAATAATACGTGTGTGAGTTGCTGGGAGGTATGCATAACTGTGGTTTCTGGTTCTTCTGTGTTTACCAAGTTTACAATGATTGGTTTCTCCGTGTTATTCTGTCTTTTTTTATCTGCAACTTGTTCTCCGCATATACTAGTGTGATGTTTCTTGTTGCATTTTTTACATCTGTTGTGTGATTTACAGTCGGAAACACCGTGGTTTCCTAGACAGTTGAAACATACTTTCTTTTGCTTTACGATGTTCAATCTTGCATAAACATCAGAGACTATCGTGCAATTTCCTGGAAAATGTACACCAGTGCAATAGATGCATGGATGTTTTTTGTCATTGTAAAGTGAATTGTTTGCATTGAAATTTTGCTGTCTGGTATTACGAGCTGCGGTCAGAAATGTTGCGGTAGCATGTAAACCGTCACGGTCGGTAAATTGTCCCGCTTCAAGAATTCTCGCTTCTTTTGTGATGGCTTTTCTTAGGTTGCTTAGGGTTATATGATCGCTATCATATTCACGGGCAATACTTTTTCTCGTTTCTACTGGTAGTTTACTAATAATTATAGGTACTAGTAGCGCGCCATACATTTCTTGTGTTTGACCTAAACATTCAAGACCTCTAACGTATGATTCTAGGTAATCTCCATAACTTCGTAAGCTGTTCAAATCATTTGACGGTGAGGGAAGATCCATTAAAGCTTTCATGTATGCGTTTATTAAGTCGCCAAAACGGAGTTTTGGAGACTTTATGTTTTTGTCCCGTTTCTTATTATTATTATTATTATTATTATTATTATTATTATTATTATTATTATTATTATTATTAACCCTAATTTGTCCGACCATTTTCTTCCAAGCCTTAAATGATGGAAACTTTATATTTGGTATGATGTTGGGGTAGTATCCCTACGGGTGCATTCGCTATTTTTTATTTCAAATGGGGGTCAACTTGGCACTTTTTGGGGGCCGGAACATGGGTGGGGTCATTTTCGACTATTGATTCGTTACTAGTAGAACCTTTAAGTTTTGTGTAATACAAGAGACCGATGTCCAGGTGTCCATTCCACATTTTTATTTCAGCCTGGGGTCATCTTGGCATTATTTTAGGGGTCAATTTTCATGGAACATTCTAGAACAATAGTCATGTGATTAGTCATGTGATAGTGCTGAATTATTCCTATGTACTTTTTATGTTATATAATGATAGATTAATACAAGTAGCACCATATGTAGCTGTAATTCGACTTTGGAATTTTAAAATGGCCGCCGTTACCATGGAAACTGCAAAATGTGAAATTTTTTAAAATGCTTCAAATTTAATGATATTTAACAGAGATGTTAACGAGTGTATGTAGATTTGGAATTTGACTTTGAATTTCAAAATGGCTGCCGTTGCCATGGAAACAACAAAATGCGAAAAATCTAGATTTGGTCCAATCTTTATGAAACTTGACAGTAATGTGACCTGTCATGTGTAGATGTGCCAACCGACTTTGGAATTTTCAAAATGGCTGCCGTTACCATGGAAACTGCAAAATGTCAGAAAATTCAAAATGCTTCAAACTTAAATAAACTTTACACAAATGTTGACTGTCTTATGTAGATGTGGCATTTGACTTTGAATTTCAAAATGGCCACAGTAACCATGGAAACACGAATGCCTAAATTTGAAAATTAGTCCAACTTTTGAGAAACTTGTAAGTAATGTGACCTGTCATGTGTAGATGTGCTATCCGACTATGAAATTTCAAAATGGCTGCCGTTACCATGGAAACAGCAGAACAATGGTTGGGGGCCGTTTTGGCGACTTTTGTGTTAGCATCCTAACACAGGATTACTTGTTATTTTTTGTGGGTGTCCAAATCTCTCTCTTAGTAAACATACGGCTGTCTCATAATTGGCGTTTGTAAGCACAAATCCTGCTATGGTTTGGGCGGCGCTTCCTATAAGCTGGGCTTTGAGATAACTAAATTTCTGTATTGGTGTTAGGCTACTATTATAATGTATTGTAGATTCGTATGAGTCCCAAAATGTGCTCCACTGTAAAACATCCCCGTCAAAATGTGGCAAATCTAATTTAGGTAATCTATGGTTATTACTAAATATATTTGGTGGTTGGGCTGGTGGTTGTATGTACGAACATTCTTCTTGATTATTGTATGTTTGTAAATTCGGGCCAGGAAAGTTGCGTGATTGATTTCCGGTAGGATTTTCCTCCGATGGAATTCTTTCTCTAGTGTTTAGCGAGTAAATGGCTGATGTGTTTGTATTACTAGTGTTTGAGCTAGGTATATAGCATTCAGCGTTAGCGTTCATTGTTGACTTTTCTTTTAAATCTGAAGTATTGTTTGAAGAATTGATTGTTTGCGTAAGTTTTTGTATTTGCCTAAGTTTACTGTCTAAATTAAACATATACTCATCCGAGTCTGTAATTTCGTCTTCAATGTGATCCTCGTGTAGGACTTCTATCATCTTCTCGTTTAAATCATGACGAATTTTCTTTTCTGGGTTACGGCATCCTCTATGGCTTTGACTTCCTCCACTTCAACGTTGTCTGGATTCTCCTTCAGCTCCTCGAATTTGGTCCATAGCTTCGTCAATGCTGCTCTGTTGCCGGCACGTATTGCCTTTAACTTCGTTTCCATTGTTGAACCAATTTCCGTCAGTCACGGCACCATAAAATGTTGTGTAAAGTAGAGTAAATGCGTTGTGTATAGATCGTGTTTATTTAACGTCTAGCCATTGCTATATATGTAACGTCATAATATACAAAGTGTCAGGTAGCAACGTTAACCTGTATATATTCACGCTAAATTCCCGACAGGACCTGTCCCCAAAATTGATGGTCTATTGACTTTAAACATTTTGCTTAGTTTATATGCTAAAGTTTCTGATTATTTCAGTTTGAGGGGAACTAGTAATGGCAAGTCAATGATACTAGTATTTGACTATTTGGTGTGTTGTTGTACATGTATCAGCATTATAACATCTCATTCATGGAGAATATCTAGTCAACCCTCTTAGTCATGGTATATTGACATTAAATCTTTTGCTTATTTACATGTTGCAGCTTAAAAATAAAAGGTCAAACATCAGAAAATGACAATAAAACAACCACTGACATCATTTTAAATGTACATGCATATTAATATTTAGGTTTAGTTTAAACATATTTTATTCGCTTAAATATGCTAAAGGGATGAGACACAAGTTAATCAAACTTATACAGTCTTCTCCCATGAACAATTTATAACAATAGAATATTTATAAAGCATGCATGTAAACAATTATACATTATTTATATTGGATATGTAAAAAGATGATGTGTGATGATGTGAATGTTTGTACACAATATACATGTACTTGCACTTTAGTGTGCTATATTAAACAATTAGAAACCTCTTTGACTCTTTAATAAATTCATATACATTCTTTATTTTTTTTTTTTCATTTTCAACATTAGTTAATGACGAATCACCGAAGGTTAAGATGTTCAAATTTAATGGAGAGTTCTCTGGTAACCATTTCAGATTATTAGATAGTTTGATTCTTATATTCGCATAATTAGGACATTCAAAAAAGAACTGGTATGAATCTTCACGCTTAGCACCACAACTTTAAGACGGATCTGAAATGATATGGACTCTGTTAAGATCATAATTCAAAAAGAGGCAAAGCATCTAAGTTGACTCAAAATGATGTTGAGTTTACGATTGCCAAATTCATAATGTTTAGGTACTTGGGCTTTTGAATTCAGTTTAAGATTTTTTAAATTAATTAAAATTTAAATTACCTAAAGAGTTAATGTTGCGGGTCACCACATTAAGGTTATTCCACAGTCGTATAGTTGAAGGTATGAAGGATTCTTGGGTCAATGAAAGTCTACAAAAAGGGTATATTATTATATCATTCCCATTACGTAAGGAATAAACAGCTGTACTTTGGATTGTTGGTGGAATTAAATTGCAAAGATAGGCTGGTGCATTATTATGTTGAATATTATAAAATAATTGTAACTTCCTCCTTTCTCTTCGTTCAGCTAGAGTTTCCCAACCAATCTCATCATAAATAATTCTACTACTAGTAAAAATAGGAAGATCTGTTACAATTCTGTTTGCCTCAAGCTGCAGCTGCTCTAATTTTTACAATAACCCACACCCATATTCGAGTAACGGTCTTATAAAAGTAAAGTATAGATTTTCTTAGTTATTCCTACTTATTCTGTTCTTTAATTTTCTAAGTACATTCAAATGTTTAGATACATTTTTTATGATACTTTCCACATGGGTGTTCCATTTAGCATCTCTACTAAATGTAACACCCAAGTGTTTATGAAAAATCTGTAACTTGAATATTCTTACCAGTGAATGTGAAATTCATTTCCGGAGTTTCAATGTATGAAAACAACATAATTTCTGTTTTTTTCTGGGTTAAAGGACATCAGCCATTTCTTTGACCAATCGCTCAGCTCACTCAGTTCGTGACTGATCACTGATTTTATTTGTGACGTGTCACGACTAGAGTAGCCTCGAGATGTGTCATCTGCAAATAATCTACATAAAGAGATCAAATTTTCAGCAATATCATTAATATAGATAATGAATAAGAAAGGTCCCAAAACAGAACCCTGTGTGACACCATCTGAAATACTGCAAAGCTCTGACGAAGATTGTTTAATAACAACTCGCTGTTGTCTGTTGTTCAGGTAACTTTTAAACCAATTCAATAAATTCCCGTCCACACCGTATGACTTCATTTTATGCAGCAATCCTTGATGCCAAACTTTATCGAAAGCTTTAGAAAAGTAACAGAAAACAAAACAGCTAATTCCTTTATTTTCTAATGAATTTAAAATACAGTTGTAAATTTCTAAAAGCTGGTGAACTGTTGAACATTTTGGAAGAAAACCAGACTGATATTCATATATTAACTTATTTCTATGCAGGTGATTGAAGACATGTTTATATACATTTTCCCTACACAACTTATA
Source organism: Mytilus coruscus (assembly GCA_017311375.1). Taxonomy (NCBI): domain Eukaryota; kingdom Metazoa; phylum Mollusca; class Bivalvia; order Mytilida; family Mytilidae; genus Mytilus; species Mytilus coruscus. The sequence goes on along the minus strand of CM029596.1, from coordinate 95,747,443 downwards.
AGCGATATTGGCCTATAGTTAGATGGTAACGAACTATCTCCTTTCTTTCAAAAAGCTATTACATTTGCAGTCTTCTAGCTGGTGGGAAATTAACATTGTTGTAGGGATTTATTAAATATTATTTTTAAAGGAATTGCTATTTTTTCAGCATTTTATGGCTTATGACATCTGGACCAGATGCCTTATTAGGATCTAAAATTTTAATTATATCAACTATTTCATCTTTTTCAATTACTAAATCATTTTAAAAAATATTGGTTCTTGGTTCAACTTAAGGGATGGATACACCTTCCTCCTCTAGGGAAGAAATCAGGCTAAAATATTTATTCAACAGATTACATTTCTCGTCGTCTCCGTACACTATATCTTCCATGCTTTTTTGGTGAAAGAAGTTGATCCTCTCGATCTGCGTTGTCATATTCCTTTCATATTCATATAATTACATTTCATGTATATTTCACGAGAATCCGTTAGTTTGATTGCCTAACAACAATCGAGCGTCATTACCTTCATATCAAAATAAAATGTTACATTCGTGATGACACGTGCTTCCTCAAAAAAGTTTTTTTTCACGGTCTTAGCATAAAAATGTAATTATAAGAAATGAATGCTTCTTTTAGTAATTTGATAGGGTTGTAAAAGTGTTGATCGTGCACATAATTATAAGGATCAATAATTTAACAAAAAATGGATTTGTAAACAAAAATTCCCCCTTTTTACTAATAAATGAACTTATTTTTTGGCAGTCACCATTACACATTAACACTGACAGCTGCAATTATTGCAGGTGTGAGAACCCTTCCCATTTTGTTTTGTCTTGCTGCAACAAAGTTGCCAAAGCTAAACTAAGGTATGTTGTGTTTGCATATCCAAAGACGTGAACAGTTTGTTAAAGATTATAATTACATTTTTGACTCAATATAATCTTAATTGACTAGCATTGTCAGTCTTCCTACCGACGGTTGGTGGTTCTCTCCGGCCACTCCGGCTTCCTCCATCTATGAAACTGACCAACATGAAATAGCCGATATTGCAGAGCTAATGCGCTGAAAGTGACCTTAAAATCAATAATTACATGTAGGTTAGTTTAACGGGAACCACTTATGGTAAGTCAATGATATGTGGTATGTACTATAATGCAGTTGACGGAGCATTTGCATATCTCATTTCTGTGGATATTAAAGCGGGGCCTGCCCCCATAATTGATTGTCTATTGACTTTAAAAATTTTGCTTAGTTTATATGCTAAAGTTTCTGATTAGTTCAGTTTGAGAGGAATCAGTAATGGTAAGTCAGTGATCTAGTATTTGGTGTGTTGTTGTACATGTATCAGCAATATAACATCTCATCCATGGAGATTATTTAGTCAACCCCCTTAGTCAGGGTCTATTGACATTAAATATTTTGCTTATTTACATCAGAAAATGACAATAAGACAACCATCGACATCATTCTAAATGTACATGCATATTAATATTTTGGTGAAAGAAGTTTATCCTCTCGATCTGCGTTGTCATATTCCTTTCATAGTCATATAAATAAATGCCAAGTGGATACACAACAATAAGACAACAACCCAATGCCAAAGATAATTGAAAGACATCTAGAGGTCAATATACAGTCTCAAACAATAGACAAAATAAAAAAGTACAGCTAATAGTTGAAAATTATTATTACATGCATTTGGACTCTGCAAGATTTAAAATATTATATATTTCAACAACTTTTTGAGTAGGTTCAACCTACCATTTTATAAACTGTGATTCATTGCGACTAGTCTGTAAAAAGGACGTCAATTAGAAAAGCCAATACTAATGGACTTTGATTTGAGAACATCAAAAAAGACGTCTGTTAGAGGGGCATATAATTGGTCGTAGATTTGGAATCTTATTTTCATTTTATAGTTTTGATAAATGTTTGTTCATCTGTTTACCATGATTAGATGGAGGTGTGTTCTTATTTCAAAAAGAGGGGCACTCAGCATATATTAACTTGTGCATGAAGCGACAACTACTTGCTAGGTACCGAATGTTTTTACCACAACTTTGTATAAGTTTTAACCAGGGTACGTACATATAATATAATAAATTTACATGTCTTTTTCATGACTTCTGATCCATGTAGTTTGGCATGTTTGTTAGATGGGGTTATATAGGGCCTGTATAACAAAGTATATC